>CM060368.1:40265792-41465792 GCA_030545235.1 Helianthus tuberosus | reverse complement strand
ATACTAATCATAAAGATCAACAACTTACAAACACACATACACATACACAGACCCTAAAACAACAAAACATATACATATGATATATATATACTTTAGAGAAAGAGTTAGTATCAACAAATACGAATGAATTGTTCTGAGCAGCTACAGACGGCGTGGAGGAAGATGGGACCGACCACATGTGCCACCGGTGGAACCACAACTCACCTTCCCACCGCCCATACATAACAATAATCGTCCATCATCACTCTTATTAATCAAATCTCGTTGTTCTCCGTACCGTGCGACTTCAACCATCAGCCACTTTTCCGATCCCCTTTTTATTATCTATCTAACCAAACCCTAGCTCCTTCAATTAACCGATCACGAACCTCCGTAACCGCCTCAACTGTTCCAGATCGAGATTCAAACAGCCAGAAGTTCAATTAATCGATCGATAACCGAACGGATGTTTGGAATTTGGGGGAATTAGGGTTTTTTTGATCTGTGAGAACTAGAAGAGAGAGAGAGAGAGAGAGAAGAACGGGAGAGAGGAGAGAGAACCGCCGGATCACCACCATCACTGTCGCCATCTTAGAGAGTGTTTAGTTTAGAGAGAGAGAGAGTGTGTTTAGTTTAGAGAGAGAGAATGTGCAGGAGTTAATTAAGAGAGAGAGAGCAGATTTTTATTTCATAAACTTTTAAATTTGACACAATAGTCCCTCTAACATAAATTGTTTTACACAATAGCCCTTGGATAATGAAATGACAAAAATACCCTTGGATAATCAAATTTAACCAAAAAAATCTAACTGGGTTTGGCCTAAAGGACATAACGTGCAAGATTTGCAAACATTAAGGACAAAACTCTTCAATTTTAAAGACAAAGGACAGCGCCTGCAATTTTGGACAAACATAAAGGACAAAACTTGTAATTTACTCTTTATTTAATAAAACATCTTCTTTTATTTAGGTAACTTTTATAGCCACTTTATCCAAGCCTTCAGTGCTGTCCAGCTGGCTTCTAGTTGGCTCTCACATTTTGTTACCTGAAACGCGTTTAAAAATATTTTGTCAGTGGGAAATACTGGTGAGTGAATCCCAGTTTAATCAAGAAGAGTTTTATCAATTAATACAGTATTGAGAGCGATTACAATGTTTATATCTACACAATTACTCATTCAGTATTGTCAATCCTGACTGGTGGGTCATATTACCCATTGGCTAACTCTTTGTCCAATGGTAACGTGTTCCACATTTTGTGTACAAAACCCCAACATACCGGCAGTAATCGAAGAATTACAAAGACTCAATCACTGCTTAATCACATTGTAAAATAATTAAGGTTTTGTAAAACAGTTTATAAAAAGGAGATTACTCACATTGCTGCCTTAGGTTTCCTTTAAGGGTTTCTTGGTGATTATCTATAATTTACACAAATGCACACGTGTTAGTATAATAACCCATTATTTATATTAATAATACCCTCCCCGAGACGACATTCCAACGACTACGTCGGGCAGAACCACGATAGCCGTTACGGAACCCTGGATCAATCGGGCAGCGTATCTAATATGTAACCGGGGTTATGATAGTTAAAACGGAGCAGAACTTCGTTATTTAGGGGGGTATTATACCCGAAAATTATGCCTACTATTCAGAAATTGAGAGAAAGAAAAGTGTGTGAGTGATCGGAGACTGAAGCCGATGCCCTTAATTTATAGGGCTGAATTTCGAGTTTTACGCGGCCCGCGTAAGCTTCGGCTTAGGTCTACGCGGCCCGCGAGGGCTTGTAGACTAGGCCGTAGCCTTGCTGCGTCGACACGTAGCCTCAACACGAGTCCGACACGTGGCGGCCTGGGGGCTCGCCTGAGATTGGAGCTGTCGCAGCCCGCGTAGGTCAAGGGGATGGCTTACGCGCCCTGCGAGAGACCTATTTTTCTTGTTTTTGTTTAATTTTTATAAAATTAAAGGTATTCGTGGTCCGTTTTCGCGTATGGGGTCTATTTTAAGACATATTGGAATATTTTAAATATATTAGGGCGTCGGAAAAAATATTTTGGAGGGTTGTTATACTTGCACATACGGGTTTGATATGAGCTTTGTTCGTATTCTGTATGTTTGTGTATTTACTTGGTTAGGTGTACACACTTACATGGGTTAGCAGGTAGTAAATTGATATCAAACAAGCTCACTTGTTTTATGTAATTGGTTATATTAAAAAACTTTATATAATACCATATTCAACAAAATGGAATTTTAGTTTTCATACAAAAAATTATAAAAACGTTTTTAGAAGCATTTCCGTTTTCATAAAACCTTTTTTTATAAAAAAATTTTTAGAAGTTTGGCAAATAAGTTTTCCACTAAAAAACTTTTAAGAAAAAACTCCATAATCTAAACATAATACATCTTCAAAAACTGAATACCAGATTGTGTTGCATTTTTTAGGGATTATAAGTTCAAAAATACTCTTATAGATAATATTAGTTAGTTGAAAAAAACTACAGGTTATTTAATTCGTTGGTTTATAGGTTCTATTATATTTTAATTCATTAGTTATTTTCACTTCAAGAAATTTCTTTTTCTTTAGATATAGTATAATTAATTAGTTTTTTTCACTTCAAGAAATTTCTTGTTCCTTAGAATTCTTCGTTTATAGGTACTTCAATTTTATGTTGTGTATAACTTTAATTTATTCTTCTATGCTCACACTTAACATTCATCTTATTTATTATTTAGTGGTTTTGGAGCTTCAATATTCATCCTTTCAGATCTTTAAGTGGTATGAATGTTTCTAAAACAGGATACATTATTTGTTTTATTCTTGTTTTTATATTATGTTTAACTGTGAACGTCGTTTTTTATCCTATGTTATATATAACGATAACATGATAAAAATATGTAACTAAAATGCTTAACATTTTTTTTCCAGTTCTCCAAACTGCTCCAACTACTACTGATGTATCAGTTAAAGAGAACATAGAAGAAACTCATCATCCAAAGGATGTAAAAATCAAACAGGAAGAGATACAAGAAATTTCGAAGGACGCTGATCTCGATGATGACAGATGATGGTGTGACAAAAATAGATGACATCCTTGAGATGTTTAAGCCGTATGATTACTAAATTGATCTCATCATGATGCAAAGTACTTATATTTAGTTTTCAACTTTTATATTTAGAACTTATATTTCTTTATTCGTGTGCTACTTTATATAACTTTTATTTATATTTAAGACTAATTTTTTCTTATTCGTGTGTTACTTTATTACATCAATGGTTTCTTGAAGTACTTGATAATTTAAATTCTAAATTTAATAATTACTAGATATGTGTAATACTTATGACATATATCCATCAAAATAATGCTACCATAAATATTATACGAATAAGAAAACTACCAGAAACGAATGCCGTAATGCAAAGTGTCGTCCCCGCCGCATCGCGCGGAGACCCTACTATTAAAATATAATACATAATAGCTTTTCAAAAAAACAATAGTAATTATAATCACATAGAAAAACTATTTAAACGTTCACAACCCTCGCCTCTAAAACCTCTTCGTCCACACTCCACCGTCAACAAACCCCGCCAATCGCCGGCTGACGTCACGGTAAGACCTTAAAGGGGCTCTTTCATTGTTATAATATTCATGCATTCAGTGTCGTGTAGTAATACTTCTTTTCTCATAATGATAAAGCACAAGCTCTTTCAATAATTATTGATTTATTGTGTGTTTTTGAAGAATGATTACGGCATTGTCATGGGTTCCAAAAGGGGCTTTCAATCCCATCCCTTCTGTACCCGATCCTCTTTCGAAAGAGGAAATCGACGAGATGAAGAAGAAGCTGGCACTCTTGGAAAATAGGTATGTTTTTGTGTAGTGAATAACTCATATTTTTTAAAGAATATTTGACATGTGTGTTTAGGGTGATCATTATTCGGTTTGAAACAGTATCACCAAAAATCTTCAAACCTGTATTTGATGTTTGTAGTGAAGATGTTGAAAGTGAGGAAGATATGAGTGTTGATGCATCCAAACAGCCGGCTGCAATCGAGCAAGCATTGGGTGCAGCTAATGCACTTGGAAAGAAAGCCGGTGGATCCAACTTCCCTGACATTGCAGATGGTTTAGATGAACTCAACATGGATGATTATGATGATGAGGATGATGGTATTTCACTTGCCAACACTTGTTAGTTTCATTCTTGTTTTCAAAGTAATTATTGTGACATGATGGTTCAGAATCCGATATGTAGTTCGTTAAGTTAAATGTATGAATGCTCAAGAAAACAGTTTTTGTTATAATTTTTTGACCCTAAATAATCAGAAAATCATAACCATAATCACTTTTATCCAAACACTTATTCTGTTTTTTTTTTTTTTTTTTTTTTGTGGTGACCAGCGATTGACATACTTGGTATGGGGATTGGGGACACCTTCTATCCTAGCAATGAATTAGATCCTTATCTTAAAGATTCAAATGTAAGTTGCATAGTTCCGAATCAAACTTCTGTTTGCATTTTGATTTTGAGGTTAAATTTGCAACCTTAATATATTCAATTCCTTTTCTTTAGGATAATGACTCTGAAGAGGCTGAAGACATGGTCGTCAAACCCGAAGATGCTGTTGTAGTTTGTGCACATGTTAAGGATGAGATGGGTCGGTTATTGGTATGTAATTGTAATAGAATATTACACCTTAGTCATTCTTGATATTTTGATGTGCTAATTTGAGTGTTTAAACAGGTTAATATAATAGAGGACCCGGACGGTGACATAAATCAATATGTTCGCAATGATATTGATATCACTGATTTTCCTCTTTGCACAGCATGGCTTGATTGCCCAATTAAAGGTGGAGAAAAAGGTAACATACATGCAGTTCCAGTTTTTGTTAATGATTTTGATAAATATGTTTTATTGTCTATTTTCTATACCCTTTGATATTTATGTCTTAAAACTGTTTTAGTACTGTTACTCAAAATGTTCTCTATCGTTGGATAGTAGGCATGACGTTTGATAGTTCAATGATATCGTATGCCTGCAGGGAATTTCATGGCAGTGGGAATGATGAACCCCGGAATTGGAATATGGGACCTTGATATCGTATGGAGATTTCGACTTTTGTCATCAATTGTAGGTTTTAATCAATATATTTGAATATTGTTTTAACATGTGCTTCCAATTCTTCAGATTAACGAAGACGAACGTGCGGCACTCACTTTAGGTGGTTTTGCTGAGATTCAGGTGAATAAGAAAGGAAACAAGATCAAGGTATTCATTAATTTACTAAGTGTTTTATTTTATTTTTAATTATGTATTTATTTATTTTGTTTTCTCTTACAAATTATCAAGTACAAAGAAGATAGTCACACTGGTCCTGTACTTGCTCTAGCTTGGAACAAGGTCTATAGGTATGTTATCGGGTTTTAAATAAAACTTTTTAGATGTGGTTTTTAAATGTTGATGTCATTTTGTCACCTTGATGATCAGGAATATTCTTGCGAGTGGTAGTGCTGATAAAACGGTGAAGATTTGGGACGTGGCAACTGCGAAATGCAAGATTAGCATGGAACACCATACTGATAAGGCAATCATAAGATGTGCTTGAAAAAATCTTGATTATTTTTGGAATTATAAATTAACTAGTAAAATGATCAATCTTTGTGTTCAACCTTTAGGTTCAAGCACTTGCATGGAATCATAAGGAGCATGAAGTTCTTCTCAGCGGATCCGTTGATCATACAGTGGTCATGGTGAATATCTTGCCAAAAGTCTTATGTAAATTGCATTCATATTTCACTTCATAAAATGCTTTGATTGGCTGAAAATTGTCTCAATAATGAAATATGAATGACCTTATCTTCATCAATATGTAATCATCAACACTCATTTACCAGTTTAGTTTCACAAATTGATTTTACTAATCACATGCAGTTATTTTTTATAAATATTTCTTTTCATTGTTGGTTGATGATATTATTGTTATATTGCAGAGAGATGGAAGGGTTCCTTCACATTCTGGGTTTAAGTGGTCTGTTGGTGCGGATGTCGAAAGCTTGGCATGGAACCCACACGACCAACACTTGTTTGTGGTTAGTGACATGATTGAAAGTTTATGATTTATACCTTCAAAATAAGCTCGAGTATCAAGTGGTTAAATAAAGCTTTTTCTCTTTGTTAACTGTGGTATCATGCAAAACACTAAAGGTTGCAAAATAGGTGTGTCGGATGGGGGTTGAAATCGGTTCATGTTGAAACGGCTCCGGTTAACCCACAAACACTCTCTTGCCCTTTATTAAAAATGTGTAAATAGTTTATGAGCCACATGATTACAAATTTCTTGTTACAATAGTAATCTAGTTTTTATATAAAAAGTTAAAAACATTTGGATTAGTCTGAACTGTGAATGCACTTTGGGTTACGTCTTGACCCATTTGACCAGTTTCTTTTTTTGGTAGAATTTTTTATTCGACCCATATCTTTTTTTTTGGATTTTTATTTGACCCATTTTTGTTTCCAGGCGAGTCTCGATGATGGTACCGTTGTTGGTTTTGATGTCAGAACAGCAACGTCCAATTCATCTACAGAATTAAAGCCAAAATTCACTCTCCATGCGCATGATAAAAACGTTTGTGCTATTTCTTATAACCCCTTGGTGCCGAATGTAAGCCTTTGGTTAGCTCTAGTGTTGTATTTATTTTTATGTATTTAAAATTAACATTATATTGTTTCTTTCCAGCTTCTTGCAACTGGTTCCGAAGACAAAATGGTAAATTAGTATTTGGTTTATTAACTTTAACTCTATCTCAAGTCACATATTCGCCTAGCTTCTCATTGGAGTAATATTTTCTTCTCTGTGAAATAACAGGTCAAACTATGGGATTTGTCAAATAACCAACCTTCATGTGTTGCCTCAAAGAATCTCAAAGCTGTATGTTTCTTGACTTTTATTTACAGAAAACATAGTTGAAATCATTTTATCGTTTAATCATTATACACACACGTTTCATGCCTTAACGGGTTTATCATGGTATTGGTAGGGTCCAGTAAGTTTTCCTTAACGGGTTCTCACGGTTTCCAAAAGTAATAATGGATTTTACACACACGTCGGGCTCATTGTGTGAACCTTCACATTGAATTTCGCAAATTAGACTATTCCTGTTTACAACATTGGATGTATGTTCTATCTGAATGATTTTCATGTTAGTTTTTCAATTTTGACATATGTTTTTTTTTTTTTTTTTTTTGCTTTGATTTGTCAGGGAGCTGTTTTTACCTTGTCGTTTTCGGAAGACTGTCCTTTTTTGCTGGCCATTGCTGGCTCTAGAGGAAACTTGAAGGTAAACATTACTATAACTTTTGTTTTGACACACCAGTTTTGACAAATATTTAAGTTAAAGCTACCTGTTTGCCCACATTAGTTATTAGTTAATTAAATATTAATGCTATTGACTATGATCTAGGGTTCCTCCTATCTTGTCATGATGGAAGTGTATCATAATTGACTAACAGTCTAATATTATTGGTAAAACGGTTGATTTGTAAACCATGTAATGGAAAATCGATTTACCAGTTAAAACTGGCCTTTTCCGTTTATGTTTTTTTAGTCATTGTATATAATATAATGTTTTTAAAATCATCTCATGCGGTACTTGTTTACTTGCAGTTGTGGGACACATTATCAGATGCTGGCGTTTCAAAAAGATACGGGACATACGCTAGACAGAATATGGCATCATCTTGATTTTTTTTATACTCAACCTATTAGATTCCGATAAAAGGACACGTTGCGGGGTATAGATGAATAGTTTCATCTAGGGTTTAGTTCTATACTGAATTATAAATTTTATCTTATATTTTAACACTTTATAAAAGTTATTTTGATAAAAAAAAACTATTTATTACATCTCACAAGTTCCAAATCGAATTCCAAACTTATAAAGTGTTTTTATACTGTTTTCGTTTTTCAATTATTTATAAAATACGGAGAAGATATTCATAAGTGTTGTAGTTCAACCTAACCCGATCTCTTTTGACTCAGACTAAAACCACATCTTGGTAAAACCTGTATTAACCATTTCTTGAGACCTATAGTCGAGTTCTTATAGCGACATAATTAACATGATTAGGAAGAGTAATTGTGTCATTAGCCCCTTAAAATACATTAAATAGTTTAAAAAATAATTAAAAAAAACAAAAAAAAGTTACATTTATATAACATAAGAAACAATATTGGGCTCGAAAGACCGGGCTTTTAAGACCAGACTTGGCTTATTCATTTCCAGGACCAGGCCTAACCAGGCTCGGACCGACCCACAATTTTCAGTCATATATTAGATCAAACCATCGGGCTCGGGTGCTCGACTGTGTATAAGGCCTAAATTACCTTCTTTCGGGCCTAATCAAAATACAATTTCCGGACTCAACATTCCAATTAAAGTGCATCTCTTATCTCTATATATCACATAAGACCAAGTTTCTTCTTTGATAGTAATCTTGATAAGCCCTTTTTGTTCTCACAAAAAGAAGAAAACTCGAACCCAAACCGAATAAAGAAATGCAACCCCACCACCCAAACGTCTCGTTATAGCATTCTCGACCCATACACACCCTCGACCCGCCTACAAAAACCACCTCATTTGAGCCTTTGATGTGGTGGTCATAAATAACTCCTCCAAGAACACCATACAACAAAGATCCCAACGGAATGTTGGTTATCAGGATATTATGGTTGATGCCCGTACTTTTTGAACCAAACAGCTCGGAAGTGATTGATACGGCTGCTGAAAACACGAACCCAGAAGAGATACCGATCAACCCGGTGGCTAAACTAAGACTGCTCTTACTGCCTGAGAAAAATAGCACAAGAAATGCAACGGGCATTGGAACGAGTGAAAGAGCTAGCCATCCGGTTCTAGTAGTATACCTTCCTGCATAAAGTTATAAGCTAAACGTTACACGTAACAAGTACGGCCCATTTACTAGTGAATGGGTCGTTTAGACCCGTACTTATAAATGACTCTTTTTAACCCAAACCCGTTTGACCTGTTATCCAACTAACCCTTGCATCTTACTCTACTAGAAATAACTAGTGACGATATGCATTAACGATGAACATACAAACTTTATACTTACTCGTATTCATATGGGGTGAGTAAAAGCAGCTGATCAAATCCGGGACGGACGAAATAAGACGACCAAAAAACGAGCATGTCGAATAAATTGTAACAATTGCTTCGGTCTCTGAACTGTACCCAAGTGATTGACAAATTTGTCCTAGATTATTGCTGTAAACGAGCCCAATAGTACCCGTGCAAAAATAACCAATGTAGTAAAGCCAAAAATCGATCCGGGCCACCAGCACACTAGCAGCATGTTCTTCACCAAGAACCACCAATTGATCTTTCGCTATCATCTTATCAAACATCCCAAAACCACACTTCTTCAAGATAGAAGTTGATTGCTCTTCTAAAAACTCACTGTAACTGTTCATTTCAACCAAACTATAACTCTGTTCTTCAACATGGTGTGCCCGCTTGAGAGCATAAACAAATTTTGGTGACACCAACGGAAACACCACCAACAACATTACGACAAGGAGTACGCTTTGTGATGGTGTATCAAAAAAGAAAAGATAAAGGCCCGTAATGCCGGCTAGTATATACAAAAACGTGAATGTATGTGCGTCGTCTTTGTTGTCTGTGTCATCTGTTTGAAGGTTGTGTCCAGAGCTTTGGAGGATGGGGAATATTGCGGCAATAGATGTGATCAGCGGGAGAAATGCGTTTAGAATAAGGTAAGAGGTGCTGTTAATGTTATCGTGTGAGCTTATTTCAGTGGCGATGAGATTGTACAAGGCTGCGGTTAGGCCATTGAAACTAATACTGAGGGATAGCGCGAGTGGCGAGTTGTTTGGAAAGTTTTTGATGCATAAAACGAAACAAACGGTGTTGAACCAGGTGATGCTGCAACCGGCAGATAAACACAGAATAAATGCCTGTCAAGAATAAAGATTGCAGTATAGTTTATAAATAATTATAAGGAGATCAATTTTTAAAGGTTAAAGGAACACAAACACACATTTGAGAAATGGGTTGAGTTTGCTTTAGATGACTGCTTTAGTGTTAGCCGGTTTGACCCGCTTCCTTTTTAGGTAAATTTATTTAACCATGCACATTAACCCATTAGCAATAAATTCTAACCCAAGCAGACCAACTTTTACACGAACTGTTGAAAATGAATAATAAGGATGTGCATTGAAGTCTAAGTTAAAGTCAACCATTGATCTCTTTTAAACAAGAAGGAAAGAATTAGAGTTGGCTATTTTAAACCCATTTACATATGTAAGGTAAGTTTGGGTAAAGTTTTATATCCAACAGTCGAAGTTGGTCAAAGAAAGAAATGCACCTGAAAAGGGAATAGGTTAAACGGGTCAAAAGCCGTCAAAAGTGTGTTAATGCATACATCCCCGTACGCACATCAATTTAATAGTTGCAGGTCAATCTGAGCCGTTGGGTGTCTTATTATAAAGTAGTTGTTTTGACCCATGACTCAACCCGCCAGTTTTACCACCTCTAGCAAGGATACATCACCAACATACACAAAAAAATATTAACATTGAGTCTCGAAATCGTAACAGCTAGGTTCAAAGACTCAGTTAGATGCTAGTTGGGTCAATTTCTTGCATAATTTTCTATTTCTTGAACAAAAAAAAAAAAAAAAACTTCATTCACCTACTAGTCACCAAACTACCAAACAAGTTTGCTTGCTCTATCAACCAAGTTATATAATAAATGTGTAGCCAACTTCCAACAACTTATTAGGACACCAAATTAAATCGCATTTTGACTTTCGGGTCAAACTAAGGGGCTGTTTGACAACATCTGAATGGTTAAGTGCCGAACCAGTAAGAGGCATGAACCATTAAGTGCTGAACCATTAAGAGCCTGCATAATGCTTAACCATTCAGAGGCAAATGTCTGAACCATTCAGACTGCTCGTGAAACAAATAGTCTGAACCATTAAGTGCTGAACCAGTAAGAGGTCTGAACTATTAAGAGTCTCGTTAAAAGGTAAACAAACAGCCCCTAACAAACCACAGTTCATTTGACCCACAAAAGTCAAAATCCTCTTTCTCCCCCAATTATTCTGAACCAAATGAATCCCCATCAATTTTCACAACTGAAATTAATTAATAAATTAATACAACAGCTAACCATGAAATAAGGCAATGAAATGAGTCTCTGAATAAGAAGCCATTGAAGACCATAACCAAAGAAGCCAAGGAAAGCAGCCATGATGACAATAACACCTACAGGAAAATACAACAACAAGAGACCCGAACACCACCCGAAAAGCTTACCGAAATCCGATGCCATAGATAGGTAGTTTAACTCCACCTGAGATATCTGGAGTACGGATTTTAATTGGGTTGAATAGGAGGGGAAGTCGAAATTGGTACCCGTAAACGCTTGTATCCATATTGTTGCTACTAATATTGTCCATTTTTTCCATTCAATCGGTGCATTCATTGTTCGCTTCTCCGGCGACGTCTCCGGGAAGAAACCAGGCGAGGAGTTGTGGGAATTATTGACTGATGTAATATTTACTTATTACATGCATGTTTTAAAGGTGTTGTTGTGGGGTTAGTTAGGGTGAACTACAAGTTTCGTCCCTGTATTATTTTTATTTGCATTTTTAAACCCATTAATTTACTAACCCTCTTTATTAATTAGCAAAAAAATGAGTTAATTACGTTTTTCGTCCCTGTAGTTTGTCAAAAATCACTATTTCAGTCAATTAGTTTAAAAATTGCGATTTCAGTCCCTGTGATTTCACTTTCGTAACCATTTCAGTCCAGTCTCCTAACACCGTCTAAATATTCTGTTAAGTTTTAGTGAAATGACCAAATTGCCCCTGTTGACCAAATTGCGTTTTACTAAAAAATACGTTGGTCACATGGTTCGAACCTGCGACCTTTGTTTTTATAAGAAACTGTTGAACCATTGAGCCACGTATTCAATTCGTCTATGAACTCTTACTCTTTTCATTTTAACATAAAACTAGTCCGATTTCAATCCCTTCAAAATCTCTCTGTTTCACAAATCAATTACACAACTTGATCTTCATCACCATCGCTCTGCGTCTTCTTTGCAAACAATTCATTCCTTTTATCGTGAAGATCAAATTGTGACCAATGATGTTTTTCACTCATTTACTAGATCAACACCTCACAAACACTCTGTTTTATAGCAAACCAAAATGAATTCGTAATCAGAATGGTTTTGTAACATCATTGCAACTCAACCGTCTCAGATCTGGTGCAAAGGTCTCAGATCTCTGCTGGCGGAGGTGGAGACGGGTAATCGGTGGTGGTGGTGGTGGTGGTGGTGGTGGGAGTTCAGCGACCTGCAGAGCTCACGCCTTCCTTGCTTCTTCCCCTTTTTCTGTTAAAAGTTTGTCATTGCAGGTAGTGGTTCCCATGATTTCTTATTAATTGTTCAGTGTCGTCGGAATCCATTGATTGGGTTGTTAATGGGCATATTCTAAAAGTTGTTGTTGCTATCTTGGTGTATGAATATTCGATGTTTCTGGTGGATGAATGGTGGGTTGCAGAGAGCAGAGTGTGAAGATGGTGGCAATAAATGAGGGTTAGAGAAAGGGTTGTCGGGCATGGTTTTTGTTAAAAAGAAAATAGTATGTACTTAATTACAAGCTGAATACGTGGCTTAATGGTTTGACAATTACTTACCAACACAAAGGTCACAGGTTCGAATCCTGTGACCAATGTTTTTTTACTAAAATTTGTATATAGCCAGTTGGGTTAACAGGGGCAATTTGGTTATTTCACCAAAACATAACAGAATATTTAGACGGTGTTAGGAGACTGGACTGAAATGGTTACAAAAGTGAAACTACAGGGACTGAAATCGCAATTTTTAAACTAATGGACTGAAATAGTGATTTTTGACAAACCACAGGGACGAAAAACGTAATTAACTCGCAAAAAAAATTCCAATGTGAGAGAAGAACTTCCTAACCTCTTTTGTCTGCGCGGCGCAGACCATGCACAGACCTTTTGTTTTGCAGATTGTTTATTTTTCAGAAGAAATTTCATTTAAAAAGGTTTGCGCGTCCTTTTCCCCAAACAGATATGGACCTCCCACTTCTACACCCCTCTCCTCCCCTATCGCCACCCTCCCCTCCAGCCACCACCCTCCTCTTCGGCGCCTCCCTCCTCTCCTCTCTGCCTCTCCCTCCGTCGGCCTCCTCGCCCCATCACCTCGTCACCGAGCTTCAACAACCCATCTTCAACATCGATCAACAATAGCCTCCTCACCCCGTCACCTCTGGCGACACCCTCCACCTCTCTCCGAGCTTCAACAACTGCACCTCCGGCGACCCCCTGTCACCCCAGTCACCTCCGGCCTCCTTCACAGCCGACCCACAACCACAACAGGTTTGATTTGTTTTTTTTCATTGTTTTGTACATGTTCATTTCATTATTTGGTAATGTTCAATAGGTGTTGTTCACTGTGAATTGTTTGATTTTATTTACTGATTTTTTGATGTTCACAGTAGATTATTTGATTTATTTTCTGATTTGTTGATGTTCATTGTAGATTGTTTGAATATTATTTCAATATTGTACAACTATTATTTAAATTTGAATGCTGAAAAACTCTTTTAAGTTTAAAAAACCAGTTTATTTAAATTTCATATTATTTCAGCAGCTTGCAGAAGTTAAAAAACAAACAGTCTTCTTCTTGCAGACTGTAGAGGTTTGGTTCACCTCTTGTGCAACAATTGTTTGCAGATGTGGTGTGAAGACTGCAGATATTTTACATCTGAAAAAACAAACAACACCTTACTATTCATTTCTTTTACAAATTTTGACCCTCAACTTTCATTTCTTTACACATCATACGATTAAAAAATTACAAGATAACTCCTTAACTTTCATTTTTTGCACATCTTGATCCCTCAGCTTTGTGTGGTTAACTTTTTTACGTCTATTATTTTTGTGGTTTAAAAATTGAGTCGCAACGTGCGGGTTCTAAGTCGACTTAGCTATTCTTTTATATATTTTACATGTTGGTCTTATTTTTGCAAGTTATCACGCCAAAATGCGTGTGCGTGGGTTAGCGTTATTACGTCTACTTTTTGTTTAGTTTAACGGTCCCGCCGCAAAGCGCGGGACCTATATACTAGTTATTATTATTTTTATATTATTTAGTACACATTCTATAACTAGACCTACATATACTACAATGTTCACTGTGTGACTAGAAGCCTCGACTACTTTGGGAGGGACGTCTTTACTACACATCATGATACCATTAGCCTACAAGCCCTTTAGGCTTTAGTAGAACCCACTAATTTATTAGGGAAATGCTAATCTTAAGGTCACATACTTCATTATTTGAACCGGTCTTGAAAAAAAAACTAAAATTTAAACCAAATCGAATTTCAGATTTAGTTTTGAAATTTTGAATCGAATTAGCATTCAAACCAGTTTCGAATTAGGTTCTTGATTCTTGATTTTCAAACGGGTTGACCTGAGTAACAGATTTGAATTGTATATATGTTTTTTATAGATAAATAGATGAGTGAATTTCAAGAATTGTCCTTTATCTTTATAACAATTTTCAGGCGATGTCCTTTATGTTCAAAATTGACGAGTTTTGTCCTTTATGTTTTCATATCATACACGTTTTGTCCTTTAGGCCTAACCCAGTTAGTTTTTTCAGTTAAATTTGGTCATATGCTTTGCACATGAGGGCATTTTTGTCAATTCAAATGTAAGTTCAACGATAGATTTACAGCTCAAAGCTTCTGCAACCTTTGAATTGACAAAAATGCACTCATGTGCAAAGCACATGACCAAATTTAACTGAAAAAACTAACTGGGTTAGACCTAAAGGACAAAACGTGTATGATATGAAAACATAAAGGACAAAACTCGTCAATTTTAAACATAAAGGACAACGCCTGAAAATGGGTATAAAGATAAATGACAATTCTTGAAATTCACTCTAAATAGATATATTTATTTATTTTATAGATACAACTTATTTTATTATTAATAATAGGGTGGAGATACAATAGAAAGTTTATTTGGCTAGAAAAGCTAGGAAGTGATCTTGACCATCCATTAAGTTAATCAATGGCTAAGATTAAATGATGGAAATTGAAGGGAAGAAAAGAGGCGCGTGAGTTTGTTTAGGGCATTCTAGTCAATCCAAGCCAATAGTTTCTCTCTCCTCCAATTCCCCCCCCCCCATTTTTTAAACGTTAATAACTCTTTCATAGGACATTATTTTTTTTTATAAAAATTGCACCAAAAAAACGAGCGTTTTTTTATCTTTAAAACGAGTATACTAATGCTATATTTAAAAAAAAATTAAAAACCCAGTTGCGTAAAACGCAATATAAAAACCCCCAGTTACGTAAAACGCAATGAAAAAAAAACTTAAAAAATGGCATTTTTCTAAAACGCAATGCACCAAAAACACAAAGAAATGTATTATTTGTAAAACGCAATGGCCAGAAAACACAAAGAAATGTCTTATTTCTAAAACGCAATGAAAAAAAAACATAAAAATGACATTTTTCTAAAACGCAATGCACCAAAAACACAAAAAAATGTCTTATTTGTAAAACGCAATGGCCAGAAAACACAAAGAAATGTCTTATTTCTAAAACGCAATAGCCTAACAACTCAAAAGAAAATGTACTTTCTAAAACGTAATGGACTAAAAACACATAAAAACGTGTTTTACCTAAAACGCAATGCACCAAAAACACAAACAAATGTCTTATTTCTGAAACGCAATGGCCAGAAAACACTTAAAATGTCTGTTTTCTAAAACGCAATGGACTGAAAACACATAAAAAAGTGTTTTACCTAAAACGCAATGCACCAAAAACACAAAGAATGTCTTATTTGTAAAACGCAATGGCCAGAAAACACTTAAAAATGACTCATTCTAAAACGTAATTGACTAAAAAACAAAAGAAATTGTTCTTTGTAAAACGCAATGGACTGAAAACACCTAAAAAGTGTTTTACCTAAAACGCAATGCACAAAAAACACTTCAAGAATGTGTTTTTCTAAAACGCAATGACCAGAAAACACATAAAAATGTTTTAGTTCTAAAACGCAATTGCATTAAAGCACCAAAGAAAATGTTCTCTCTAAAACGCATTGAACCATGACAATAGTTTTGTCTGTGCTGTGAATTGTTTGTGATGTGAACTGTCTGAACCAATGCAGTTTACGAATGCAGTTTACAGAGGCAATTTACAGAAAATTAATTTTTCTGATTCATTTTTATTACAGCAATTCAACCCCAGCCAGGGGCTCTGCCCCTTGGACCCCGCCAGGGGCTGCCGCCCCTCGGACCCCGCCAAGATCGTAAAACGCAATGACTAAATCAAAAACCCAGATCGTAAAAATGAAATTAAAGAATTTCTTACATGGATCGAAGTGATTTCTTCAACAATTGACGAATTTTGAATGATTGAAACACTTATCAGTGCTCGAATCGAACAGATCGAGTGCTTATCTTCAAAATCACCGGAAAAAACGAGATTTTGTATGAAATTAAACTGGGTTCTCTTCAAAAAAGCTGAAGAACACGTTGATCGGGTGTTTGAATCATTGATTGGTGATGAAAATTGCACTATAATGTAGTGATTATTGAGATAGAAAGTGAAGAAATGGTTGAAGATGGTGGGTTTTGAAAATGGTGGGTTTTGAAGTTACTGGGTTTTGAAAAGGAAGAAGAAATGGTTTGATTGACTAAAATACCCTTTTTCTTTATTTTAAATGTTTCCACATGTCCTAATCCTATTGCTTCCTATACTTCCTAGCCAAAATAAACTTCATTTTTGATCTTTTCCCATTAATAATATTGTGTATATAAATCAACCCTAGTTCTAAGTAGGGTGTTCACAGTCTAGCTTTGACGGCTTTACCATGAATCAAACCTTTTCTGCTGGTTTTTTATTATCGAAAATCGAAATCGGGACGTTGAAAATTAAAACCGAACCAAGCCGAACTGTTACTAACGGTTTGGTTCGGGTTTAGTTTCACGGTTTGACTTTTTGTAATTAAGATTTGAAACAAAAACTAGAGTGGAGATACAATAGGAAGTTTATTTGGCTAGGAAGGCTAGAAAATGATCTTGATCATCCATTTAGTTAATCAAGGGCTAAGATTAAATTAGGGAAATTGAAGGGAAGAAAAGAGACGCGTGAGTTTCTTTAGGGGCATTCTAGTCAATCCAAGCCAATAGTTTCTCTCTCCTCCAATTTCCCCCATTTTTTAAACGTTAATAACTCTTTCATACGACATTATTTTTTTATAAAAATTGCACCAAAAAAACGAGCATTTTTTTTATCTTTAAAACGAGTATACTATTGCTATATTTAAAAAAAAAATTAAAACTCAGTTGCGTAAAACGCAATAGAAAAACCCCCAGTTACGTAAAACGCAATGAAAAAAAAAACCTAAAAATGACATTTTTCTAAAACGCAATGCACCAAAAACACAAATAAATGACTTATTTGTAAAACGCAATGGCCAGAAAACACAAATAAATGTCTTATTTCTAAAACGCAATAGCCTAAAAACTCAAAAGAAAATGTACTTTCTAAAACGCAATGGACTAAAAACACATAAAAAAGTGTTTTACCTAAAACGCAATGCACAAAAAACACAAAGAAATGCCTTATTTGTAAAACGCAATGGCCAGAAAACACTTAAAAATGACTCATTCTAAAACGCAATTGCCTAAAAAACAAAAGAAAGTGTTCTCTGTAAAACGCAATGGACTGAAAACACCTAAAAAAGTGTTTTACCTAAAACGCAATGCACCAAAAACACTTCAAGAATGTGTTTTTTCTAAAACGCAATGGCCAGAAAACACATAAAAATGTTTTAGTTCTAAAACGCAATTGCCTAAAAACACCAAAGAAAGTGTTCTTTCTAAAACGCATTGAACCATGACAATAGTTTTGTCTGTGCTGTGAATTGTCTGTGCTGTGAACTGTCTGGACCAATGCAGTTTTCAGAGGCAATTTACAGAAAATTAATTTTTCTGATGCATTTTTATTAGAAAATTAATTTGTCTGTGCTCAACCCCAGCCAGGGGCTCTGCCCCTTGGACCCCGCCAGGGGCTGCCGCCCCTGGGACCCCGCTACCAGGGGCGCTGCCCCCGGACCCCCGTCAAGATCGTAAAACGCAATGACTAAATCAAAAACCCATATCGTAAAAATGAAATTAAAGAATTTCTTACATGGATCGAAGTGATTTCTTCAACAATTGACGATTTTTGAATGATTGAAACACTTATCAGTGCTCGAATCGAACAGATCGAGTGATTATATTCAAAATCACCGGAAAAACGAGATTTTGTATGAAATTAAACTGGGTTTTCTTCAAAAAAGCTGAAGAACACGTTGATCGGGTGTTTGAATGGATTGGTGATGAAAATCACACTATAATGTAGTGATTATTGAGATAGAAAGTGAAGAAATGGTTGAAGATGGTGGGTTTTGAAAATGGTGGTTTTTGAAGTTACTAGGTTTTGAAAAGGAAGAAGAAATGGTTGGATTGACTAAAATACCCTTTTTCTTTTTTTTTCTAAATATTGTCACATGTCCTAATCCTATTGCTTCTTATACTTCTTAGTCAAAATAAACTTCCTATTTGATTTTTTCCCACTAAAACTAAAGCATGAAATTAAGGTTTAATATTGTAATTGAAACTAGTTATGACACCCAAACAATAAAAATTTCCAAAAGATTATGTTATAAGTTTTAGGATTGTTTTGATAATGTACCAAGTGTATATATTTTGACAGTATACAACCAGGCGAATTATGGAACATAAATGAAAACATAAACAACAAAATGTATTTCAAGGACAGATAATGAAACTTACCTACCAAATGAATAAGTGAGATTGGGCTTAGCCCACTTCAGTTAATTAATGTTAACCCAGTATATGTTTAATTAGGTTGGTATAATAAAGTAAAATATATCATTTATAACATTGAAAAAAAATATAACAAATATTTATGGTCCGTTTCGTTTTATATGCCGGGTTTTCAGTAAAAACTGCAAACTGAATCGTTCGCTACGGTTTGAAACTTTTGATACTGACCGACTGGCCAAAAATTAAGAAAAAAAAGCTGACCATGAAACCAAAACGTTTACTGGTTTGGGTGGTTTCACGGTTTCAAACCAAAGCGTATACTTCCCAAGTTGGAAGCCATGAAGAAGAATCAAACAGCTTCAAGAAAGAAGATTGAAATTTGAAAAGGAAATCAAGTGGAGTTTGGATGTTTGATTAGGCCCAAATGTTATTTAGGTTGGCTCCAACAAAGCAACAACAATTACCCTTTTACTTATGGGCTTTAGCAGACTCTCATAATGGATCACAATAATGCGGACGAGTAATTTTCTTTTACCAACTTTAATAAAATATAGGCTTCATTCTCTTTTCTCATAAATCAGTATAACTCATCAATCTTTGTCGCAGGCGACCGACGAAAACTAGAATTTGAATGAGAGAGACTGTGATTTGGATTCATAACTGGGTTTAGACTTCTAACGATTCTTATCTTAGGGGCCTTTTGGCAACTTCTGAATGGTTAAGTCCTGAACCAGTAAGAGGTCTGAACCATTAAGTGCTGAACTAGTAAGAGGTCTGAAACATTAAGAGCCAGTATAATGTTTAACCGTTCAGAGACAAATGTCTGGCCAATTCAGATTAGAGGTCTTAACCATTTAGACTCAATATAATGCTTAATCATTCAGAGGCAAATGTCTGAACCATTCAGACATCTGCTCGCGAAACAAACAGTCTGAACCATTAAGTGTTGAACCAGTAAGAGGTCTGAACTATTAAGAGCCCCAATAAGAGCTAAACAAATAGCCCCTTAATCTTTCACATTCAGTATTCTTTCTACCCTGTAGGTGATAAATTTTGTGATTAAAAACAAAGTTAATGATGAAATGATTATGAGCGAAGATCCTACATTAATAAAACGTACTTAAAATAGAATTATCAACATGAATACAATTCATGAACATACAAACACGAATACGAAGGAATACGTAGTGACATGTTATAAAGAAACTAGTTGAAAATTCACTTGTTACACGTATGAACTAAGAAGTCTAATAATGCAAAATTCAACTTTGACATGCCTTTCATAGCGTTCAACTTCTCACTCATGTCCTTACCCTACAATATGGACATATGGTATTTGTCATTTTGTCAACTAGACATTTGAGCAACTTTTGGCACATTTCACCATTTTATTTATGCTTGCCTTGACTTTCTACGGCCCATTTGATACTCTTTATGCGATTGAAAAATACATTATAATAATGCTTATCAAGAATTTTGGGTGAATTTATTGAGATCCCATCTCATATCACATTTCATGTTCTTAAATCTGAAGGAAATGACACACACACACATATATATATATATATATATATATATATATATATATATATATATATGGTTGAGTTCATTTCAGAACTCTAAATAACTACAGAACTTTCAGAACTCCTAATAAACAATCATTTTATATATAAGTTTTTGTATTTAGGATCTTTTTATCATCTATTATATGTATTTCTTTGATTGCATACATGTTAAAAGTAGTTTACATATATTTAATTGCCAAAATTATATATATGTGTCATAACTAATTACATATATGTAAAAAAACTAGTTTGCATATGTGTAATTATAAAATTACATAAAAATGATAAAATTACTCTTAACATGTATGTAATCGTAAAAATACACATAATAAATGATAAAATTATCCTAAACATAAAAATATATAAATAAAAAGATTGTTTATTAGGAGTTCTGCGAGTTCTGTAAATATTTATGGTTCTGAAATGATCCTGACCCTATATATATATATATATATAATAATGTTTGATTGTTAGGCAACTTTATTGTATTTGTTGTTAAAAATAGTTTAAGTTACTTAAAAATAATTCCGTCAACACGAACCGACCGACGAACCGTCCCAGAAGCACTAAATATGAAGGCCGAAAAAAAATCAAGCTTCTAATTCTTTGATTAAAGATCACGACAAGGTTACAAGACTTCAAAATGTTAGCGGGACATTATGAAGTATACAAGATACAAAGTCAAAGAATTGTGTTAATAAGATAATATATCTTATTAACACATAATATCTTTCTATGAAAATGCTTCAATAAGAAAAAGAAAAAAAAATCTTTTTCTTTTGGAAAAACATTCATCAGAAAAAGGAATCTTTCTTTTAGAAAAGAATTCATCAGAATGGAAAAGGAAATCCTTTTTCATAAGAAAAGTAATCTTTTCTTTTGAAATAATATTTTCATCAGAAAGATATTTAATGTCTCATATGTGATTCATGAGAAGAGAAAAGAAAAGGAACAAGTTGGTTTAAAAAGGAAGATAAGCCACATTAGAATAATGGATGTGCACACATACCAATTTCCTATCAACCAATCACATTTGAGATAGGATATGAAAAGTCTCTATAAATACATAATTCCTACGAAGGAATTATGTGTGTCTTTGTGTAGTAATATTTAAATATAGAGTCTTTCATGTGAGATTACCCCCTGGTTTGGCCCAGGGGGTGACATTTAGATTCGAGTTTATTCTCGGATCGACCCCTTCTTCTTTGTTTGATTCCGCCAAACAAAGATTAATTCTTATGTTCATAGAACGATTCATTAATTTTATAAGAATTAATCATTGAAGAAATCTCACTCTAACTGTCTCTATTTTTATTCTTTAAATGTTTATACACTTTACAAACACCCGTCTCAACGAGAGAAGAAAGTTACACCATTCGAACAGGGCGGCCAAAGGGGACCAACAGGGATGGATCATGAGAAAACTAGTTTAAATGAGAAAACAAAAAAAACTAACTAAAAAAGCCTAAAAAACATAATTTTTTTTTACAATTTTTTATAAAAAAAATCGCTTTTTTTATGTATGGAAAAAAATTAATTTTTTTTTTGTTGTGCTACACATGTGCACTAATACGGATATAATGCACATGTGTAGTACACATATATCACACATGTGCAGTACAACAAATTTTTTTTTTTTGAAATTTTTCTTATATAAAAAAATAGCGATTTTTTATAAAAATTAGTAAAATAAAAATAAATTTTTGGTATGTTTCTTAGCTTTTTTTAGGCTTTTTTAATTAGTTTTCTAGTTTTCTCATTTACATATAGTTTTCTCATGATCCTCTCCCTATATATATATAGGGTAAGGTTCCAGCGTGAACAACCTCCCAACAGTGAACTGCGTGAACAAATCTTGACCGCTGATTAATATGATCTTGATTATTTAAAGGGGTGGCATGATTGTAATTAATAGGTTAGATTTTATTGTTTTATTAAAATTAAAAGGGTAGAAGTGTAATTATATTATTTTGCTTATTTAAAACTAGGAAAGAAAATTATTTCCAATAATAAGAGAGTAAATCCCGTAAATATACCATGTATTATACACATGTGTACTATCGTGTTGGAATGTATAAAACAGTAGAACACAGCAGTACACATGTGTACTACGGAGCTAAGACAACAATGTTGCGGGTCACATGTACTATACCATGTATTATACACATGTGCACTATCGTGTTGGAATGTATAGAACACAGCAGTACACATGTGTACTACGGAGCTAAGAGTTATACACAATAAAAAAAAATGACTGAAAACTCTAGTTCAACAAAAAAAAAGACTAAAACTATAATTCGAATCTTGCTACTATGACAAAAAACAATGACAATATTAAAATAAGTTATGATTATGCTAACATATTTAAAATAAGTAATTGTTTTGTAGATGTCGAAAATGTTGGTAATTGATGATGATTTAAATATGTTAGGATTTTGAAATTAATAAGGCAATAATTTAAATTCAATATTTATATAAAGTTACAATCTTACTCTTCTTAAATGTATATGGAATCAATGGTTCAGATCAGTTCACGCGGTTCACTCTTGGAAATTTGTTCACGTTTGAACCTAATCCTATATATATATATATATATAGGGTAAGGATAGTGTAAAAAGGGCCTAAAGTGTGAGAAGTGTATTATAACACACTATATATAATATTATATAACGCCATATAAACACCGTATAACAATATGTAACACCATATAATACCATATAACACTATGTAACACTATATATCATTATATAACAAATATAACACTATACATCTATCATAGACATGCTATCAGACAACCTATAGTGTTATATTTGTTATATAACGATATATAGTGTTACATAGTGTTATATGGTATTATATGGTGTTACATATTGTTATAATACACTTCGCACACTTTGAGCACTTTTTACAGGATCCTCTACCTATATATATATATATATATAGGACAAGGATCCGTTAGGAACCACCCTTTATTGCGAGAACCGCGAGAACCAATGTGAACACAACCAAAAATACCTAAAAATAGCTAAAAAGCACACAAGATTTTTTTAAATATTTTTTTTATAAAAAATCGCTACTTTTAGTAGTCAAAAAAAAAATTTTAATTTTTTTTTGCTACTAAAAGTAGCGATTTTAACTTTAAAAATATTAAAAAAAAAAATTTGTGTGTTATTTTTATTTTTTTAGGGGTTTAGTGTTTAGTAGGGTTGTTCATCGGTTCGGTTTATGGATTATTTGGTTTATTCGGTTTTCAAAATTTTTTACCCCAAACCAAACCAAACCAAATAAGGAATATGCAAACCGATCCAAACCAAACCAAATTCAATTCGGTTAGGTTAGGGTTAGAAACCAAATAAACCAACTAAACCAAATCTAACCAAATTGTACCTAAGTACTTTTTTTCCTAATTTATATTTATGTTTGTGTTCCAACTTCCGAACATCGCAACTAATTTACACCTAACAACATATGAATACAAGAAAGTTTCATTGCGAAATAAAACAAACACATCCATAAAGTAGTCGTAGGCACAACCACAAAGTTAAAGCTTTAAAACATAGATCATAGAAACTATAAATAGTTAACAAGTCTAATGACACAAAATATAAATAATCTTCAAACGTGTAGTAACCCTAGTTTCTACACTGAAGGTATGAAGAAGATCTATTATTTTTAGAAATAAGTGGGTTTGAGTTGGGCTTTTAGATTTACATTTGGTATTTTGGGCTACATAAACTATTTTGGACTAATAAATTATATATGACTTATAAAATATTATTATTTTTATTTAATAATTAATTAACTTAAATGGTTTATTCGGTTATCCAAATAAACCGAATAAACCCAATAAAATAAAATGTGGATCCATAAACCGAACCAAAAACCATATTCACAATTCGGTTTCGGTTAGAACCACCTCGAGTTGTAAGAACCGCGAGAACTTTTTGATCTGGGGCGAGGTGGACCAAATTTTTTTTTCAGAAACGTAGATGCATGTATAAAAACAACATTTGTAAAAAAAAATTCAAAAAAAAAATATCGTGGGTGTAGTTTTGAGCACCACAAGTTTGTGTTTACGGGACCCGTAAATTTTCCGGCCAGATTTACGGGTCCCGTAAACACAAACTTGTGGCGCTCAAAACTACACACACGACATTTTTTTTTTACAAATGTTGTTTTTATACATGCATCTACGTTTATGAAAAAAAAAAATTTGGTCCACCGCGCCCCCTACGGTGTAGTTCTCACGGTTCTTACAACTCGAGGTGGTTCTCATTTTAGCATTCCCCTATATATATATATATATTTAAGATTCGGTTCAAGGAGGAACCACTACCATTGCGAGAACTATGAGAACTCCTCCCATCCAATAAAATTTTAACACATCATCTATAATCAGTTTAATTCTAAAGGGTATTTTAGTCTTTTTCTCTCAATGTCACAACCTCTCTCACTTATCTCTAAAACAAATCACATCATCATTAATATGTTAATATGTCTGACATAACAGCATCTCTCTCCTTTTATCTATTTTATATTTTGTATATTTAAAATTGAGAAAAAATATCTTAGGTTTTAAATTCAAACACCAAAAGTATTACGTAATTTAGAAAACACAAAAAAATCAAAAATAATATCTATTTCTTTTTGCTCTATTTCTCTAATTATGACAAAATTTTCTTTATAAAATGAAAGCTATATTTGTCTTATATGAAAATACAAAATTATCGAAAATGATATCTATTTCTTTTTGTTCTATTCCCTAATTCTGACAAAATGTTCTTTATAAATGCAAGCTATATTTGTCTTATTTGTTTACTGAAAATTTCTATTTCATTCGTTAACGTTTGATGACTTTGCACCACAACATTTTTAAAAAAACATTCGACAATGTGCGTAAAAAAGTTTTGACAACGTGCGTAAAAAAGTTTTGAAACCGTGCGTAAACATTTACACGAACTGAGTATGAGAACACCACTATGTTAAAAATTAAATAAATAAAATGTTTTGACAACGTGCGTAAAAAGTTTTTTACGCTCCTGATCGCCGACTAGTGCTCCTCTAAACGTCGCGCGTAAATCTAATTTCAAATGTATGTAAAAACTGAAGGCGTAAAATAGTTTTTACGTATGTTTGAAAAAGGTTTTTACGTAAGTTGTCGAATGTAAAATATTTTTTTGCGCACGGTGTCGAATGAAAAAAATGTTTTTATCACCCTGATTGTTGGTCCGAGCTTCTCTAAACGTCACGCGTAAATTTATTTTTCAAGCGTATGTAAAAACGGCACGCATAAATGTTTAGTTTTTCATACGTTTGAAAAATTGTTTATCGTACGTTGTCGAATGTAAAAATAAATCCGCGCACGGTGTCGAATGTAAAAATTGTTTTTTTTATTACACACTATAAAAAATGTTTTTACGCCCCTAATCGCCGGCCCAAGCTCTTCAAAATGTTTGTGGAATGTAAACGCTATGTTTTTTTCTATGATTTTTTGAAGGTGTTTGGCTTTTACGTTCAAATGACGAGGATAACGAACAAAAAATGAAGATCAATATCAGATATTGAAGACGTTTTCTTTTTATACATGTAGTGTAATTTTTTTGTATAAAAAATCATGTGTTATAATTAATTCTTTTTTTAAATAGATAAACGTAATTAATGTTGTCATGAACAGTGATGTAGTCTATGATGTTTGATTGTCAGTTTGACATTAATAGTACACAAGTCAAATTTTCCAAAATACGCTTCTTGTACTATTTATTCTTTTTTAATTAATAAATCACTACAAGACAAATCAAAGTTAAACAATTCAATCTCAACCACTCATACATTAGAGATCTAGGGTGGATAGTGGTTCCTACGGTTCTCGCATCTAAAGGTGGTTCCTATTTTACCCCATCCATATATATATATATATATATATATATACCAGAGAGGGTAGTGATGGTAGTGATAGTGAAAATAAAAATAAAAAGAGAGCTAAAACTTACTTTGATGGAGATATGCACAGCGGATGATGATGGATGAGAGTATGCACAACGGAATAAGAGGGTTTCAGAAGAAAAGAGTTTTTTTTTTTTATGTGTGTGTTGGAATATAATATGAAGAACTGGAGAAAATTTGAGATGTTAAGGGAGTGGAGCTAAAGAGATGTGGAGAGAGTTTAGTGTGCCATTGAAGTAATAATATTATTGCTGGTAATGGTTGTTCGTATCTTACAATGATTTACAATTGCCATATATATAGGCAAAGATAATACATCAAAGTCTTAAAGCCTATCTACCTAGTCTAGAAAATAAAGAAAATAGGCTACAAAAATTTCAATAAAGTCTAAAGTAAAGAAAATAAACGAATAATTTCAAAAGTTAACTTTGAAATTATGGCCATCTTTCAACAACTTTCTGTGAATAATTGAACCATGAAATGTCATGGCTTTCGTCATGTGTTTTGTCTTGTGTCTTCTGGCGTCATTGCTTGCGTCATGTCTTCTAGAAGTCTCTGTGTGTGCTGTCTATTGACTGTGGACTTGAACAGACTTGTTCATTGTCTTGGAAATCTTCTAGATTTACAATGTGTTGTAATTGTAGAGTATCTCCTTCCCCTGCAAAAGGTAAGAGCATACTCCAGTTTTGCTTTGCATATACCTGTATATAGTGTCCTTCACCTATTAATTTGTAATTTTCCCAAGAAAAATGGTCCGGGATTTCTGGGGTCTTCTGATGTTCTTTAATAAACTGTTGAAAATCTTTACTAGGTTCTTTAGCTGTGTAATCTAACCATGGTAAGGATGCAAAATTTATAGAGGTTCTTATCATGGAGTTTTGCAGCCAATTGCTAGCTCTGTTATGTTCAATAAATATTCTTTTTCTTGCTGGCCTGTATGTGTATGAGTCTGCAAATGGAAATGAGGAAATTACTTTGCAGCCAATGGTTGGTTTTGTGCATCGTGCTGCTATATTTCCTGCTGTTACTATGATCTTTTCTCCAAGTTGATTGAGGAGATCTTCTGTTCTTCTATTTAACTTTATTTCCAAATAATCAATCATACCATGATGATAAAATTGAATTATTTGTTCATCTGTCAATTTTGTAGGATGGTGTACTTGGAGTAACAGAAGGCCTGTTCCTTCTCCTTCTACATCTGTTCTTTCTACCACTGTAAACCCTTGAGTTTCGCTGTCCATCTTAAACGCCATGTCTATCAGCTGTTGTTGTAAATTGTACAAAATTAAAGGAAACTCTGTACAAACTTTTTGTGACACCAGGTTCTCAAACTCTGGAAATCTTTCTGTAACTGGCCTCAAGGTCTTCCACCAAGGTGTATCAAGAATCCTTGTCCTGAAACACTCAAAAGTTCTTTATACCTCTGTTTTTTCTTTGTTTTCTTTTTTCTCAATCTTTTGTAATAACTATGCATTTTTTGCTTCGAGCAACATCATTTTTTGTTTTAACAGGCTGTTTTCAATTTTCAATTGTATATCTTGTGCATTTTTTGTTTTTTCTTCGAGCTGTGTTCTTAATGTAGAAATAATTTCTTGTTGAGCTTTTATGTAATGCTCTGGATTTGTTTTAGCCAAATCAGAAAAGCTCTTAACCTCTTCAGGTTCTATGTAAAAACTTTGTATACCAAAACTGTTTCTTGCTGCTTGAAGAGCTTCAGCAAAACTTGTGTAACCCTTCCAAAGTGCTCCTCCTACACAAGTTATGTGTTGTGCAACTGTTTCCCATTTGTTAAAAATTCCAATCTTTGTACCCCTGAATATAACATAATGTGTGTAATTTGGTTTTTGTTTAAACTGTCTTTCAGGTATTTTTGAACTTTGTTCCTGAAAGTAAATGCTTAAAGCATTTAAAACCTGTACTTTAAATGTTGAGGCTTGTGGCATGGTTTGAATATGCCATAAGTTGTCTAATAAACATTGCTGTTTATCTGTAAGTTTCATTCCCATGATATGACGAAACTTTTTGTCAACTTCATTGCATATCTGTAAAGCATATGTTCCAAATTCAATCACCGGTTTGGGTGAGAAATTTGTGTATAACGGCCTTTTGCCAGCTGCCTTTGATTGTTGCTGTTTATAAAACTGTCCCATCATTATTTGTGGTAATGAGGTGTGAGGAGAACTGTTTATTCTTTCTGCTGACTGTAGATATGACTGTTGAATCTTTTCTTCATCCGAAGAAGAATTCCCCTGTTTTGGATGTATCAACTTTAATTTCTCCTTATCTTTTTTCCTGTCCATCTAAAACAAACCATTTGTTTATATTTCGAGACAACATATCAGCTATCCCATTATTTTTTCCTTTAACGTGTTCAAAATTTATAAAATATCCATTCCCTTGTATAATGTTTTGTAGATTAACCCATCTAGTTCTATTTACTTTTTTACTTTGGTCATTTTTTACGAACTTAACTATTGCTTCACAGTCAGTTCTTACTGTAAATTCTTTATTAAGAAAAATTTAAAATTTTTCTAATGCATAAATTAATGTCTGTATTTCAAATTCAATTGTAGTCCATTTTGTTTTGTTTTGAAAATTACCACTTGCATAAGCGTAAATTTTCTCTTCTTCCTTGAGATTGTATTTGTTTGGTTTACATAGAAGGACTGCTCCCCATCCTTCTTTGCATCCATCTGTTTCAATAATTATATAATCTGTGACTAATGGCAGTTCTAATGGTTTAATATTTTTAACTGTTTTTTTAATTTCTTTAACTAGTTTAATATCTTCTTGATTAAAATATCTTTGTCCATTTTTAGTGGTTTTACCATATAAAGGTCCAACCAATTTTGATAAATTTGGAATAAATTTTCTAGCATAATTTACTAGGCCCAAAAAGGCTTGTATTTGTTTTAAGTTTTCAAATTTTTCTGGAAAATTTAGAATTTTTGTAGAAATATGTGGTTGTAATTCTATTTTTCCATTTCCAATTTCTAATCCTAAAAAAGAAAATTTTCTTTTAAAAAATTCAATTTTTCTTTTTGAAACAACTATACCATTTTTCTTTATTTCTTCAAAAACCTATTGTAGATGTTTCTCATGTTCCTTCACTGTATTGCTTGCAACTAAAATGTCATCAATGTATACTAAACAAAAATCAAATTTTAAAAATATACTATCCATAAATCTTTGAAAAATTGAAGGTGCATTTTTTTAGTCCAAAACTAAGGACATTCCATTCATATTGCCCTTCTGAACATGTAAATGTTGTCCATGGTTTAAAGCTTTCTTCTAACTTTAATTGATTATATCCTGATTTTAAATCAAATTTTGAAAATACTTTTTTGTTTTGTATAAGATTTAGCAGACTATCTTTGTTAGGAATATTATACCCATCATCTATTGTATTATCATTTAATCTTTTATAATTATAAACTATCCTAGTTTTTCCTCTTTTTATCTCGCTGTGATTTCTTACTAAAAAAGTTGTAGATCTATGAGGACTTTCTGATTTTCTAATTAATCCTTGATTTACCATTTCAGGGATTTGTTTTTTAAATTCTTCTTTATCTAATGTGCTATATTCTATATTAGCTGTTCTAATTACTATGTCAGGATTTTTTAATTTAAATTTACAAATATATTTTACATTTGATTTTGTTATATCTTCTCCAATATATCCTATTTTTTCTAAATGTAATATCATAGGATGATTTACACTTTTTGTAATATCTTTCCCTTTCTCTATTTCATGGCTTAAAAAATCTATTAAAAGTTTTAATGATTCATTTTCTATAAACTTTTTTCTGTTCTGTGTTTTTAAGAAGTCTAAATTCCCTTTATCCCCTCTTTTTTGAACAATTTGTGTTGTATTCATATATCTAAGGGTTGGTATTGTATATAATTGTTTACTTAATGTTATAAAATTTCTTGTAATTGTAACTGCACCATTTAATCCTAATATAAAATTTAGTCCTATTACAAAATCTTTTGATTTAATATTTGGTGGATTAATATTTATTTGTGGCATTTCATATTTTATACTATAATTGTTTGCAAAGTCTAAGAATTGTATTCCTACTGGTTCTAAACAATGTGTAATAGGTATTAATCTATCTTCCACTGTTCTTGTACTTAATTCATATGTTAGTTTTTTTTATGGTATTCTATGGGTGCTAAACTATGTGAAATTAAACTTTTTGTAGCTCCTGTATCTACTAATGCTGTTAAATCTAGATATTTATTATTATCTAACCATAAACGACATTGTATATTTATCATGTTTGTTGATCCTTGTGTTTGTATGTAAGTTTGATCATCTGGTTTTTGTAGAGCCATTTTACTTATTTCTTCTGTTTTAACTAATCTTTCAAGTTCTTCTACCTTATTTTCTAAGTTTTTTTATTTTTAAACTATGTAATTCAATTGTTAATTCTAATTTATCTATCCTTTCATTCTCATTTTTAGAATTTGTTTTTACTTTTAATGTTGTAGCTATATCTTTATCATAAATTTCTTTAAGACATTTAAAACAAATTTCATTAAAACATTTATTACATTGTGATCTTTTTTCTATACTTGGATAGTATCCACAACTATAACATCTTATGTGATTATTTCCTTTATTTTGTTTCCAATCATGTTCACAAATTTCTTCTGTATTCATATATGTATATGTTACTTTTGCTGTTAGGTTTTCTTCTTCACTGTAAATACTATATATTGATTCATTATCAGATTTATCATCTGTTCCTAAAGCTTCTATTTCATAATCTTGTAATTGTTCTATTAAATTAGCTCTTTCCATATTTTTTCTCTTGTTTGGACATTTATTAGCTAAATGTGTTGTTTCTCCACAAGTATAACATCTACATTTTCGTGATTGTGGTTTTTTAACATATTTATTTGTATTATAATTTTTTCTATAATTTCTATTATATGTTGTGCTTTTTCGTATCTTTTTTTTATCATAAACTCCATATGCTTGTGGTGTATAAATTGCTGTTTTACAAAATGCATAAGCATTTCTTTTTAATTGTTCTTGTAATGCTACTTCTTTGCATTTTTCTTCTAATATACCAAATGTATAAGTTATTCTTGGTCCTATTCCTAAATTTTGTTGTGTACCATAATTTGTTTTCCATGCTTCATGTATAGATTTTCCTAAATCACCTGGTAATTTTATAAAATATTTGTCACATAAATTATCATCCATTGTTTTTCCTGTTTGTGATAATAATCTTGTAAAATCTAATGTAAATTCATTTATGTATTTCATGTCTGCTATACTTAATTGTTCTAAATTTTTGATAGATGTATCCTGTATTAAAGAATTATTTTTTGCTGGATCCACTCCTAATATAAGTGTTCTAATTTGTGATGTAAAATTATAAGGATTATCTCCTAATGCTTTAAGATTATTTATTTCTTCTGGATTTTGTGTTTTTTTACTTTGCCATATTCCTAAGGCTATTGGTCCTAATGTAGTTTCTAAATATGAAAAGATATCCACACTGTCTTTTTTATTTGTTTCCCATAATCTTACTACATTTTGTTCCCATGTTAAAACTTCATCTATCCATAACTGTGGTTTTTGTTGTTCTAACAATAACATATTTCCACTATATATCTGTCCTATAGGCAATCTTCTTCCTTTTCCTATAGAATTAGACTCTTGTTGGTAATTAACTGTTGGTTGTGTCCATGGTTCTCTGCCATGACTTTCGTGTGTACCACTATATTCTTCTCCCCATTCTATTTTTGGTCTTTTTAACGGATTAAAAGGATGACACATTTGTGTATCCATAAAATTTTGTTCTTGTTTATAAAAATCTGATAACATAACTTTTCCCTTCATAATATCTTCTACTAATGGTAGATTATAATATTCTTGTAATTTTTATAACTTTCTTCATAATCCAATCCTAATTCTGTTATACATTCCATAATCATATCATCTACTTCTTCTTGTATGTTTATTTCTGTAAATTTCCTATTTATAATTTGTTCTATTGTTTTATTTGTTTCTTCCACTTTAAAACAATCTATTGATTCTTCTTCATAATCTAATAGTGTGTAATCCATAGTTTCTTCTTGTTCAAATTTTAAGAAATTTATATCTATTTCATCTTCCCCATTGTCTGTATTGTATATAAAAGGTATTTCTTCTTCTTCTAAATTCATAAAATGATATTCTTCATCATCGTTTTTCTCTGTTTGTTTTTCTTTAAAATCAGTATATCTTAATTTTTGTTTTCCATCAGTTTCTTCATATATATAACTTTTCTTGGGTATTAAAACTGTATTCTCTTCTTTTTCTTGTAAATCTTCTAAATCCCATTCTAATCCTGTTAACTGTTCTGGATTTATTTTAATAGGTTCTATCATTTCTATAGACTTTGATGCAATTGTTTTTACTATTCCTTCTATATTTACTTTGTATTTCATTCCTGAACTGTTACTAGCTTTTCCTAGTACTCCTATGCTTACTACTAAGTTATTTCCTTCATATTCTTCGTAACCTTTTGTTTGTAAAGTTATTTTAATGTTTTGTAAGTCTTTAACATCTTTTAAAATATCTGTACAATAAAATATTGCTATGTTTTGACTTAAATCTACCTCCATACCTGAGATTATAGCTTTTTTCATATCTGATTTCCAACTTTTATCAAGTATTAGAGCTAATAGTTTTGTTCCTAAATTTTTTCTTCCTGATGCTTTAATTCCTATTATTATTAATCCTGTATGTACAAAGTGTTTATTTTGTTTTTTAATTTTTTCAATAGTATCTGGTGACAAAAGATCTAAGGTTACTGTATTATCTACTACCCTTAAACTTTCTTCTCTACTACTTCTTATAAGTGTTGTGTTTATGTTTAATCTTCCTGTTTGATATAATATTCTTGGATTTAATATGTCTAATTGATGTTGGTTATATAATTCCAAATTTCTGTCTAAATCTATTTCTTCTTCTATTTTTATTATGTGCCTATTACTGTTGGATCCTGATCCTCTTCTAATTACTCTATTTAAAAAACTGTCTGATGTTATACTATCATTTATATTACTTGTAGAATTTCTAGCTTCCTGTATAGTTCTACTTCTTCCTAAATAAGTATTACTATTATTCATTTTCTTGGCTGCTAGTGTGTATATGGAGTAGGTTTTTTCTCTGTTTTTAATTTTTGTAAAGCTTCTGTGATTTTTTTCAACTTCTAGAGGTATATTGTTTTCAATATTTTTATTTTTTCCTATTAATATATTAAACTGATTTTTAATATAATCTAGATTTTGTGATAATTTTTTAATTTCTACTGTTAAATTTTCTAATGTTTGTTTATTATTTATAGCTTCTTGTTGTAGACTAATACTCAGATTTATAAATAAATCTACTAAAGTGTTTAACTGTGAGTTATTTGTATGTAAAGTATGTTCACAAAGGTCTTTAATATTACAAACTAAAGTAAAATTATCTGTTATAAGAGGTTTTCGATGAGCTTTTTCAGAAAATTCTAGATTTAAGAATTCTAAACGCTTGATTGTTTGAGAAGTACCAATGATTAATAAATTCCAACTCTCTTTAGCTTTTATCCCTTATTCCAAATTTCTCTTAAATATTTTCTTATATTCCAACTAACAAAAATAATTTACAAACTAAACCATACAAACTAATCTATTAAACGATTTGATCTATATATTCTTTCTTTTAACTTAGCTCGTTCATAGATATAATACCTTAAACGGTATTCATCTATATAATCTAACCAATCTGCTGAGTCTAAAGAAAGAATTAATTTATCATATCTTTTTAATCTGCTTAAAAAATGTTTAATATAAAAACTAGTCATATTTTTTAACCCTTTCGTATATGATGTTATCAAAGCAACAATCTTTCCCACAATCTTCACCTAAGAGAGTTTTCCAGAAAATACTGGCTTAACACGCCATTAAGGAACTTGTCTTAGTCTTTTAGATTTTAAGAAAGCCTTTGCTCTGATACCAATATATCAGAGAGGGTAGTGATGGTGGTGATAGTGAAAATAAAAATAAAAAGAAAGCTAAAACTTACTTTGATGGAGATATGCATAGCGGATGATGATGGATGAGAGTATGCACAGCGGAATAAGAGGGTTTCAGAAGAAAAGAGTTTATATATATATAGGAGAAGGATCCGTTAGGAACCACCCTTTATTGCGAGAACCGCGAGAACCAGTGTGAACACAACAAAAAATACCTAAAAATAGCTAAAAAAATCACACTATATATATATATTAATATTTTTTTACCTCAAATCGCTAATTTTCGTTAACAAAAAAAAGTTTTTTTTTAAATTTTTTTTTGCTACTAAAAGTAGCGATTTTGGGGTAATTTTTTTTTAATTGTGTGGTTTTTAGATTTTTTAAGTTTTTTGGGGGTTTAGTTTTTAGCATTTTAGCTTGGGTGGGGTGGTTAGGTTTTTTTTTTTTTTTTTTTTTTTTTTTTTTTTTAGGGGGGTGGGAGGGGGTTAGGTTTTTTTGATGTGTTCACATTGGTTCTCATGGTTCTTACAATAAAGGTGATTTTCAAATGAACCTTACCCTATATGTATATATATACATAGAGGACCGCTAGAATGAGAACCACCTCGAGTTATGAGAACCGCGAGAACCACACCATCGGGGGCGAGGTGGACCAAATTTTTTTTTTACAACTAGATGTGTGTATTATAAACACATTCGTAAAAAAAAAATTAAAAAATGCCGTGTGGGTAGTTTTTTACACCACAAGTTTGGTGTAAAAAAAAAACACCAAACTTGTGGTGTAAAAAACTACCCACACGGCATTTTTTAATTTTTTTTTACGAATGTGTTTATAATACACACATCTAGTTGTAAAAAAAAATTTTGGTCCACCTCGCCCCGGATGGTGTGGTTCTCGCTGTTCTCATAACTCGAGGTGGTTCTCATTCTAGCGGCCCCCTACATACATATATGTATATATATACATATGTATATATACATGTATGTATAGGGTAAGGTTCCAGTGTGAACAACCTCCCAAGAGTAAACTGCGTGAACAAATCTTGACCGCTGATTAATATGATATTGATTATTTAAAGGGGTGGCATGATTGTAATTAATAGGTTAGATTTTATTGTTTTATTAAAATTAAAAGGGTAGAAGTGTAATTATATTATTTTGCTTATTTAAAACTATGAAAGAAAATTATTTCCAATAATAAGAGAGTAAATCCCGTAAATATACCATATATTATACACATGTGTACTATCGTGTTGGAATGTATAGAACAGTAGAACACAGCAGTACACATGTGTACTATGGAGCTAAGACAACAATGTTGCGGGTCACGTGTGTACTATCGTGTTGGAATGTATAGAACACAGCAGTACACATGTGTACTACGGAGCTAAGAGTTATACACAATAAAAAATATGACTGAAAACTCTAGTTCAACCAAAAAAAGACTAAAACTATAATTCGAATCTTGCTACTATGACAAAAAATAATGACAATATTAAAATAAGTTAAGATTATCCTAACATATTTAAAATAAGTAATTGTTTTGTAGATGTCGAAAATGTTGGTAACTGATGATGATTTAAATATGTTAGGATTTTGAAATTATTAAGACAATAATTTAAATTCAATATTTATATAAAGTTACAATCTTTCCCTTGTTAAATGTATATGGAATCAATGGTTCAGATCAGTTCATGTGGTTCACTCTTGGAAATTTGTTCACGTTTGAACCTAATTCTTTATGTATATATATATGTATATATATGTATATATGTATATGTATATAGGGGGCCGCTAGAATGAGAACCACCTCGAGTTATGAGAACCGCGAGAACCACACAATCCGGGGCGAGGTGGACCAAATTTTTTTTTTACAACTAGATGTGTGTATTATAAACACATTCGTAAAAAAAATGCCTTGTGGGTAGTTTTTTACACCACAAGTTTGGTGTTTTTTTTTTTTTTTTACACCAAACTTGTGGTGTAAAAAACTACCCACACGGCATTTTTTTTTAATTTTTTTTTACGAATGTGTTTATAATACACACATCTAGTTGTAAAAAAAATATTTTGGTCCACCTCGCCTCGGATGGTGTGGTTCTCATTCTAGCGGTCCCATATGTATATATATATATATATATATATATATATATAGAGAGAGAGAGAGAGAGAGAGAGAGAAAGAGAGAGGATTGGACATGTGGCATTGAGTTATTTTAACTAGAAGGGAAATTTTGTAATTTCACATTTTAATTTTATTTTTGGAATTTATATTTCATTAACTAACATTGCATGATCTCGAAGGTAACTGATTATGTCCATGATTTTCGGAATTTTGGTTGTGTTTCGAATCCAAATCTCATTCAAATCATATGTATATACAATTCTTTCTATCGTTTTCTTCTTCACCAGCAGTATTCGTATTCAATAATTTTTTCAGAGAGAAAAATCATGGCTTCAAACACACTTGTTGATTGTGGAGATGGTTATTAACATTTAACTGCAAAACCATCAGCTTGTTCTTGGTGATGTGTTTTAACAGGCAGAGAGGTTGAAGTCTTTGTGTTTATTGATTCCATAATGTGACTGATGGTTTGTAATATGAAGATCACCTTTTTTAGATATTGGATGGTGTGTTTTAACTTCTATATTTGTAGCTTTCTGTTTTGTTTATTAATCTTTTTCAGGATCACTATCAGACTGTTTCTTGGTAATGTGTTTTAACAGTTAGGGAGGTTGAAGTCATGCTGGTAATGATGGAGGATTTTTTGACATTGTGTTTTAACATTGATGCTGGTAATACTGGAGGATTTCTTGACGCTATGTTTTACCATCCATGCAGGTAATGCTGGAGGATTTCTTGACATTGTGTTTTAACAACAAGCAGATTAATACAGTTGTGTTTTAGCATTCATGTTGGTAATGCTGGAAGATTTCTTGACGTTGTGTTTTACCATCCATGCTGGTAATGCTGGAGGATTTCTTGACATTGTGTTTTACCATCCATGCAGGTAATGCTGGAGGATTTCTTAACATTGTGTTTTAACAGCAAGCAGATTAATACAGTTGTGTTTTAGCATTCATGTTGGTAATGCTGGAGGATTTCTTGACGATGTGTTTTAACAGGAAGCAGACTAATACGATGTGTTTTCTTGATGTGTTTCTTCATGAATGATAGAAGGAAGAGAGAGAGAAGAGAGAAAGGGAGAGAGAGAGAGAGAAAAAAAAAAATCGCAAAAATGTGGGGGTGCTTATGGAATGAAAATTATTTCCATATTTAAAAACAAGCTAAATGACATATCTACCCCTGATTAATTAAATAATCATATTTTTAAGAAACACATATTACCAAAATGTCATCAATATGATCTCAACCATTAAACACACCCATTGGATGACCCAGATCGCTTCCTAGACTTTCTAGGAAAAACACACTTTCCGCATGATCCCCACTCTATATATATATATATAGTGTGATGCTAGATAGAAAACCCTAAAAATTTGAGAAAACCCAACCTCCCGACTTTTTTTTTTGAAAAAAATAACACATGTAATATACATGTTTTTAAGAGTTTTGAGCCAGAAAAATCAAAAAAGCGCCGAGTGGATGTTTTTAAAAAAAATAAACAAGTTTCAGCAACTTTCATCACTAACAAGTGTTAGACAAAAAGTTGCTGAAACTTGTTTATTTTTTTTTTTAAAAACCACTCGGCGCTTTTTTGATTTTTTTTGGCTCAAAACTCTTAAAAACATGTATATTACATGTGTTATTTTTTTAAAAAAAAAAGTCGGGAGGTTGGGTTTTCTAGGGTTTTCTCAAATTTTTAGGGTTTTCTTTCTATTCCTCCCCTATATATATATATATATATATATATATATATATATATATATATATATATATATATATATATAGATAGAGGATCCTGTAAAAAAGACCTAAAGTGTGAGAAGGGTAAGAAAGAATCTCAATCATTAGATCTTTTGATCTAATGATTGAGATCAATAGGGACCAAATTGTAAAATATTTTCATTAATTTGGACTGATTTGAAATATCTAGGGGCAATATAGTCTTTTAAACCCACTAGAAATTAGGTAATGCACATGTAACTTCCCCCGTCTTTTTTAAACGTCAATAATGTTTTATACGTAATTTTTTTTTAAAAAATTACACCATAATAACGAGCGTTTTTTTATCTTTAATATGAGTACCATATTGCTATACTTATATAGAGAAAAAATATGTTTCGATCAGATGTTTAGTCAATGAATGGTGTTATATACTTGCTGAATGGTGTTATATACTTACTGAATGGTGTTATATACTTGCTGAATGGTGTTATATACTTGCTGAATGGTGTTATATACTTGCTGAATGGTGTTATATACTTGCTGAATGGTGTTATATACTTGCTGAATGGTGTTATATACTTACTGAATGGTGTTATATACTTGCTGAATGCTGAATGGTGTTATATACTTGCTGAATGGTGTTATTTACTTGTTGAATGGTGTTATATACTTACTGAATGGTGTTATATACTTGCTGAATGGTGTTATATACTTCCTATAATTAAGGCGGCGGTTATGAGAAGTTTTTAATTAATTGAATTAATGATTAAATCACTTGTTTACCCTTTTCAATTAATTTAGATCTAATGGCTGAGATTTTTTCTTACCTTTCTCACACTTTTGGTCTTTTTTACAATAACCTTACCCTATATATATATATATAGGGAGCCGCTAGAATGAGAACCACCACAAGTTATGAGAACCGCGAGAACCGCGACCCGCGGGTGGCCGTTGACCACGAATTTTTTTTTACACCTAGATCCGTATATTTTAAGACCGGGTGTAAAGTTTGGGTTCAAACGGCGCGCCCGAGGGGGTAGTTTTTTACGCCCAAATTTTGGTTAAAAAAAAAGAAAAATAAAAAAAATAAAAAAACCCAAACTTTGGGCGTAAAAAACTACCCCCTCGGGCGCGCCGTTTGAACCCAAACTTTACACCCGGTGTTAAAATATACGGATATAGGTGTAAAAAAAATTTCGTGGTCAACGGCCACCCGCGGGTCGCGGTTCTCGTGGTTCTCATAACTCGTGGTGGTTCTCATTCTAGCGGCCCCCTATATATATATATATATATATATATATATATATATATATATATTGTTGATGAAAGACGATGGATAGTAACTTTATTTTTATAATAATATATAGTATTTTATTACTTTTTATTTAATATATTATAATAGTTTATTACTATATTTACTTTTAATAACATAATTCCTTTTCTAAAACCATATATTTCCTTTACCATATTTTAATAATTTTTTTTATTTTTTAGAACATATATTAATTTATTAATTAATTTGATACTTCTTTAATAATTTATGTTTATAACTTTTTTCTAAAATCTTAAATACGTAGTTGTGTTTGATTTTTTCTCTTGACATTACGTTATAAGTTTTGTTAAAAACGAAGTTGTACTCAAAATTAAGTCATTCTAATGGTCTGACTTTCTAAACAACATGCTTTATTTTCAAATCACGTTTGTTTTACATTATCATTTGATCGGTTTCGCCGCAAAGCGCGACATAAAAAAACTAGTAATTTATCAATTTTCAACCATCAGATTAGTTTATTATTTCTGTTGTTTTTCACTATAAATAATTCATTGTTGTTCCCACAAAGATGTTGAGATCTTTCTTGTCCAAGTTTTGAAACACGTGGTAGTTTTTCAATTAAGTTTATACAATTATGTATTCAACATATCCTAATTTGCATTTCAACTTAAAAAATTAAATTTAATTGTTTATAGGGTTTTAGCATAATGGCAATCATTTCTAAGCAAAACACTGACAGAGAACCGTAGAATTTGATGATTACACAATTGTTTGTAGGGTTTTAACTTAACATGCATGTATAATTCAAAAATCGAATTTGAATTTGAATTCATAGTTCGAATCAAAATTCGGTTTTTTAAATCCAATATGAAGAATGAGCACCCCTATTAATTTTTAGTATTTAGCACATAACATGTCTATCTCAAACACTATTTACATCTTATAACTAGTTTGAAAATAAGGTAAGAAGTTGACATAATTCAATGGAGGGATTGTAAATAACTTTTTTTTTATACCTACTTTAGTTATAACAAATTGAAAAATTAAACTGCAAAGGCTCATCCGTTGAATACGTATATTTACAAAAAAAAAAACTTGGTTGGAGCATCAAGCTATCAATAAACTTTCAGAACCCTCTATAATTTCACTAATAGGATTTTTTTTTCACTACAAGAGAGACAAAACTCGTGTCTAAATTCATGTGTACGTATTTAGCTCGGTTTAGAATATCTTATATAATTACTACATTTGATCCATCAACGAGTCTATTCGGTCAACAAATCATTCCCCCTATCACCCTATGTATTTATCTTTTCTTTTTTTAAGCAAACACACACGTACTTTAAAATCTACATCATTTGTCTCCAATGAGACTTGAAGCCTTATTAAATAGGAGAGACACCAATACAACATTTTAATATCATTGAACTACAAAGCCTTTGTTAAGAATGAACAACTAATTTTTAAAATGATATGGAAATTTTGTTAAAATTAAACTATATTTGAAGCGATAAGTCTATTAAAAGTTAATCTTTCACTTATATATTTATTAAACACTAAGTCTTTAATCTTAGACTAATACAAAAGATATAAAAATAATATTTAAAACTTATATTATTAAAGTTAAAATGTTAATTATTTTAAGGTTCTTTTTGTTGAATTACATCAATATATAGTTGACCTAGAAAAATGAATTTGGTTAGGATGTTCCGCTGTGAACCAGAGGGTGGTCGCCTATAATCCTTAAAAATGAGCTTTAGGCGAGTGAAAAAACCAGATTGTCTTTTATTTATACATAAAATTTCACTTCATTTCCATTGTCTTTAAAATGTTCACTACATGTTCTTTATATACCAATTTTGCACATTCACTGTCCTTTTGTCTAATTGTCATCAAACAACTCAGTTAAATGCTATCATTTGCCCCTCATGGGCAAAAATGTCAATTTGGCCAGTCTCTTCATTAAAAATACCGTAGTCTTCATTGACGTGGTAATTCCCGTTCACTCCACTTCCCGGACATAACCAACGGTCACCACTAAACTACCACTGTAAACATTCACTACCACCATTCTAATCCTAAACCCATCACCTTCGTCACTCACAGTTGGGCCATAGCTAAACACCATTGCATTGTGTACAAAACAAACAAACAACATAAGAGACAAAAATCAAAACCTATTCATCTAAACATCAATATCGCCTTTGGAACAAGAATTCGCCAACAGTGATTGATTATTGTATTAATTATTTAATTATGTTATATTAATTAAAATATTACTCATTAAATTAGGGGTGGGGGTTTTTTATTCGATAAAGCCATTGGAGTTAAGATGTTGTTCTTTCTGAGATAAAGGGTTCAAACCATGCTGAAAGCGAATTTAGTATAATTTAAGCAATAAAAAATTACATATTTTATGTGCATTAATTAATTTTATATATTTTAAAGTATTACTTCACTTGAGGTTAAGAATTCAAGCTATGTTAAAGACAAATTTTAATGTAATTTAAGTCAATTAAAAAATTACTCATTAAAATAACACATTATCATTTTATGTGCCTTAATTAATTTTATATATTTTAGCAATTAATTTATCAGATAATATTGTTTTTCACTATAATTTAATCGTCGTTGTCTACACGTAGATATTGAGATCTTTCTTGTCCAAATTCGAAAACACGTGGTATTTTAATAACTCCTTTTCTGGTTTTTTGTCCCCTATTTTTTTATTTGTAATTGTCTTGGACTCTTGGCCCAAGAAAAATTAATAGTGAGAAAGATATAAATAATAAAAAATTATTTTTTTAATAATAAATTTTCTTTAATCTCTATCGTTTTAGGTGCTGAACTGAAAACATCATCTTTCAAACCAAGGTTTTTAAAAACCGTCTTTACCAGTGTTTTCAGACTCGATCCGGACGGGCTGGTCGGACCAGGTACTGGAGGTTGAGCCGGTCCGTGTCATGGTATCGGGCCGGAAATGCATTGAACCGGAATTGAACCGGCAACCCGGCGGTTGGACCGGGAAACCGCCCGGTAAGGCCGTTTTTGGAAGGGTTGGACCACTTTTTTTATATATTTTTTTTCAGATTTAACCCTATTAATTTTTATAATATTCACGATACCTTCCGTTTTTTACGTTAGATCCGACCGGTCAGACCATTGAACAGGTAAGAAAACCAGTTCGACGTCTGGTTTAGTTCTGAAAATATTGGTCTTTACCAATAGACAACCATCTCATTATTTATAATAAAAAATAAAGTTGAGAGATAGCGTATTTTAAGAATATTTTTGTTTTGTACACTACATAAGAACATGGGGTTATGGGGCGGGGGTTTGGGCATGGGTTGGGGAAAAACGCCCAAGCCACCACCCCGGGTGGGCTTGGGTTTGGTCGTGGCCCCTTTGGTGTGGGTTTCAGCCCGGGCGTGGGGCGGGCTAGCAAGGTGACATGGCGTGCTCTCAATGGCCAAACCAAACTCATGCCCCCAACCCAAGCCCCCACCATACCCTATGGGCGTGGGTTTGGATTTGAAATTATACCCCAAGACACGTGTCAACCCAAGCCCCAACCCAAGCCCACCATACCCCACGGTCTAAGGGGGAGGGGGTGGTCACTAGTGATAGATTTCTATCACTCCCAATATCCAATCAAATCATGTCATGTCATCACCCAATATTCTATCACTAGTGATAGAATTGTAGTGAGGGTGGTATCACTAGTGATGAGATTCCAATATACAAGTATTAATACCCAATGTACAAGTCATACACATTCATTTGATCAAGTTCAACGCGTTATACATTCAACGAGTTATTCCTATAACTCATGATAAACATGGAGGCGGCGGTGTTCGTGGTCCTATGCCTCGTTATGGGGAGTCCATAACGGACCGCCCCCTCCCCCTAATACTTGAATTTGCAATTGTTTAAAATTACACCTTTAATTTTATAAAAGAAAACACTGTATTATAAGACCATTACACATGTTATATTATTATTATAGGTTGATACCGTAATATACATATTAGGAATTAAGAAGACGTCTTAATTTTTTTATTTCGTGTATCATAAAGTTATATTAAAACATATAAGAATTAATAAAAGATGTCTTAATTTTTTTATTACGTGTATCATAAACTTATATTAAACCATATAATATTTATATTTTTATTTTTATACACTACAATTTCTATGGTGAGGAATAGTGTTAGATCAAATTACGATTTTGCATGTTTAAATTTACAGTTTTGTCATTGCTTTTGTTTTTTCCTTCTTGTGAAATTATGATTTTGCCCTCAATTCAAGTTACAGTTTTGCCATCGTTTTTGTTTTTTCCCCTATCAAATTACAATTTTGTCACAGTGTAAAATTACAGTTACGCCATCGTTTTAATTTTTTTTTACAAAACAATGGTAATGTTTTTTTAATTAGTTTACTCGGTGTAATTTTTATTTGCGTCAGGAGGTTGCTTGGCACACACTCATTTGTTCTGAAAAAAAAAATACAATTTTACTCCTAGCTTAAAATTATAGTTTTCCTATTGTTTTAGTTCTTTTTTTTTTTTTTGCAAAAGTATAGTAGTGTTTTGTTTTAATTGGTTGACTCGGTGTATTTTTTTAGATCGTGTTATGAATAGTATATAAAAGTAACTGAAACACAGACGTAGATGCTATGAAAGAGAAACATTCGGCTTAGGACCCACAATGCGGGCGGGGCAAATACTAGTCACTTACATTATATACTACATTTTTTGAACGGCAAATTTGGATCATTGACGGACCACTGGAATATCATCGTGCCACCAGCGGAACCATCCAATCATATCCATTTCCAATAGACATAATGCTTATACACCAATTCAGAAGAAAACCCAATAAATAAGGGAAAAACCTCATTTGTAGAAATTGAACTCGGAAACTATTGATCCCAAAGTTTTATCCCACCATAAAATGATACTATACTATAAAGACATAGGCATTATATACTACATTTAACTAAAAAATAATAGTACAACAAATCCGAGCTACTAGTTTAAATTACACATATCTATATTTCGCATTAAATTCTCCATTAATTAGTTTATCTTCTATTTTTTTTTAACGACAAACTGCATTTATATTCCACACCCAAAAATCGTTACAACATTGTCTTTGGTTAGTAAGCTACTAAGCCAACCACTATAAAAACTTTATCCTCACCAAAACATATTACAACAAAACAAAAAGAAACTTAAAATTCAACTTAAAATCAATTTGAGAGCTTAAATTGCACCCATTTACTCTGGTCCATGTTACTCCGTTTTGCTCGGTTTTTATGTAACACCCCAAAACGGGTTTATTAATTATATTAAAGTAACCGAAAATAAATGGGTAAATTACCGTAAGTGGTAAAAATAAACCCGGTAAATATTAGGAACTGATAATTATTTACACATGGTATATATATTGGTTCTACCGAATAATAATGTAACTAGGATTTACTAACCTAGTTAATCATAAATTGCTAAACAATAAGGAAGCTTGAAGTAAATTAGCCCAAATTATAAACCTATAAATGTTGAGGGACTAAACATGGGCAATTGTAACAAGTTTTAATTAAAACAAATAAATAAAACAAAACACACACATACGTGTGTGTGTGTCTGCGATTTTACCAGAGCCAAGAAAGGCTCTCATGTTCAAACCCTAAAACTACAAAAATTCACCAAATTGAAAGGGGAAATCAAGCCCAAATCGAAAACCAAGCACAAATTAGTGATCACCTCTGTAAAGGGATCATAAGGTATGTAAAAAATTTACGATTTGGTTCCATCTAAAATTCTGGATGAACACTTATGATTCGAAATTGAGCTTGCATGATAGTTGTTTGGGTGAATTTGGGTTAAATCATGCCTAGGAATAAACCCTAGCCATTAGTTCGTTGAATTATGTTCATCACTATGAAAATCCATAATCACCAATATAGGTGTTTAGTGGGTTTTGTAGAAACATGTCAAACATTAGGATTATGATTATCATTCTAGTGTATTTTGAGTTCTATGAAGTAATTTCAGACTTGTTGATGTGAAAATTCGACATGAACTTACCTAATTGATGTTAATCTTGGCTAAATAATTAGTCATGAACTTGATTGTAAATTGTATGAAATTATGCCCTTTAGGTGTTTGTAGAAATGCCTAAAAGAAAGCTAAATGTTGGAAATTTGAACTAAAACGCATACTTGTATATTATGGCGAATTATGCGTTATGTAATATGAAAAGAGTTCTAAACGACTCGTGGTTGAACTCTATAGGCAAGGAAACCGGGACGTCAAGCAGACAAGTCGGTGGTGATACACGTTTGAAGGGAGCGCTTTAAAGGTACGTAACTTATGGTTTCGTTACATTACGCATAAACATTGGTCATAGTTATTTAGATATGTTTGGTGATGATAAAGTTAAAATAGTCATGTTTGGAATGTCAATGAAGTGATGTAACTCACTCGAGAACCAAATGCGTCAAAATAGTTAATTAGATATGTTTGTTGATAATATTGTTAAAATAGTCGAGTTTGGAATGTCAATAAAATGATGTAACTCACTCGACAACCAAACGGGTCAAAATAGTAATTAGACATGTTGGATGATGATATAGTGAAAATAGTTGTGTTTGGAATGTCAATGAAGTGATGTAACTCACTCGACAACCAAATGGGTCAAATTAGAATAAATTAACAAATTGATGGTTTTAAGTGACCCGAACGTCACTATATAAACGAAGTATTGATGCGTAAGCCAAGTTTTGGATACGCTAAAATTGATTTAGTAAACCCTTGGATTGGGTCAAAAACTTAGAAATGTGGATTCGTTAGTTTTAGTAAATTGTGCATGCTTAAAATTGTAGACAATAAGCACAATGATATCGCATGCGCAAACCATGTGATGGGAGCGAAAACGCTAATATTTGACAAGTCCGGGAATGGGTAAAGAGGACTAGATACAATCATTGCTAATAAACATGTATTAAGTTGATAGATGAAACACGTCGAATAATTGTAAAAAAAGGGGGGATTTATAAGCTATTTGCTTATAAACCGGAATTTGATGCGAAGAAAGATGACAAACGAATCCGTAATTTAATTACGGATGCATAGGAAAAAGAATTATGCAAAACGGACATGTAGGTAAAAAGTTACGAACTTTTAAAGTTAGAATTTTTAAGAATTTTGGTGCTGGGCAGATATGCAGGTCCAGGAAACGGACCTGCTGGAAAACATGTTTCCCCGCGACACACGCCGGGGTGTTAAGTTGTGGGCGCGACACGCGAGGCCGCTCGCGGCACGCGAAGGATTAAACGAAGTCTGTCGTGTGGCGCGACAGACCAAAAATTAGAATTTTTATTTTTTTGTTATTTGTATGATACCAGAACTTATTTATACATGTTATAATTTTGTCAAAACTAACAATTGATGTGGTTTTGACCTTAGGTGATATTCGTCTCATTCCGGATGCCGATCAAGCAAGAAATCAAGAACCGAACACAAACTTTTGAAGCTTCCGCGCTAATTTAATCATGTTTTACAAAATGTTCATTTTGTAAACACTAACTAAATGTTCTGAATACTAAAATTAGTTAGCTTGTTAAACTAGAACACTATGTAAATCTTAGTTTTTATAACTAAGTTTCTAAATGATGCATTTTGGTTTAAAAATTGCTTATTTTATTTTAAAATCTTAAAAAAATGAGACGGGTGTTACATTTTAATCCAAAGGAACGTCAACGCCTGCATTTCCCCAAAAATCATATCTATATTTATCCATTTACCACTGAAAATGCGCTCGTTCCTTGCTTTCCATATGCTTCAACATGTCTCCTACACAATTGTTTGTATATATTTTTTATTTGTTTCCTCAATCGCTCCACTTTTGTGGAATTCCAGCAGCTCCTTCATTGAGAATGCATAAGTTTGTTGAATCTTACACCATCTACTAACTTTGTGCCACAAAACCGCAGCCACATAACAACCCAAAAATAAGTGATCCGCGTCTTCCTCTTTCTCCCCACGTAATTTACAAATCGGCAGACCTTGGAGCGGACCTCTTTTTTTCATCCCCACCAATGTTGCTAATCTATCTTGTACGCCCCGCCAACCAAATATATTCACTTTTTTGTACCCATTTGTCCCATTCGAACGGATAGAATGGGGTTGCGAACCGGTTTAGCGTAGCTCGGGTTGTTGAAACTGAAAAATCCCCATCTTTTGCAATTGCCCATACCCACTTATCGGTTCGGTCTCCCAGGCTTATTGTTTGCACCAGTTGCTCCAATTGTTGTAATTGTTGTAGTTGACTGTTCATGCTCGGATTCTGCCTCCATTCCCATTGAGTTAACCTTTCTTCAACATTTGTTCTTTTAAATTTTTCTAGACTGAAAAGATTGGGAAACATATCCTTAAAGGACCATCCACCAATCCACCAATCCAACCAAAACCTAATTTATTTCCAGTTCCCCACCTCACCTTTATCAATGTGTTCCCATTTAGACTATAATTTTCCAGCTCTTTTCCCATTTTTACAATATTGTTCCAAGTACTCGAAATGCCTTCCTTGACCGGTAGATATGACGTTGATTGCGAATGTTGTTGTATTGCCATAATTGTTCTCCTCCATAGTGTTTCGTTTTCGTGTTTAAATCGCCACCACCATTTTAGTAGTAGGCTCACGTTCATATCTTTCAGTGACCCCAACCCAAGGAACCTCTTTTCCATAGCTCCGATAACCTTTTCCCAACACACCCATGCCATTTTTGACTTTTCGTCATCCCTCCCCCAAAAAAATATTCTTCTTAATGCCTCTAAGGTGTCCAAGACACCTTGTGGTTCTTTGAACAAAGAAAAGAAATACAGGGGGAGGCAATCCTGGGGCAGACCTAGGTGAAGCCCACGGAGGGCGGGCGCACCCCTTGACAAAAAAAAAGTTAATGTATTTTTTAGGCAAAAAAAAAAACATGACCGCACTCCCTGAAAATACGCTTGAACCACTCATCCGCACCCCTAGCAAATAATTTATAGGTCCGCCACTAAGGCTATCTAGTGTTGCTTTTAACAGAGTCAATCTCCCACTCGACGAAAGCATCTTAGATTTCCATATGCATATTTAACTAAAAAATAATAGCACAACAAATCCGAGCTTCTAGTTTAATTACACATATCCATATTTCGCATTAAATTCACCCTTAATTAGTTTATCTTCTATTCAAGCATACATAATAAGAGCGAATACTACAATAATCATATTGTTAAATTGCGTCACATTAATCTTAATTTATTACGTGTTAGGAATTAAACTCTGATATTTTCCTCAAAAGACAATAACCTTTACCATCCAGTCAAAACTGGAATAACATCAATCTTAATAGTTGACATAAATATAACGTGCAATTAAATGAGTCTAAAACATTTTTTCCATGTTTTTATTAAATAACTACGTTAAAAAAATTAAACCGGATTCATAAGGTTGTAAGGTATGAGGCGTGATTGCCTATCACCTCACTCGTTTTTTTCATCAATAACGCCCCTCCCCCATATCATGCTAGCTATTAGGGGCTAGCCAAAGGAATAGCGAGCATTTGTGGATGAAATGCGGGTCCCACTTCAAGTTTAAACCTTTAAAACCAAAAAAGATAAATGACTAGGACACTATTTGGAACTTTAATGTAACACTTTATCCCGTTTAAACCGAATATCTTAAATATTCGGACTTTTAGATCCCAGATTTTTTGTTATTGATAATTACGAGTCTGTGTTTATTGTGCATGATCATGCTTCAACCTTCCCATAAATGTTTCCAAAGAGATAACGGTTTAATAGTGTTCGGATCTTCGCGTACTTGATCATCCATCTGGTTCCCGCCTTTGTGAAAGCATATCATAAACACTAAACAATTAGTGTTTAAGTCGAACGGTCAAATTCATTTAAAAATAACAAAGAAAACAACTTTCTTGAATTTGGGTGCCCCCGCGACACTAGGCATTATGTCTAGCTCATTCGGCATACTACCTGGCTTATTCGTTATTCCTGGCTCATTAGGCATACTGTCTGACTCATTCTTTAAGCATACTGGCTCATTAAGCATACTGTGTGGCTCATTCCTTAAGTCTGGCTCACTAGGCATACTATCTGGCTCATTCGTTATACCTAGCTCATTCGGCATAATATCTGACTCGCTAGCTATGCATGACTCACTAGGCATATTGCCTGGCTCACTAGGGATAATGTCTGGCTCACTAGGCATAATGTTTTATAAACAATCCAAAGACCTCATTTCAACATGATTCATATAATTTGCCTTTAATACGGGTTCCAGAATCCCAATTAAGGCCCGAACTTGATTAGGCTGCAATAAATCATTCGTTGAGCGTTTTAGCTTGTTTCAAGTCGATCTGACCCGCTATGAAACCTGAGCATTCTAGCTCTAGTCTCCAACAATTTTTCCATCAATTTCTTTACTAAACGTCATGATCGGGTAAGTAAAACATTGTTTGTTTAAGCAACACTTAAATTGCTTACAAAACCTCAACTCAATGTTTTAAACAGTTCCAAGGACGGTTTGGTCTCAAATTCCCATTTTCCCCAACTAACACCTTTTACTCATCAATCAAGCCCCTTAGACCTTTAAAGATCAAATTTTTAGGTTTGCTTAGTCGTTCAAGGTCTTATTGACTATAAACGACCATTTATTACCATTATTTGCCATTGTAGTCCTATAAACTACAATTGATCATTTTATGAATTCACCTACCGAATTTCATTTGGGGCAAATGATCAACTCAATCATAAAACCCGTTATTCCATTTTTACCTCTAGATGTGGTTTACCCAAACTCATTACCTGGGGGAACTTTAGTACATTTTAATCTTTTTTTGCTAAAGCCAGGAATTTGCAAGTTTAAATGAAACCTAATAGGCACATTTAACTCATTACCCCATTAAGATTAATTATTTCTCTAAGGATATGGAGATTTCTAATGGACTTGTATTTTAAAACTCATTTAGTTATAATTTCGTATCAAAGACATATTCTTGGCTCTAAGAGCCGTTTTATCCAAATACTAGAAATACCATACTTGAGGTGGACTATTACCCAATTTTGACTCGACCATCATTAGTCGGGCCATAGGCCCTTACTAAAACCATGACCCATTTCAATTACCTTGCGGGGTCAAGGTAATGACCCGTTACCAATACCTTGCAAATTTCCCTTGTTTAATTCGTGGCAATGCATACCCTTACCATTATGCTTACCTGTAGGTATGGAAGTCAACAAGACAAGCATTAAATACCAAGTTCAAATGGTGATAACATCGCCATTTGATCCATATGACCCGTTGTTCGTTTGACTCCTTCTTAGTTTGCCCTTTAGGCGTCTCAACCTAACTAATTTATTGTTATTCACTAAAATGTGATTCAACATCATTTTTACCCATTTGACTTCTTATGGTTTACACCATAGGGTCTTATTTCTACAATTCTCATCTTATTAACCAAAACATTTTTCATTGCAAAAGTAGTGGTTCTTTTCTAGGAGGTGTAAGCTTTACTTACATTGTGTACGTTCGAGCTTCCTTGCGCCTTTGACCCATTTGATGCATTCTTTTCCTAGCTCCCACCTAGCTTGTTAAGAGTGAACCTATCACACCATATCCACAAGATGATTAGATTAGTCATCAAATACCATATACCATGATCATCACCCTTATGGATTTTTATACCTCATTTATCATTCTATTCTATTTTAGGTCAGTTTGATTTTTAAAAGTTAATCTGTCAATTGACATACATAGATACACTAACAATTCGATAAAACTTACTTAGACATGTTATTGAGCACTTGGTGGGTATCATTATTAAGCCATCGTATTAGCTTAATTTCCATCCTTTCCATCCATTATTACCATGTATTTTTCAACTCAACAAGTTTGTATATTCCTTAACATCTAGCTAACCCAAATTCTTCATTTATCACGACAATTTATCAATTTAATCATACAAGAGTATGACTTTCATACCTAGGTTAAAACCCACTTCATAACATGTATGAACACTTAATAAAATCTCTAATTTATTCAAGTATTTTACACATACAAGCATGTATAATAGTTATAAACATCAACACATCATCAGTTTCATCACACCATCAAAACCCTTAACATAAAAACTCATGATATGCAATTGAACCACTTACCTTATGTTTGTAATGACTAGATGATGAGCAATTTGTGAACATGCAAGGATTCCACCCTAGATCACCTTATGATTTGGTTGAATTCCTAAGTTCTTGTGAAAGAGAGAATTTCTCTCTTCCCTCTCTAATCCACACCACACACACACACACTGCCTCCTCCTATTTTTTTTATCTAAGATTCCATCATGTTCACTTTTAGCCCCTTAGTTTTAGCTAGTCACTTATGTTTAGCTTTAACCAATTTATCTCTTAGTATTTAACTCATCTTCTAGCTAAGTTAGAAAACTTAGTTATTTTATTTCATAACATACATAAGAACTGTACCACTCAATAAAATCGGGCTTTAGGGCGTTACTGGGTATGACCAACACGATTTAAATTTAAGTCGTGAAAGCTCGAGCCTTTTGTAAACTTTATCTTCTATTGAAAATTTATTTTCCCTTAGATTGCATTGGATTTATTTATTTAAATCCCAATGCTAACCGGTTTGATCTTTATTGTTAATGGTACTTTACCCACTCATCTGTAGTTAATTTGGTTTAATTACCAAGTTTGTTTTTAGTATGTTATATTTAACCAAAACCTTGGTTGTTAGGGGGGCTCCATTGCTTATGTGAAACTGGTGTGCTTACGTGGAGCTGAAGTGTCATTTGACATGACACAATGACGCCCCTCTCCATACCATGCAACCTAAGATTTAAAAAAAAGACACCTTAACACGGTTACTACTTATTTTACTGTCGGTTGTTGTACTATAAATTTATAGTGAAACATTAAATAATATTTACGATTATTTATTTAACTTATTTTTATGACTAAATTACAAAAAAATGTCTTTTATGTTGACAGCAAATTGCAAACTATGTCCTTTATCTTCATAACGTGCAAAAAACATACTCGATATTTGCAAACCCTTACATATTATGTCCTTTAACCCTAACTAAGTTTATTTTCATGGTTAAATCTGACCAAGTGGACCCCGTCTGAGGGTAAATTAGTCTTTTCCCCCATTTATTTTAAGTATTTTATTAAATAAACAAAATCTCATTTCAAAAATTATATATATATATATATATATATACATAAAAATCTGATTACTTTCTCTCTCTCTCTCTCTCTTCCTCATCTCACTCTATTCCATATCTTTTTTCTTTCAACCACACCATCACCATTGCAGTTCCATCATCACCACCGCACCTCCACCTGCATGACAGCCGCCACCACCACCACCAAACATAAACCGCATCTCATCCAGAGAAAAATATTCACATGGCCATGTGTCAAAACACCAAGAAAGGAAATCACATGTTGAAGACATTTAAGAGATCTGTAACGGGTTGGTGTTCTTGGGCCCATGGTTTCTTGAAATGTTGAAGTGAATTTAAACGGGATTTAACATATTAAGATCTGAATTTTGTGGTGGTGTTCAGTTCTAAATATGTGGGTTAGGGTTGGGGGTTGGGTAGTGGTTGAATTGCGATAGTGGGGGTTGTATAGCGGTCATCGACCGCCGGTGATGGAGGTGTAGCGGTGGTGGGGTTGTGCAGCGGGAGTGGAGGTGCGGTGGTGGAGGTGTGGTGGTGACAGTGGAGGTGCGGTGGTGATGGTGGTGTTGGTGGAGGTGCAGCGACGATGGTGATAATGGTGGTATGTAGATGGAGAGGGAGAGAGAGAGACAGAAAGAGAGAAAGGGGAGGAGGAGAGAGAGATCGGGTTAGATTTGATTTTGGATCTTGATTATGGGTTTGATCCAGATCTTGATTTTGGATCTTGAAAGAAGGGATAAAGTTTTATATGCTTTTTGTAATATTATTTTATATAAATAAATGGTAAAAAGACTAATTTACCTTCAAATGGGGTCCACCTTGTTAGATTTAACCATGAAAATAAACTTAGTTAGGGCTAAAGGACATAACATGCAAGGGTTTGCAAACATCAACTACATTTTTTGCACGTTTTGAAGATAAAGGACATAGTTTGTAATTTGGTGTCAACATAAAGGACGATTTTTGTAATTTAGTCTATTTTATTGTAAGTATGTAACGTTGTTATATATAATAGTTTTTAGTTTTTAGTTTTTGTTAAATATACAGTAATTCTATTCTATTCTTTTGTAATAGTTATGCTTTTTGCATTTTACTAGTTTGCTTGTACGTTTTGGTTGCTATATTATTATATATACTTCTAATTTGCAACAACTTTGTGCAGTAGGTAGTTGTAACTCTAGCTTTTTTGGTTTTATATGCATAGGTAAGGTGTACATTTGCTTAGGTTGATTGTACGCTAAAGCTTCTTTTGGAAGCTTTATATTTCATATAAACAGAAGTAGGGGTGTGCACGGTTCGGTTCAGTTTTTGGGCAAAATCAAAACCGAAACCGAAATGTCGGTTTTCAGTTTTTCAAAACCGTTTGGTTTCAGTTTTTTCTCAGTTTTTACACCGGTTTGGTTCGGTTTTTTATTTATTTCGGTTTTTGAAACAAAAGTAAGTAAGAGTCAAAAATAACAAAAGTATAATTCAAAATTTAAGAATCTTTCTTATATGGTTACATTTAAGTTATTATACTTAATCTTTTTAACTAAAAATGTTTACATAAATTTAACCATCTAATCTATTTTTATGTTTCTTCAAAGTTTTTATTAGGACTTTTTCTTTTATAATAATTTGAAGATTGTTTAATTTTTATATTAAATTTTGTTATTTGTTATAGGCAATAAATAAACCATCTCATTTATAAATAAACATCTTAATGTTTTTATTATAAGTACTTAATACTCAAGAATAAAATTAACAATTTCTAATAGCATGGGTTAAACACTTAAACTTAAACATAAAAATAAATGTTTTTTTCAGTTCGGTTCGGTTTTTTTCGGTTATTGAAAATGGTTATCCGAAAACCGAACCGAAATTTTCGGTTATTAAAAATCCGAAAATTGAACCGTTGGTTTTTGTTTCGTTTCGATTTTGTCGGTTATTTCGGTTACGGTTCGGTTATTTCGGTTTTCTGCTCACCCCTAAATAGAAGAGAGAGACATGAGAGATAGAGATGAGATCCATTTGAGAGAGAGAAACGGTGGAAGGACCATCGTTTATGGTGGTTACTAGGCGGTGACGCTACATGAGCGACACACAAAGAATCATCGACGAGGAGTGTATTCCAGTGAAGTATGACGAGTCTCCGGCGAAGATCCGGTAAGTCTTCTATCATGTTACAATTTCAGTTAGATCCGTTCTTGATGTGTCCTTTTAGACTTTTTCCGGTAATAAATAATTCCGGCATGAATCCGGTAAAGTTCCGACCAAGCTCCGGTGAACGAAAGTCGACGTACATCTCTTGTATACTCTAGTTTACATCAGGTTTATGCAATAAGGAGTTGTAATCGTCGGCAACGATATGGTCATTGACGATGGTGTCGCAACCCCCGACCCTTTGCCCCGGGAGGCGGGCGGCCACGAGCTTCGCACATTCGGTGGTATCGGTGTTTATTTAATTTTGGCAACAGAATTTACATCAGGACCATAGTTAGGAAATATTTTATCAGAGTAAAACACCTCATTTTATAAATAATAAACACATGGGTAAAACCCAAGTTTCCATTCATAATATGTTTATAGGGATAAACCCTATTTTATTCAAATAAAACTTCTTCTTTATTTAGGTAACTTTTATAGCTACTTTTCCAAGCCTTCAGTGCTCTTTGGCTTTCACATTTTGTTACCTGAAACGCGTTTAAAACATTTTTGTCAGTAGGAAATACTGGTGAGTGAATCCTAGTTTAATCAAATCAAGTTTTATCATTTTACAACATTGAGGGCATCCCGCAATTACATTTGTTTACATCTACTTTAATTACCACCCACGGCACTGTCAATCCTGACTTGTGGTAATGTTACTACTCATAGTGTAGTAACAAATCTTGTATACAAAACCACAACATACCGACGATAATTGTAGAATTATAAATACTCAATAATTGGGAAATATAAATTAAAACATTTGAGGTTTTGTAAAAACAGTTTACAAAGAGAGGAATTACTCACATTGCTAATTTAGGTATTTCCTTGTGACTTCCTGGTTATAATCTATTAATTTAAACAATGCACACGCGTTAGTATAATAACCCAAATTTACATTAGCTATACCCTCCCCGAGACAGAATTCCAACGACTAAGTCAGGCATAGCCTCGACATGCGTTACGGGGAACTAGATCAACCGGGCAGCGTATCTAATACGTAACCGGGGGTTATAATACTTACATCGAGGCAGTGCTTCGCTATTTTAGTGGGTATAATACCCGAGTATTACTTCTACTATAAAGAAATAGAGAGAGAGTGTAACACCCCGAAAACGGGTTTGGTAATTAAACCCCGTTAATACTAAAGACGGGGAAAGTACCGTTAGTGGTAAAAGTAAACCGGCAAGTATTAGGAATTAATTGAATAATCCTAATATTTATTTAAAGAGAATAAGAGCTTTCAAGAAAATAGGATGGATAAAAGGCCCGATTTAACGGGACTTAAAGTAAAAGGAGTTGTAAACAAGATAAAATAACTAGGAAATAAATAACCTAGTGCAAGTCTTGTAATTTAAATGAAATAAGTCATTTGATGTGCATTAGTCTAAAAAGATAAACTAAAGGGGCTGATTTTGTATAAATGTCCAAACTTGATTTTTATAAAAATAAAATAAATAAAACACACACACACATCAGTGTGTGCGTGCGTGGGAGCGACCAGGAGAGGGGAAGAAACCCCAAACCCTTATTTCAGCTAATCTGATCAATTGAAGGGTGAATTGGGTATGTAATCACTGCATGAATCAAAAATCTTGATCACCTACACTTGTCTAACACTAGGTAAGTTGCAATTTCAGATTTGGTGATGTTTGATTTTTGGGTAAAGTTTAATTAGTAGAAATTCTTGAATGATTGAGTAATGTTATGATTCAAGGAAGTGTGATTCGAGTGTAGGATCATAAACCTAACTGAAATCATGTGAAAAGATTAATAAATTGTGTGTTAATGTAGCTATGTGCTATATCATGAAGTGGGTTTCTATCTAGAATGAGAAACCCCAACATATTGTATGAGCTATGTAAGTAATAATCTAGGTTGGTTGAACTAGTATGATGGTATGGGTTGTGATGAGCAATGAAGCTTGAATAAAAATGAAATTCTTGGATTTACCAAGGTTTAATTGAATAAAAATGGCTAATTAAGTAGTATGCACATAAGTTGTTCGATAAAATGCCTAAATGAGAACTAAAGTGTTGAAGTTTAGAGTGAAAACGCGTATTTTAAATGTTATGGTAATTACGTGTGATATGAAGTGATAAGGGTCCTAAATACTATGTTGATTTAGACCAATGTTTTAAACCATGTGATTGAAAGTAGTTAGCTTTGATAAGCTAAGATAACTAAGCATGAAGTCGAACAATAGTTTCGACATAGAAAATAAGTGAGGTGGAATAGTCGTGATTGTTAATGACTAATTTAACCGCCTTGTAAATGATTGACAATAGTTTGACGCGTGACAAGCTAGATGAAAGCTTGGAGGAGGGAGCGGGTCAAACGAAGCAAGTACGGAATGAAAAGCGTGGCGTGGATGCGAGGTAAGTGTAATTTACACACTTATGTAGAATACTCGTTTATTCGATATGTTGTAAATGTGAAAACGATAATATTGGAAAATATGGAAATTGTCAAGTGTTGACTTATGTAAATCAAGGTTAAAAGGACACCCATGGCGTAAGCCGAAATGGGTTGAAACTGTAAGAAAAGAGTGTAAAAGACAAAGGGTATGGTTATAAAATCCGGGATGGGATGGATGTATGAATTGGAAATCAAAAACGATGTTTTTGATTAAATAGATAATGTTGGGCATATAGTCCAAACGGGTCGAATGGTGGTGATAACACCATTTGACAATATCGACTAATGTGGTTGTCAAGTCTTATGTTAACAGGACCGATTAGCAAATCGGATAATTCCGTCACCATTGATGGTGTGATAATGAAAACGAGGTATAAATCGGATCTACTTGTTGATTCGGGCCAGGTACGCATAATTATGTTGTAGTTAAAAGTGCTATTTTGGTCGAATAAATTGAGAAAGAGTCTTTCGTCATAAAAGGACTAAAATCGACCAAAACGCCCTTGTAGGCTAAATGGAACAAACGACCCTTAAAGGTTGTTTGGAAACGAGTTTTATGACTAGGTAAATACTTAGAATAAGTATAGAAGCTGAAAAAGGTATTAAATTAGCTAAATGGCACTATTTGAGTTTTTGCCGTAAAATAATGATTCGAGAGATAAAATTTGGTTTATATTGATCACCACATGAAACCTACCTTAATTACAGTTATGGTGGGAGATTATAGGATAAGAAATGTGGTGATGAAATGCTACAAGTAATCATAAGCGATCTTAGGCTCGAAAGCGCCTAAATACCCTTAACGGGTCAAAATAAGCATATAAGCGAAAAAGAGTTTAAATTGTGTAATAAACCGGTGATTAGAATCTAATACGGTAGATAACATTTATTTAAGAAGTGTATGTGATAAAAGGGTCAAATAAACACGTTTGATGATGAAATCACGAACGGGTCAAAAGTTGGTAAAAAGGGGTAATAAGCCGAAGAGTTAAAGGTCTGAAATTTTATTATGTAGGATGTTGGATTTCAACTCCATTAGATGGAGAATTAAATTACGGTCGCGTAGGAAAAAGAATCGGGTAAAACGGACCATTAACGAAAAAGTTATGGCCGTTTCCGTAAAAACATGCATAGCTGAAAATGCAGGACCGAGATCTGAACTCGCTGGAACATCATATCTGTCGCGCCACGCGACGAATGACCAAAAATACGTCGCGACACGCGACGATACGACGCGACTCGCGTGAGACGAGGATGTCTCTGTCGCGGCCCGCGTGAGAACCCAAAGCTGGCAAATTCATTTTTCTTGTTCGTTTTCGTATCCGGACTTGTTCTAAACTCATTTTAAGCCAGTATAACTAATCATTTCATGGTTTATGAAATGCAGGTATAACTTGGAACTCCGGATGACAATTAAGCTCAACAAAGAACCGAACACAATCAAGAATCAAGCTTCCGCATTATTTTAGTTGCCATGTTTAAACGACGTTATAAACATTAAATGTTGAAATGCTAAAAAGTTTTAGTAAACCCGTAATTCCCAATGCATATGTAATCTTAATTACATGACTGTTTTTCGTAAATGATACGTTAAACCTTAATTTATAAGAATGGGTGTTACAGAGAGGGATTGAAAGTTTGAATGATTTGCAACTGAAGCCAAAATCCCCTATTTATAGTGCCTGATCGGTACTTTGTCGCGCCCCGCGAGAGCCGAAGACAAGGTATTCGCGGCCCGCGAGCTAGGTTGAGTAGGGCTTAGCCTTGACCAGTCATGGGGGTAGGTTCAACACGATATGGACATGTGGCAGCACCGGGTTACGCCATTTATCCCCTCGCTCGCGCCCCGTGACAGATCAAGAGCAGTCTGTCGCGCCCGCGACAGACATAAAATATTGTTTTTATTTAATTTTTGCTCAATTAAATGTATTTCGGGCCTATTTTTTGTATATGGGGTGTAATTTATGACGTATAGGGTGTTTATAAGTTTTTTGGGAGACTTGTTATATCCTCCCCTCCTTGTTTTAGAACTCTTCCTCGAGGTCTACTGGAACAGGTGTGGATATTTCCTTTGCATCTCGGCTTCAAGCTCCCATGTGTAATCTGGTCCTATCTTGGAATCCCATTTCACTTTGACTAGAACTAATCTCTTATGTTTGAGATTCTTGATCTTTCTGTCTTCAATTTGTAGTGGTTTCTCTACAAACTTAAGCTTCTCATTTACCTCTATATCCTTAAGAGGTACTACTAATGATTCATTTGCTAAGCATTTCTTGAGATTACATACATGAAATACATCATGTATTCCTGCTATCTCCTCTGGCAGTTGTAGCTGGTAAGCTACGAGTCCTATCCTTCTAATAATCTCTAAAGGTCTAACATACCTGGGGCTTAGCTTTCCCCTTTTAATGAATCTAACCACTCATTTCCATGGAGAAACTTTTAATAATACTTTGTCTCCTACTAGAAATTCCAATGGTTTTTGCCTGTTATCAACATAACTCTTTTGACGATCGCGTACTGCTTTTAGTCTTTCCTTGACTTGAATAATCTTGTCCGTTGTTTCTTGCACTATCTCTGGTCCAGACAGTTGCTTTTCTCCAATTTCTGCCCAACAGGCTGGGGTTCGGCACTTTCGTCCATAAAGTGCTTCAAATGGTGAAGCATTGATACTGGTATGATAGCTGTTATTATATGAAAATTCTATTAATGGTAAATGATTGTCCCAATTTCCTCCAAAATCAATTACGCAAGCTCTAAGCATATCTTCCATTGTCTGAATTGTCCTTTCGCTTTGTCTATCCGTTTGAGGATGATAAGCTGTGCTTAGATTTAACTTGGTTCCCATTGCTTTTTGGAAACTAGTCCAAAATTGAGAAGTAAAATGGCTATCCCTATTAGACACAATAGATAAAGGAATTACATGTAATGAAACTATTTCATTTACATATAACTTGGCTAATTGTTCCATACTAAAAGTTTCCTTCATCGGTAAGAAATGAGCAGACTTGGTTAATCTGTCTACAATCACCCAGATTGTATCATTTCATTTTCTTGTCTTGGATAATTTGGTAACAAAGTCAATTGTTATCAATTCTCATTTCCATACAGGCATTTCCAATTGCTGCAATAAACCTGAGGGTTTCTGATGTTCAGCTTTTACTTGTGAACAGGTTAAACATTTGGCCACATAGGCTTCTATGTCCTTTTTCATTCATATCCACCAGAAATTCTTTCTTAAGTCTTAATACATCTTATCACTACCGGGATGTATCGTATACTTAGACTTATGGGCTTCTTCTAAAATTCGGTGGCGTAGGTTTCCTTGTTTAGGTATCCAAATTATTTTCTTATGGAATCTCCAAATTCCACGTGTTCCTTGTTCTAATTCCTTAATCATTCCTTTTAATTTCTCAGTATCGTCCTTGATTACTGATGCTTGTACTTCTCTAATTTGATCATTTAAATCTATCTGCAGATTTAATTTAAGAGAACGTACTCATCTTGGATTTTCATGATACTTTCGACTTAAAACATCAGCTACTATATTAGCTTTTCCTGCATGATACTGGATACTACAGTCATAATCACTAAGGATTTCTATCCAGCGTCTCTGTCTCATATTTAACTCTATTTGCCCGAAAGCATATCTTAAACTCTTATGATTGGTAAAATGGTAAACTTACTACCGTAAAGGTAATGTCTCCAAATTTTAAGGTAAAAAATTATGGCTCCTAATTCTAAATCATGTTTTGTATAATTCTCTTCATGATTCTTAAGTTGTCTAGAGTCATAGGCTATAACCTTTTGTCGTTGCATCAACACACATCCATAACCTAACTTAGAAGCGTCACAATAGACTACAAAGTCTTCAGTTTCTTCTGGTAACGCTAGTATGGGTGCGTTGGTTAATCTTTGCTTAAGGATTCTAAAGGCTTCTTCCTGTTTTGGTCCCCATTCAAACTTAATTGATTTACAGGTCAGTTTTGTTAAAGGAATGGCTATTCTAGAGAAATCTCGGATAAACCGTCTATAATAACCTGCCAGTCCAAGAAAACTTCTCACTTCCGTTGGTGATTCAGGGACTTTCCATTTAGTAATCGCCTCGATCTTTGTGGGATCCACATGAATTCCTTTATGATTAACTAAATGTCCAAGAAATTGTACTTCTTGTAACCAAAATTCACATTTTGAGAATTTAGCATAAAGCTTTTCCTTTCTCAATAATGTAAGAAGTGCATGCAGATGCGCTGCATGTGCTTCTTTACACTTAGAGTAAATGAGAATATCATCCATTAAGACAATTATGAATTTATCCAGATATGGTTTACATATTTTGTTCATCATGTCCATAAATGCGCCTGGGGCATTGGTTAGACCAAATGGCATGACGGTAAATTCATAATGACCATACCTTGTTCTGAAGGCAGTTTTAGGAATGTCCTCTTCCTGTACTTTCAATTGATGATATCCTGAGTGTAAATCGATTTTAGAAAAGAATCGAGCTCCTTGCAGTTGATCAAACAGATCATCAATTCTCGGTAATGGATACCGATTTTTAATCGTGACTTTGTTCAATTCTCGGTAATCAATGCACATACACATTGATCCGTCCTTCTTCTTGACAAACAAGATTGGTGCTCCCCATGGTGATGAACTTGGTTGTATGAAACCTATCCCCAGAAGTTCGTCCAGCTGTTTCTTTAATTCTTGCATCTCTACTGGCGTCAAACGGTAGGGTGCTTTGGCAATCGGTGCTGTTCCTGGTAGTAGGTGAATTCGGAATTCAACTTCTCTATCTGGCGGTAGTCCAGGTAGCTCTTCAGGAAAAACATCTAAGAATTGGTTGATTAAGAATTCAACTTCTCTATCTGGCCGTTTCTACCAGACATTCTTGTTAAAGTTTAGTTAATGGTTGATTAAGAATTTTGCAAAATGAAGTATTAATAAAACTTTGGTTCGAATCAGAGTCAAATAATACTTTAGCAAAAACATCATTAACTAAAAACGTACTGACAATCACGTCCGGAACCATCTTGGCTTTTTCTGCTGCCAGAACAAAATCTATAGCATTCTTAGTATTCTTGTTGTTCATGGCTGGAGCTAGTTTTGGACAGTTCGGTTTGATATGCCCCTTTTCTCCACAATTGAAGCACACTCCATTACTGGGTTTCTTCCTGCAGTCTTCTTCCTTGTGTCCTGGTATCTTGCAAAAGTTGCAGTAGGTGGAACATTTTCCTGAATGTTTCTTCTTGCAAGACTTACAGTAAGGTGCAAAAGTAGAACCTATATTTTTCCCACGATAGTTATTTCCATAACAAAATTCTTGGGTAAGTTTCTGAACTAGGTTCTTTCTCTGATTCACTTCTTGCGTACGTACCAATTCATCAGTCAAGGTATTTGCTAGTTCTACCACTTCATCTATGGTTTGTGGTCTAGCTGCCTTAACTACATGCCTAATCTCACTTATTAATCCCCAGATGTAACAGGAGATTAATACTGGTTCTGGTGAGGCTAGGGTTGGCACTATTCTAGCATATTCGAAGAATACAGTAGTGTAACCCTTACAGTTTATTCCAGTCATTCTAAGATTTAAGAACTTATTAGCAATTTGTTCTTCTTCATTGGGAGGACAAAATTTCCTTTTGACCATGTTCTTAAACTCAGTCCATTCCATATTATAGACTTTGTCATTTCCCCTAGACTGGATAATAGTATTCCACCATTCTAAGGCTGCATTCTTAAAAAGATTGGAAGCAAACATGAGTTTGTCTTCCTCTGCACACCTGCTTATTTTTAAGACAGCCTCTGTCTTTTCTAACCAACGTAGAGCTGCAATGGCTCCTTCATTGCCAGAGAATTCTATTGGTTTGCAAGACCAGAATTCTTTGTAAGAACAACCATAAGACATGGTTCTTCTTCTTTTTGGAATAGGCAATTGAAGTAACGGTCCATTGTTTACGCTGTGACTGGGTTCAGTAGGTGGTCGTTTACTTCCATTATTACTTTTATTATTTTCCGCTTTTTTAACAGTTTGGATGATATATGGCATAGCATCTCTAATTTCTTATGTTACTATATGTCGAATGGCACTGTTATTTATTTGGTTATCATTATTCTAGTTTTCCTGATTTTCTTCGTTGTCCATCTATATTTACAAAAAATTATCAGGTATTAATATCACAGAATAAGATCTAATGCCAATAATTGCACAAACAAACATATTGGTCAAAACTGTCGATCATTGCGACATTTACTCTATTTTATATATATGCATCTATTACAAACTATAACTGGAATTTAAAACATACTACTAGTTATGCCTCAGTAGGTATTTGATTGTCTATTTTAGTTTTTTTTTTCAAACTACTCGTATTTATATATATAGGTAAAGAGTAAAATACAAATGCGCTTATTGTACGATACGTACGCGATCATCCCAGCCGTTCGATCAGGTGTGGATCTAGTGCGAATTCAATACATATCGCATGTGAAAAAAATGGTTAGCATGGGGTAGTGTGAAAAATGGCATGGGGTGTGTAGATGGACAAAATCGCATGTGGAAGATTGAATATCGCATGTGAAAAAATGGCAGCATGGGGTAATGTGAAAAATGGCATGGGGTGTGTAGAATCGCATGTGGAAGATTGAATATCGCATGTGAAAAAATGGCAGCATGGGGTAATGTGAAAAATGAAATGGGGTGTGTAGAATCGCATGTGGAAGATTGAATATCGCATGTGAAAAAATGGCTAACATGGGGTAATGTGAAAAATGGCTTGGGGTGTGTAGAATCGCATGTGGAAGATTGAATATCGCATGTGAAAAAATGGTTAGCATGGGGTAATGTGAAAAATGGCATGGGGTGTGTAGATGGAGAAAATCGCATGTGGAAGATTGAATTCGCACAGTTCGTACAGTTCGCATGGATGTATGAAATCGAATGGAAGATGAAGATCTGACGGCTGGGGTTATCGTGTACGTAATGTACGATAAGCCCTATTGTACGTTAACCGGCCTCTATATATATATATATACACACACATTATTATTATTACTACGGGTTAAACTGCATTTCCCGCTCGTCGTACTTCCAAACGAGCTTCTCTCCTATCCCTTTTTATCCTCTCTCCTTAATCTATCAACTCCTCACCGTACAGGCGGAGTTCCTGAATGTTCTCATCACTCATAGGTGGTCGTGGTGCGGGTACTGGGTCAGGATACATAGGTAAAGGTTCTCCATACGGGTATGGGTTTTCTAGGATTTCCCGAACATACTGGTTAGCATCCCAATATGGATCTAGAGGGTCAAGGTTTGGGTATGGTGCTAATGGGTTTGGTATGGGTTCCTCTTGTGGGTAGAGTTCTCGATAACCCCTGTGGTCATCATTCCAAGGGTTATATGCTAAGGTATCTCATCTGGGTTAAAAGCTGGTATGGGAACTGGTTCTTCTTGGTTGGGTTCTATTTCCATTGGCTGAGTGGGAGACAGTGGTAATGGCTGTGGTGCAATGATTTGTTCTAGGTTTGGGTCTGCGGCAGTAGTAGCTAATATATGAAAGTTGGCCAATCGCCTATTGATTATATCTTGGGTCTGGGTGTTCATCTCCCTATTTGCTACTGCTAAATCCCTTTGTTGCTTTAATTTCCTCATTTTTTTTCTACGCTCATGAGCTCCCCGACTGAATCATCCTCTCTTTTTGGTAGGGAATGGTTCTGCGGATTGTTCTTTAAAGACGAATATCCCCTCTTCGGTGTCAGCTGAGTACCCCGAAGGAGTAGGATGGGAAGAAGTTCCTTCATCTCTAGGAGAACTAGACAATTGACGATAAGCGTCCGATGGTCCTTGATCACTCATACTGTAAACTAACAGATTGTCAAATAACACAAAATAATAATATACACGTATGCACATAGTCACATAGATTATTTCCAAACAGAATTGACAATTTCATTGTCAGCAGAACATTTCTGTGGCTGAAATCAGTGGATGTATCTCTGATACCAGCTCCTGTCGCAACCCCGACCCCTTGCCCAGGGAGGCGGGCGACCGCGAGCTTCGCACATTCGGTGGTATCGGTGTTTATTTAATTTTGGCAGTGGGATTTACATCAGGACCGTAGTTAGGAAATATTTAATCAGAGTAAAACACCTCATTTTATAAATAATAAACAAATGGGTAAACCCAAGTTTCCATTCATAATATGTTTATAGGGATAAACCCTATTTTATTCAAATAAAACTTCTTCTTTATTTAGGTAACTTTTATAGCAACTTTTCCAAGCCTTCAGTGCTCTCCAGCTGGCTTCTATTTGGCTTTCATATTTTGCTACCTGAAACGCGTTTAAAACATTTTTGTCAGTGGGAAATATTGGTGAGTGAATCCAAGTTTAATCAAAACAAGTTTTATCATTTTACAGCATTGAGGGCATCTCGCAATTACATTTGTTTACATCTACTTTAATTACCACCTATGGCACTGTCAATCCTGACTTGTGGTAATGTTACTACTCACAGTGTAGTAACAAATTTTGTATACAAAACCCCAACATACCAACGATAATTGTAGAATTACAAATACTCAATCACTGGGAAATATAAATTTAAACATTTGAGGTTTTGTAAAAACAGTTTACAAAAAGAGGAATTACTCACATTGCTAATTTAGGTATTTCCTTGTGACTTCCTGGTTAAAATGTATTAATTTAAACAATGCACATGCGTTAGTATAATAACCCAAATTTACATTAGCTATACCCTCCCCGAGACAGAACTCCAACGACTAAGTCAGGCAGAGCCTCGACATGCGTTACGGAACACTAGATCAATCGGGCAGCGTATCTAATACGTAACCGGGGGTTATAATACTTACATCGAGGCAGAGCTTCGCTATTTTAGTGGGTATAATACCCGAGTATTACTTCTACTATAAATAAATTGAGAGAGAGATTGAAAGTTTGAACGATTTGCAACTGAAGCCAAAATCCCCTATTTATAGTGCCTGACTGGCACTTTCTCGCGCCCCGCAAGAGCCGAAGACAAGGTCTTCGTGGCCTGCGAGCTAGGTTGAGTAGGGCTTAGCCTTGACCATTCATGGGGGTAGGTTCAACACGATATGGACACGTGGCAGCACCGGGTTACGCCACTTATCCCCTCGCTCGCGCCCCGCGACGGATCAATAGCAGTCTGTCGCGCCCCGTGACATACATAAAATATTGTTTTTATTTTATTTTTGCTAAATTAAATGTATTTCAGCCTATTTTTCGTATACGGGGTGTAATTTAGGACGTATTGGGTGTTTATAAGTATTTTGGGAGAGTTATTATAGATGGCGTGTTATTTATTACTTCTAATGAAACATTTGTTCGGTTACAAAATTCTTAGGGTTCGTTTTACTGCTGCCAGTGTTTGTTTGTATTTGAAAATCCATCCTAGATATTTTGTGTTAAATTGATGCCTAATTGTTTCGATTTAGGGACATAGTTCTTTGTATATTATCTCTATCATTGGGAGGCAATGTGTAATGTTCAGTTTTGAAAGTCATAATGGAGATTATAGGGTTTGAAACACGAAGCATCGGATCCGCCGGGCAGTTTAGTCTGATCATTTCGTGCTGTTCTGAGTCAGGATTGTGCTAGGAAGTAGGAATTTGTGTCTTCTTTTAGATGAATTCTTATTCATAAATGTTGAGAGTTATATTACCTTTGTGTCGATATAGGAGTATTTCGGATGGTTTGAAAGGTACTTCGTCCTGGCAGCTTTGAATCGGAACACATATTGATGTTGTTCTGGTATGCAGTCTCTTGGTCTGGTCTGATTAGTGTGGCCCGTTGTATGTGTCATCGTAAGTTACTTTATTAATTTCTTGTACATATCAGAATCTTGATTTTGCCGAAACGTGTTTTAAGTTAGAATGATACTCCTTTTGAGTGTAGGACGATGAAAGAGGCTGAAGCAAATAACTTGAAACTCACATCCCAATTTCTGGAGCTGAAATTTATCGAGATGATTTCCAACAACACCAAAATGTTATTTGGAAATAAGGTCATTTATCTCACTCTCGTAAATAGCGAATACACCCATTGTGTTGTGCTATCACTTGAATATGTTACATGTAACCAAACAACATGATGACAAAACAGGCGGGTTGGTAACACGTAATTTTGGGCCACTCAACATTTTTCTTCTCTTTTTGTTTAAAACCACTAAAACTCTATTGTTACAATTTTTATCCTATTGATTTTCACATAAAGAGATTTATGAGGTCGTGTTTATTAAAAATACACTTTGGTTAACTTTTGACCTAATTGACTGTTTTGGTTTAACTACCATTTTAATTATTGGACGTTAGAGGTTAAACATAACCTAGATGGACCCCAAGTGGGTTCAAATTGTCACTTTAACGCGTATATATAGGGTGAGGCTTGTAATATTCTCATGGTAATAGTATGAGGTTTTGCATTGTAATTTGTAAATGTGAACTTTGCAGATACCGAATATGTTGATGGATCAAAGGCTACTTAGGAACTTTTTGCGAGATTTGGAAGGGTGAAATGTTTGTTACATAAGTTTGACAAAGGAAATATAAATCTAGCCCCGCCGCATCACGGCGGGTTACTTTTCTAGTTTCATATATTTTCGAAGAAAAATAATTCATAAATTCGCGTTTGCTTGTCACTTGGAACTTTCATTCTTAACACCTATTGATATATTTTTTTATTCAATGGTAAATTCTTGACGGAGGTGTAAAACATTTATCTACCTTTTTTAAACACAAATCATACACCAGTATAATTTACTCCTAATTCTACTCCATTATCCATAACAAGACTCAAACCTTCAAGCTTTAGAAGAGAAGAAGTCATTTAACACGCCAAGATATCATTAGACTAAAATCCCTTTGTTCATATTGCTCATTTAGCATATCTATACTACTATATAATACATATTGAAAGGATAGAATTGGAATTTTACAATCTCAATCTAACAACTTCATTAATGGTGTCTAGATTTTATTTAAAAAAGTGTCCTAATTAATGCGACAAACAATTAGTAACATAAGTCATGTGGATTTTGAAGCAAAATATAATATCGATATTAATTCCGGAAGAGAAACAGCCTTCATCCATTCAAAATATAATATCGATATTAATTCCGGAAGAGAAACAGCCTTCATCCATTCAAATCCCCATCATCCGTTCATTTAATTCAGGGAATCACCAATCGCTTAGCAACCATAACCATCTTAAATTGGCTTAAAACTAGGCCTTGGTGGCGAACAGAACAACCACAAGCCAATTCAGGGATAAACTCGTTTCTTTTGCTCTTCCCCAAAAAACCTAGGGTAACCACAATTCTAGGGTTTGTTCTATGATGCAGATTTAGTTGGTGATTTTTGATTTATCAACCGTCAAATTACGATCGTCTGGAGAAGCTAAAGATAAGTTTTGTTTTGATTTTGGAGATTCCATTCGGTTTTGAATTTGTTTTGATTTGGGTTTTTTTTTCATAGCATCGGTGGTACTCTGCAATGCCAGGATCCATTCAAGATTCAGGTACTTAATCTTTTTTTCTTTGTTAATTCAACTGTAATTTCATTATTTTAAAGTAATGCACTCTTTGTGTTTGTTAAATTTCCCAGTTTTGGACTTCAAGAAGCTTCCATCTTCATCAAATTCTGTAAAGAGTAAGTACTCTATATGTGATAGTTTCACAATTGTTTATTTTAATTGGATTTTGATTTAGCTCATTATGTAGTTTCATCAGGGAAAAGGGAGTATGAAGTTGTGGAAAAGGAACCTTCTCTTTGTATGACTCCAAACCCTTTAATTTTTTAATTTTTTTATGAGCATTGATCCAACATATTGATTTTAGCACAGTCCATTGACTAATCTGCGAGGTTTTGTATTTTCTTTTATCCTTACAATTTTAAACTTTTTAATTAGAGTTGCCACATGTCCAAATTTTTCTACATCATGTTTGGATGTTGATTGATGTGTGTGAGTTTCTAAAATTTTAACAGGATGAATCTGATGAAATGTTGAGCCGAGGCTTTAAGGATCAGATTTATGATGTTTATCGATACCTTCCACCAGAGCTTCAGGTTCTCTATCATTCTTTTCTCTTTATTTTCTACTATGCTGTCGGACTAACTCTTACTCGATACGCCACAGCATAGCTTACACATATAGATAAGCCTAAAGTAGAGAAAAGGGCAAAGACTTCTATAGTAAACAGGGGGGGGGGGTAGTGAACCATGTTTGTCTTTGACTGATGTTTTTTTTTTTTTTTTGTGAATTCACATGTTTAGCTATCAAAGAGGGTAAAAGTAGCTGATAATGTGTTATATGCTTCAAAAAATGTGGATATCGATTACGGGTGGTCGCATAATAGTTAATACTTACGACGTCATAATTTTTAGATGCTATTCTTATATTTGAAAGACTGTGCTTGGTGATGAACCGATGATACGTTAGTTTGTCAACCATATAATTCGAAGTATAAAGACTGTTTTAAGGCCTCAAGTTTAATATATGAGTGCTTATAGTAACTTTAATTCATGGACTTTATGGTTTGTTCAGTTGAAATTTACAAAAGGGTTTAGTACTGATGCTAAGATGATGTATGACGAAGCCAGCCAAGTGGCAAGTGATGCGATTGGAAGTATAAGGACTGTAGCATCTTTTTGCGCTGAAGAGAAAGTGATGCGGGTTTATAGAGATAAATGTGCAGGTCCCGAAAGAATGGGGATAAAACAAGGTTTGATCGCTGGGGCTGGGTTTGGAGTATCGTGTTTCTTACTTTTTTGTGTGTATGCAGCCAGCTTTTTTGTGTGTATGCAGCCAACTACGAAGAACAAGTTGAGGTGGAAATTTCAACCTATTCACCAAAAATTGGGCCATTCAACTTATATTTTTCAAATGTTGCTCTGTACATCATGTTTTAAGTGGTGTATTTGTTTAATTGAGAAATCTATTATTTTTTATAACTTTTTCTTAAGATAGGGTAATGTAGATGGTAGTGCTGGTAGTAAGTTGGTGATATGTTCATGTCTCGCATTATTAACTCCGCCGCAACGCACGGGTCTCCCACTAGTAGAATAAATAACAATATCGGTTACTAATACATATTTATTTTGAACGGCAAAGGTTTGCTATTTCTAAACCACACCAATGTATACTAATTACACCTCATGTCAGAATTTGAACCATGTCCTTTTCTTCAAGAGACATCAAGAACCTTTACCGCCCAACCAAAAGCTAAAATGATGGTCACTAATACATATATATCTCGTTTATCAAAACATACTTTTTTAATAACATTTAATGAACAAAAAAAGCTTTTGTTTTATACTAAAAGATATATGGTAGTAATTTAAACATCAAATTTTAAGAGCTGTAAATTTTATTAGATATTAATTGACGTGGATCCACGGCTTATTTATTTTGTGGGGTTGCTATAATATATGTAAAAAAATAATAATAAATTACACCAATAAATATAAACATGTAGGTGCAGCCGTTGACTAAAAATCCAAGATTGCTTATTTACGTCTCTTGATGAGATATTTTTAATATATAGCATTGTGTAGTTCTAGGTGCCATAAGGCTTTTCTTTTTGGAAAGGCTCTAGTTGTCATTAAGGTTTTTTTTTTCTTCTTTTTTTTTGGAAAGGCTCTAGGTGCCATAAGCTAGGTGGGCTATTTGGAGAAATGAAGGGGTTATGGCTATGGTCAAGTTTGCTATGTGCTCTCACTATGGTTGTAGGGGGTACAAGCAGATACAATGTTCATGGAGGCCCTTCTTATCGACTAATTTTGGATACTGACGTTGATACTGATGATCTATTTGCATTATTATACTTGTTGAAGTCAAATCGGTCTGAGTTTAACTTACAGGTTCTTTCTCTTAAATATTCTATACCCACCTATCTGTTCACTTTATTTCAACTTTCTCTGTGTAGCGAGTTTGTTGTAATTCATATTTGCATATGTCATTGTCCACTTTACTATCTCGGATGGTGTTTAAGAATTGGAATATGTTAAAGGAACATAAATTTAAACGAATTAGATTGGAATTGGAACTATTAAAGAATTTTGAATTTGAAACGCCTAGAATATATGTCATATGAATTAGAATTACTGATACATTTATTTGACAAAAAAAATCATATTTGCTTTCCTAGTTTGTTAAAAAAATAAATAAAAAAAAAAGGCGGAATATGATTCTAATTCCTTTGATCGAAGGGCTCTACTATTTAGAATGAATCTTGGTTTATTACTTCAAAGCATTCAAGTGAATTAACTGCAATTAAAATACCTTTCATTCATTTGCCCATCGTAGTGTCATCTTTAGGTGGGATAACATTTAGAGAGCATAAGATTCTAAGTTCGATTCTTTATAAGGGGATTTTTCATATATTTATTGGTGTTCCTTATGAATTTATGTATAGATATTAGAGCATTCACAATGTATCTCTTATATTTATGTCAGTGAGAAAACTTATATTAGAAGAGGTTTTTCTTAGATTTATTGGGTTTCCTTCTTAATTGGTGTATAAACATTAGAGTATTCATAGTGGATCTCTTATATTTATGTGAATGAGAAAACTTATATTATAAGAAATGATTGTGAGTGGTTTTGAGTGGAGAAGAGAGTAAATATATGAAAATGTTACTGTTCATCTTTAAATAGATGGGAAACATTATTCAACCCTTATAAATTTTTTAATATTTTTAAAGGTGGTTGTGAGTGGAGAAGAGAGAAAATGTAATAATAAATGTATAAAAAATATTATTTAATAAAAAAAGAGAAAAAATAGTATTTAGTGTGATTATATAGATTTAGATAAAGAATCCAATTCGAATGCTCTTATTGCCCGGTGAAGATGGATATAATCAGATGGTTCCGCTCATGGCACGATTATACTCCAGTATTCCGTCAGGATCCAAATTTATCGTTCAATAAAATAAAAAAATACCATTCATTTTTAACAAAACACCCTACCTAAATTCAGGTTTCAGTTCCAATATATAATATTATTAGTCAAATTGCTAAAATGAGAAGTTATATTCAAATGGTCTATATCTATTATTAATTACCCTTAAATATTATTTGGTGTGGCATGAGTAAACAATAAATTTATAGTTTTTATTTATTTATTTAAAAGCATTAATTGTTAAAGTAGCTCAAAGATGGATGGTAGATATACCTTGTTTCCAAGAGGAAAATGATCTTTAACGGGCCACAATCCGGCCCGAACAAACCGATCAGCAGCAGAAACACGCCAAAGGACGTCCAACAAAAGGCCTATAGCGTAATCGGCTCCGTCTTCAGAAAAGGCGGAGCCAGTGCTAGCAACACGAATGTTACGGGCCCGGCACTCGGCTAAGTCAATATGGTCAACCCCAGCTGATGTTCCAACAAGGCATTCAACATAAGGATATTGGTCCAAGTGCTCAGCTTTAAGCCGGCTGGGCGGGATCACAATTAGGACCCGCGCAGATGCCCGGTGGACCGGGTACAATGGATCAGGGGCGGACCCAAGCCCACCCCAAGGTGGGCGGGCGCACCCCCGGGTGAAAAAAAAATTAGGGCTAAATTCTGTCGAAAATCCCGTCCGCACCCCTTGGAATTTTCGACCGCACCTTTTGAAATTTTTCGTCCGCACCCCTTAGGTAAAAAGTGTTATCAATTTATATTTTAAGTTTTTTTTAGTAAACTCTTATTTAAAAAAAAATATACTACCTAAATTATATAACTTTTAATACCTAACCAACTAAACCCAAATACCCATACCTTTACCCACTTATAATTCCTAACTAGCTAGCCCACTAAGTCTTAGCCCATTAACCAAACCCAACAATATTTCAAACTATAATAAAATAATTAAAGCCCAAAACCTTAAGAAATTCTATCCCGCTCTCTCTCTCTCTCTTGCGTCCCTGCACTGCCAACGAACAACATCACCCAGCGACAACAGTCCAGCAGCCGGTGACCACCGTAATTGATAGGAATCGTATGTTAAGTTTAGCTTAAATAGTATTTTGTAATAGTGGAAGGGGGGTTAGTGTTACTAATACTTTTATAAATAAGGCATTAGTCATGTTAGGAGATGGGGGAATAGAATTAGCTAGTTGATAGGCTCATTGCCTTGTGCATGAGTAGGGCTTAGCCCTGGGACCACTTGTGGTAGTTATCCTGTAGATCTTCGGATCATTTCTTTTCATTGAATACAATCAGCAACAATTGAATTCATCATCTCTGTTTTAGCATTCATACCTATCATTGGTCCGACCTGCTCCTTCTGCTCTACAATTCTATACTTCAATTCTCGACCTGCCTGACCTCCGCTTTCTGATTCATATTTCTGTTAGGTTCTACTTGTTATCAGATCTAGATCTTCAATCCGATCTTTCCTCCATTTTCGGATCTGTGTTTCAGTAAGTTCACTGCTCAATTTTAATTCCAATTTGTTTCAGATCCAACGTCTGATATCTTCAACAGAACCGCCGAATATTTTTCAATTTGAATCAGATATTCCTCAATTTTCGGATCTATCTCCAATCAGATCCAACTTCCGTTTCAACTTCGTTCATTTTTTTTAATTCCATTCGTTCCAGATCTGCTTCAATTTCCGCTTCTTCTTCGTTCGATTTCATTATCGGATTTCATTTCCGATTTATTTTCATCGCTCGTCTCATTTTCTGTTCCTGATTCATTTCCGATTCAAATTTCCGTTTCAATATGGTGAATCATAACGCTCGTTTGGATGCTCATGAGCAATTGATTCACAAACTTCAGGACGATTTGACTACTCAGTCGTCGCGTTTGGATTCCATAGCTGCGGCTCTGGAGGCGGATCGTTTGGAGAATTCCGAGTTCCGTAAGATGATGGCAAATTTTGTACGACAACAGGAGAAGAAGATAGCAGATGACGGGTCGTCCGGTTCTGGAATTTTCGATTCCGGTGGTGGATCTCAGGGTCCTTCGCATGGTCTTCCTTATGCGGTGAAGAAGGTTAAATTACCGGAGTTCAACGGGTTCGATCCTCAGGGGTGGATTACGAAGGCTTGTTTGTTTTTCGAGATCAACGAGACGCCGGATAATTTGCGTCTCAAACTCATTCAATTGAGTATGACAGGGGTAGCTCAGTCCTGGTTCACCATTCTCACGCAGTTGCGTCCGGCGATCACTTGGCCTGATTTCCAAACAGAATTATTGTCACGTTTCAGCGGCTTAGCGATCCACAATCCCTATGAGCAATTGGCTACCATTAAACAAGGTGATTCTATTCATGACTTCATCGATGATTTTGAGTACGTGTTATCCTTGGTTCCTCGTTTACCGGAGTCTCAAACTCTTGGCTACTTCGTTGCGGGTTTGAAAGAGGATGTCAAACAACATGTTCGTTTGCATCGTCCCATTACTTGTTTGGATGCTATGTATTTGGCCAAGGATGTCGAGTTGATGCTTCGGCCATCAGATTCCAGTTCTTTGTTGTCGCGTTTTCGGTATTCTCAACCTGTCGGGCTGCCATTGGAAGGTTCCGGGTTCAGATATAATTCATGGGGTACTAGGGTGTCCAAACCTGTTGGAAATTCTGGCTCGGTTAATGGCTTTGGGGCTGCCGGTTCTCGTGATCGTGGTATTCGCTCCTTATCTCGCACCGAGTGGGAGGAACGTCGGAAGAAAGGACAATGCTACAAGTGTGGACAGCCTTATAGTCCTACTCATACTTGTCCCAATGGTAAACTTCGTGTAATGTTGCTTGGCGATGATGAACCGGATGAATTCGAAGGGCTGCATTTTCAGCTGGAACACTCGGATGATGGACAATCGGATAGGGGTACTCACACAGTTATGGGGTTTTCTACCAAGCCTTGAGGACAAGGCTTGTGTTATGGGGGGAGTATTGATAGGAATCGTATGTTAAGTTTAGCTTAAATAGTATTTTGTAATAGTGGAAGGGGGGTTAGTGTTACTAATACTTTTATAAATAAGGCATTAGTCATGTTAGGAGAGGGGGGAATAGAATTAGCTAGTTGATATGCTCATTGCCTTGTGCATGAGTAGGGCTTAGCCCTGGGACCACTTGTGGTAGTTATCCTGTAGATCTTCGGATCATTTCTTTTCATTGAATACAATCAGCAACAATTGAATTCATCATCTCTGTTTTAGCATTCATACCTATCAGTAATCAGCCACCATACCACCGTCGTTCGACACCAAATCTAACCGGAATCCGAACACGGGTAAGTTTCTTTGTTATTTTGATGATTTTGGTTGATATTATAGGAGAAAAAAGGGTAATAAAGTTGTTAAGTAGGTTTGAAATTTTGTGTGTTTTGACGTTGTTTATGGTTGTTTAGATGATTTTTAGGGTGATTATGTTGTTTATATATTTTTAGGGTGATTACAACTTACGTTATGATTTCTAGGGCTTGAATAGTTGAAAACTAAAATTGAAACATTATGTTATGGAACGATGAACTTATGTTATATAGAGAATGAATTGCTTAAGAAATTAGCTTTAGATGATATTTTGAATAGATTTCAAAAAATGAAAACCCGTAGGGCGTCGACGTTTTAATTATGTTTGTAACAAGGTTTGACATGTTTTTGATGATTATATAAATTTAGTTTGATGTTCGTTTGTTTTACATGACCCGACCCGACCCGATACAAACCGATTTTTTTACTTATATACCTAGGGGCCTAAAAATGTTAAAAATGTTCCGCACCCCCATGAAAAAATTCCTGGGTCCGCCACTGCAATGGATCCGAAGATTCTATCGGGTTGAAGATGATGTGTTTAGGCCAGGGTAATGAGAGTTGGAAATCAGAAAGACGATGGATGATTGCAGCAGGCGGGTTGTTGTCATCGGCCATTGTACAATAAGTGTGTGTGATGGATGATTGCAGCAGGCAGGTTGGTGTGGAAACTTTACACTTAAATTCTCGGCCACAGATTCATTCAAGTAACCAATGTAGACATCTAACCATCATTAATGTTCTAGTGGTGTGGTGTCCACGGTATTTAAGTCTTATGATGGGTCCAGATGAGTTTTCCTCTCCAGGTTTCAAGTTCGAGTCTGGGTCATAGAAGTTTCTCATTGAGTGGTTTAAATTGGGGATCTATTGTGCGAGAGAGCTCTCTAGCGCGCACCCGGTTAAGACAACGTATGCTAGACCTCCCAACATTCGCGAATAATTCACACCTTTAAAAAAAACCAATCTAGACATCTTATTAAATGGGTACCCCTCGTGAGAGAAAAAGTATCGGTCTTGCACGTGTCCCACCCGTAAGTATGTGAGAGGATGGGGTGTGTTTAGTAATTTGGGCCGGTGTATTTAGTAGATAGGTGTGTTAATAGTTTTTTTTAATGAAAGGTAAACTTCATTAAAACAGCCGAACCACCTCAAACCGAGGGGTCAAAAAACAACCAACTTACATAATTACAAATTTACACCAATTAAGCCACGATAAATTTTTAAACTTAGACCTATTTTTGAACCATAAATTATCTGACGCTTTCACCTCACTAATAATGTCATCCGCTCTAATCTCCTTGTTCTCGAACCTAGCTTTATTTTTGGCTTTCCAAATATACCAAACCACGATCCTGACGATGCCTTTGAAAACTTCCTTTTTATCTCCAACTAAACCCACATGCTCGTGAATCTCCAAGATATCTTTGAATCCGAAAAAAACAGGTTTTGAATATTACACCACCTGCTTATATGGTTCCAAACCACCGAAGCAATGTAACAAGATGAGAAGATATGTGTTACCTTGCATTTTCAATCCCACCTTGAAACTCACAGCCAAACTAGAGCATTTATTGTGGATTTGTTGTTTCATTGTCGACAAGTTCGTATCAAGTATTATTTAAAAATGGGGAAAGAAATTCAAGTAGTTAAAACTTAAAAAGTGTATATTTTATAGTTTACTTTTCTAAATAATTTGTAAGTATCAATATAAAAATTAGAGTTAAATGTCATTTTAGTCCATGTGATTTAGGTTATTTTGTCAGTTTGGTACAAATGTTTTATTTTTTTGTCTGTAGGTCAAAAAGGTTTTAGCGTTGCTATTTTAGTCCTCTAGGTCAACTTAATTCATTTTTTCTGTTAACGAGAAGGGCAATTCGACCATATAAATTCGGTCATTTTATATGGCCGAATTGCCCTTCTAGTTATTAATTAATTCATAGCAAATTGAGGAATAGTAACCTTTTTTTGTTTTTTTTTTTTGCATTATGTCTTTTATGGGTTTTCCTTTATTTTTTGTTTTTTCTTTTTTCGTATTAAACTTTAAGATTTTTTCATTTTTGTAATAAAAAAAACTTTGATTTTGTTATAATTTTGTGATAAAAGTTAAATGGGTTTAGTTTATATATTAGTTTTTGTTTTACACCTTTTACATGTTTGGTCGTCGTTTGATTGCTACCTAACATGGTGTTAGATTGTCATATTTGGCACCTCAAGTTTTTTCACCACCTAAAACTTATAACACGTGTTAGTATACATTCGACTTTGTCAATGTTTTACGTCACGTAAGTCACTTAGTGTAAAAGTTCGTGATTTTGTTTTACGTTTTTTTTCCTGTTTTAGTTGTCGTTTGCTTGCTACTTAGCATGATTTTACGTCTTACGCCCTACAACATTGGTAGCATGGTTTTACGCCCTCCGTCTCGCAACGATAAGGGTTAAGACTAGTTTCTATTATTCCCTAATGATATCAACTCTTATGGGATTTTTGTTAGAAAAATCTAAAAAGAAATTCAGCGTATGGATGTTTTATATATATTCTATGGATGTGTTTTCATAGTCTTTTAGTTCTTTTAAATTTAAAAATATTTATTTGTACCAATATTCTTTTTGTAGTCAAACCTAGCATTTTTGAAAAATTGTTTTTTCAAACAAGTAAAGAATTCAAACATGATCAGGTATCAAACTATATTTCAACAATTTGTTAGGTTATTGACTTATGAATAATTAGTACATAAAATATTCTTTAAAAAAACATGAAAATGCTTAATATATGAATTACAACATTTTTATAAGTTATAAATTACCTGATTAAAATTTATGATGAAGCAATATTTCACGGTTATTGCCTGTTGATAATTATTTGTTCTGAAAGAAGTTATTTATAATTTAATAGATAAACTTTTAACTAAATTTAGGTTTGTTTTATTCTAGCATGTATGTGTAATATGTGTATCACACTATTTAGTGTGGAGAAGCATGAAGAAGGGACATAAAGCGTTATGTGGCAGTCATGTCAAGAGTTTCTAAAAAGCACAGAGTAGAAAAGGCTTGAAAAAAGACATTTAAAAAAAACTAACCAATAAAAACTAACACGTTGACATAATTTTTAAATAGGCCGTGTTTGAGTTAACTTGTTTAATAAATAAATTGTGACAACTGACATAAATCTTGTATATTTTTATGTTTTGTTATAGGTCATGTTAGGAATTGTCATCCGTAGTAATAACAATAATTTTTTATATCATATTCTGATTGCATTTACATAAATTAATTGTAGTATTTACAACTATTTATTGAATTTTGAAATTAAAATATTGTGTGCGAATATTACTTCGGTCCACCGTATGAAAACGTTACATTTTAATTTAATGTTTTGTTGATCATTTCTTATTCATGTAATTAAATCACTATATTAGAAGAAGATTCCTTTTATTTTTTTGCATCCCGTTAAAAGGTGAGCAATTTAGATTTGTATTTTTATTAAACGAGTCAAACATATACAAAACATGTGTAGTTTTAAAAATTGATTATATTATATTATATTACTTATCAACCATTAGTGGTTGTATATTGTATTTTGTGAATATTTTATTTTATTTTAACTCATGTACTTTTCATTTTATACAAATTTATCAAAAAGCATTTTTCATTATCAACTCTAACACTTTTTCACCTTCAACTTTGTTTCTTTATACTTTTCATCTTTTACAATTTTTTATTTAATATTTCGGTCTAAATTTTACAAGTTAAGACGCTACAACATGCATTTGTGGTTCAACGAATTTACGTTTATTCTATTCCCAATTAACCTTACTGCGACTGTTGGCACGTATTTAGCCCGGGCTTCTTACTAGAGTCTTGTCATGACCGTGCACTTGACGAAAGAGCTTGGCAAGCGACATTGCCCTTCTTCACTCACGCCATATTACTGAGACCTTCCTTGGTTTCTGTCTTCACTTTATGGCAAATCTCTCGAGCTGTGATAAATCAGCTAAAAGAAGCATACTCTAAAATAAGTTAGTACCTTTCACATCCTTCCTATATATAAGAAGCAACTAAAGACCGCGTCACAACATACTGGTCCTAAGTGACTTAGTTATTCTTTTATTTATTTTATATTTCGATCAAATTTCGTAATCGGTGTACATGGGTCAACGTTTTTACATCTACTTTTCGTTAACGGTCCCACTGCAAAACACGTGACCTAATTACGAGTTCTATGTTATTGTCAAATTTATACAAATGCATTTTTCAATTTTTACAAACTTTAAAGCATGATTTACAACTCCTCCTTTGTTTCACACTTTTCTTTATTTTTGTCTATCTTTTTGTTTAGTATTTTAAAAACTTTAATCATTTACAACTTTTTCTCGTTTCATCCTTTTTATTTATTTAATTTTTATTTTTATCTTTTTACCTTTACCTATTTAATTTTTATTTTTATCTTTTTACCTTTACCTTTATATGACATATTTACATATTCAAAAATTTTAAATTTACCGATACGCCTCATTTTCCTTTAATTCTTTTTAATATAGGTTCTAACTATTTTACACAAACCAATTTTCTAGTACACATCAAAAAGGTTTTCCGATATCTAATCGGTAACCAAAACTATGTGTTTGTAACTTTTATAATGTAAACATAATTTTAAATTTTAAACATTAACTTTGTGTTTTATCAACATCTCCATCACAATGCTTGGGTTTACGTGTAGCAACTCTCTATCGTAACGCATGGCTACATTTACTAGTTGTAAATTAAAAAGTAAATTTTGTTTGTTAGAAGATGGTACTGTAGCTAAAGTACAACTAGCCAATGCTAGGGCTGTCCAAAAAGCTCACAACTCGGAGGGAACTCGGATTTTGCTAAGAAAAAGTTCGCTTGATGTGGCTCGGTTAGAAAGTGAGTCTAGCTCTTCTCGGCTCGTAATGAGCCAGATTGGCTCACATACCAGCTTGGCTCGACTTAGCTCGGATTATTTTACTTTTAATATATTTTATTTTTATATACATTACAATATATCACAAAAACTGATTATTATTTACATGTGATTAGGAGTGTAATTTGATATCTATACCACATTTAAAGGTTGATTACCATGCTAATGAACTTATATTGGATTTCGTTGAAATTAAGAACGTATTTTATGTTGTTAAACTTGATTTTGTCTTGTAATGTATTAGGTTGAGCTTAATTTGGATTTTTTTTGAATTATTGAATAATATTTTAGATTATTGAATTTTGAGAGCCATGTATTAATTTTTCTTTTCAAAATCGAGCCAAACCAAACAAAGCCAAGTTAGCTTAGTTTAAAACCAAGCCGAGCCCAAGCTTAGATTTCCAGCTCGGTTTCAAATCTGAGCCAAGCCGAGCCAGCTCGGTTTATAATCGAGCCGAGCCCGAGTTCTGCCCTAGCTCGGCTCGGTTCGGCTCGTGAACAACTCTAGATGCTTATGGTCAGTGATGGAGGCAATATATAAGGACGGGTAGCCCGACCGGCTACTCCTCAATTTAGTCTTTGTAATGAAAAAATACCCTTCAACTCAGTCTAAGTAGTGTAAACTTTTTATCTTTTTATACAAAGGATACACCTAATCCAACAAAAAAATAATTTGAAATACCCCTAAATTTTTGGGTAGCTCCGCCACTACATTTATGGTACAACTTGGTTTCCTATTTGAATAATGAATGCTACTCCGACAATCTGAATAACTTTTTAGTGTTAAACTATTATTTGAATGATGAATACTACAATGTTTGTTTCTACTTGGTAACATGCGTTACCCAATCTATCACCCTAACATCGACTAATACATGACAATTTTATTGTGACTATCATGATTGATGCAGGCAGTTACAATAAACACAAATTCATGGACAAATGCTGGACATGCAGTAAATCAAATATATGATATACTTTACATGATGGGTCGAGATGATATTGATGTTGGTGTTGGAGGTGATAGTGGAATACTTGAAAATGGTACAATACAACCAAATGTTGGTGGATATCTTCCTATAATTGACCAGGTACATACTTATAATTCATGCAACTGACATTCGCTAAGCACGCGGATATGAATTTGATGTGTATTTATGATCAGGGACGTGGAACAGCCGGACCTTGTAGATATAGACAAGCTATTCCTGTTGCAGGTGGAGGACGATTAGACATCGATACAAATATGGGAATTCGAAGAAGCTTTCTTCCGCAGGTATATCCATGTTTTTGGGCGACATAAGTTAGTTAGCTCTTAAACGCGTACACTTTATCAGTGTCGATTCCCAATGAGAAAATTGATATGTCATTGAATGCCCAAACCATTACATCAAGCCCCTCCTTTAGACAATCCAGCCCGCCCCATGTTTCCCACGTTGTGTTCCAATGTGGCATAAATCTGACTCGTGAAACAAGCTGCCATGTCGTGAGGAGATGAAAGGCATTTCCGCCATCATGTGGTAGGGTCTAACAGCTGGTGTGGTATTCAGTAATTAGCATTTTTCCACATGTGAAAAGCTAAAGGCGCACCTGATAGCCTGATAAGATAAATCCAAATTTGGAGATCCACCAACATTTGGAAAACAGGACTAAAGATAGATCCAAATTTTCCTATGAACCATTTTCGTTGTCTAAACAAACAACTAAAGATTTGTGCGTTTTTACAATGAAAATGAAAATAAAAAAATTAAAATTGCTAATAATTGAGGGGAAAATATTGAGTTCGAAATTAGACAATGGAATACGGGTCTTACAGTTGGAACAAGTAACCTATGATGTTTGCCTTGTGATTACGCTCACTGGGACGTTTTTGTTCATCTATAGGCCCTGTAACTCCAACATATTTTATACTCTTTCCGAGTCGGATCAATTCACCTAGTAATAACCAAATTTCCTGGCACTAAAGTCACCTAAAGTGTTTTTTCCTCTTAAAGTCACTTAACACTCATTAGCTTCATTAGCTGTTTCATTCTTGCGAATTTTAGGATTTTAGTGGGTCAATTAGAACACGTAGTTACTATTTGGTGAATTTTTCGCTATTTAAACTGGAACATTTTCTAGCTCATTTGTCTCTATCGCCCGATAACTCTAGCCTCTAGGATCAACAACTCATTATTGTAGGACGGAACTAGAGTGGGTTGTTAACCCTCTTGCCAATAGGATCAACAACTAATTATAGCTTTGGACACCTTTTCGCTGGCACAGGGACATGGTTATGTTCTGGGCATATTCATCTAGAAACTCAAAACTATAAATAATTATATCCTTTGTTAGAAAATTAATGTCCCCTTTCGACTTTAGTTACATTTCATAGGGCTAGTAACCAATTGTTAATTTTTTTACAGTTTGAGTTAACTTAAATATCATTCAAGATGAACCCTTTCTTGCAAGGCTTCCAATATTATATGAAGCTATAGACTAGTTTTATAATAAGCTGATGATTTTAGTGTCATCAAGCCCTTTTGGTTAATCGAGATTACTTAAGACTAAAAAGAAAGAAGAATAAACATTGATACGAGTTAGGAGGTAAAGACTAAATTCTTGTTCATGACTATTCTTAGTTCTAGCACCAACGACCTTGAGGTTCAAGGGGGTAGCGTCACCTAGCTGGGGTTCCAAAGGGGTTGTGCCCCTTGGTTGCTTTTTGGGAATGAAAACGCACTAGGAAGGGCCAAGAGGCTCTACCTTGTTGAAATTGGAAGTTGTTTTGAATATGCATGGCTGTAGTAAGTTTCCGCTGATCATCATGCTAACTGTGGTCAGCAACAAGTTGGCCTTGGCATGTACAATTAGTGACATCTTGATCGTTAGTGGTAAGTTACCACCGACAAGTAGTAACTAGGAGCACCAGCAACTGAGCATCAGGGGCAACTTAGTCATCAGCAGTAAGCCAGTAACTCAGTTATCGCTAATAGAGTTTCTATTGATGGTTTTCACTTATGGAATTGTCTAACTTTCAACACTTGTATTACTTCATATGCAGTGGCGAAGCTTGAAATTTTTTACGGGGGGTCGAAAACGTATATACCCAAAAATTTCTATAGAACCGGGGGTCGAAAACGTATATACCCAAAAATTCCTATACGAAAGCTACATATATAACACTACTAGCCGAAAAGTTCGGGGCGTCGGGCGCCCCTCCCGGCCCCTTCAAAGCATCGCCCGTGTTCATATGTAAAGACTGTCTTTGGTCAAATTCTTGTACAAGTTGTTTTCATAGATTTTGCTGACTAACACTCAATCAGAAAGTGATATTAACACGATTAGAGAATATTCGGCCTATACACAAATTATAAAACTTGCATGATCTAATCATTTGCATGTTAGGGAAACCGGAGATACTCTCCTCTTCGACAACCGACTGCACAACAAGTATTGATCAAGACGATATCTGAAGGCCCCGTTACTGTGCTCATAACAGGAGTACACACAAATATGGCCATTTTCCTTATGACAAATCCAAATTTAAAGAAAAACATCGATCATATATACATCATGGGTGGTGGTGTGAGGTCCAAGAACCCAACCGGCTGTTGTCCCAAAAATGCGAGCTCAACTTGCCAGCCTCAACAGTGTGGCGACCATGGTAACATGTTTACAGCCTTTAGAAGTAATCCGTATGCCGAATTTAACTTATTCGGTGACCCCTTTGCTGCATACCAGGTAACCCAACTATCGAAAATCGGCTAGATACTCAATTCTATAGATCTAACTCATGTTTTCAGGTTTTTCATTCGGGGATTCCAATCACCCTTGTTCCATTAGACGCAACGAATACAATTCCCATTACGCATGAGTTCTTTGAAGCATTTGAGAAAAACCAACGTACATATGAGGCACAATATGTTTTCAAGTCATTGAAGATAGCCCGTGATACTTGGTTTGATGATCAATTCTATACGGTATGTAATAGATTTTAATTAACATTTTTGGGCAATGATTATGATATGTGTTGACCATTTGATAACTATAATGATCTTGGAACTTTCAGAGTTATTTCATGTGGGATTCATTTATGGCGGGTGTTGCAGCATCAGCTATGCGTAACATACGCGACGAGGAAAATGAGTTTGCCGAAATGGAGTACATGAACATTACTGTGATTACGTCGAATGAGCCTTATGGGATACCTGATAGCTCAAACGCATTCTTTGTTGATCGTAAGATCCCAAAGTTCAACTTGAAGAAAAATGGAGTTCATAGTGGTCATGTTCAATTAGGTATTCAAGATCCATTTTGCTTTCGTGGGAATGCTACAGGGATATGCAAGGTATAGCTTAGTTCAGTTAAATGCAAGATAGTATTTAACTACACTTTCCAACTACTTTTTGTTATGATGTTTTCTTTCAACAACATAGGACGGTTATACTGAAGAAGTCACTGGACCGGATTCAGTGCGTGTACGCGTAGCAACAAGAGCAAAGCCAAATGTCGATGAATCAAGCACATTGGATAGAGAATACTATGTTAACTTTCTTGATGTATGTTGATATCACATTTGAAGATAATATTGCCATTTACTATTGAGTTTATATGATAACAGAAGTTTCGCTACTATTTTAGGTACTAAATCAACCTCAACATAAAGGTCGATTTAATTTTACAACCGAATTCCCATATTACAAAGAAGTTCTATACAAACCAGATTTCAAAGGGAAAAAACTCGGGAAGATTGTTGTGTTTGATATGGATATGAGCGCGGGTGATTTTTTGGCGCTCTTTTATCTTCTAAAAGTACCCGCCGAAGAAATGAATCTCAAGGTAACATGTTCTTTGTCATGTGGGTTGAACCAGTTAAACGGTTTGAAATAATAGACATAAGAAAAGGTGTGTTGTTCACCCCAACTTAATTTCAACCTGTACCGAATAAGTAACATTTCAACTTGTACCTATTTTAGGCCGGATACCAACCCACCCATGTTGCAACCTTTGGAATTTACTCTCTAAAACTATTGTTATTAATTTAGCCTGATCCCATATCAAGATTCATTTGTTACTTATTTATTATAGGCAATACTAGTAACTGGAAGTGGTTGGGCGAATGCAGCAACAATAGACGTGGTGTATGACTTGTTACATATGATGGGCCGTGATGATATCATTGTCGGTTTAGGTGACTCCTTTGGTGTGAACCAATCTTATTCAAAGGTTGGCCCAACTGTTGGCGATTGCAAGTATTCAAAAGCTATACCACATGGAAGTGGGGGACGTTTGGATTCTGATACATTATATGGGCTTGCCCGTGATCTACCAAGGAGCCCAAGAGGGTACACATTCATCCTACTGTAATTAACAATGATCTGCAGAGAAAAATGACTAGGGTTTATGATCAGAGAAAATAAGAAGTTACTAAAACAAAAAAATAAATAAAAAAAGGGAAGTTTCCACTCATGACCAAAAAACAGCTTCGTGAAATCCTTATGGGAAAAACGAATAATTTTGGTTGGTACGAGGGATCAGTTGTTACATAATTAAGTTAATTCCTTGGTTCGGAAATATGCAGGTACACAGCACAGAATTCAGTTAAATTTGGAGCTCCACGTGACACCGATTTCCCTCAACTTAGACAACCGTTAGCACTAGAAGTTTGGAGATCCTTAGTAAAATCGATTGATGACGGATCAAAAATTACAATATTGACTAATGGGCCGTTAACGAATATAGCAAACATCTTACTTTCCGAGAGTAATGCTAGCTCAATCATTCAGGTGATCAATTCGGTTCGTCTTCATATATCTTAAATTTATTTTAATGTGATGATATTTCAATATGTAAATACAGGAAGTAATTTTACTAGGGGGACATATTAACTACAAGAAAAACCAAGAAAAAGGGAATGTGATAAATGTCCCTTCAAACAAGTATGCAGAACTAAACATGTTCCTCGACACTTTGGCTGCAAAGACTGTATTCGAATCATCACTTGACATCACACTCATCCCTCTTCAGGCCCAACGTAAAGTCTATGCGCTTCCAAAGATCATAAAAATGTTGCAAGCAAAGAACATGACACATGAGGCAGTTTTCACGCGACGTTTGTTGACGAGGCTTCACCATTTACATCAAAGACATCACTTGTATCGACATGTGGTATGGCATTCAACCTACCTTGCATATTTGAATTACGTTTTGACACGCACACACACCCTTTTGACCCGTTATCCAACCCAACTAATTTACCAACTCTATACTTCATGTTACTTTTTTTGCTTAAATTTGTGACCTATGTTTCAGGACATGTTCGCGGGTGAGATTTTAGGTGCCATTATCCTCGCTGGTGACCAGAAACTTCTAAATTCGACTTTTGAAATTAAGCATTTGAAGGTCTATACAGAAGGACAGTTATCTAGGGATGGAGAAGTAATTTTTGACACAAAGAAAAAGAAAGAATTTAAAGTACTACAAGGCTTTAATCATGTATCATGTTACAATATTTTTTCAAATGGTCTTCTTCGCCGGAAGCAATCTGCAGTGATAGGAAGCTTTGGTGAGCAAAAACGGCGGTGGAGTTCACCGGCTGCATAGTCTTCCGTGACGTACCTTCAGTCAATATATCAAACTTTATTGGAGTCAATATATCAAACTTTATTGGATTTTAGGGGCTTAATTTCAAGATGAAGATGTAATAATGTAAGATTTGGTAGCTTTTGTGGTTAATTAATATATCAAAAATCCCAAGACATATCTATTGGCTGTTTGCTACCAAATTTACATAACATTTTGAATATTATAGCTTATACGCGCATTTATAATATTAAGGCAACTACAATGCATAATTCTGCCAGGTTCTTACTAAATCCAGAACCATACCGTACTTTGCAACGTTAGATTTTTTTTAGAGTGATTTAAATAAGTTGCTATAAGTTGGTATTGGAGCTATACTTTAACAGAATTATGTAGTAATCCCTTAGTGCCTAGACTTAAACTAAGATTCAAAGACGGTAGGAATACCAAATTAATATCAGATTGCCGTATGCCATTTAAGAAAGAGGATATAGAGACATAGGGTGATGTATAGTAGAACTATACATTGTGTCTTGAATTTGTAGAAATCTTTTTTTCATGCATCGTAACAAATGCATTAAAGCTGATGTGCATCAAAGAAGTATAACAGAATGGATCTTTGATGATTCAACGAGAACTTGAACACTAGGGAATCTGATAGCAAGAGGATCCATCGAAAAAGTCCTCTAAGGAGGTTGGGAATTCTGCTAGGTGGTGTAGAATTATGGAATGTGTGTGCTGTTGTTCTAAAAACGGAGTGATTGTTACTAACTTCGTATCAATTGTATGATGGACGATTGATTGAGTAACAAGTTGGTATAGTAAGTAGTATGAAAGTATGGAAGATTTCGAACACCTGAAATTTTCGGGCTAATTACTATACGTTTATAGAGGTAATGGAAGTAGAGGGTAGAAACGAGAATTTTAGAGATTTAAGGGGTTTAAGTCATAAATGAGAATCAAGGCCGGCTCAACAGTTTTAGAGGCCAAAAGCGAACTAATTATACAGGGCCCTACTCCATTTCCAAAGGTCACCTTTTAAATCAAGAATTTCAAGAGTTTGTAACTATTAGAAACCAGAACACTCCCATTTAACAAATTACTTGATAAACCAATAACAATGAGGTTCTTGTTTGATGAAATTATAGACGAGGGATTTTGGCATTAACGAAATTAGATAATGTATGCATATGTGATGTCGGAGAACATAAAAAAATACCAAGGGTTTGCAGTTTGCTCGGCTTTTACCAAAGGGTTTCAAAGCTTTATACATAAACGAATAAAAACAAGAAAATACTTTAGCAAATGTTTCAAACTCTTGACCTTTAGAAACCTTAACAGGCGGGTTTGCAAGTGTGCCAAAAGTTCATTTTGTTTACGCTTTGCCCCTTATATATACATAATTCTCTTTTTTTTTAATTGGAGGCCCTAATCAAGTGGAGGCCCAAAGCCTTTGCTTGGGTTAGATGACCCTTGGGCCGGCCTTGATGAGAATGTACGATTAAAACTTTGACCAAAAGATCTCGGTTAAGGTTTGAGGACGAGGACAGATTTATTTAATATAAAATCTATTACAAGAGAAGAGTACGCGGTAGTACGACAGAATCGAGGACACTGGTAGGAGTGTAGGACTCGGGTTGAATTTTGGTGTACAGGTTCAGGTGAATCTTGGATTCGTTACAAAACAGGTTAACAAGTTAAGGTTAGTGGCTCATGAAAATTTATGCCCTTCTATTTCTTAAACGTTTTAAGCTGGAGTACATGCAAAGTGGTGATATCAAACTGAAGGTTTTTTTTTTAAATATTAACTACGATTCTTTTTCTTAATGAGTTGAACAAGTCACAAAGTTTGAATGAATAGCATGAATGTTTTTTAATACAATACATAAATCATGTTCATAAAAAAATTAATCGATTATTACAAGGGTCCCCTTGTTCCCACACCCCCTATATCTTATTTTCACATCCCCTAGTGTATACGGGCCGTATATAATTATACGGCCCGTATAGAATGTTTTTGAATAGGAAAACGCGCAGAGAATGTTTTTTTAATTTTATTATATACGGCCCGTATATAGTTATACGAGCCGTATACATTGGTAAACAATTTGTAAAACGTATACGGCTCAATGGATTTATTTTGGGAGGTTTTTGATGTTACCACATTTGTACGGGCCGTATAACTGTATACGGGCCATATATAATGGTGTTTTTTAAAGTATCACGTTTTTTCCATTAAAAACACAATCATTCTAGGGTTTCTAAACTCTTCATCAAGTTTAACAATGTCGATAAACGTTAATCGAAACACGCCGCTTAAATCGGAGCACAGGTAGAGTAACTTTACCGATCAGTCCGTTGATGGAAACCTTAGCGATCGCAGAGATCTTCGTGTTGGTTATTTATCGATTCCGAATAACTAGCAGAAGAACCCGACACAAACAAGTTCTCCACAGTTTGTTATTCAGATCTCTATTCGGTCATCTTTCCAAACTACAACACACGATAACTTTAAACTTTATATTGTGTGATTTGACCAGGAAATGATTGGAGGTGATTGCTACTTTTAATAAGCTGTCACAGTTGTCAAATTCGATTTCAACAAATCTTTTCATTTTCCTTCAATTTCTAGAACATTCTCCGTAACATGAAGACGTGTCGGGTTCTTCTACTAGTGGTATTTTTAATGAAGTATTGAAGATTGAATGTGCAAACCACAACCGTTTTTTACTACGGAAACGGTGGCTATGCGAAATACAAACCGCAACCGTTTTTTACTACAGAAACAGTGGCTATGCGAAATACAAACCGCAATCTTTTGTGACTATGGGAAACACAAGTTTTCTTTTTGAGCTTGATGGATGTCCGTTATCTCAGTGGAGGCGTGCATTGTTTAAATCTGAATATAACTAGATGTTACGTGTAAGTTCATTAAACCAAGAACAAAGCCTATTTCGAAACACATTTGTTCGTAACAGCGTTGTTTATCACCCTGTGTGAGCATTGGAAACCCGACAAACAGTCTTGACAACTGTGACAGCTTATTTATTTGGGTGTGTCAGATCCATCCCGTTATAGCAATCGATATGATTAATTTTACAGATTTTTTTTCTAATTAGCGTTGTTAACTACCAAAAGAATGCATACACAAATTGTTCTAGTGGACGAAGCAAAGAGACTGTTGTGTATCTGAATCATGTTCTCAAACAATGTTCTAATTAGCGTTGTTAACTACCAAAAGAATGCATACACAAATAGTTCTAGTGGACGAAGCAAAGAGACCGTTGTGTATCTGAATCCGGTTCTCAAACAATGTTCATCTTCGTTGTCCTTTGCTTTCTGCAATTCAAGCAGGCACCGATGCAAAACGTACTGTTTCAAAACACATGTAGACGAAAATTATAAAACAAGCAGGCATTGATTTTGCCAAGATTGAAGGAAAGAATCTGGCCATAAGCGTTGTGGATTCTCAGCGTAGCTCAATGGTCAAGGTGGGCATGGTTTGTTCGGGAGTAAATCACCACCCAAAGATCAACAACTTGTGAGTGGGAATATGGCTATGAAGAATAGTATGGAAAAGAAGGGGTTTACGGTGTTTTGGTAGGTTGAAAGAGGTGAATGGTCTTGAAAGATTTGTTGAAATCGAAGAAAATAGTAACTAGCAGAAGACATGTCGGGTTCTTCTGCTAGTTATTCAGAATGTTTCGAATCATCACAGAAGACGTGTCGGGTTTGTATTTCCCATAGCCACTGTTTCCGTATACAAAACGGATGCGGTTTCCATATTCAATCTTCATTGCTTCATTAAAATTACAACACACGATAAAATGCTTGGAAAATTGCATCAACTCTCCTATATCAACATACTCCTCTCCAGACGCTTAGTTGTTATGAATGACAACTTGAGGGGTCTAGTTAACTTTCAGATTCAGATTCAGGAAGCAGATGATTTGTCAAAAAACATGGTCAACGTAGAAAAATGTGAGCTTTTACACCAACCATATCGAGATACTTTGTGTTAGTTTGATTTAAATTTTGAAAGTTTGAAAGATGTATTCGATGAATCAGAATCAGGGTTCTCAAAACAAGGATCGTTCTAATAGATTAAAGAGAATAAATGGTTTATTTTCTTTAATCTATTAGAACGATCCAAAAAACGAAGAAAAAGTCAAATGTGATCAAACTTGGACATCAGACGTAAATATTGAAGCAAATATGTGGTTCCCAATTGGTTACAGAAACCACTAACAGACATGTCGTGCATTGTTTAAATCAGAATCAGGTTCTCAAAACAAGGATCGCTCTAATAGATTAAAGAGAATAAACCTGTAGGATCGTTTTACCGACCAAACGAGTCGTTCAGAAGAGTTTTTGCTCAATACGAGAGGCGGAAACAAACGTATTGAGGTAATTCAGCTAGAATATCACTTTAAACTGTCTTTTGATTGATTTGACAAAGATTTACAGCGAGTAGACACTTCGGCAGCACTTCGGCTCTCAAACCGGAAAGTTACAAATGACTTGGCACACCTAGTATTTATAGGCAAGGTAATTTCGCACGAAATTACTCAAGCGAAATTAGATTTCACACGAAATCTAATTCCATGCGAAATACCCATGTAATTTCGTACGAAATAGCTAGTTGCTATTTCATGCGAAATACCATTTCACCTACATTTTTCATTTTGCGTGCCCTGATCTATCTAATACAATACAAGACTCGATACAAGACGAAGTCGACAGACGTATGCACTAACAGACTCCCCCTCGGATGTCGACGAGTCTTCAATACATGTCTTCAACATCTTCAGTCTTTATCTGTCTTCACGAACTTTTTCAAAGTATCTAACAATGTAAAGCATCCTCAATCTTTCTCTTCTCTTTTCCAGGATCTCGACCTGGCTCTTATCTCTCTTTAATTTTCTTGATGTCTACAGACTCCCTCTTTCGATAATCTGGAATCAGGATCATGACCTGGCTCTCTAAACACAGACTTCTCAGGAATCGAAACCTGGCGTACCTGCACATCCTCTACCTCAAAATAAATTTCACAAATTTAAAATTTGACAAATTTATAAATCACTTGCAGGAATTAATCAATAAAAAAATGATTTTACAATGTTAATTTCTGATGAATCACTTGTAAAAATACCATTTTTCTTTTCAAACAATTTTTCATCTCAAACATCTCTAACAATCTCTCTCAAACCTTTTGTCGTCATGTTTAGCACTCAGATTTTGAAAATCAACTCTTCAACATCAGTTGTCGAAAATCTTTTTTCATTTTTCAAAAAATTATGCTAAAACACACTTCAAAATCTTTTTGGACTTTTGAACTAAAATGAAAATGCAGTAAAGTTGTATATACAGAACATATTTTTGTGAGTTTGTGTAAGAGGATCATATCAGTTTTTGAAACAAATCACCAACACCGTTAAGCTTTAAACATTTTCAGTTCCAAACAATTCACTTAGATTGTCAGTATACTGATCCACTTAATTTTTCACACAAAGTTCAACTGTTTCGAGATATGAGATTAGTGTTTTAGAGACTTAAACTTATTCGCGTGTCCCACCTCAGAATATACTCCCGTATCCAGATCCCAATATTCAGTCTTACAGGTGAGTATACCTAGATGATATCTGTAAAGGGTTAAATGCGAGGGCCATGAGAGCTCAGGCTATTGCTTCCGCAAAATCAGAGAGATGATGGCTTCGACTTTTGGTGTGTTCCCTTTAGAGAATCTTTTCTTCAACAGCACATGATTAGCATTTTGCAATGTTTCATCATTTTTTATGCTGAGGGGAGTGCTATATTTCAAGCAAGCAGAAAGTATTATACGGGGACTAGGCCATTGTTTCCGCAAAATCAGAAGTCCCGTGATAATACCCCAGATATCACTGAGTATAAAGACCTAGTATCTCAGAAAGAGGGACCTTTCAAAAAAGATTTCGGGGGTTACCCATATATCTGAGAGATGTTCCCCACGATATAAGTAAGTTTGAAATTTAGGTTTATATCTCGACATAATCTACTAAATGTGTAAAAACCTAATGACACATCATCAGTGAGACCGTTTATCACATTTGACTTTCCAATTCTTTAGCGTGTTGTGATAGTCCACTGATATACTATCATTTCCTCTTTTTCACAACAAAACTCAGTTTTTCTTTTATCATGTTTTTGGCTTTTTCAAATTTTCAAATGTTTTTGGATTTTCTGAAATTTCTTACTCCCCCTAAAATTCAAAATCATTTAAAGAAATTTGAAAACAAACTATACAAGTAAAACGTGACAACAGTTGTGAATTGCTTCAATTCGCCATCCACTTGGCATAAACAATCAGAACTATTTTCCCATTGTGATTTCAAAACACTTAAGTTTGTTTTAATCAAATGGTTTTTCCGGAAAATTAGTTTTGTTGATTTTATAATCCATTTGTAGGTTAGGGGTCAATGTAGGATCATTTTGACGATCAAATGAGTCAATCAGAGGCAATACACAACTGTTTGAGAGGCGGAAACAAACAAACAAACAGTCTAGAATCAGTAAGAATTGAGTAGAAACAGAGTATTTCACTTTAAAACAAGCTTCTCATTCAAAATAGACTTGATTACACGGTGGAATTTCAGCAGCACTTCGTGACACTCTGACTAATTTCGTTTGAAATGAGAAGCCCAACACACCAATATATAGGCTGTTGATTTCGCTTGAAATGACCATGTGTCATTTCAAGCAGAATTACAACAAAACATCATAAATTTACATTTTAGACCCTGTACAATCTACTGACATGACCTAGACTGATAGACGTAGGCTATAGACATTATGCACCAACAAAATCCCCCTTGGATATTGCCGGAGTCTTCAGTCAGGTCTTCAGCTCTTCACAGCGACTTGAACTTTTCTTCCCTCGGCTTAGGCTTTTTCAGCAACAACTTCCTAAGCATTTCATTTTCTGTAGCAACTCTCTGTCTTTCTTCAGCTTGTTCTTTCATGAATTTACCTCTTTTTGCTTCAAGTTTCTTCTTTTCTTTCTCAGCTTTCAACGGTTCCTCTTTCTCAATCTCTCTCCATTTTGTCGACCATTTATTTTCAGCATTAATTCCTTTCTGGAAACAAATAGATACAACCTTCTGAAATTGCATCGCCTGCTCTTTATCTTCAGCATTGTAGTAGATCTTGTTTACAAACAAACATTCAATGTCTTTTGCTGAGCAGTTGACAATCCACATTGGATCATACAAGTGTATATATCTAACTTCATTTTCCACCATGTATGTGATTACTGCTTCAGTCGACAAGTAACTATACACCCAACTCACAAATCCTTTGTAAAACTCTTGTTCCATTTTTGGCAATGGAATATTCTTGATCACCCTTGGTTTCTTTATCTGCAGAATGGTTTCTTCATTACCAGTCACTGGATTTATTACCCTCATTTTCTTTGGATAATGAGGCTTCCAGTGTTTGAATTATCTGAAAGCTTCAAACTTGATAAAACCCCAAACAACCACATCATTCTTTCTGATAGGATAATCCAAACACCTAACTTTTGCAAGTTCTTCAACATCCCACCAGGGCAAGGTCATAATATCCTGAATGTATTCAAAGTATTGCACACCATATTCTCTACGAATAGCATACGAATTGACCTGTGGTAGAAAGCCCCAACTGATTATATCACCAAGTGACACATCTCTATCTCTTTTGTAGAACTTCAGTGGGCGTTTGAATTTTCTTTCGTTACTCTTTCGGAACCATTTCTTTCTTTCTTCCTTCTGAGCATCTTTCACTGAACCATCAAAATTCTTATCTTTCAAAACCTCTTCTACTTTCCTTCTCAATTCATCAATATTCTCTTGACTGAAAAATTCGACTAATGTTGGAAAGTCAGAAGTATCCACATTCACATCCTCTTCATCACTGCAATCTTCGACTTCAACCCTATCATACAGATCAGCATCTTCAACATACTTATACTGATACTCGGGTTGTTGATTGATGTCGAACTGATTTAATTCCTCTTCAAAATCAAACTTGAAGTTAGGATCATCAATACGCGTCATTTCAATAATATCATTCATGGTGTAAGTATGCCTGATCTCTCCTTCTTCTACATCAGGCTCTAGACGCAGAATTAACTTCTCAACTTCATCAACACTTTGATCAACATTCTCCCCCTCTCCATCAGCACTCTCTGGCTCTTCATTTGCATCATCATGCAAATAATCATCGACATTTCTTTCATTCGAAGTTTCAGTAGCTTTAACACCAGAAGTACCCTGATCGTCATCATCATTTCCATCATCACTATCACTACTACTTGCAGAGAATACATCATCTGTATCATCTTCGTTATCTTCATCATCATCCTCTTCATCATCATCCTCTTCATCATCACCATGAATATCATCAATGTCAACATCAACATCGAATACACCAGAAACTGACGAAATAGGAAGAGGATTTGGAATAGGTGATTCAGAAACAATAGCTGGAACAATTGCCCTCTCTTCAGAAACATATTCAGGACCTTTGCCCTTATTCTTCAAATCTGCATCAATCGCAGCTTGACGTTGAGCTCTAACCTCTTCAATCTTTATTTCATCAAACTTCTGCTCAACAGACTTTCCGAGCAAATTTTCTAACACTTTATTCAACATGTACATCTCGTGTTTTTTCTGTGCCTTCACAGCTTCAAGCTCTTTGTTCTTCAATTTGAAATACTTGTTTTGTTCATCTCTGCGAGCTTTTTCTTCTAGCAATTCTGCAATTTGAACTTTCATTACATCAATTTCAGCTACAATCTTTTTCAATAAAGAAGAATTCTCAGCTTCAACTGTTTTAACATGTTTTTCAAGCTTCTTCTCTCGATCCAACAACTTCTTATTATCAACCAACACTTCTTCCATTTTCTTTTCCAACTTCTTTACTTGCTCTTCATTCACAAAACTGAAGTCACCAATCTCTTCTAGAGCAATATTTTCAGGAACACGTGGGAAATGTTTGAATCCAGAAGAACCCGGAGTGGTTTGTATCGGTGGTTGTGTGGATGGTGGTGTTTGAAGAATATGAGGTGAAGTGATAATCGGTTGTTCATGTTGTGGTGATAGATGTGGTGGTGGTGATGATGGTTGTGGTGGTGATTGATGTGGTGATTGATGTGGTGTAGGTTCAGGTGGTGGTGATGATGGTTTACTGGGTTCTTGTATAGGTTTCTTGTTCAGCAAAATCTTCAATGTCTTTGCCTTCTTTGGAGTAACAACACGTTTCCTTGAAGTTGCTTTCTTTTTGCCTCCAGAAATAGGTGGTGTTTGAACATTTTCTTGTGAGGGAGTATATTCATCATCATCTTTCACCTTTCTTCTTTTTCTTTTTAACTGTCTTTCCTTCTCGATCTCAGCCTGTACTCTTTTAGCACGTTCATTTTCATCAATCTCTGAATCAAATGAACTAGAAGAACTTTGATCTACATTGTCACCTCCTTCATCACCAGCTACTTTCTCTGGTTCAGCATTATAATCAGTAAGAGATTTCAACAACTTTGCAGTTTCAGGAGACAAACGAACATCTCCTTCAACATTAACTTCAGCTTCAGCATCAGCTTCCTCCTCTGATTCATCAACAAGCAATGTCTTAGCAGCTTTCTTTTGACGCTTTTTAGGTTGAGAAGACGAACCCCCTTCTGCTTGAACCTTAGGAGTTACTTTCCTGCTTTTCTTCTTTTTCTCCTTCAAGAACCAGTCATTTCGAGTTACTTTGAAGCCTTCAAGAATTTTCAATTCATCTGCATAACTCTTCTCTTTCATTTCTTCCTCATTTCTCCAGTTCTGATGATTGACTGGATCTGGATCTACATAATTCTTATCTTTGATCAATCCAAAGAATTCAGCTTTTTTAGTTGGCTCTGGATGGTTAGGATGATATCTGGCCAATTGTTTCACAGACTCGTTATCCATGTGAGATAGAACCAATAAATCATTATTCTCATCTCTTTCAAGATCAGGATAAGCATGATCTATCATCATCTGAACAAATCGTGGATACACCCAAGTCTTGTTCTTTGAAGTAATGTTCTCAACCATATAATGAAACACGATCTTCGAAAAGTTATACTTCTTGTTTAACACGAGAGCTGTCACCATATTCATTTAATAATCTCTCATTTCATCGTAACCTCCCTTTCGGTGACTTAGAGCAAGCAACACTGAGTGAATAAGAAACTTGTAAGGCTTAGTGAACTTTGATTTCAAATAGTTAGCGCTATTTAGCGAACCATTGTAACCCATCCGTAACATGCAACCTTTGACCATCCTCTCTGGATATTCTGTCGGAGAATTTACATCATCAGGAAAATCCAACACTTCACGTACAAGTGCCTCTGAAATGATAATCGGCTTTTCTTCACCATTCAGCTCAATAACCGAATTGATCACTTTGCTCTGTTCATCATAAGTTGCCTTCTCCCAAAAACGTTTGATATGAGATTTAAACACCAGATGTTGATTCGTCAATACTTTTTGTATAGGTAATCTTCTCATAAATTCCAAAATACTCTTGAATTCGGACAGCTTTGGAATCTTCTCCTCATCGAAATCACAACAAGTGTTGTGTAGTGCATTAAACAACACATTCGAAGGCTAAAAACAACATCAAACAATCAAGTTAACACATAGAATAATTTTCAGCAACAAAGCATCATTCAAACGAAATCATTTTAAATGAGATAGCATATTCAAACGGAATCACATTTTGAAACGAAATTACAATTTAAAGCAGGATAAGATTTCAAACGGAATAACATTTTTATGCAGAATACCAAATCAAATGAAATGGCATGTTCATACGGAATACCCATTCAAGCGGAATAACCATCTGAAACGGAATACCCATTCAAGCGGAATAACCATTTGAAATGGAATACCCACTCTGATTTCGTTTGAAACTGACCATTTTAAAACAATGAATTTTCAAGAACTGATGATGAAATCAAGCAACTGGGTTTGTTCTGTATACGATTCCGAGCATGTGGGCATGTTTCAATTTCATTTTTACCAACAAAATCAACCTATATCTAAGTCCAAAAAACCTGTTCAACGTCATTCAAACGGAATCAAAAGATCTGGTTCAAATCAAGCCCTAAGACAGATCTATAACCTATTCCGAGTTCATTGGTATGTTAATCGTTCAATATTACACTCAGATTAGCCCTAGATCTAAGTTACAGTTCATGAACAACGCCGACCAAACGAAATCAGACAAAAACTAGGTCAAATTGACCATCAAACTCACCTTTCCCATGATAATAGTTGTGTAAACCAACTAAAATCAGTTTATGAGTAACAAATCGGGCAGAGTTTTGGCTGTAAATCGATGATTTAAGGATTTCGCTTGAAATCGCTGGAGACAGAGGGTTTGAAGCGGAATAACACAAATGATCTGTTCAAGCGAAATACCCCCACTATTTATAGACAGACTAATTCCGCTTGAAATAGGCACAAGCAAGTTCAAGTGGAATAACCAATTCAAGCGACATCATGTTTTCAAGCGGAATTACCTTTTTCAAGCGAAATTACTTTTTCAAAATTTCAAATTTTTAACTTTTTGATATTTTACCGACACACCCAGTTAACCAAGTCCAAGTTAATGACCCTGGTCAACTGTTCAGTCTACCAAGTCCAAGTTAATTACCTTGGTTGACCAATTTATGAAGTTTGCTGACTTTCTGAAACAATTTAAGTTCAAGTTAATGAACTTTTCAACTTTCAAGCAATTTCCAAACACTTTTTCACAATCTTCTGCTTTCCCAACCCTCAAGATCCAGACATGTTCAGCACATAAGACTTTGATCATCTGATTTCCAACATTCGTTGTCTAAAATAAGATGAAATGCAAATCTTTTTGGATTTTGAAAATGGAAAGCAATAAACTGTACACACAATATTTTTGTGAGTGTGTTAGGGGATCATATCAGCTGCCGACGAGATACGAGCACCGTTAAGCTTTGATTACATTTTCAGTATTAAACAGTTCACAGTGATTGCCGATATACTGATCCTCTTAAATTTTCACACAAAGTTCAATCTGTTCAAGATACGGATTAAGTGATTTAAGGACTTAAACTTATACGCGTGTGCCACCTCAGAATATACTCCCGTATCCAGATCCCAATATTCAGTCTTACAGGTGAGTATACCTAGATGATATATGTAAGGGGTTAAATGCGAGGGCCATGCGAGCTCAGGTCAGAACTTCCGTTCAGCAGAGAGATGACGGCTTCGACTTAAGGTGGGTCCCCTTTGGGGATCTTCTTTTACAACAGCACATGATTAGCATTTTTCAATGTTTCATGAATTTTTATGCCGAGGGGAGGCTTATATTTCAAGCAACGTAAAGTATTCTCCGGGGACTAGGCCATTGCTTCCGCAAAATCAGAAGTCCCGGGATAATACCCCAGATATCACTAAGTATAAAGACCTAGTATCTCAGAAAGAGGGATCTTTCAAACAAGATTTAGGGGGTTACCCATATATCCGAGAGATGTTCCCCACATAAAAGCAAGTAATGATTTTATGTTTATATCCCGAACAAACCTACTAAATGTGCAAAAACCTATCGGCACATCATCAGCGAGACTGTTTAACACATTTTAAACATTACATTTCTTTAGCGTACTGCATTTGTCTAGCTGATGGATTATCATTTCCCCTTTTTACACAAACTCATTTTTCATTTTTTCAATGTTTTTTTTGGATTTTAAAATTTTATCATGTTTTTGTATTTTTCTGCAAACTTTCTCCCCTAAAACAAAGACATATTTTTGTGTTTTTGGTTTTATCAAAAGCAGAAAATAAACTGTACAAAAACTTGACAACATAACGTGGATCACATCAGATCGCCATCCTCCTCGGCTTCACATTCAATAAACCTCCCAGAAAACAAATTTTTCATCCCATTTAATTTCAAAAGATAGTTAAATCTCTTTTTATCAAACGGTTTGGTGTAAAAATCAGCTTTCTATTCATCGGTGTGTATATGTTCGATTCGAATTAATTTCTTCTCGTGACAATCACGGATGAAATGATGTCGAATTTCTATATGTTTAGTTTTAGAATGGTGAACCGGGTTTTTCGTTATGTTAATCGCTGCTTCATTGTCCACAAATATAGGCGTGTTCAAGAACTGCAAACCAAAGTCTCGCATCTGCTGTTGGATCCAAAGGATCTGAGAGCAACAGCTCGAAGCCGAAACGTATTCAGCCTCACACGTAGAGAGCGCTACTGAGGTTTGTTTCTTGCACTGCCAAGTGACAAGTCGAGTTCCGAAGAACTGACAGCCTGCAGTGGTGGACTTAGCATTTTGCTTGCAACTACCAAAGTCCGAATCAGCAAAACATGTGAGAGAGAAATCGCCAGACTTAGGATACCACAAGCCGGTGCTTGGGCAGCCTTTCAAATACCGTAAAATGCGTTTCACAATTGTCAGGTGTGACTGGCGTGGGCTTGACTGATATCTGGCGCATAAGCAAGTCGGATACATGATATCCGGGCGGGAAGCAGTTAGATACATCAAGGATCCAATTATCGATCTGTACAACGTCTCATCCACTTTCTCTCCACTTTCGTCTGGGCAAATCCCATGATTCTGAGCTAGGGGGTTGATGTTGGAGTAGATTCAGACATGTTGAACTTTTCCAGAACATCGTTCACGTATTTAGTTTGATGAATGAAGATTCCTTCGGGCATTTGTTCTACCTGCAACCCTAGGAAGAACTTCATCTCCCCCATCGAACTCATTTCGAATTTTGTTTTCATCACCTTCCCAAAATCTTTACACAAATCGTTATTTGTCGAACCAAATATGATGTCATCAACATAGATCTGCACGATTAAAAGATGTCCTGCAACCTCTTTTGTAAACAGAGTGCTATCAACCGTCCCTCTGATGAACCCGTTGGCCAACAGATGTTGGGAAAGCGTCTCATACCAGGCTCTCGGGGCCTGGTGAAGTCCGTAAAGCGCTTTATCCAGAAGATAGACTTTGTTTTTGTGTAGTGGATCAGTGAAACCCGGCGGTTGTCCAACATACACTTCTTCTTTGATTTTTCCATATAGGAATGCAGATTTCACATCTAGCTGGTAGACTTTGAATCCTTTCCATGACGCGAATGCCAGGAAGTTTCTTATCGCCTCAAGTCTAGCAACAGGCGCATACACCTCGGTAAAGTCAATGCCTTCTTGCTGACTGAATCCCTGTACTACCAATCGTGCTTTGTTTCGAACAATGACTCCTCTATCATCTCTTTTACATTTGAATACCCACTTTGTTTTGATCAACTTTTGATTTTCAGGAAGGTCTACTAATCTCCAAACTCCTAGCTTTTCAAACTGCTGCAACTCTTCTTGCATAGCATTAACCCAGCTTTCTTCAGTTAAAGCTTCTTTATACATTTTTGGTTCAACCTGCGAGATGAAACACTTAAGTGAGAATTCTTCCTGTAAAGGAGAAACAGATGTATAAAAACATGTAAGAGCTCTGTTGATCTGATCTCGCGTTTTTACTCCGCTCTAAAGATCACCAATTATCTGCTTTGAAGGATGATACGACAAAGTTCTTGGCATAGCAGTGTCAGGCATGCTCACTTCCGATTGTAAGTTCGTAATATCTTGATCACCGGTGTGATCCTCAGCTTCTGTAGATGCAACATTTGGATCCTCATCAAAGATCGGGCCGTTTTCCGATTCTGAGTCATCGGATTGATCAAATGATGGAGCTGATTCTTCTGGGGGTTCGTGCGTCGTTCCACTGGGACCGGCCTCGTGATCGTGTGTACCCCCGGTGGGTTAAGAAACTACCAACGGTCTTGGTACTTGTTCTTGAAACAACGATTGCTGCTGTTGGTATAAGTAAGCTAGTTCCTCTTCACTCGGCTCTGTCGGCAGTTGGAAAGACTCTCAGAGTTTGTCATAATCGAAAAGCAATCTTTGTCCGGGAAGTTGTGGTGGAGCTGTATGCTTTTGACAATCCACATGCTGAACTTGAATTACCTTTCCCAGGCATGGAACGAACACCCTCTTCAGTGGACTCGCATAACCAACAAAGAAACCCTCGTTACTTTTCGCACCAAACTTACCATCTTGATCAATGAAAGTACACGGTGATCCAAACTGTTCTAAAAACTTCAAATTTGTCTTGTAACGATGAAGAAGTTCAAAACACGTTTTCTTGTATTTCTTCACTGTGAGAACGTGATTCAATGTATAACACGCTGCTGCAACTGCCTCACTCCAGAAAAATATTGGCAACTTGGAATCGGCGAGCATGGTTCGAGCTGTTTCAATTCTGGTATGATTCTTTCGTTCAGCTACACCATTTTGCTGTGGAGTGTATGGTGCACTGAATTCATGAAGAATTCCTTTCTCATTACAAAACTCGAGCATGCGATTGTTTTTAAACTCCGTTCCATTGTCACTTCGTATTTTCCTGATCGGCAATTTTTAGAGCGTTTCCATCTTCTTGAATAAGATCATCAGTGACTCAAATGTTTGATCTTTCCTTTCCAGATACATCACCCATGAGAATCTAGTGAAGTCATCAGTGACGACTAGACAATATAAGTCTCCACTAATGCTCTGCACATTAACTGGTCCAAAGAGATCCATGTGGAGTCTCTCGAGCGGTAACCTGATTGAGTTTAGGAGTTTCTGTGGGTGTGTCTTCTTTGTCTGCTTTCCCTTCTTGCACTCTACACAATCATCATTCAAATGAAAGTTTTTCAAATTTACACCTTCAACTAAATAATTATGTACAAGAAAGTTCATTTTTCTGACATGAATGTGGCCCATCTTTCGATGCCACATTCTCGACTCTTTTTCAGTCGCTTTTGTTTTTGACACAAAACATTGTTTCTGATAATCTGTTGTTGTTGCGACACTCATATCCAGGACATACAAATCGTTTTCCTGGGGAGCTCGCATCAACACCATGTCCTCAAGAATTTTAAAACCAGGTTTTATGATTAAACATTCATTTTTAGTAAAATGTATTGTAAAGGACTTGTCACAGATCTGTGAGATGCTCAACAGATTGTTTTCAAGTTCGATGATATAGTTCACTTTGTCAAACGTTACGACTCCATTTGTGAGCGTTCCTTCACCAACTATCCTGCCACCCTGATTCCCTGCAAATCCAACATATCCACCATTGATTGATTTAACATCGTAGAGTAGAGCCAACATTCCCGTCATATGCCTTGAAGCTCCGCTGCCCATGATCCACTTCGAGATTATCGACCTCGGAAGCCCCTGCATACATCATAGCAATTCATTCAAACAATGAAGCCCATGACTTCTTTACCTCTGGCACACTACCAAACACAAGATCACATTTCACATCAACTTTCGGAATGCTAAAGATGACATTTGGAATAACAGGTTCAGATTTTGATTTTAACTCTCCATCTTTAATTGGTGGGAATTCCTCTAACAACTTGTCCAGTTCAAATTCAAATTTCTCAACATTATTTACAAAAACTTTTGATTCAGATTTTAACTCATTTTCCATCTTCTTCTCTTCAACTGATTGTTTTGATTTTACCACCCATGATTGATCTTCAAATTTTTTTGTCTTCGGATAAACCTTTGAAGTCTTTTGAGTCTTCGAAGATTCACCAATCTCAAATGTTGATTTCGGTTTGTCTTCAGACTTCAAAGGTTCACCTCTTTTCAAAATTCGAATGGGAGAAATCATTGGTTTTTTACCCTTAATATCAGTTGGAGTTTTAGGTTTTGGTTTTTGCGAAACTGGTTTCTTGAAAATGGGGTTTTCAATCTTTTTGGTACATTGTTTCGCCATATGACCAATATCATTGCAGCGGTAACAAACTCTTTTGTCATACTCAACAAAAATAGATTTGTTTGTCTCATTTCTCAGCTTTTGTGCTGCATTGAAATCATCAATTGCCTTCTGACTAAAGATGTAATCTTTCTCAACTTCAGTACTAGGACCAACAACAAACACATCATTTAATTTCTCCTTTGGCTTGACATCCTTTTTAGACATTTTATTTTCAAAACCAATACCTTTGCTTTTGAAATTGTTTCCATTTCTCTTGTTAGACCCATTGTTACCCACCCAATCTTTCTTCCCAAGGTTGTTTGGTTTCACAAAAGATTTTTTAGGTTTTGAAAGAAACTCGTTGTTGTTAACCTCAGAAATATCAATCTCCACAAGCTTAAACACCTTCTCAACATTTTCCAATCTGACATTTTGAATTGGATACTCAAAATCAGAATAGAGTTTGTCAGTTCCGATCATTGTGTACACCACCATGATCGAATCATCATTCACAACTTTATCTGAGTTTGGTATAAACTTGTCTAAGAAGTTGCCATCTTCTTCAGAATCAGAAATGGAGTTTTCAAAATGAGTTTTCATAGTATCAAACTCCGAGTTATCACTTTCTTCATCTAACACTTGGTCAACAACGGTTTTGATCACATGTAACTCATTATCAGTGTCGGATGGAGAAAATGTAACATCAATGCTCTCAGGCAACTCATTCTCAATGGTTCTCAACTTGAGATTCAATCCAGATTCCACCCCATCTGGATACTTTTGAGTGTAATGATTCCACATTGGGGGTGGAACACTTTTGAAAACAGGTTTCACACCAGGTTGTTGCGGAACAATTTGATCAATCACATATGATGAAGCAGTATAACTCATCAGTTTTTTTATCAATTCTTTCATTTTCAATTTTCGTCAATTCTAGTTCTTGTTTTAACAATGCGATTGTGTCCAAAAGAATGTTTATTTCCATTTGTTTATCCATGACTGTGGCTTTTAGCAACTTTGTAGCTTTATCATTTTCACAACTTTCCTTTTTAATCATCTTGATTGATCTAGCCAAAGTGTCGTATGATTCTTTTATCTCACTTAGATCATATTTAACTTCATCAGTAAATTTCTTCAATTTGTGAAACTCTTTGTCTTTTTCAAGACATTCCATGCACGGTTTTGAACAGTTTTTGCATGGAGTTTCATGAGTTGAATCAACTTTTTCAGAAACCTTTTCCTCTTGATCAAATTTAATATCTGTTTTACCAAACCCATCAGACTCTGACTCTGACTTTTCTGCTGATTTGACCTCCTCATTTTCTGATTTCTCGTCAGACTCCTTTTTGACCGACTCCATATCGACAGAAACACTTTCAACTGACTCTGTTTCGACAGACTTTGTTTCAACAGATTCTGTTTCTACCTCTTTAAGCTTGCCCATCAATGCTTTGTCAGCAATCTCTTTTAGTGTCTCTTCATTCATTTCCTTGGAAACGTCTATTATCTCTTCAACAGGAGCTTTCTCTTCGTCGTATCTTGGACAGAAACCAGTGGTTGGCTCACCGAAGAAACCTGCAAAAGATTCAAACATATTAGGAGGCATTATTGATTTGAAAGAACTAGTAATAACCTCCTGCTCCGATTGATAGTAGTAAACTTCTGCAACTATTTCCTCAAGTTCTGCCAAACTTTCTTCAGACACGTCTTCACTAACTTCAACTATTTCAGCAACACAATCAGACTCTTCCACAATCTGTGCCATCATTGCCATGCCCTCACTACCAGGGATATACTTATCCCAACTAAAACCTTCAGCAACTTTCTCATCATCTTGGTTAACTAAAAGAGCTTTTTCAGGTTTGTTTTCGATCTGTGGTCTTTGTGTGAATGGTTGTTGATTGGTCTTGTGATTGATAGCTTGCTTGTAATAGTCATTCGTGAATGGGTTTTGATGATTGTTGACTTCTCGGTTTGGACATTCACGTTTGAAATGTCCCTTTTCTTTGCATTTGAAACATGTGACTTTTGACTTATCAAAACCGAGCTTGCTATCTGGTCCTGAAAGACTGTTTCGACCAGTAATTTCCATAAATCGTTGAGCTCTTCTCACCAAACTTGCCATACCCCACTTGATATCGATCAATTCCAGCTCCTCTGGATCAATCTGATCATAGTCTTCTTTTGTCATATCGAGATTCCCAATTCTGCCTGCAACCAAACTCTCATAAGATTCAAGCACCGAAGCAAGTAGTGCTATGTGCTGTTTTGCAGATGATTCAGTAAAGTCTTGAGCGTTCTTTATGTTTACTGCAATGTTGCACAGAATTCCCGGACCTTGACTTTGATTATTTGATCCCGATGAACTCTGAGTATATGACTGATCCGGTGAGTTTTGAACCTTTGGATTTGGTTCAAAACTTGCAAATGGTGAACTATTGCAGCTTGATGTGACAGATGAAACTCCGGATGTTGAATCAGCACTAAAAGCTGTCTGGATCTTTGGGCTTAGATTGGATGTTGCTGATGTGCTACCTTTGTAATACAATGAAACATCTTGTTGCACCCTCGAAGAATTCATTTTTCTAATCTTTGTCAACTCAAGCTCGTATGATTCGATTTTCTCGATAAATGAGCTAAGATTGAATCCAGCATATTCATTATTGTTTTTCAGTACCAACAGATAAGTGCCCCATTCATCGTATGGCAACGCATCTGCTAGTTTATCCACCCACTCTTCATCAGTTTTGTTTATGCTCAACCTTTTCATCTCAACGACTAGATGGCAATATCTTTCGATCAATTTCTTTGTTGTTTCTCCTTTCATACCAATAAAAATATCAAACTCTTTCTTCAACAAAGCAGTTTTTCTTTTTATCATAGACACACTTCCCTTAAACTTGACCTTTAGACAATTCCAAACAGACTGTGAACAACTTTGATCTTGTAGCAGCACTAAGATATCCTCTTTGATGGCTTGCTGTAGAATACTCATCATTTTCTTTTCTGCCTTGAACTCATCTTGTTCTTGTGGAGTTAAGCTTCCGATAGTTTTCTCTAAACCTACACCATTCTTTGGAGGAACATATTTCGATTCGATTTTCATCCAACGTTCGAAATGGTTTGCTTGCACCCAAGTCTTAAATCTATCAGCCCATCCGGAATACTCGTCGATGTTCATCAACTTCGGTGGTTTCTGCATTGTGCCGAGTTCATTTTCCATATTCACATTTTGCACGATACTGCCTGATGTTTATGCTGCCGTCATTCCCCCACCGGCAAAGAAGTTATAAAACTCTTGATTGTCCATTTTATGAAAACAGTTTACCAAAAAAATTTCAAGTTTTGTGAAATTACTTTCTACACAAAATCAGACTTTCGAACGAAATCACAAACCCAATGGACTTTCACACGGAATCAGATCCTCAAACGGAATTATCCTTTTCAAACGAAATCACTTTTTCAAGCGAGATTACTTTTCAAGCGAAATTAGTTTCTCAAACAGAATTGCACCTTCAAGTGGAAGCAGGTGCCATTTCAAACGAAATTAACCAAAAACCTGTTTTCAAGCGGAATTAGCCAAACGGAATTACCTTTTCAAACGGAATAGGTAATTTCGTGTGAAATTACCACAACTTTTCAAACGGAATTAGTTATTTCAAGCGAAATAACCACACTTTTTCAAACGGAATCAGTGTGCTCGTTCAAACGGAATCAGGTTTTTGGTCCATTTTTGTCACTTTTAGCTTGAATTTAGGTCTGATTCTTTCAAGGGTTTGTTAAAACTGTATTTTACACACAATATCAGAAAATCAGTCCAGTTTGTCCGTTAATTTGTCCAGAAATCCAAAACTGAGTAGAAAAAGGCACTGATTCAAGTGTATTGACTCATCCTGAGCTCTGATACCACCGGTAGGATCGTTTTGACAATCAAATGAGTCAATCAGAGGCAATACACAACTGTTTGAGAGGCGGAAACAAACAAACAGTCTAGAATCAGTAGGAATTGAGTAGAAACAGAGTATTTCACTTTAAAACAAGCTTCTCATTCAAAATAGACTTGATTACACGGTGGAATTTCAGCAGCACTTCGTGACACTCTGACTAATTTCGTTTGAAATGAGAAGCCCAACACACCTATATATAGGCTGTTGATTTCGCTTGAAATGACCATGTGTCATTTCAAGCGGAATTAACACATCTAATTTCGCTTGAAATGACCATGTGTCATTTCAAGCGGAATTACAACAAAACATCATAAATTTACATTTTAGACCCTGTACAATCTACTGACATGACCTAGACTGATAGACGTAGGCTATAGACATTATGCACCAACAGTCAATTCATCACTTTGTTTTATCAAATTCAATCTTTTGAAAAAAAATAACAGTTTTAAGCTCAAACAACAAATATCACTTGTAGAAAATCAAGTACAACTTAATGTCCCTGATTTACCACTTGTAAGTCGAAATATCACCAATAGTGAATTTCTCAAGAAAGATGCCGATTCCTGCTCCACACTTACCAACCTGGAAGCTCTGGCAAGTCCTGGTTTTCAATCATAATTGGTTCCATCCCAGTCACAAACCTGGGATGACCCATCTTTACCTGGTTTCTTCATTTTCTTCTCATAAAATTCCATTACCCCTTTGACCTTCCCGTCAACCATCTTACCAAAGATATGTTTCACATTGGGGTTAAACACTTTTTCAACATCAAAATCTTTCTTTTCAGAGAAAAATTGATTTGAAATCTCAACTTTGCCAATTTTCTGCTTAAAATTTTCAGCTCGCAATGGTGGAAAATTGACATCATCCATTGGCGGAACTGATGTTTCCAATTTTAACTCAACACGTGGCTCCTCTGACTTTGTGGAATCAGATTCATCGCCTGAAAATAGCTCCTCTGATTTTGATGAATCAGAATCATTGCTAGAACTATCATCAGATTTCTTAACAACCCACTTGTGGTTGTCAAGATTTGCTTTTCTCTTGTAAAACCTTTTTGAACATTCTCCAACCTCAAACTTCTAATTTTTGAAAACTTTGAATTGTTTAGTAGGTAGTTCATTTTCTACTATCTTTTCTTTATGTTTAAGAGAAACTCCCTGTTTTGTTTGGATTGCCTTTGAACAATTCTTGGCAATATGACCAAACATTTTGCATTGAAAACATGTTCTCATTTCTTTCATCTGATCAACTTCTTCTTGCTTCTTCGCAAGGAAATCTCTGTTCGACTGATTTCTGAACAATTTCTCCTTTTCTTCTTCAGATGATATTCCTGAAACAAATACATTTTTTGGTTTATAAGTTTTTTCATTTTTATGATTTTTCGTTGGGATAAATCCAAGACCTTTCCTTTTGAAATTACCGTTATGGTTTGGTTTCTTTTGAAAAACTGAACCAGAACTGTAACCCTTTTTTCTTGTTTTCTCTTTGTTGAACTCTTGAGGTGTACTTTTTAGGTTTTTCAGAAAGATTTACATCTTTTATTTCAGAAATATTAATTTCTGTTAGTTTAAAAACCTTTTTTATCATTTCAGTTTTAACACCTCTTATTGGAAATTCCTCATCAGAATATAATTTGTCTGAATCATTCAAAGTATATGCAACTTTAATTGATTCGTCATTCAAATTAGATTTTGATAACAAGAATTCTTTATTGTAAACTCGTTTGTCCTTTTTGACTGTTGACTTTGACATTTCTGACTTTGACTCTGGATTTGACTCCAACTTTGACTCCTCGGTTTCATCGTTATCCAACACCTGGTCGACCACTTTCTTTATTAATTCGGACTCATGATCAGTGTCAGACGATGTGAAAGTGACATCAATGTTGTCTGGCAAATTTTCTGAAGACTCAGACTCCCACTGTAAATTGGTTGCCTTTTTGACTCTTTCTAAATTCGGATTTCGTGGAGAATATCCATTTTCAAGCGGGGGTGGACACTTTTTGTAACTGGCATCTTGTTTCTTACCAGAAATCTTCACTTCAGTATCCTTCTTCTTTTCAGAATTCTTGTCTTCAGATACTTCATCTTCATCAAATGCCTTCATTCCTTCCACTGTTGGATAGATCCTGTCAATAACATAAGAAGTACATGAGTAACTTTTAACAATCTATTTACTCTTTCTGTTTCAATTCTTTGAGTTTCCAGTTTTTGTTCCAGAACAGCACATTTCTCGATGTAATTATTCACCACTTTATGCTTTGTCATGAAAGCTCCTTGAAGTGTTTTCATAGCTGTTGCTTGTTCACTACTTAACTGATTGTATTGATTCATTACTTTGTTGAGAACATCATAAGATTCTTTTAATCTGTTCATGTTGTGAATCAATGTACTGTTTTGCTTCTTCACTGCTTCACAATTTTCACATTTAACAGGAATTTTTCTTGCATCAGCTTCTGCATCAACTTTAAAAACTGGAACTTCTTTTACTTTTCTTTTGATCACAGGAACTTCTTCATCATTACTGCTGACTTGTTTCTTAGCTTTCTTCTTTTTCTTTTTAACTTTTCCATCATCATTGACACTCTCTTCCATCATTCTTAAGTGCTTTTCCATTCTTCTTGCATAATAATCATCATCATTATCATTGTCTTCAGCAACTCGAGCAACAAAAGCTTTGGCTTTTAAAATCTCTTTATCAGGACAATAATTATCCCAGCTAAACCCCTCTGGTAATTTTTCATCATCTTGATCTATCAATTTTGTCATCAAATATGCTTTCTTTGATGATTCCTCAATCTCCTTCTTGGCATGAGCAGTTTGTGGTTATTGTTGATGTGGTTGTTGAGCAAATTGATGATAAATTGCTTTTCGATAGTAATCATTGTTGTTGAATGGATTTTGAGCTCCACTTGCTTCGCGATTTGTGCACTCTCTCTTGAAGTGTCCTTTTTCCCTGCAACGAAAACAAGTAACTTTAGATTTATCAAAACCTAAAGTAGAAACATTAGCATCACGAAAGTCATCTCTTCCTATGATCTGTTTGAATTTCTCAGCTCTTCTCAACACACTCGCCAAACACCACTTTATGTCCATTAATTCCATTTCTTCAGCATCAATTTGATTGTAATCCTCTTTTGTAAGCATTGGATTCCCGATCCGGCCTGCTTCTAAACTCCCATATGACTCCAACACAGTCCCTAACAAAGACATGTGACTTTTTGCAACCTCTTCCGAGAAATTCTGATCATTTTCAAGATTTAATACAATATTGCATTGTAACATCTTGCCATTCTTGGTTGCAGAAATGTTTGGATCAAATGACGGATATGAAGAAAAACTTGTTTTGCTGTTTGATCCTTTAGATGACCCTCCAGACGAACTTTTAGCATTGAAGGCAGTCTCAACTTTTGGTGACATGTTGGTCTTATCACTAATACCTCCTTTGTAATAAAGACCGATATCTTGTTCACCATCAAAATCTTTCATTCTTGATATCTTCCTTTGTTCCATCTCTTGAGCTTCAAGCTTTTCAATGAATTTACTCAGTGTTAGATTGCTAAAATCTTTCTTATTTCTCAACATCATGAGATATGTGCCCTAAGTTTCATGTGGCAACGCATCAGCTAGCTTCTCAATCAATTCTTCATTATCCTTTGTGATGCTCACTCTCTTCATGTTGACTAACAAATTACAATATCTTTCAATGATCTGCTTAGTGCTTTCAGTCCTCAAACCACGAAATAGATCGAATTATTTCTTCAGAAGCGATTTTTTGTTCTTGATCATTTCTTTACTTCCAACAAACTTAGATTTTAATGCTTTCCAAATCGAATATGCACTTCCATTGTGTTGCAATAAAACCAAGATGTCCTCTTTAACAGCCTGTTGCAGTAAACTGATCATCATCTTTTCATTTTTGTATTTCTTTTTATCATCAGCACTTAGATCTTTAATAGCAATCTCCTCTTCGTCATCATTGAACGGTCTAACATATTTTGTTTCAACACATTCCCAAGCATCCAAATAATTTGCTTGCACCCAATTTTCGAAACGCTCTTCCCATCCTTTATATTCTTCAATATTCATGAGCTTTGGCGGTTTTTGCATAGTTCCCGTTTCGTATTCTAGCATAGTACTCTGAGCAACAGTAATCGGGGTAGCAAAGGCGTTATAAAATTCTTCTTCCATGTTTCGGTTTTCAAGAATTCACAAACAATCAATTTCAAACGAAATCAACTTTTATGCGAAATAGTCTTTGATGTGAAATCACCCTGTTCAAACGAAATTACCTACAATACAACTACAAACGAAATCAGAATTTTTACACGAAATAGGTAATTTCGTGTGAAATAACCAAACGAAATCCGGTTTCAAGCGAAATTAACACCCTTTCAAACGAAATTGGTAATTTCGTGTGAAATACTCAAACGAAATTCCAATTTGAAGCGAAATAGCTAATTTCGTGTGGAACACTCAAACGGAATTACAAACTGGTGCGAAATAAGGCTTATTTCATGTGAAATACTGCTGATGTCATCATCTCGAGCTGTTTTTGCCAAAATTGATCAGGTTTTTGTTCGATTTTAAGTCTGAAACTTTCAAGGGTTTGTTAAAACACTATTGCGCATATAATATGTGAAATTCAAGACATTTTGTCCATGAAATCAAGTTTAATTTTGAAAAGAAGGTGTAGAAATCAGAATTTTCAGCTGAATTGGTATGAACTCTTCCTCCTGAGCTCTGATACCACTTGTAGGATCGTTTTACCGACCAAACAAGTCGTTCAGAAGAGTTTTTGCTCAATACGAGAGGCGGAAACAAACGTATTGTGGTAATTCAACTAGAATATCACTTTAAACTGTCTTTTGATTGATTTGACAAAGATTTACAGCGAGTAGACACTTCGGCAACACTTCGGCTCTCAAACCGGAAAGTTACAAATGACTTGGCACACCTAGTATTTACAGGCAAGGTAATTTCACACGAAATTACTCAAGCGAAATTAGATTTCAAACGAAATCTAATTCCATGCGAAATACCCATGTAATTTCGTACGAAATAGCTAGTTGCTATTTCATGCGAAATACCATTTCACCTACATTTTCCGTTTTGCGTGCCCTGATCTATCTGTTCAAGAACAATGATGAACAGATAATGTTTTTTTTTCGCAGAACCGTTGGTATGTCGACCACAACGAGAACAGTGCAGCGACAATTGAGTTTCTTCCTTCGTTCCCGATGCACCAAAAAGAACAACGCCTGATTCAGATCTCTATTCGGTCATCTTTCCAAACTACAACACACGATAAGTTTACACTTTATAGTGTGTGATTTGACCGGTTGAGTTCAGTTAATATTCACTGTGGTAGATGCAAGCATAAAGCTAGAAAAATACTCAAGAAGATATGTATCAAGAAGCTCAACTTGAACGGATGATATGTATCTTCTATCATGCGACGGACCCAATTCTTGCTCAACCTTAGTTGTTTCTCTTGTTAAGTTTCTGAACCAACCGAAATCCACAAATTCCAACAGTTTCTTCATAGATTCCATCCGGTTTTCAAAGCCGGTTGATGAAACCGAAGCAGTTATTTTCTGTTGTTCAGTACTTCCGAGATCTGAACCAACCGAAATCCATAAATTCCAACAAATTGAAAACAACGAGAACCATACCTGAAAACAAACCAACAAAAGTCTGCTGGCAAGAATCTTTTTTCACATGGTATTGAACGGACGATACGTATCTTCTATCATGCGACGGAACCAATTCGACCGAGTAATCAGTTGTATTTTTTTTAGTTGCTTCTCTTGTTAAGCTTCTGAACCAACCGAAATCCACAAATTCCAACAGTTTCTTCGTAGATTCCGTCCGATTTTCAAAGCCGGTTGATGAAACCGAAGCTGTTATTTCTGTTGTTCAGTACTTCCGAGATCTGAACCAACCAAAATCCAAAAATTCCAAAAAAATTGCATCAGGAAGCTCAACTTGAACGGACGATATGTATCTTCTATAATGTGAATGACCCAATTCCACAATCAACGTATACAGGTGCAAGAGAATGGCTAGTTATTTCAGTTATTTCTGTTGATCCACAAATTCCATAAAATTGTGTCTAATGCAAGGATCTTCGTGCATTGCGATGGTTTGGGTCTAGGGTTGTCAGAGAGAGAAAAGGAGGGGGAGAGTCTGATACAACCATATGGTAAAACTGTATACGGCTCGTATTCATATGGTAAAAAATAGTAAAAATTGGTTTATTCTCTTTTATCTATTAGAACGATCCAAAAAAACGGAAGGGATTTCGAGCAGTTGGTATTAAACCAATCATTTGTTGATGTTGGGTTTTCAACAAATCTTTGAGCAGTTGTTTCAGTTATTTCTGTTGATCCACAAATTCCAGCTATGATTACAAGGATCGTTCTAATAGATTAAAGAGAATAAACCATTTTTTACCAATTTTTACCCATAGTATATGGACCGTATAATATTATACGGCCCGTATAAAAGCATCGTATACATTGTATACGATCGGTTAATTTTTTTTCACATGCTGTATACGGCCGTATACTAGTATACGGCCCGTATTTAGAGGGTAAAAAATGATCTGGTAACTTTTTTTCACATGGTGTATACGGGTCGTATATTAGTATACGGCCCGTATTCTTATGGTAAAAAATGGTTTATTCTCTTTAATCTATTAGAACGATCCAAAAAACGAACAACAAAGTCAAATGTGATCAAACTTGGACATCAGACGTAAATCCTTGAAGCAAAACAAGGATCAAGTTCTCAGTTATTTCAGTCAAAATGTGTTCAAACTTGGACATCAGATGTAAATCTTGATTCAGATCTCTATTCGGTTGTATTCAGTTATTTTTGTTGATCCACAAATTCCAACAAATCTTTCACTCCAGTACTTGAAACTTGAGCGCAGTACTTGAAACTTGAGCGAATGAATCAATTCAAAACCCTCACCCTCCCCTGTCTCTCTCTCTCTCTCTCTCTTTCTCAAAATCAACCAGAAAACCAAAGGAAAAAGGGTAGATAATGGCTGATGGTTCTTCGTTGAGGAAACCAAATGTAGACGGAGATGATAGGCCTGGTAACCGGAAGAGAAAAAACCCCAGCAACGACGTCGATGATTATTCTGAAGCCAACGAGAGCGACGATGTGCAAAACAAGGATCGTTCTAATAGATTAAAGAGACGGAGATGATAGGCCTGGTAACCCTTGAATCCCAACGCTTCTCTAAAAGAGCCTGTATTAGAAACCATCCTATGTCTTTTACCAACCGAAGAGGCAGCAAGGACAAGTATTCTCTCTAGGGAATGGAGGTACAAGTGGACCAATATTCCAAGCCTTCGGTTTACTTTGTGTAATAGAACTTCCGAGCTAACATCCGACATAGCAAGTACAAGGAAAAACATGGACATGAATGATTTACACCAAGTTTTGTTGCTGCGCCAGGGTCCAATTCACGAGCTCACCCTTGTTATGGATGATTACTGGGAAGATTACAATTGTTTTGAGTTTTGTTAGATAATACTTCATTTGTCGAGAAACCATGCTTGATTTATGTAAAGATCTCTACACAAACTCTTCTACATCTTTTAATCAATTGTCCATCACTTAAGACCTTGAAAGATTTGTTAAAATCAAAGAAAAGAGTAACAAGAAGAAGACGGTGTATATGCTTGTGCTGTAGAAACCGGTGATGAATTTGTGTAGAAACCGGTGATGAATTTGTGTATCTGAATCAGGTTCTCTACCTTAGATCGGTCATTCCTTGTGATACATGAATGTTGTATTCTTGTCTTTCAGAAGAGTTGGTATTGAACCAAGAATACTTCAAACATTCTAAACCCTACCTGGAAACAACGAACAAAATCCTGATAGTGAAAAACATCAGCAACAATTTTTTCTTTTCCTTCAATTTCGAGAACATTCTCCCTGTGTATGTGCTTGTGCTGTAGAAACCGGTGGTGAATTTGCGTACACAACTGAAGGTTCAGTGCACGGAAAGTTTCTTAAGAAATGTACATGATAAAACGAGTATGTTGGGAATTAAACGCATGTACGTGACAAAACAAGGATCGTTCTAATAGATTAAAGAGAATAAACCAATCATCTGCTTTCTGCATCTGAATCTGAATGTTAACTTTGACTCATAAACCCTTGAATCCCAACGCTTCTCTAAAAAAATTGTTTCTTTCCTTTTCATGAGGTAAAACCGGTTTCAACATCAAGGGTTGTTTTTCACCCTGTGTGAGCATTGGAAGCCCGACAAACAGTCTTGCAATTACGTCTTCAATCAAGACCGCATTGTTAATTTTAATGATGATTCGAAACATTCCGAATAACTAGCAGAAGAACCTGACACGTCTTCTATGATGATTCCAAACATTCACGAACTACAATGGATACAGACTCATACTACTCACCCTCCCATGAGGAAAAGTTTTCTCGACGACTCAAGATAAAGGAGTTGGTTTGTGTTCGTATCAGCGTTGTTTATCACCCTGTGTGAGCATTCGAAACATTCACGAACAACAATGGACTCAGACTCATTGTTGCGAATTTGGTTTCTTCGGTACAGGCTGATGAAACCGAAGCTGTTATTTCGGTTGTTCAGTAGTTTCGAGACGACGTGGCTTCTCCTTACAACTCTCATCAAATGCCTCACCCTTCCTTTTATTCTGTAAATATTAAATAAAGAATAACACCATGCCCGTAACCCCGCGTTGATAGCTTCCGTTTTATTACAGTCATACGACGCGGCTTTTTGTTCTTCAATCTTTGTTACTTGTTAATGTTTTATTTTTTTTCTACTTTTAGAAAGGTTTGACCACCTCACGACTGTAAAATGTCTCGTGTGATTGACACTTTAAATCCCTTAAATACTTTGAGAAAAATCTAATTTTTGAAGAATACGGGCCGTATAACAGTATACGGCCCCGTATACAAGTTCGTATACATTGTATACGACCAGTCAAATTATTTACACATGGTGTATACTGCCCGTATACTCTTATACGGCCCGTATGGAATTAAAAAAACTGACAAAGTCTGCTGGCACAGACTTTGTTACTTTTTTAAATTCTATACGGGCCGTATAAGAGTATACGGCCCGTATACACCATGTGTAAATAAGTTTTTACCATGTGTTAATATTAGGACCCTTGTTACAATAACCATTTTCAAAATTAGTTTTTTTTTGTGATTCTTTTAAAAGAACAGACATAAAAGTGTTTATAGTTGACATTGTCAACATGTACCTATTTTTGGCCCAATAACCAACCCACACATGTTGCAACCTTTGGAGTTTACTTTTCAAAGTTATTGTCACTGATTTAGCCAATGTTTTAAAATCCGGTTTTTATACCGTATTGGATTTGTCTCAGAAATGGTTTAACCGGTTGTACCGGGTGGTTTAACCAGTTCTACCGGACGGCTCAACTGATATAACCGGGCGGTTTGAACCGGTTTTTAAAAACATTAGATTTGGCCCAAAACCATATCAAGCTTCAATTTGCTATTTATTTATTATAGGTGGTATGGTATTTTCATGTGACAATAACCGGGTCGGATCTGGGTATTTACCTGAAAAAATCATAGCCAGTGTCATCGGTCCGGTTAGGATATGGAACCGGTACCCTATATCCGGGTGTTGTAACACCCTATTTTCGAGTACGAAAAAACACAGAAACCTATTTTTCGGGGTTTTTCGGATATAGATAGGATTTTTAAGGGGATGGACTGCACATATATGTGGATTTTAGGTATTTTTCGCGTATTCACTATAACCGGGTTTAGAGATATTTTTTGGGTTTATAAAACCGGTTACAGGTACGGGTTTTATAGCTGAAGGTCAAACCCGGTGAATACCCTGTGGGTAGGGTTGGGTACGGGTTCAAGAACCCAATACCTGGTTTTTACAATGCCCGGGTTCGGGGTTTTTTTAGAGTTGTGAAGGTGAAGGAATATAAGTATACTAGGGAAGGGTTATCTTAAAAAATCTAAGGTAGCGTTTGGCACGAAGGAATTGGAGGCGGCACAGAATGAATCATTTCGATGGAATGAAAATAAACATGTTTGGTTATCAGTTGGTAATGAATGGTTCATTCCTTCAAGAAATGGAAAAAATTATACAATTACTATTATTATTACAATGTTGTTGTCGCTGTTTCAATGTTTTCATGTCACACCCTGATTTCCTGGTTGGTCTGGACTTGGGATTTATGCGTGACGATTGATATCAGTAATCACAAAGCACAGCGGAAGATGAGATTTTAAATTAAATTATTACAAAGTACAATATAGTGTCTGAAAGTTCAAAAATCAATATATAGATGAATTTGCACTAAAAAGATCCACTGGCGGACCGAATATAACAAAATGAGACTTAAGACTAACAGGTATTTCGTGGAGTTGCAAATTCCAAATCGCCTAATATTATTATAAATATATACATACACATACACCACTATATGTATTTTTTTCTATATATAATAATTATATAGATTTATGAACTCCTCATTCTCTCTCTACCACGCTATCTCTCTTTCTACTGCATCCACCACCAAGCAACCACCGTCCAGCCACACCAACTGCATCCACCACCCTGCAACCACCACCAACTGCAACCCACCCCCTTCATCATCTACAACCACTGCCAAACAACCCCTTCATCTGAATCCCTTCTTTATGACATCGTTTCATCACATAAAAAAGCCCTAATTCAAATCCATACAGTTATACATTCATCACTCAATCAAGCTTCTGTAATTCGAACTTTTTGTTGTTCGATAGCTGACCTGAATAAGGGTGTAGAAGGGTTGTAGGGGCGGTGGTGGACGGTTGGAAAATATGGATGACAGTTAACGATACAACATCAATGAGTTTTTTTATTTGTTGATTTCGCCAATTTCTTAGATCTGTGAGTTTTGTGATTTGTTGATTCACCATGAATGGTTGGAGTATTCTGTTGATTTCATCGGTGGGAGAGAGAGGTGAGAAGATACAGAGGGGGTTTTTGGTGGGAAGTTGTGTCAGGGGTTTCGGGTGCGGTTGGGGTTTCAGGTGGGAGGTTGTAGCGAGGATTTAGTGGTGGGTTGGTTGGTTGGTGGTTACTCATGGTGGTTGTGGTTGGTGGTTTTGTGCTGGCATGGTAGGGGGTGGTGGTGTGAGCAGTGAAGGTCTGGTGGCGATGGAAGTCTTGTGGGGTGGTGGCAATGAAGGTGGGTGTTATGGTGCTGATATGGGTGAGGTGTTTTAGAGAGAGAGATGAGAGTAAATTGACAAAACTACCCTTATGTACAAGTCATGTGACTAGATTTAACAAAAATCTAATTGGGTTAGGGTGAAAGGACAAAATGTGCAACAAAATTCCATGTAAAGTGCAAAACTGTGAAAATTCGTTGAAAAGAACACCGCTTGATATATGGTATTAAGATAAAGAACAAAACTTGTAATTTTCTCTTCTTTAAAGGAAATTCACTCGTTTAATTTACTCCTGGTCCTACTTTTTTTAAAGGCAACTTATACACTAATTTAATTTACTTCTAATTCTACTTTACAATTTATAATGTGGCTCAAATCCTTAACCTCTTAGAGGGGGAGAGACCATTTAACACGCCAAAATATTAGTTGAATTTCTAATGCCCTTTGTTCATATAATATACACATGCTTTTATTATAACTATTACATTTACGAAAACGGATAAACAATGTTTTATTATTTTTTTTTTCTTGCTTTTTGATTTTTTTGCCCTTTGTCTTTTCCTTCTTTTATTTTTTTAATTTTATTATTTTTTTCCTTTTTGACTTTTTTAGCCTTTTGTCTTTTTCTTTTTTTATTTTTATTGCATGAACAGTGGTTTGCCACCTGTATGGCAGGTGGCTATCAGTTGCTTTTAGTTTTTTTCACTGCTTCAACTTTTTTTATTTGTCTTCCCTTTTATCTTTTTGAGTTTTTTTATAGTTTTGTATTCTTTTATAGTTTTGTGATTTCTTTCATCTTTTGTTTTTTATTTGTAGTTTTGTATTCTTTTACCTCTTAACTTTCAACGTTGACACTTACAACCTTTTAACTTTATAAAAACTTTGTAATCGACTTTTACGTGTTTATTTTTTATTTACGTGTTGGTATAAATTAAAATTGATTTGCGTTATTTTGCGTTTAGACGTAAATTTTTCGTGGAAACGAATTGGATCAAGTATAATATTTTCTCATCCGTATAATTATGTACCTTTTCAGTTAGTCTACATTTTAACGTAATCTTTTGGAAAATGAGTCGGGTCAAATATAATACACTTTCGTTCTTATATTTATTTATGTTTTCAATTTCTCTACATTTTGACGTAAATTTTGTTCAGAAACGAGTAGAGTAAAGTATAATATGTTTTCATTAGACGGTATAAATTCGAGTCACTTTGCATTTTGACATTGCCACAACGCGTCGTAATTAGTTTCTTACGTGCTTATTTTATTGCACATCTTGGTATAAATTGAAGTTGGTTTACCTTTCAATGTGATTTTTTTAAGAATATGTCAAGTCAAATATAACACGATTCTATGCTTATTTTTATGTACTTTTTTTCCTTTCTTGATTTTTTTCTAGACTTTATTATTTATATTTCTATACTTTTCTTTATGTTTAGCGTTTTAGTTTTATGTTCCTTTTTTATTGAAGTTATATTTAAGATAATGTTTATGTTTTCATTTACAATTAATTTAAAATCAGCCCATCTCGCTGTCCAATTTAAATTTATTTTTATGGTTTTCGATCGATGTAAAAAATATAACAATATTCTTTTGAGTTTATTTCTTTCGATTGGTTGTTATATTGAATCAGAATAGATATCGAACAAAACCCCGCAGCATAGCGCGGGTAATCTCACTAGTTGATAACATTTGATAAGTAAATAAAATAAGCTTTTGATTTTATTAATAACAAATATAGTAGTTGAAGGGGTATGGTCCCAAAAAGCCGCGCAAGCCAATCAGGTCGCGCGCTGGACCATACTCCTTACTCAGCAAAGTTGATCAGTCTCTTCAACCCGCGCGGGCTACTCAAGCAAAATAAGGTCTCGCGCGAGGTCCAAACAAGAGACAACATCAGTTTCCACACTTAGCGTTCTGAATAAGAGCCTTCAGCCCCTGCAACCCTGCGCGGGCTACTTACCTGCTCAGCAAAGGCCGCACATGAGTCAAAGCGTAAGGCCACTTCAGAAAATACAAAGGTACAAGTGGCCGAAGAATAAGCCAATCAGCGTCCTCCAGGCTGTGCTCTATCGTGCTCCACGATCGTCTGACGTGCAGGAGACAGAAAGTACACAAGGACGCCTACGTGGCACCAATCAAGGGGCGGCGACACCTGCCCCATTATCTCCACTTACCTGCTGTTGGCAGAGGGACAACAAGGCCGACAACTGGGACACATGGCTCCAATCACGGTGCGCCAGCACCGGAGATCTTTTAGAAGACATTAACGGTCGACACCAGTGAGACAAAGAGGATATTCCTGTTTGTCGCCTTCCGGCCCAAGGCCCACCCCCTCTTACACCTCTCCGGCTATAAATAGAGACCTTCATGCACAGGTTAAACATTCCATTCCCTCTACTCTCACTCTTAACACACTTATTTCCTCAACTTATTCTCACGCAGGAGTCTGGTTAAGAGGGAAACCCCCATATTCCCCTCTTAATGAGCTAACGGTGTTCTGTTTTGCAGGAAGATCAGATCAAATCGGAGCTCAGGAAAGTTTAAGAAGATTAACCCTTATGAAAGGAACATAAACCAAACTAATTAACTCTAAAATTAGTTCCGTGTTTCTTCATTGGCGCCCACTGATTTTTACAATCACTTCCATCTTCTTTTTCTGAGTTCTTTCTAAGTTTTGTTCCTTCGATCATGGCTGGTCAAGGAATGTTAGTGCACGGAATGTCTGTTGACTTCGTCTACATCAAGTCTTAGGTCAATATGGGTCAACATAGGGTTTAGAATGTTAAAATCATGAAATATGTTGGCTGGTTCGCTTATAGTGTTTAGTCTGGTTCGCTCATAGGGTAATGTCTAATTCGCTTATATGTCATTAGTTCTGGACCGCTCGAATGTCAAGTGTCTGGATCGCTTATACGACATGTCCGTATAAGCGGACCAGCATGTCTATATATAGGGGAGTCTTTTGAGCGAATCTGATAGTTGTGTGTGTGTGCTTAGGAGCCAAACTTTGTCAAATTACATTCAGAAAGCAATAAAGAGATAGAATTGAAAGGATAAGCTGTTGTAGACTTTACGTGCATTGATTCCGCCTTTACACGTGAAGATGAGCTACTCGGATTGACGTTTTCGGGTCAAGGAACGGTCCAACAAGTGGTATCAGAGCTTCAGGACGAGGAGCTCATACTACATCAGCTGATTCGGCTCTATTATCTCATTTCTACTCATTCTCTTCTTTATTTTTCGGTTTATACAAGTTTTGTCGGACAAAATGGTTTGAAATTCAAGTATATTGAGCAAAACTTGTTGTTAATCAATCAGTAACAGTTTCGGACTTTAAAACATAGTAAAAATCATTCAATTTGATCAAAATCGTAATCGGTTTTTCGGACAGAAACTTTGAACTTAGATCTGGAATGGATTAGTGGTCGGATTTGGACGAAAATCAGTTCATTGTGATCGGAATTGAGTGTAGTATAACCCTTGAAAATATCAGATTGTAATTCGGACTAAAAATTGGTTAAAATCTGTGGTCCGCTTTTACGGACATCGCAAGTTTCCGATCTAAAAATCTTATCTGGTCCGCTCGAGTGAACATACTTGATATTGATCTGGTCCGCTTATCCGGACGTAGATCTGGTCCGCTCGAGTGAACATACTTGTTATTGATCTGGTACGCTTATCCGGACGTAGACCTGGTCCGCTTATTCGATCATTTTCTGGATCGCTGTTACGTACAAAAGCTGGTTCGCTCGAACAAACAGTTTGTGTGGTTCGCTTATCTGAACATCTGCTGGTTCGCCCGAACAAACATCAGCTGGTCCGCTCGAACGGACGATATCTGATTCGCTCGAACGGACAACATCTGATTCGCTGATACGGACAAAGTCTGGTTCGCTCGAACAGACATTGTGGTCCGCTCGAACAGACATTGTCTGGTTCGCTCAAACTGATTTTTGCGTTAAGCTGATTGTGTATTTGGTTGATTGCAGGTGATTTAAGGCGATTTTATTTGAGCAGGATAATTTCATTTGAAAGTGATTGACATTGTGAAAACTGTTATCTAAATATGGATAGTGATGATGAATATGGTTGTTCATTTGCAGATGATATTTTTAACAATAATTCAATGGATATTATTGATATTCTTGCCGGAAAACAAAATTCTAGAAAATCATTTTTAATAAACAAGGATTCAATGATTGTTGATTCAGAAATTGTTGTGGATAAAATCGAAAAGAGTTTTGAAGTTAGTTCTGAAAAAGATGAAAAAGTTTCAGAAGTTATTTCAGAGAAAGTTTCAGTTTTTGATCATTCATACTCATCTGATGAAGAGTGTGATGATGATAGCAAAGAACTTGAGAAACTTGAGGTTTATAAATAGTTATTTTCATCTGAAATGGTTAATGATTCTTTTGCAGAACAAATTGATGAGCTCAAGAATAAACTTGCTGCGAAAAAGGTAAATCAAAAGGCAGCAGATGTTGAAGAAATTGAAGAAATTAAGCAAGAAGCTGTTACGGAAAAACAGCAAGTGTTTGAAGAAGTAATTTCAAAGAAAGAAGAATCTGTAAAGCCTGTATCTGTGAAACCTGAACCAGTGATTAAGAAAGAGGTTGAAGAAGATACACCAGTTTTTGAGATTGTTCAGAAGGAGAAGAAACAGGCTGAAGATATTCAAACTTTGAAAGCTGAAAAGAAAGCTGTTGATGAACAGATTTTGGATTTGCGCTTGAACTGCGAAAAACTAAAATCTGAAAATGACAAACTTTTGAAGAATATTGAAAGTTTGTCATTAGAAAACAAAAATTTTAAAGAAAAAGAGTTTGAAAATGAAAACGTTTCTTGGATAAAATTGGAAAATGAAGCGTTAAAAGAAAAAGAAAAAGATTTTCAAAGTCAAATCAAGATTTTAGAAGATGAGAGAGATATTTTTGGTAAAGATAATCTTGAAAAACAGATTGAAATAAATTCTCATCTTCAGAAAATCATTCGGCTTGAAAATGAAGCTGAAATTGCTCGAAATAAAATTACCGAGCTTGAGAATAAATTGAAAAGTTTTGTGACTTCTGCATCATATGTGTGTCCAAAACCGATCAATTCTGTTCCAATAAGTGACAATGTCACAAATTTTGACAAAGTCAAAGTCAAAATTGAAGATTGTGATGAAAGATCTGATGATGAAAACGAAAAGAAAAGAAAAATATTTTTAGATTTACAAGAAAAATTTAAAAATACTGTTTTGCAATCTACTGAAACAGGTGAATGTTCTAAACAAAAACCTGTTAAGAAGAGTGTAGAACAGAAACAAAAAGATAAAAATTTGAAAAATCCTAAAAATGAAAATAAAAGCTCATCAGATAAGTCATCTAATCATTATAAAAAATCACAAAAATTTAAAAATGAAAACTCACAAAATGTTGGTAATAAGTGGTGCAGGTTTGACCACAGTGCTTCAAAGCCAAATTCAGTATCCAGGAGGAGTGATAATTACCACAAAGCTAGACAATGCTATGATTTAAGCATATGGTGTGATAGTGGTGAATGGTACGATAACAGAGTGTGTTACTCTTGTGGTGTTCGAGGACACATTGCTGTTAACTGCCAAAGATGGAATTATGAGACAAGAAGATGCTTTAATTGTCAAATCAGAGGCCACATTGCTAGAGATTGCCCAAGGAGATCGATGGGAAGATCGAGGGTTGAATCTCAAAGAACGCCAAAGAAGACAGTCAACGTCAAGCCCAAAGAACAGAAGGTTCAAGAACCTAAAGTTCAGGAAGCAAAAGTAAAACTTTCTCAGGGGCAAAAAGACAGACTGCGAAAAAAGAGGAAGAAGGCCAGAGAATATCTGGAAAAGATTTTGTCCTCGGATAAAACTGGTAATCCGAGAAAAAGTTCTGATGAATTGTTTTCCTCAACTGCAGAGGCAAGCAAAACAAATTCATCAGATACAAATCTGAGGACAAATGGGAAAGCAAAAAGGGAGAAAAAGAAAGAAAAATTAACTAATCAAAATGATAACCAATCAAAGAAAGTTAATTTTTCTGATAATATTTTGATCAAGGTTTTCGAATATAAAAGAGACAATGAAAGTTTATTCATTTCACAACCTAATAAAAAGGGAAAACCTAGATCTAGTAAGAATTGGGTACCAATGAAGGTAGGCGATGAATCTGATGTGTTAAAGTCAGTTAAGCCACCATCTGGCAATGAATCTGACAGGTCAAAGTCAGACAAGCCATGTGCAGGCAATGATTCTGGTTTGTCAAAACCAGAAGAGTCATCTGTTGAGGTAAACACTGTCAAACCCAAGGCTGGTCAGGCTTGGGTGAATCTTTTTAAATAGAAAAACCTGACTTGCCGGAGCTTCCAGGTTGGTAAGCGTGAAGCAGGTATCGGCATCATTCTTGAGAAATTCACAGGATGGTAACTGTGATATTTCGATTTACAAGTGGTAAATCAGGGACATTAAGTTGTACTTGATTTTTATTTGTGTTTGTTGTTGTCAAGGGTCTAAACTGTTAAATCTTTCAAAATGGTTGAAATAGAACAATGTGATGAAACCCCGAGTTTGTGAAAAGACAAACAAAACTAATTTTCCAGAAAAACATCATTTGATTAAAACAAACTTAAGTGTTTTGAAATCATAATGGGAAAATAGTTTATTGTCAGGGGGAGTTCTGATTGTTTATGTCAAGTGAATGGCGAATTGAAGCGATTTAATATCAGTTTGTCACGTTTCTTGTATAGTTTGTTTTCAAATTTTCTCAGAAAATCAAAATTGAAACATATTTTGATTTTAGGGGGAGAAAAATTTAAAAAAAATTAGAAAATTTGAAAATGCCAAAAACATTGAAAATTGAAAATGAGTTTTGTTGTGAAAAAGAGGAAATGATAGTAAATCAGTAAACTATCACAGCATGCTAAAGATATGAAATGTCAAATGTGATAAACGGTCTCACTAATGATGTGTCGATAGGTTTTCGCACATTTAGTAGATTTATTCGGGATATAAACCTAAAATTCAAACTTGTGAATTCGTGGGGAACACTACTTGGATATATAGGTAACCCCTGAAATCTCGTTTGAAAGGTCTCTTAATCTGATATACTAGGTCTTTATACTCAATGATGTCTGGGGTATTATTCCGGGACTTCTGCTGAACGGTAGTTCTGACCTAGTCCTCGAATAATACTTTCCGCATATGCTTGAAACACAGCATCACCCTCAGCATGCTGAAACAATAAAATTGATAAATGCTGCTGTTGTAAGCAAAAAGATCCTCTAAAGGGGACACACCGAAAAGTCGAAGCTGATATCTCTCTGCGTATACGGAAGTATCGATCTGAGATCCCTCGGCTCTCGCATACCTAAATTATATACAGATATCATTGTAGTATTCTCACCTGTAAGACTGATTATTGGGATTCTGGATACGGGAGTATATTCAAGAGGTGGGACACATGAATGATCTAAGTTCTTAATTCATCTAAATCATATCCTGAGTAAGTTGAAAATTGTGTGAGAATTTAAGATGGATCAGTATATCGACAATCGAGGTGAATTGTTTAGAGCTTAAAATGATTAAAGCTTAACGGTGCTTGTGATTTGTTTCATAAACTGATATGATCCTCTTACACAAACTCACAAAAATATTGTTTGTATATATTTCTTTACTGCATTTCAGTCAAGATAAAAAATCCAAAAAGATTTTCGGAGTGTTTTAGCATAAAGTTTTGAAAAATTCAAAAAGATTTTTGACAACTGATGTTGAAGGACTGATATTCAAAATTCCAAGTGCTAAACATGATGAATTGGATTGGGAGAATATGTTGAAAACTTTGAAAGTCATATACAAATGTTTTGAAAGATTGTGTGTTTTAGTTAATCAAGGTCATTCATTTGAACTTGATGTAACTAGTATGTTTATTGAATAAATGTTTTCTACCAGTAAGTTTCTTAAATTCAATTGTTATAAATTTGTGAAACTTATGTTGAGGTAGAGGTTGTGCAGGGTAACAGGTTTGGACATTATTCCCATGGAAGCTAAATGTTAAAGCTTGAACCAGATACCTCAGATTCTAGCATATTGAGAGGGGGAGTCTGTGAAAGGGGGAGTCTGGATCAACAGTCAATGGGAATGTGAAGATAGAGTGCTTATGATGAAAAGACAAAGTTGGTGAAAAGACCAAGACCAAAGACTCAGGTGCTGAAGATTGCTGAAGACTACGTCAACATCCAAGGGGGAGTCTGTTAGTGCACGGAATGTCTGTTGACTTCGTCTACATCAAGTCTTAGGTCAATATGGGTCAACATAGGGTTTAGAATGTTAAAATCATGAAATATGTTGGCTGGTTCGCTTATAGTGTTTAGTCTGGTTCGCTCATAGGGTAATGTCTAATTCGCTTATATGTCATTAGTTCTGGACCGCTCGAATGTCAAGTGTCTGGATCGCTTATACGGCATGTCCGTATAAGCGGACCAGCATGTCTATATATAGGGGAGTCTTTTGAGCGAATCTGATAGTTGTGTGTGTGTGCTTAGGAGCCAAACTTTGTCAAATTACATTCAGAAAGCAATAAAGAGATAGAATTGAAAGGATAAGATGTTGTAGACTTTACGTGCATTGATTCCGCCTTTACACGTGAAGATGAGCTACTCGGATTGACGTTTTCGGGTCAAGGAACGGTCCAACAAGGAATTATTCCTGATTTCGGTTTTGGCAAGAACTCTAACGTAGGATTGGGGGAGGACAATCCGAATGTCCAAGCCCAACCTGCCGAAGAGATAGATGAAATTGAAGTAACGAACACTGAGGAACCTCGCGCGAGCTTCACTCGCATCACCCAAACGGGAACCCTAGCAAGTCATGTCGCTGGTCCTTCAAACCCAGCTCCAAACCCGAACATTTTGGCGTTACTAGGGCTACCAGAAGGAGAAACTTTAGCTTCCTGGTACGCCAAACAAATTGCTACCATAAATACTGCGTATCAGTCCTTGAGCGCACAACAGGCAATTTTACAAGCAGAGCCATCCTTGGTTACTCCTTCGGGTCCAACTCAGGGGGCGCACCAGACGCCCCCACAACAGAACTTCAAGGAAGAATCAACAGACCTCCCCATCTGAGAAGGCCAAGCGTGCATGACACGCGCGATACATGAAGGGAGATAGGGAGTTATTATGACCATCCGTCAAATGTGCAAAAGGGTCCAGTTCATAGCCGGCTGGGGCAGCTCAACATGAACTACGAATGGGACGACACAGACCCAGACGATTAAACTTGGCAAGAGGACGAAGGTTCCTCGGTTTTCAACAGGTTGCAGAAAAATGATGAGTCGTATAGGCAAAGACAGCGCATCGCATACAGCCTAGCCTATAGGCCAGCGGAAGCTGCTGAACACTCAAAGTTCATTCCAAAGATTGCTCTAGCCCCGCTGTCAAGAGAAAAGCTACCTCCAACAGTGGGAAAGTTCAACGGTCTCACTGACCTTGACGATAATGTTCGAGTATTTACAAGCGTTGGTGTTATGGGAGGATGGAACATGCCAATGTGGTGTCATCTGTTTATCCAGACGTTTACAGGCGCTGCTCGCGCATGGTTGACAGCCTTTCGCCTGGAAAAATCACGTCGTGGGTCGACTTCAGAACCCAATTTGTAAACCATTTCAGCCAGCAAAGACGGTATCAGCGCGATACGTCTGAGGTAACAGACATCTGGCACAGAGAGAATGAAGGTTTAGAAGACTTCATCACTCGCTTCAATAAGGAGTGTTTGGAAATCGGTGGTGTAAGCGAACAACTAATGCACGCTCACTTCAAGAAAGCCATTCGATGTGATAGTCTAATCAGGACTATCACAAGAAAGACGGTATGCCAAAGGAATGGGACAAGCTCATGGAAGCCGCAAAAATATTAGCGCAGACTGAAGAATCGCTAGCTGGAGTCAAAAACTCCTACACCGAAGACCGTTTTCCAAGAGAAGCTCGCGCGACTATGGCAAGCGCAACAAGAACAGAAATCATGAATGGAAGACTGGACAATCCAGCAGTTATGAGGAAAGACCGCGTTACAAAGAAGACGCGCGAGAAACAATTGACAGAATCGGATATCGAAAGGCAGTCAGGAACAAGAATCGAGAAAAGCACTGGACTCCGCTCATTAAGACACCAAAAGAGGTGCTCATGACGTAGAATCATGATTTTAAGGCTCCAAAGCCTATGACAAACAAGAAGGGGCAAGACCCGAACCTGTACTGCGATTTTCACAAAGATACAGGTCATCTAACGGATGACTGTATCAGTCTTAGGCAGGAAATTGAGAAAGTGCTGAAAAGCGGAAAGTTAAGCCATCTGGTCAAGAATGTGCGCAAGGAGACGCGCCAGATTCAGCGCAATGATGAGGGAAATCAGAAGAAGGTCAGGCGCCTAGAAACAACATGGTCAATGGACCAAGGTACAACACGAGAGACAAAGGCAAGCGCCCATTCGAACCTGCATGGCAAGAACAACAAGTCATTTTTCTGGTAGTGCGCGGGGGCCACGCGCCCCGTCTTCATTACCGGTATTATCGGTCATTACGAAACAGAATACATCTTCATTGATTCGGGAAGTACAGTTGATATCATTTACGAGCAATGCTTCAACCAGTTCGATGATGAAGATAAAGCGAGACTCGAGACGGTCGATTATCCTCTATCGAGATTCTGCAATGAAATGGTCTTCCCACTAGGCCAGATCAGTTTCCTCGTCACGCTATTTGACGGGAAACATTCAAGAACTACAAACGTCAACTTCATGGTAATGCCAGTCAAATCAAGGCATGATGTTTTAATTGGGAGAGAAACCCAAGGAGAATTGAACATGGTAACCTCCACACCCCACTCAGCCATTGGATTCCCAACTGAGACGGGGGTGGCGATTATCTTTGCAAAGAAAGAGGTGATGTCAGCAGAAGACGTGCGCCCAGTCAAGGCAGCAAAAATTTCAACGACCGAGCCAGAAAAATGGGTTTTGAACCGCAAATACCCAGAATAGACGGTGACGATAGGCCATGCAATCTCACCAAATATCAGAACGCACCTCAAGCAACTACTGTTCAGGAACATGGACATATTCACCTGGACTCCAGCCGACATGACCGGTGTCCCGCGCGACGTCACTGAACATTGTCTTAACACCTATCCTTCCGTCAAGCCGAAAGTACAAAGAAGGCGCAGCCTAGGAGCGGATAAGACTAAAGCCATGAACGAGCAAGTGTGCGAACTACTAAAGGCAGGTATACTGAGGGAGGTGCGCTATCAAAGTTGGGTTGCAAACCCTGTTATGGTTGAGAAGTCTACTGGAGGATGGCGAATGTGTGTGGATTACACGGATCTCAATAAGGTGTGCCCCAAAGATTGTTATTCACTGCCTGAGATCGACAAGAAAATAGACTGTCTCGCGCCATACAGGTGGAAATGTTTTTTGGACTATTACAAGGGGTATCATCAAGTCCAGATGGCACTGGAAGATGAAGACAAGACAGCTTTCCAAAACCGACATCGGAATCTTCTGTTACACAAAGATGCCATTCGGGCTCAAGAATGCTGGCGCAACCTACCAACGACTGATGGATACGATATTTGCTGATGACATCGGAAAATATATCGAAGTCTACATTGACGATCTTGTGATTAAAAGTCCCGTGGAGGACCAGATGCTAAAAGACATAGAAAAGACGTTCAATTCTCTCAGGAGCGTGAACATGAAGCTAAATCAAGCAAAATGTTCTTTTGGTATGGAGGAAGGCAAGTTTTTAGGCTTCGTGGTTACAAACGGCGGTTTCAAAGTTAATCCCGAAAAAGTTCAAGCCATCGAGCGGATGCCGTCACCGTGCACAATCAAGGAAATGCAAAGATTGGCCGGACGCCTAGCCGTGCTTAATCGATTTTTATCAAACCACGCTGCAAAATCTTACCCTTTTATCAGTACTCTGCGCAACTGCATGAAAAAGCAAGAGTTCAAGTAGACGCCAGAAGCAGAAGCAGCCTTCCAACAAATGAAGGAGTGCTTGATCAAGCTCCCTACACTAACCGCGCCATTCGAGAAGGAACCACTCATTCTGTACTTGTCTTCTTCGGACAAGGCAGTTGGGTCAGTATTGTTGGTAGAAAGAGATGGAGTTCAGACTCCAATCCACTATGTTAGTAGGGTGCTCACGGATCCAGAAACACGATATTCAACCATGGAGAAGTTAGTGCTCGCGCTGCTACACGCCTCAAGGAGGCTGCGTAGGTATTTTACTGGGTATGTAATCACTGTACTCACTAACTTCCGTATTGGCACAATCCTACAAAAACTAGAGACGTCAGGACGCTTAGCAAAGTGGGCAATAAAACTGGGGGGCAACAACATTCTGTACAGGCTGCGCCCAACCATTAAAGGCTAAGTGTTAGCGGACTTCATCACTGAAGTTCCAGAAGACAAGATCAAAGATTGTGAAGTTGTCGATACTCCTATCAGATACATGTCAGAAGGGTTATGGCTGTTATACACCGATGGAGCCTCAAACGAAGACGGCGCAGGAGCCGGATTGCGCCTTGTTAGCCAGAAAAGAATGAGTTCACCTATGCCATCAAGTTGGATTTCAAAAACACTAACAACGAGGCAGAGTATGAAGCGTTTTTGGCAGGATTGCGCCTGGCCATCAAAATGGGAGCTCAAAACTTACAAGCGCATGTCGATTCTCTCTTGATCGCGAGTCAAATTAATGGGTTGTATGATGCAAAAGGTGAAGTTATGGCCGTGTATTTAGAGCAAGCGAGAGAGTTTCTTCAACAGTTCAAGTCATACAAGGTAGTTCATATCAACCGGTCAGAGAACAAACCAGCAGATGCTCTAAGCAAGTTTGCTTCAACAACTTTCCAACATCTCACCAAGGATGTAAGAATCGAAGTCTTAAAAAACCCATCTGTTTTATTGCGCCAAGTGAATGTGATTGAGATAGGGCCACCGTCTTGGATGACCCCTATCATCCAGTATCTGCAAGAAGGAATTCTCCCTGAAAACAAAGCAGAGGCAAGGAAGATACAGAATAATGCATTGTTCTATGAGATGAATGGTGGAATTTTGTATAGAAGATCTTTCTTAGGGCCACTACTGCGCTGTGTGGACCCTCAAGATGCCACTTACATGATCAGGGAGATTCACGAAGGCATCTGCGGCATTCATGCGGGCCCGCGTATGGTCGTAGCAAAGATAATGAACGCTGGTTACTATTGGCCAGGGATGCACATTGACGCTCTAAAGGAGTTGCGCAAATGTGACTCCTGTCAAAGGCACGCCCCAAAAACCTTGCGCCCAAAGAATGATCTTATCCCTGTGTCCACTGCCTGGCCTTTCCAGCAGTGGGGGATTGATATGGTGGGACCTTTCCCTGAAGCGCCTGGAGGCGTGAAGTTCATAATTGTTGCCGTTTATTATTTCACCAAATGGGTGGAGGCCAAAGCTCTTGCTTTAACTACTGCAATGATGGTGCGCAAGTTCATATGGGAACACATCATTTGCAAATTTGGTCTCCCACTCAAGATCGTAACTGATAATGGCACCAATTTTTCTTCTGAGGACCTTCAAGAATGGATGAAAGAGATGAACATCAAGCACACTTTCTCTTCCGTTGCGCACCCTCAGGGCAACGGCCAAGTATAAAGTGTCAACAAAAGTATCATCGAAGGGATAAAGGCCCGACTGGGCACTAAGAGAATAGGCTGGGTAGATGAGCTCCCGAGCATCCTATGGGCTCATCGAACCATGCTAAAAACAAGTACTGGCGAAACCCCTTTTAGCCTGGTCTACGGCTAAGAGGTGGTTATCCCAGCTGAGATTGGCCTCCCCTCGCCGCGCTTGTCAGCGATCAACAAAATTGACAACGAGGCGGAGCGCCGTCTATACTTGGACCTGCTCGAAGAGAGGCGCGAAATAGCGCGAATCAAAGAGGCCAAGTATAAGACACAGTTGGAGAGGTACTACAATGCAAGAGTACGCATTTGTACCTACAATCCAGGAGAATACGTCTTTAGAGACAACGAAGCCTCCAATCCTGAGCGCCTCGGGAAACTAGCACCTAAGTGGGAAGGCCCATACTTAATACATGAGGTGCTAGGAAAAGGGGCATACTGTGACAACCCGAATACTTGAGGTTAGCACTACTTAAACTCCACAATCCTTGGCGTGTATCTTTATGTCCAATTGTTCATATATTACGATCATATGAGACTTAGTCAGTTACACTCGTACATCACTAAATATTTACGTATGCTTGTTAACTAAACATGAAACCGTTAAACGTATTATATGTGCTTGATTTCTTATGTTGCATGGTGTGTTTGTATGTACGTAATAGAATTAATAAATGTTGGTGGGCTTCGTTACACATTTGGGCTGAATTAGAACTCCCCACATGTAACCTGATTATGCATTTCCTTGAAGCCCGAAAATATGGCCCAACTTCTCTTAAAAGCCCAAGGTTAAGCCCGAAGCACATCTTGTGGGTGGCATACAATATTTAATGTATTGTGAGTTATCTTTAGCTAACAATTATGCTAATCAGAAGGCTCTCATACTTTCCTTCCCTCATCTTGTTCTTGGCGTCGACCCTTCTCTTCATCTTGAAGTTATTTGTGTTGATTATGTGTCTTGTCTTGGTAAGCATCACCCGTCCCTACTTGGTATATGTTTTGATTATACTTAGTTGTGGTATGTCTACTGTGACAACTCGAGTTTCCGACTTTCACTTTCGCATTAAATGCACGTTGACTCTGACTGTTGACTGTGACTATTAGTTGGTTGTTTATATGACTTATAACTGATATCGTTGTAATAGGATAAAGTGCATTGTGTTTGCATGAGTATGTGTTTGTTTGTGGCATGTGAACTTAACTGATTAAATCATTACGGACCTAAAAGCCCATTAAGGACCCGACGAATCAAATGTGATTTGCCATACAACCTCTCGACGAAACGGGCCCTTGATTCGTCAAGAGCATCTCGACGAAACATAAGTCAGTTTCACCGAGCCCAGTTTCACCGAAGCCCATTACGGGCCCAGAACGCTAATTCGTGTATAATTACGTGAAAACAACTCCTATTGCACAATGTGGGCAAAAGTTGAAACCCTAGGACTCTCCTCTGTGTGACGGCAGTTCTGTGAACACCTGAACCCTCCCGAACGATTAAATCATCGTTTCCTTCATCTCGGGTTAGTGACCTACTTATCCTGTTGACTAAGATGCTTAAGGATGTTTAATTGTTATGTGTATATTTATGAGAATTGTTCACAAACTGTTATGTTTATTGATGTGACGTTTGACTGTGATTAAATATAGTGAGGGATTGATGTTATAATGTCGATCTAGGGTTTTGTATGGTTTGTGTTTATTGGAATATATGTGATCTTGCTGCTGTTTGATTTAGTCATAGATGACTGCATGAATAGATCTGGTCGAATGGTTTTCAAGTAAATCACATAAATATTAGTGCATGTCATCATGTTGTTAGTTGGTCCAATCATGTTATTGCATACAACATAATTGTAATAGTTTGTCAGACCCACTATCTCGATTCCATACATATCAGATTTAATGACTTGGTATGATGAATATGTGTGACTTGCTAGACTAAGGGATCACGTGTGTAAACTTACAGACACCATATGAATAGGTCCACTAATAGCATGTACATGTTGGTTAGTTGTCGGCTATGATTGATAATTTGAATGAATAGATATAATACATGATGCACAATCGTATTTTATGTAACTGATGGGTAGGTGACGTAACTGATCTCCTTGACGAAACAGAACCCTCGGCGAAATAGGATTGTGTTTCGCCAAAGGATGATTGACGAAACAGAATGTGTTTCTCCAATCTGTGTTTCGCCGACTTGAATACTTTGCACAGTAACCTGACTTATCTATGTTAGAATTTAACTGAGATATCTAACTTCTGTTAAGTATGAGACATTACTTATATGACTAAGAATACGTGCAATGTGATACTCGGTGCTTATTAATGCGATGTTCACTATGATTGTACCAACGTGCCAACTTCGTGATTATAAACTGATATTGTATACGTGCATACTCTAGGACGTGATTGATTTACCTTGAGCACATACTTAGCATACCGAGCAAACCAAGGTGAGTTCATACAGCCAAGGCATGGGGTTCCCGGGTGGGAATGGGATTTGATGAATTATTGTGTATACTCAGACGGTAGAACCTAACGATAAGATACGACTAGACTAGTAACACTTATTGAACTGATCTTCGCACACCTGCCAAGGGTTGGCCGCGATATTATGACTGACTTCGCACACCTGCCATAGGAAGGCCGCGAACTAAATTCACAAATCTTCGCACACCTGCCTGGGAGGCCGCGATACAAATAAACCTAGTCTAGAATACTTGGGAAAAGCATCCCCTAATATCTTCGCATACCCGCCTGGGAGGCCGCGATGGAAACTAATACGATACATGACGTAACGAACGAACATACTACTACTCACGCTATACTATTACTGAACTGTTATCTGTGAACTCGCTCAACTAGTTGTTGACTCTCTGCTGCATGCCTTGCAGGACCTTAGGTACATTCGGAGCTTGCACAGGGAGGAGCAGGTCGTTGTGGGACATGGATCGATGATGCCATGTTATCTATCTAAACATTTGAATTTATGATTTACTTTGGGTTTACATACCTATGCTTCCGCTACATACTTGTTGACGTTTGGTTTTGAAAACACCTTTCGTATTGATGAATGATTTTACTACTTACTTATAGGTTCAATATGATTGGTGGCTTGATCCTGGTCAGTCACGCCTCCAAGCGGTGATACTCCGCGTGTGGATTTTGGGGGTGTGACAGATTGGTATCAGAGCCATTGGTTATAGAGAACTCGGTTTTAATAAAGGGAAAACGATTTTGTTAAAACCAGACTATAACCAGAACAGTGCTCTCAACGATCCACAACGACGCTTCGCTCCACGTGCAAGACTCAACATCATAGGTACTACTATTCATGTTACCTTACCTACTTGCTAGAATTACATAGAACTTTGCTCCTGGTATGCTTAGATTACATTACCTACTACTCACTACTGCTTGAAAACGCTTGTGTGCTCACTCTCTTCTGTCATCGCACTATTCGCGAACCTCTCTCACTCATGTTCTCCCTGATATCAAGATCATGAGTGGACGTGTTAACCTAACTCAAGCCCAGTTGGCGGCTTCGATCACTGAACAAGTTACTGCAGCACTCGCAGCTGCCCAGGCAGGAGGTGTAACCTGCCATCACCACTTACTCTAGGGTCTTTAGATCCTACTTTCGTAACTCAACACTTGTGCTTAATATTGATTACTCTTACACACACGACAAGTCAACACGCTCAGCCACCTGTATGCACATACACGACTTTTATGGACTGTCGTCCTACTACTTTCAGCGACACTGAAGGAGCTGTTGGACTCCTCCATTAGTTCGAGGAACTCGAATCGGTCTTCGAATGTGCGAATGACCTGAGGCTCGTAAGGTGAAATATGCCACTGATATTCTCGAAGGCACTGCGCAAACTTGGTGGAACGCGCAAGTTACGATGCTGGGGCTGGCGGCTGCTAATGCCACCCCATGGAATGATTTTAAGGAACCAATCAAACGTGAATACAGTAGTTATGATGCCATCCACAAGTGGGAAGTGGAGTCCCTTAACATGAAGATGACGGGGTCAGAGATAAGAAGAGTATACGATAACGATCCAACAAATTGGCAATTTTGTGTCCAACTATGGTGGATCCTCCCATAAAGAGATTTGAGCTGTACCTCAAAGGCTTAGTACCAGGAATTCAAAACTATGTGATGACGGCTAATCTTGCTACTATTCAAGATGTTACTCATCTTGCTCATCGTCTCACAGACCAGGCAGTGGAACAGAGAAAGCTGCCTCAACGTATCAGCGCTACTACTACCACTACTACTCCAACTACTTCTGCTACCCTCAGTGACAACGAATGAAAGTGGGATGGAACCTTTAGCAAGGGTTCGACTACGATTCCGTCCCAGGTACAGCAGCGAAAGATCGACGACTACCAAGTCCTAGTCAACAACCTTTTGGTAGTCAAGGGCAGGGTGGATACAGGGGAAACCACCCTAAGTGCAAACGATGTAACTTGCACCACAGCGGGCAGTGCAACCGAAATCATTGTCAATGATGCAACAAGTTTGGTCATGGAGTCAAAGATGGTAGAAACTCACGTCCTACAAACCAGAACCGACAACAGCAGCCACAAGCTCCACAGAATCAGCAGCAACAGCAGGGTAACAAGGGATGTTATCCGTGTGGTGCTGAAGGTCACCTCAGAAGACACTGCCCACAGTTGAACCAGAACCAGAATTAGAACCACAACCAAGGAAACGGGAACAATAGTGGAGACAACAACGGGGGTAATAACGACGGCAATGGTGCCAGGGGTCGAGTGTTCGTGATTGGTCAAGATGATGCTAGGAATGACCCCAACGTTGTGATGGTTTCGACATCGTTATTGGTATGGATTGGCTACCTCAACATCGAGCAGAGATTCCTTGCAAAGAAAATATCGTCCGCATTCCTCGTGCTGGTTAAGAACCTTTGGTGATTCATGGCGACAAACTCATAGAGCAGCACCTCTAGCTCGCGCACCGTATCGCCTAACTCCATCAGAATTGGAAGAATTATCAGCGCAGCTACAAGAACTCTTGGATGAGGGATTCATACGACCTAGTTCTTCGCCCTGGGGAGCCCCGGTGTTATTTGTGAAGAAGAAAAATGGTGCCTTCCGTATGTGCATAGACTACCGCGAACTGAACAAGGTGACTGTGAAGAATCGCTATCCTCTTCCACGCATCGACGACCTATTCGACCAGTTGCAAGGGTCGAGCTACTACTCCAAGATAGACTTGAGGTCGGGTTACCATCAACTGAGAGTCCGGGATGAGGACGTCTCCAAAACAGCATTCAGAACTCGCTACGGCCATTACGAGTTTTTGGTCATGCCATTTGGGCTAACGAACGCGCCTGCAGTTTTCATGGATCTTATGAACAGGGTGTGCAAACCTTATCTTGACAAGTTCGTCATTGTTGTCATCGATGACATACTGATCTATTCGAAGAGTCGGGAGGAACACGAGCAGCACTTACGACTCATTTTGGAACTTCTTCGAACGGAACAGCTATACGCTAAGTTTTCGAAATGCGACTTCTGGCTTCGTGAAGTCCACTTCTTAGGCCACGTGGTAAATAAGGATGGGATTCATGTCGATCCATCCAAGGTGGATTCGATCAAGAACTGGCCTGCACCTCGCACACCAACCGAAATACGCCAATTCTTGGGTTTGGCGGGTTATTATAGACGGTTCATCAAAGACTTCTCAAAGATTGCTCAGCCACTTACACTACTGACGCAAAAGGGTGTTGTTTACCGTTAGGGAAATGCACAGGAAACAGCATTTCAGCACTTAAAGGATAGACTCTGTAGCGCAACTATCCTCTCATTGCCTGAAGGCACGGACGATTTTGTAGTCTACTGCGATGCATCTATCCAGGGTCTTGGATGTGTATTGATGCAACGGGATAAAGTTATTGCTTATGCTTCGCGCCAACTTAAGATTCACGAACAGAATTACACAACACACGATTTAGAGCTGGGAGCGGTTGTTTTTGCACTCAAGATATGGCGCCATTACCTGTACGGTACCAAGTGCACTATATACACCGATCACAGGAGTCTCGAACATATTTTCAAGCAGAAAGAATTGAACATGCGACAACGTAGATGGGTCGAACTACTGAACGATTACGAATGTGCTATAAAGTACCATCCGGGCAAAGCCAATGTGGTGGCCGACGCCCTCAGTCGAAAGGATACTACGCCTAGGCGTGTACGAGCATTGCAACTTACTATCCAGTCTAGCCTTCCTTCTCAGATACGAGATGCTCAGGTAGAAGCATTGAAACCAGACAACGTCAGGGCTGAAGCCTTACGTGGCTCAAGGCAACAATTAGAACAAAAGGGAGACGACGCTTATTACGTAACAGGAAGCATTTGGGTCCCACTCTATGGTAACTTACGCGAGCTTGTAATGGATGAAGGTCATAAATCTCGCTACTCGGTACATCCAGGTTCGGATAAAATGTACCACGATATCAAAACCACATACTGGTGGCCTAGCATGAAGGCCCACATAGCCACATACGTTAGCAAATGCTTGACTTGTGCGAGGGTCAAGGCAGGATATCAGAAACCGTCAGGACCACTCCAACAACCTGAAATACCACAATGGAAATGGGAACAAATTTCCATGGATTTTGTTACTGGCTTACCTAGATCTCAGCACGGAAATGATACTATTTGGGTGATCGTGGATCGACTCACAAAGTCTGCTCACTGCTTGGCCATCAAAGAAACAGACAAGTTCTCTACCTTAGCAGACGTTTACTTAAAAGAAGTGGTCTCGAGGCACGGGGTGCCCACCTCCATCATCTCTGATCGTGACGCATGATTTACTTCAGAACTATGGCAAGCAATGCACAAATCTTTTGGTTCTCGTTTAGGCATGAGCACAGCTTATCACCCTCAGACGGATGGGCAGTCTGAGCGCACCATTCAAACTCTAGAAGACATGCTTCGGGCGTGCGTAATTGACTTTGGCAATGGTTGGGAAAAACATCTGCCACTTGTGGAATTTTCTTACAACAACAGCTACCACACCAGCATTAAAGCTGCACCATTCGAGGCATTGTACGGGCGTAAATGCCGGTCACCTCTCTGTTGGGCAGAGGTGGGAGATAGTCAAATCACAGGTCTAGAAATGGTAGTTGATACTACTGAAAAGATTGCTCAAATACGACAACGCATGGCGGCAGCTCGTGACCGTCAGAAAGCATACGCCGATAAAGATAGAAAACTATTCGAATTCCAGGTTGGGGATTGAGCGCTACTCAAAGTTTCGCCCTGGAAGGGTGTGGTTCGTTTTGGCAAACGCGGCAAACTCAGTCCACGATACGTCGGACCTTTCGAAGTTATTGAGAAGATAGGCAGGGTAGCCTACAGATTGAACCTACCAGCTGAACTCAGTGCAGTTCACAACGTCTTTCACGTGTCGAATCTGAAGAAGTGTATGTCAGATGAGACCCACATAGTTCCCTTGAAGGAACTCACTATCGACGAACGGTTGCACTTCGTCGAGGAACCTGTTGAAATCACGGACCGGGATGTTAAGGTCCTCAAGAACATGAGAATCCCTCTTGTACGAGTTCGTTGGAACTCCCGCCGCGGCCCAGAGTTCACCTGGGAGCGTGAAGATCAAATGGAACTCAAATATCCCCAGTTATTCGGAACCAATGCAACTACTACTGAGGCTGAAGCTACCGATACAGAATTTCGGGACGAAATTCCAAATCAACGGGGGGATAATGTGACACCCCAGGAAAACCAGTAATCTTCGCAAACCTGCTCGGGGAGCCGCGATACAATACAGGTAAACAACGTCACACCACTAGCTTCCTCAGTAACCGCATGCTAAATTTCGGGACGAAATTTCTTTCAAGTTGGGGATAATGTGACAACTCGAGTTTCCGACTTTCACTTTCGCATTAAATGCACGTTGACTCTGACTGTTGACTGTGACTATTAGTTGGTTGTTTATATGACTTATAACTGATATCGTTGTAATAGGATAAAGTGCATTGTGTTTGCATGAGTATGTGTTTGTTTGTGGCATGTGAACTTAACTGATTAAATCATTACGGACCTAAAAGCCCATTAAGGACCCGACGAATCAAATGTGATTTGCCATACAACCTCTCGACGAAACGGGCCCTTGATTCGTCAAGAGCATCTCGACGAAACAGAAGTCAGTTTCGCCGAGCCCAGTTTCACCGAAGCCCATTACGGGCCCAGAACGCTAATTCGTGTATAATACGTGAAAACGACTCCTATTGCACACTGTGGGCAAAAGTTGAAACCCTAGGACTCTCCTCTGTGTGACGGCAGTTCTGTGAACACCCGAACCCTCCCGAACGATTAAATCATCGTTTCCTTCATCTCGGGTTAGTGACCTACTTATCCTGTTGACTAAGATGCTTAAGGATGTTTAATTGTTATGTGTATATTTATGAGAATTGTTCACAAACTGTTATGTTTATTGATGTGACGTTTGACAGTGATTAAATATAGTGAGGGATTGATGTTATAATGTCGATCTAGGGTTTTGTATGGTTTGTGTTTATTGGAATATATGTGATCTTGCTGCTGTTTGATTTAGTCATAGATGACTGCATGAATAGATCTGGTCGAATGGTTTTCAAGTAAATCACATAAATATTAGTGCATGTCATCATGTTGTTAGTTGGTCCAATCATGTTATTGCATACAACATAATTGTAATAGTTTGTCAGACCCACTATCTCGATTCCATACATATCAGATTTAATGACTTGGTATGATGAATATGTGTGACTTGCTAGACTAAGGGATCACGTGTGTAAACTTACAGACACCATATGAATAGGTCCACTAATAGCATGTACATGTTGGTTAGTTGTCGGCTATGATTGATAATTTGAATGAATAGATATAATACATGATGCACAATCGTATTTTATGTAACTGATGGGTAGGTGACGTAACTGATCTCCTTGACGAAACAGAACCCTCGGCGAAATAGGATTGTGTTTCGCCAAAGGATGATTGACGAAACAGAATGTGTTTCTCCAATCTGTGTTTCGCCGACTTGAATACTTTGCACAGTAACCTGACTTATCTATGTTAGAATTTAACTGAGATATCTAACTTCTGTTAAGTATGAGACATTACTTATATGACTAAGAATACGTGCAATGTGATACTCGGTGCTTATTGATGCGATGTTCACTATGATTGTACCAACGTGCCAACTTCGTGATTATAAACTGATATTGTATACGTGCATACTCTAGGACGTGATTGATTTACCTTGAGCACATACTTAGCATACCGAGCAAACCAAGGTGAGTTCATACAGCCAAGGCATGGGGTTCCCGGGTGGGAATGGGATTTGATGAATTATTGTGTATACTCAGACGGTAGAACCTAACGATAAGATACGACTAGACTAGTAACACTTATTGAACTGATCTTCGCACACCTGCCAAGGGTTGGCCGCGATATTATGACTGACTTCGCACACCTGCCATAGGAAGGCCGCGAACTAAATTCACAAATCTTCGCACACCTGCCTGGGAGGCCGCGATACAAATAAACCTAGTCTAGAATACTTGGGAAAAGCATCCCCTAATATCTTCGCATACCCGCCTGGGAGGCCGCGATGGAAACTAATACGATACATGACGTAACGAACGAACATACTACTACTCACGCTATACTATTACTGAACTGTTATCTGTGAACTCGCTCAACTAGTTGTTGACTCTCTGCTGCATGCCTTGCAGGACCTTAGGTACATTCGGAGCTTGCACAGGGAGGAGCAGGTCGTTGTGGGACATGGATCGATGATGCCATGTTATCTATCTAAACATTTGAATTTATGATTTACTTTGGGTTTACATACCTATGCTTCCGCTACATACTTGTTGACGTTTGGTTTTGAAAACACCTTTCGTATTGATGAATGATTTTACTACTTACTTATAGGTTCAATATGATTGGTGGCTTGATCCTGGTCAGTCACGCCTCCATGCGGTGATACTCCGCGTGTGGATTTTGGGGGTGTGACATCTACTGTTTAATGTATACGTGATTTAAGGGTGAATACATAACATAGTTTGTAAACTGTATTAGATGCATGATTAGGGAGTGACGTCTGTGAACATTAAATCCATGTTGTTGATTGATAATGTAATTGCCTAGTTAGTGCTAGGGTTAGATGAAGTGGACCAATGAATCAGATTAAACCCAATCGCATAGTGTTGGGCCTCGTTTAATCACCGGGCCGCACACACTCCTGTTGGTGGGGCTCGCATATATGGGTTTTCGTAGTGTGATAAAGTCAATATAGGGAATGTTGTAATATGCTAGGGTCTGTGGATTTTATATATATAGTTTAATTAGATGAGTTAATCTATAATGGTTGCATATGTGGGGTTAATAAGTGGCTATTGTTCTAATCAACCGAGAAATTCCTGCCAATGATGAGGACCTAGAGAAGTGTTATAATGTTTAAACCAACAAATTGTGAATTGTGTTATAAGGAATAACCGAGCGATTGGACTTAGTCATTGAGTTATGATATGCTATGTGTAATGTTTATCATGTGATAAAGTGTGTCTACTAGTGTAATTAGAACTCTTGTAATGTGCATGGCAATACGACAATGGGTGTATGAGAATTCATAAAATGTCGAATTGGATTTTATGCTTCTGTGAACTTTGATGTTTTGTTATTTGACACTTTGAGGTATAGTCATGGATCATACCATAAGAATTACATGGCACAATAGTTATAACGAAGCTGAATTATATAAGATGTGGTAACCAAAGTGAATATGGGATGTTGTGAGTTATTCCTTTGAATAAGTTGTGAACTGTTAATGTGTGTATCATGTTATTTGTACTTGCAATGTGAAAATACTGAGGGCTCGAATATTTATTATAAATTGTAAGATAAATTGTGTCATACGTGCTTACCATATGTGGAATATGTATAAGGAATAAGTGATTTCTGTGTAAACGGAACTGACTGTCATTGGAACCATACTAGGGTTGGGAAATCCACAGAGATAAACAAGTAATTAATTCTACCGAGCAAATCAAAGGTGAGTTCATCTCTCTTGAGCTTGCGTCCCGGTGGTTGGGACAGTCTTTGGGTATCCCTGGGAGGGATAGGTTTTGGGTAACTTGTTTGGGTATTCCTGAGAGGAATACGTCTTGTTGTAAATCGGTAATGTTGGATAATATACTCTTCCTATCACCTTTAAAGTCCCTCCGTGTTGTTTGGTTACTTGAGAAGTAACATGGTATTAGTTAGTAGCGCTACTTAGGTTTGGCAACCTCACCCCGTACCTGGGAGGACGGGTGTTGAACTAATGACCTAGTCATGACCAATGCTTTGATAAGAGCATTGGAGAAAGGGCAATGTACATCAGAAGCCGTCTTGTATTCGGGGTATTATCAACATTAAATTCAATGGATTAACTGAACACTTGGTAACTAACGTTTTTCTAAAACTATGAACTCACCAGCCTTGTCTGATACACTTATTGCATGCTCGCAGGTCGTTAGATATCTTGAATTTGGGAACTTGCTGTCTGGAGTAGCAGGAGTGGTCATGGGTCGACTGGAGAGACTCATGTGATTATTTGTTACTATTAGACATTGGTTTTGAATAATTTAACTATGGTCTATTCTTTGCTTCCGCTGAACATGTTGGTTTTCGTTTAAACTTGTTGAAGGCGATTTTCATTAATAATTGGGAATTTGATTTATAAACTTGTATGGGTTCAATGTAATTAGTTGCTCGTTGTTGGACGTCACACGCCTAACAGGGACATTCCCTAGGTGGTATTTTGAGAATGTGGCAGTTTGGTATCAGAGCCACTGGTTATAGTGAACTTGGTTTTAAAACATTTTTGTAAAACCAGACTATAACCGAACAGATCTAAATACATGAATACGACCATGACACTCAGCTCCAGATTGCAAGGTTCGTATTTCTCACTTGTTGCATACATTACATGATTAGTACACAATTGCTTATGACACAGCATACGAGCACACACTCGTCACTATAGCATGATTGCATGAATTACTTGCTTATATTATGACTCGTTTTGAAAACCGCGAGGGGCAGACGCTGGGAGCGTGCTGGCTGTCAAAGCGGACAATATCATGGTGCATTGTTAGTATGCCATAGTCTTTGGATTCTTGTGATTTTGTTACCTTGACAACCTCCGTTTGACATTTGAGTGTGAAGAACCATTTGACATGAGTTTAGAGGAACTGAGATGAGCATGCAAATCACAATATTATTGTGGGTGCACACATAATAATAATGTGGGGTGCATGCGAGTCCCAGTGAGGCTTAACAAGTGAAAAAGGGGTTCCGTTCTGTTATTTGATCGATGTGAAACACAACAGTCTATAAGAGTCATAGCAGTGATTGTCTCTTACTTGAACGTGATCTTTTCACTCCACTCTGAATCCTTATGAATCTCGATGCTATCGAGTATTACCTGAACACCCATCTGAACGCCTAGCAAACTGTGTAGAATGTTAGGTGCTTATACGAACATACCTGAGTTGGATGTTGCAGCGTCAAATGATTGGACGATACCTTTTCACTCCTTTTTATTGGTTGGAACTCAATGTACCGACGTCTTAGACCCCGGAGTGCGACCACTTCTGCAACACTCTGGAAACATATCGTGTATTACTCAGTCAACTTGCAGAGCGATGGACAAGAGGATGAGCGTAGTGCCTTACCAACCTCAGTATTAGAACGACCCTGATTACCAGCAACGAACTCCAGCAGATTGACCTCAACCGAATCCTTAACCCTAGTAAGCGACTTTTGGGAGTCGACTCTTACGAACCAATCGGGACACGGAATGTGTAACTTCCCACGCAGTGAGTAGTGCCTTAGGACGCGACACGGAATGGGACAAGATGGACCCTGTTGTTGAAAGATCATAGGGCCCCGTTTTAAGCAGGGACAATAGAGGCAACGGTCACGGCAACATCAAAGAACTCGTAATCATAGCCTACAGTATGGAAACGAAGTTGACCTCGACAAGGATTGACTGTGTTAAGTCAAAGTGCCAACACCCAAGGGAACAAAGACGGTACTAGGAATTCTCGCAACGAAAACAACAACACTGGAAATGATGCGTACGGAAGGGTATTTAGGATTGGCGTAGGTGACGCCAGGCATTATAGCAGCATGGTAACTTGTATAAGTAGCCCTGTTTCAGTCAACCCTGATGCTTCTTGAAACCGAACCTGTGGTGGCAGCAACTGATGGCAAGTCAAATGGAACCTCATATGTTCGTTGGGATGTAAACTCGACCTTGTGGGACAAGTGTTCGACGTCAACCTTCTTTCTGTCATCCTCGATAATTTGATGTAGTAGTTAGTATGGATTGGTTATCCATACATCGCGCAGATATACCCTGCGAGAAGAAAGCTTTGCATACCCCTCTCCCTAGTGGAGAATCGTCATCTGTTCCAAACTACCAGAGTTGTGTAGAGGTTAGCATCAATTCTGCAATGAAAGCCCAGAAGTGTCTACGGAGGGATTACCCCGCTGTGTTAGCAACCGTCTCTGATTGTCAGGCTAAGGAAAATGGGATCGGGGATCCACCAATTGTTCGTGACTCCCCTCGGTGTGCTACTCGAGGAACTTTCAGGTTTACTTTCACAACTGTTAGTCGGAATCTCAGTTGATCTCATGATAGAGGCAACTCTGAATACTCGTACATTGTACCATCTTGCACAGGAGGGTTGCAAGAACTGTTTAATCAACTACAGGAAATACTTGACAGGAGTTTTTCGGACCTAGCTTTTCGCTTTGGGGAGCCCCATTTATATCCGTGAAGATAAGCCTTTTTGTATATATACTGATTATCCAGAACCTAACAAGGAGACAGTTAAGAACCGTTCGCCTCGATCATGTATTGGCAACCTGTCTACCAGTGCGAGGGTCAAGCTTCCATTCGAGGAATGACTAACGAATGAACTATCATTGGATGGGAGTCCAGAGGGGAGAATGTTCCTTCAACGGCATATCAGATACAGGGCGGCCATTACGACGTTGTATTCCAAAACCTCTGGGCTAATCATCACACCGGCAGTTGCATGGATCACATGAATCGACTATGCTTATTGACAACGTGTTGAATCATTTCCAGGAGGAAGGAACATCATAGACGACATCTGTATCTTATTTTAGGGCTCCTGAGGGAGGAGCCATTACGTGCGAGGTCTTGTTTAGTTTAACATCTAGATTCGAACGATGCATTTGATCATGTAACCAACGAAGTGGGAATACACGTGGATCTTGCTAGGATCCATTTTGCTAGAAACTGATCGACACCAAGGATTCCTTCGGGGATGCAGCAATTTCTTGGTTTCGCTGGATACTATCATAGATTCATCACATGATTTTCGAAGATTGCGCAGCCTTAACCTCTTTAGCACAGCAGGGAGCTGTGAACTCATGGGAACCAAAACAGGGGAACGTCTTTTCAGCTTTTGAAACCCAACTCTGCAACGCACTGAGCATCACTTCAATACGAGGGTACCGATGATCTGACGGTATACCATGATGGTTCGAATCAGAGTCCCAGTTACACATCGATGCAACATGAGAAGGAGATGGCCCACGTGGTGGACTTACAGGAAGAACTGCACGAGTCACAACCTGGGGTGGAAGCCACGATCTTAGATTTGAGCTGGAGGCACTACTTGGACGGTAACGAATGCACTACTTAGACCGATCACAAGGGCCTCCCGTGTACCCTTGTTTCAAGAGAGCTAAACATGTGATGGCGACGTTGGACGAAACTTTTAAATGAATACGACCGTGAAACCTGGACGTGCACGAGCTTTGCAGCTTGCTATCGACTCTAACATACCTGATCAGACTCGCCTTGTTCAAACTGAAGAACTGAAGGAAGAGAGTTCTCAAGATTGACCCATGCGGGGAATGGGGAAGCAACCTTTGGCAGGTCGGACGATATTTGCTACTTCATGGAACGAATATGGACCTCACTATACAGCAAGCTTAGGGAACTGGTGCAGGCGAAGCACACGGGCCTCGATATCCTATTCATCTAAGTTTTGATAGGATGTATTAAAAACCAAAGACCATGTATGGGTGACCGAGCCTGAAGGCCCACATAGCGACGCATGAGAACGATGGTTGACTTGTGGGAAAGTCAAGGTGGGATATCAGCAACCAGAAATGCATATATGGAAATGGGAACAGACTACCATGGATTTTATCATTGGTCTACTTACAACTCGAAACGGAAACATTATCACCTGGATGATCGTTGAGGGACACACGTTACCAGCACACTTTCTTGCAATCAAGAAAACAGACGAGTCTTCATAGTTGTGAATGTTCCTCTGAGAGAGGCAGCTTTTAGGCACGAGGTGCCAACTCCTGTTACCTCTGAATTTGATCTATGCATGATTTATGTCAGGCAATACACAACACCCTTGGCTCATGTCAGGACCAGAGCATTGCTTATCGCCGTTGGGCAAATGATCAGAGAAAACAAACTCTCCTGGCACTCGAAGACATGTTGCGAGCATGCGTGTGACTCGCTTTGGTGCAAATTGGAAGGACTCTTACCTATGCTTGAGTACTACACTTATCATTTTGGTAACCATGCAGCTCTGTTGAGGCATTACATAGACAATAATGCCAACCTCCTTGTTAGACTGAGATGGTTGACAACTTAATTACTAGTCCAGGACTGGTACTCGAAACTCTTGGGAAGGTTGTTTGGATCGGGAGTCGATTGGCGGCAACGTGTGACCGTCCGGAAAGCTGATAAACCTGGGAAATGCTGGAAGATCGCTGTAGGCGATCGTATTGTGTTGAAAGTCTCACCCTGGGAGGGTGTGGAATGCTTGGGAAGCATGGTGAGCTTAACTGACGTCACGATGGACCATTCAACAGTCTGGGAGGAATCGGTAGCGTAACCTACAAACTCGAGCCCTACCTGATGAATTAGATAACGTACACGATGTCATTTATGTCTCGAACCTAAAGAAGTGTCTGTTCGACGCAACACTTGTGATACCCCTGTTGAGGAACCCACTGTTAATCATGAGAGTTCGTTGGAACTCAAGACGTGGACCGAAATTCCCGTGAGGACGCAAAGATCAGGTGAAGCTCTGTTATCTCCGAATGTTCAAACAGTGGGACCAACTTTTGATATCATTGGCAAATTTCGGGACGAAATTTCTTTCAAGTTGGGGATGATGTGGACCCAACTGACCTCGCAATTCTGTTTTTACAATTTGGTTTACGTGGTGTCTGTGCAGTTATCTGGATGCTTAGTGATTGCGTGTAATGCTTGATTATTATTTGTGTAGTATTACATATAGTTTAATTAGAGTTTCTACCGCTTCATTCTTCTGTGTTTACTTGTCAAATTTCGGGACGAAATTTCTTTCAAGTTGGGGATGATGTGACAACCCGAATACTTGAGGTTAGCACTACTTAAACTCCACAATCCTTGGCGTGTATCTTTACGTCCAATTGTTCATATATTACGATCATATGAGACTTAGTGAGTTACGCTCGTACATCACTAAATATTTACGTATGCTTGTTAACTAAACATGAAACCGTTAAACGTATTATATGTGCTTGATTTCTTATGTTGCATGGTGTGTTTGTATGTACGTAATAGAATTAATAAATGTTGGTGGGCTTCGTTACACATTTGGGCCGAATTAGAACTCCCCACATGTAACCTGATTATGCTTTTCTTTGAAGCCCGAAAATATGGCCCAACTTCTCTTAAAAGCCTAAGGTTAAGCCCGAAGCACATTTTGTGGGCGGCATACAATATTTAATGTATTGTGAGTTATCTTTAGCTAACAATTACGCTAATCAGAAGGCTCTTATACTTTCCTTCCCTCATCTTGTTCTTGGCGTCGACCCTTCTCTTCATCTTGAAGTTCTTTGTGTTGATTCCGTGTCTTGTCTTGGTTAGTATCACCCGTCCCTACTTGGTATATGTTTTGATTATACTTAGTTGTGGTATGTCTACTGTTTAATGTATACGTGATTTAAGGGTGAATACATAACATAGTTTGTAAACTGTATTAGATGCATGATTAGGGAGTGACGTCTGTGAACATTAAATCCATGTTGTTGATTGATAATGTAATTGCCTAGTTAGTGCTAGGGTTAGATGAAGTGGACCAATGAATCAGATTAAACCCAATTGCATAGTGTTGGGCCTCGTTTAATCACCGGGCCGCACACACTCCTGTTGGTGGGGCTCGCATATATGGGTTTTTGTAGTGTGATAAAGTCAATATAGGGAATGTTGTAATATGCTAAGGTCTGTGGATTTTATATATATATAGTTTAATTAGATGAGTTAATCTATAATGGTTGCATATGTGGGGTTAATAAGTGGCTATTGTTCTAATCAACCGAGAAATTCCTGCCAATGATGAGGACCTAGAGAAGTGTTATAATGTTTAAACCAACAAATTGTGAATTGTGTTATAAGGAATAACCGAGCGATTGGACTTAGTCATTGAGTTATGATATGCTATGTGTAATGTTTATTATGTGATAAAGTATGTCTACTAGTGTAATTAGAACTCTTGTAATGTGCATGGCAATACGACAATGGGTGTATGAGAATTCATTTTATGCTTCTGTGAACTTTGATGTTTGTTATTTGACACTTTGAGGTATAGTCATGGATCATACCATAAGAATTACATGGTACAATAGTCATAACCAAGCTGAATTATATAAGATGTTGTAACCAAAGTGAATATGGGATGTTGTGAGTTATTCCTTTGAATAAGTTGTGAACTGTTAATGTGTGTATCATGTTATTTGTTGTGCAATGTGAAAATACTGAGGGCCTGAATATTTATTATAAATTGTAAGATAAATTGTGTCATACGTGCTTACCATCTGTGGAATATGTATAAGGAATAAGTGATTTCTGTGTAAACGGAACTCACTGTCATTGGAACCATACTAGGGTCGGGAAATCCACAGAGATAAACAAGTAGTTAATTCTACCGATCAAATCAAAGGTGAGTTCATCTCTCTTGAGCATGTGTCCTAGTGGTTGGGACAGTCTTTGGGTATCCCTGGGAGGGATAGGTTTTGGGTAACTTGTTTGGGTATTCCTGAGAGGAGTACGTCTTGTTGTAAATCGGTAATGTTGGATAATATACTCTTGCTATCACCTTTAAAGTCCCTCCGTGTTGTTTGGTTACCTGAGAGGTAACATGGTATTAGTTAGTAGCGCTACTTAGGTTTGGCAACCTCACCCCGTACCTGGGAGGACGGGTGTTGAACTAATGACCTAGTCATGACCAATGCTTTGATAGGAGCATTGGAGAAAGGGCAATGTAAATCAGAAGTCGTCTTGTATTCGGGGTATTATCAACATTAAATTCAATGGATTAACTGAACACTTGGTAACTATCGTTTTTGTAAAACTATGAACTCACCAGCCTTGTCTGATACACTTGTTGCATGCTCGCAGGTCGTTTGATATCTTGAATTTAGGAACTTGCTGTCTGGAGTAGCAGGAGTGGTCATGGGTCGACTGGAGAGACTCATGTGATTATTTGTTACTATTAAACATTGGTTTTGAACAATTTAACTATGGTCTATTCTTTGTTTACGCTGAACATGTTGGTTTTCGTTTAAACTTGTTGAAGGCGATTTTCATTAATAATTGGGAATTTGATTTATAAACTTGTATGGGTTCAATGTAATTAGTGGCTCGTTGTTGGACGTCACTGTAACACCCATAATAATTTTTATCATTTACATAACATTAAAGTAAGCATTTTATATGAAAAATGCCACTTAACAAAAACTTTTACATCATAAGTATTTAAACATGTTTACAACATCCAAAACATCGCTAAAAGTGTTTACATAATCCACTTTTATTAAAACAAAACAAGATCGAATGCGGAAGCTTCATTGAGAGGTGTGTTCGGTTCTTGCTCGTGGCTTGATCCTCATGCGGAAGCATATAACATTCACCTAGAATCAAAACCAACAAAAAAGTTAGTTTTGATTGTTTATTTACAAGTTAACACAAGTCCCATGAGCCAAACAATTAAACTAACAAGGATTTGCAGGTTTTACACCCGTCGCGTGCCGTAATCGAAACTATGCTCAAAAACGGGTTCGATTAACTTTGATATGCAAAATTCGGCAAAAGTGACTGGGCTCTACCGTAACTTACGGTAGCCACCGTAAGTTACGGTAGCCACTGGGCAAAACTGGTATGTCGTAAGGCAGTAGAAAACTGCCGTAACAATTTATTCGCTACCGTAAGTTACGGTGGCTACCGTAACTTACGGTAGCTTTCAAACTTAACATCTGAATTCACAAATTAATAGGCTTCGAGCCCTTGGCTTTAACATTCATTTTTAAAGACTTTTGACCTGTTCAAGTTTTTAAACCACAAACTTGTTTCTAATTAACCATTAAGCATACATCAACATGTTTATCTCAAAATCTTTAATTCGGGTTTGTAACTTTTATGAATTACGCGGCTAGTACCCAATCTATGCGCATAATTCTTTTGACCTACTTCGAAGATTTAAACCTTTTAAGTTTAAATCTTTCCCCTTGGTTATGAACAATCTACTGTATACTTATCTATAACTCACTATATGCGTACCTGGTTCGGATCAACATATTGACCCGTTTTAATACCTTGTCTCAATAACCGCTAATTCATAGCATCGCTAATTCATAAGCCGATTTATCCTGTGTGCATAAAACTCCACAAACACTTATTAGTCGTTAATTGTTAAATGGTATCAACATTACCATTTGACCCGTTTGGTCTAAACGACCAAACATTTTGCGCTTATATTTGACTAGATCACCATTTTACCCTTTTTATTCGTTTAAACCTACTTAGAAAGTAGCCATTCAAAAACTTATTTTTTTATGTCATCCCATGACCAAATTACCATTTCACCCATTTTTACCATTAAACATGGTTTTTCGTCTTTTGATACGTTCCGACCCGTATCTTTTCGTGTCAAAATCATATTTTGAATATAACCTTGTCGTATTTATAATCTATAAATAAATACATATCTTACGATAAAGGTGTAAGCTTTACTTACCTTGCATCCTTGCGAGCCTCATACTTGAACTTGTATCCATTTGACCCGTTCATTTCCAAGCTCCTACCTAGCTTGTCAGAGTCAAACAACCATATCATATCCACAAGATGATTAGATTAGTCAACCATTAACATGACCATCACACCTTATGGATTCACACACTTATTCATCAAAGTATGCTATTTATTCAACAACTATTTTTTTCCATAATTCTTTCCATTCACTAACCGTTTGACCCGTTAGTCAAGTTACTTATACAAACTAGTTAGTAAGTGATTTTGAACACTTTAAGCATGTCATATAAAGTGTTATTTGTTCCTAACAATAAATACTTCATGACTAAACTAGTATATGCAATCATATGCCTTTTCCGGATTAATAATAACATTATTAATGTGCAGCGATTTTCTATTCAGCTGCTGTAATTGACCATTATGACCCATTTAAAGTCCGAACAAGATTAACATGTTCAAAAATGGATCGTAGAAAACTTCAATACCTTCGCAAGCATATAAGGTACACCTTCTAACGAATTTTCTATGATTTTATATGATTTTTATAAAATCAGCACAACAACCATATTTTCATTTTTCAATCAGCTTTTAAGTTTTCTAAACAGCAGTTTTAATCACATTTTTGACCTCTTTAACAACCACATTTGTTTCTTATGATTGAGAACAGTAAAAATTTACTTCATAAGCTTTCCGAAAAGGTATAGAACACCCAAATCGGATAAACGGTTGATTTTATATGATTTTTTTAAGATTAGTCAAAATCCATATAAAAAGCTACGGAAATCATGTTTAGGTTCCTTTCAAATTCGACCCAAACCATCAAATGCAACCTATTTCCATGGCTATAACCCTTATTAAACTCTTGGTAATGGTTAGAAACCTATAACACAGTGATTGTAGGCTAAGAGATGTCAAAAACATCATCTATTTCAGCACTTTAGTTTTCATTTAGGCATTTTAACAAACACCTAGTGTGCATAATTTTACATACTTACTAACTAGTTCATAACTAGTTATTTTTACCAAAGTTAACATCAATTTGGTAATTTCACATCAATTTTAACATCAACAAACCTGAAATTGCTTTAGAGAATTCAAATTACACTAGTACAACTATCATAATCCTAGTGTCTTCATACTTCTACATCACCCACTTAACACCTTCAATGGTGATTATCAATTTCATAGTTTTTCATCATTAATTCATCAAATCCTCACTAGGGTTTGTTCCTAGTCATGGATTTATCCTAATTTCACTCTTACATCAAACATGCAAGCAATAATTTCGTTTATGATAATTCACCATGAATTCAAAAAAATCACCAAAAGATGGAATTCGACATACCTTGTGATCCTCTAGCCCGAGTGATCACTAATCCTAGCTTGGTTTTCGATTTAGACTTGATTTGCCCTCTTGATTTGGTTGATTTTGTGTATTTTAGGGTTCATTAGGGAAACCCCTTTTTTCTCCTGTTAGAACTCACGACCAGAACACACACTTGGGTGTGTGTTTTGGTGTTTTTATTTTTATTAAATAAAACCTCTTTCACTTTAGCCAACTTTAGCCCCTTAACTAACAAAGTGTTGTAAAAGTGTTATTAACCAAGTTTCTTTGACATCTTATAACACTTAACTAACTAGGTTGTTATTCCAAGTTACTTAGTGGGTTCGGGAAGTTATACCCTGTTTTATTTTAAGTCCCGTTAACTCGGGCCTTCTATATACCTTGTTTTTCTCAAAGTATTTATTCTCCTTTTTAATTAACATAAAGTTTATTTATTTCGATCTCACTATTTACCGGGTTAGTTTTTACCACTAACGGTACTCTTACCCGTCTTTACTATTAACGTGGTTTGATTACCAAACCCGTTTTCGGGGTGTTACAAGTCTACCCCCCTTAAAGTGGTTTCGTCCTCGAAACCTTTTCTTACATAATTCATTGAGTTTAAACTCAGTGTATTTGATCCGAGAAATCTTTTAAACATTATTTATACTTTTAACCAATTGTTAGTATTACCAGAAAAGTATGGTAACATCTTTTTGGTTACTTATTGTCTACGTATCTCTTACGACATAATGCAACTTGAAATAACGTAATCTTGTTATTTCCACTAGTTTAGTTAACTTAGCGATATCCATCGCTTTCATATACTATCAAATTCTTTATGAATCCGTTACTTTGTCCCGTTTAAGGGTCTTTAGTGAAATCTTTCACTTTTAGCAACCAATCCTTTTGTTTTCAAATTTATTTATTCGATTCAGTTATACCGAATCCACTGCTTACAAGCAAACCAAATTTCTTGATTTGAATTGCTGACCTTAACCGGTCTCACTAACTAGACTTATTAGTCGAGTTACTTTTTACCGCTCGCTTGGTTATAATGTGATTCTACTTCACATGGCATTTCTTGACCGTGATCGTGTCACATCATGTTTAATTTATATCAACCTTTCATTTTCGAAAATATCACTTTTCGAATATATCGTCTTGCGCCTATCAGTGTCAAGACTTGTATCTTTCATGCTTACTATTTAAATTCCTATCAGAATTTATATTTGTAAAAACGTTATTTCTTACTAAAATCGAAGTTTTAGTTTAGGATCTTCTCTTAACTTTTGTCAATTATCCATACCAGGATATTGACAGTCCATAATTTATTCTTTTACAGTCTTAGTTTTATGCGGGGATTCTCAACTGATTCCCTCGCTTTATCTAATTAACCCGTAGGTTTTATCACTTAGCCTTATGGGCTATTTTGATTAGACTTTCACCTCTTTAAGGTGAAGTCCTTATAATTTCTTTCTAATCATGACCCGTGGGTCGTTTTATCCTCATAGACCTTTCCATTGTTTATAACCCCAAAGGTTATATTGATCCCGTAGATCATTCCTTACTCATGTCATTCTTAAAATACATGTCTGGTGTCAAGGCACCCTGTTTTTGTTTGAAGAATCATATGGTTTCAAGCTTAGGTTTCGTTAACCTTGATTGTAGTTCCGTGGCTACAATTGTTTTCTTTCAGACAATTTTCCGACTTTATGACTTCTCACGTCATTTATCCGTCAGTTCTTCTTTTGCTTTTTGTTATTTGGTTTGCATATATTCTTATTTGGTTATGTCCCACTACGGGCTCATTACTCTTTTGCATTTGACGTTACCATTATCCCGCTTGCGTTTACTCACGCCGTCCGGCATGATATTATATTCGACCCGTTCAACTTTAAAATAGTTGAACATGATTTATTGGAAATTTCTATTTACATTATCTTGTCGTCTTTTAGTTATGACTCGAAACCCGAGTCTTTTAACTTTTTATCCGAGCTCTCGTTTCTCGGTTTACGCATGTATTTAATTCTTACCCATCAACCAGGTGTTTTACCGAAGTCGTTATTATTGCAACCCTCCCGGTATGCATTAAGACCTCGCTTCATTTTTATATTCCGACTTTGTCCTTAAGTTTGACGTTTTACAAAAACGACCCGTTAAGGGACATATTTGCGTTTTCCGGGTTCGAGTGTAAGTACACTCCCTCCCATTACTTGTCTAAATCATTTTACATGTTTGCGTTTTCCGGGTTCGAGTGTAAGTACACTCCCTCCCATTACTTGTCTAAATCATTTTACATGTTTGCGTTTTCCGGGTTCGAGTGTAAGTACACTCCCTCCCAATACATGTCTAAGTCATTTTACATGTTTGCGTTTTCCGGGTTCGAGTGTAAGTACACTCCCTCCCAATACATGTCTAAGTCATTTTACATGTTTGCGTTTTCCGGGTTCGAGTGTAAGTACACTCCCTCCCAATACATATCTTAATCAATTTACATGTTTCTTGGCCCCTTCCCTCGGGCTCATTATCCTAATATAATACGCTTCCGTCACTCGGCTGTGCGTTTACATTATTATCAAATATTTTGCTTATCTGATTCATTTGGGTACTTTTTAATTTGTCCCGCTTACCCCGTCCTTACTACATCGGATGTAAGTATGTCCATCATAAAAAGTTCATGGTATCATGTGTTCACTACCTACTTGGCCAGAGTAGGCGATCAACACATGACATACATGATCTTTTATAACTTTCACATCACACCCCATGTAAGTAACGCCTCTAATTAGTTTCCTTGGAATTAATATTCTGGATAGGTATTCTATTCAGGTTTTTTTTTTTCCAAGTTTTTAATTTACATATGCAACGGTCAACCTCTATGTATTTGTTGCATATTACTATTGGCGTAATTATTTAAAATGCGCACCTGCAAATGCTTGCCCTAACGGGCTTCTCTTGCCATTAGCCTTGTTCGCATCGCCACGCGATTTAGGTCCTTGCTAAGTATGCTCTTCTTGTCATACCTCGGACCGTTCCATCATCATATCCACAATTCATTCAACTCTCGTCATCTTCAGACACGAGTGTCCTTCAGTTAAAACATTCACAAAAGTTAGTAATGTCAACTTCAATAATTGCCCGTATTATAATACAAGGCTTTTCTACTATACGCGTCAACGCGCGTAATTTCGTCAACTACATTTATCGCTTAATTGAGGTAACGTGTATCACACGATAGCCCCATGTGTTGTTTACAACACTTTAGCATGCTAAACTATTAGCATAGATGTACTTACCGGATTTGCGATCAAGCCTCGAACCGAACACACTTTACTCTTTAACCGTGAGCTCTGATTACCAACTTGTAACACCCATAATAATTTTTATCATTTACATAACATTAAAGTAAGCATTTTATATGAAAAATGCCACTTAACAAAAACTTTTACATCATAAGTATTTAAACATGTTTACAACATCCAAAACATCGCTAAAAGTGTTTACATAATCCACTTTTATTAAAACAAAACAAGATCGAATGCGGAAGCTTCATTGAGAGGTGTGTTCGGTTCTTGCTCGTGGCTTGATCCTCATGCGGAAGCATATAACATTCACCTAGAATCAAAACCAACAAAAAAGTTAGTTTTGATTGTTTATTTACAAGTTAACACAAGTCCCATGAGCCAAACAATTAAACTAACAAGGATTTGCAGGTTTTACACCCGTCGCGTGCCGTAATCGAAACTATGCTCAAAAACGGGTTCGATTAACTTTGATATGCAAAATTCGGCAAAAGTGACTGGGCTCTACCGTAACTTACGGTAGCCACCGTAAGTTACGGTAGCCACTGGGCAAAACTGGTATGTCGTAAGGCAGTAGAAAACTGCCGTAACAATTTATTCGCTACCGTAAGTTACGGTGGCTACCGTAACTTACGGTAGCTTTCAAACTTAACATCTGAATTCACAAATTAATAGGCTTCGAGCCCTTGGCTTTAACATTCATTTTTAAAGACTTTTGACCTGTTCAAGTTTTTAAACCACAAACTTGTTTCTAATTAACCATTAAGCATACATCAACATGTTTATCTCAAAATCTTTAATTCGGGTTTGTAACTTTTATGAATTACGCGGCTAGTACCCAATCTATGCGCATAATTCTTTTGACCTACTTCGAAGATTTAAACCTTTTAAGTTTAAATCTTTCCCCTTGGTTATGAACAATCTACTGTATACTTATCTATAACTCACTATATGCGTACCTGGTTCGGATCAACATATTGACCCGTTTTAATACCTTGTCTCAATAACCGCTAATTCATAGCATCGCTAATTCATAAGCCGATTTATCCTGTGTGCATAAAACTCCACAAACACTTATTAGTCGTTAATTGTTAAATGGTATCAACATTACCATTTGACCCGTTTGGTCTAAACGACCAAACATTTTGCGCTTATATTTGACTAGATCACCATTTTACCCTTTTTATTCGTTTAAACCTACTTAGAAAGTAGCCATTCAAAAACTTATTTTTTTATGTCATCCCATGACCAAATTACCATTTCACCCATTTTTACCATTAAACATGGTTTTTCGTCTTTTGATACGTTCCGACCCGTATCTTTTCGTGTCAAAATCATATTTTGAATATAACCTTGTCGTATTTATAATCTATAAATAAATACATATCTTACGATAAAGGTGTAAGCTTTACTTACCTTGCATCCTTGCGAGCCTCATACTTGAACTTGTATCCATTTGACCCGTTCATTTCCAAGCTCCTACCTAGCTTGTCAGAGTCAAACAACCATATCATATCCACAAGATGATTAGATTAGTCAACCATTAACATGACCATCACACCTTATGGATTCACACACTTATTCATCAAAGTATGCTATTTATTCAACAACTATTTTTTTCCATAATTCTTTCCATTCACTAACCGTTTGACCCGTTAGTCAAGTTACTTATACAAACTAGTTAGTAAGTGATTTTGAACACTTTAAGCATGTCATATAAAGTGTTATTTGTTCCTAACAATAAATACTTCATGACTAAACTAGTATATGCAATCATATGCCTTTTCCGGATTAATAATAACATTATTAATGTGCAGCGATTTTCTATTCAGCTGCTGTAATTGACCATTATGACCCATTTAAAGTCCGAACAAGATTAACATGTTCAAAAATGGATCGTAGAAAACTTCAATACCTTCGCAAGCATATAAGGTAAACCTTCTAACGAATTTTCTATGATTTTATATGATTTTTATAAAATCAGCACAACAACCATATTTTCATTTTTCAATCAGCTTTTAAGTTTTCTGAACAGCAGTTTTAATCACATTTTTGACCTCTTTAACAACCACATTTGTTTCTTATGATTGAGAACAGTAAAAATTTACTTCATAAGCTTTCCGAAAAGGTATAGAACACCCAAATCGGATAAACGGTTGATTTTATATGATTTTTTTAAGATTAGTCAAAATCCATATAAAAAGCTACGGAAATCATGTTTAGGTTCCTTTCAAATTCGACCCAAACCATCAAATGCAACCTATTTCCATGGCTATAACCCTTATTAAACTCTTGGTAATGGTTAGAAACCTATAACACAGTGATTGTAGGCTAAGAGATGTCAAAAACATCATCTATTTCAGCACTTTAGTTTTCATTTAGGCATTTTAACAAACACCTAGTGTGCATAATTTTACATACTTACTAACTAGTTATTTTTACCAAAGTTAACATCAATTTGGTAATTTCACATCAATTTTAACATCAACAAACCTGAAATTGCTTTAGAGAATTCAAATTACACTAGTACAACTATCATAATCCTAGTGTCTTCATACTTCTACATCACCCACTTAACACCTTCAATGGTGATTATCAATTTCATAGTTTTTCATCATTAATTCATCAAATCCTCACTAGGGTTTGTTCCTAGTCATGGATTTATCCTAATTTCACTCTTACATCAAACATGCAAGCAATAATTTCGTTTATGATAATTCACCATGAATTCAAAAAAATCACCAAAAGATGGAATTCGACATACCTTGTGATCCTCTAGCCCGAGTGATCACTAATCCTAGCTTGGTTTTCGATTTAGACTTGATTTGCCCTCTTGATTTGGTTGATTTTGTGTATTTTAGGGTTCATTAGGGAAACCCCTTTTTCTCCTGTTAGAACTCACGACCAGAACACACACTTGGGTGTGTGTTTTGGTGTTTTTATTTTTATTAAATAAAACCTCTTTCACTTTAGCCAACTTTAGCCCCTTAACTAACAAAGTGTTGTAAAAGTGTTATTAACCAAGTTTCTTTGACATCTTATAACACTTAACTAACTAGGTTGTTATTCCAAGTTACTTAGTGGGTTCGGGAAGTTATACCCTGTTTTATTTTAAGTCCCGTTAACTCGGGCCTTCTATATACCTTGTTTTTCTCAAAGTATTTATTCTCCTTTTTAATTAACATAAAGTTTATTTATTTCGATCTCACTATTTACCGGGTTAATTTTTACCACTAACGGTACTCTTACCCGTCTTTACTATTAACGTGGTTTGATTACCAAACCCGTTTTCGGGGTGTTACAGTCACACGCCTAACATGGATATTCCCTAGGTGGTATTTTGACGGTGTGACACATACAAGCTGCGCACCCTGGATGGACACATCATCCCGCGCACATGGAACGCGCAACAATTGCGCAAATGCTACATGTGAACACCTTTGGCCAAGCACCATTTCACTCAATTATGTTTGCTACAAGCCTTTTTAAATTACTTATGTCGGCTATACGCCTTTTTCCTATTTCAATGATGTACGTTGGCCCAGCGCCTGTTTTCAAGCTATTTAAAGCAAGCATCGACTATGCCTTGTTATTTATCATCATGAGACTACGTTACAAATGCATGTTAAACTTTTGATTAGCACGAAAACACTTCAGTAAATTATGAGCTCTCGAGTTATGCCTCCAAGGTCCTCCGCGAACATAGCGCGAGACCGGGCAGTTATACTCATACACGAGCCACACTTACATTTATTCGCGCTAACTTAACCAAAGTTTCTAACAACCATGCAATAATTGTAACTTGACATAAAAAACAAACAAACGTAAATGTCACATTCCAAAAAGCGCGTCCGCGCAATAATCACATAAAAAGTAGCAAAACATCATCAGTTCGATTCAAAAAGCGTGATCGCGCGATGAGTTACATTTAACATTTAAAAAGAAAATTACAAGGCACAAAGCATATCAACACTATCATCTACTCATAACCATCACCATCATCGCCGTCATCATTCCCATCGCCATCGCCATCACCAACACCACCAGTTGTTTCTTCCTCATCAGATAACTCCACAGCCTATGGAGGGTCTAGGATAGTCTTTAGCTGCGAACACCAATCATCATGCTTCAACGGTTCAGTAACCAAATCCATCACAGGCAACGATAGATGGTCATAAACCCCTTCAGCGCGGGTTAGCGCAACATCAGCCTGATCGGTCACCGAGCAATGACTGATATCAAACTCTTGTCCAAATGCTTCTTCAACATGATGAGCACATTCTAGATAGCCTCCACGATGCCCAACCGCACGTGAAGCATCTATGAGCACGGCAACAGCCGCATCCAGCTCAGAAGCATTCAGAATAGAATTAGCAATCTGTAAGAAAGACAATAGATGAGAACAAGACAACGAAACAAAAATAAAACCCAAGGGAGGGGAACCTTACCAGAACTACCCCTCTACTATGCAACCATTCGGAGTCGGAAACTAGCGTGTCCATGATTGCTTGAGCTTCAGCATAATTGTTTTGGGCTACATTAAGGGCAGAGGTGCTAATATCTAGCGCCTCGTCGGCCCTCTGTTTGGCCTCCTCGGCGGTAGCAGCCTTCACCCTTTATGCCTCAAGATCAATCTCCAAGGATTCATTCTTGTCGGTTTGCTCATGCAACGACACCTTAACTCTGCAATCTCCACATCCTTGGCATGCAAATCCTTGTCCTTACTGGCCACCTGTGCCTTCAACTCAGCCTGTGAAGAATGAAAATAAGGACTTAAGTAATATTTTTACAAGTACAAAACATAATCAGGAAAGGGTTAAGTTTGTTGAACCTCAACATGCTCTTTGTCCGCTCCAACATCCTCAACCTTCTTTGTTAATGTGGCAATCTGAGCCTCAAGGTCGGTAATCTTGGAGCGAGCAGCGTACATGCGCTAATTATCTTTCTTACACACCTCCTTCCATTCCGCACGCTCTTTCGACAGGAGCTCCTCAGCAGCACGAAGCTTACTCCTTAAGCCCTGGCGGCCCCACTCTTCAGATTTTTTCTCAGAGTCAAACTTGGCCTTCTCCTCAGTAAAGGCAGCTTTCAACTTTTCAAAATTCTTAATCTGCCTTAACAAGCGCTCACGATACTTCTCCCAATCCCCTCGCTCTTTAACCATTGTACGCCACTCGCGCACAATTTGGTGGTTAGCAGCGCGGGTATTGGCTTCGCCGACAATATAGGCATGATACAACCCATCATGGGTTCGCGCCCTTTGCCGGTTAACCTCACCGAGAGGGAAAGAATTCAAAAACCAATCACGACATGGACTAAACTCCAGGAAAGTGTCTTTCTGCTTTAAACCCCAGGGAGGATGGTGAGGAGCATCACCGTGAGCCTCCTCGGTATAAGTCTTGTAATAGATATCCCCTAAGGTATCCTTAGGACCTATCGGAGGATGAGGCATTGAGCTTTGGCTCCCTGCACCAGCTTGTCCAGCCGCGAAAGCGCTCGAACGAACATTGCCACCAGCAGTCGTGCCACCAGCAGCAGTGGTAATTTCTTTATGCGCAGGCCCGGTCGGCTTAACAACCTCGGGGCCTTTTCCCCGAGTAGTTTCTTTCTTCATTTCATGAAGGGGCTGGTCAAGCCCCGTAATCCGTGCGACCTCCGGACCCTGCGTTTTCTCTTGTGTAATAGTAGCAGTGGCCTCGGTCTTTTTTGGCTCATCGCCTTCAAGCTTTTCAGCAACCTTCTCTTTCTCTTTCTCTCTCTCCTTCTCTTTTCCTTTCTCCCCCTCCTTTTCTTTATCTCTCTCTTTCTCAGCCTCTAACTCAGCAGACTGAAGAGGTTTGATTACAAACTTGGGTTTCTTTGGCCCTGGCTCATTCGGTTCTTTTGGATCCTTAAACACAACTCCCTTAGTCTTCTCAGGGGTCTTCTTCTGAGCCTCTGCAGAAGCTAAGTGTTAAAAAGAGACTCTACTAAAAGAATATGAAGGGCGTCACAATACTAACCTGGAGAGAACTTGTAAAGGGAGCGCAGGCTGCTCTGTTTCCCTATTACTGGGGCTCCCCCAGCTTTCTGCGCCGCTTTAACGCCAGCAGCAGCCTCATCTCTACCTCTTTTTCTGCTCACCAACTTGGCAGCAGGCTCTTCCTCTTCTTCTTACTCTTCTTCTTCCTCATCTTCATCCAGCGCGACGGAAGAAGGAGTAGCGCCAGCATCTGGGTTCCGTGACCCCGCGCTTCCTGAGCTTTTTGGGCCAGCAGCGCTGGTTTTCTTCTCACCTATACGGGAAAAACCCTCAAGTGTGTCACTTGCAACAATGTAATCGTCTAGGTTACTCTGCCAGAATCGGTGAGTACCTTTATCAGAGACACCACCAGTTGCGCGGCTACTCCCGCCTTTCTTGTTGGTTGGTTCAGCATCGAAGGTAATCACTTTCTTCTTCTTCTTGTTTGGATTCTTCTTCTTCTCCTCTGGATCAATCCCATGGTCGCGCAACACACCTGCAAAGATGTTAGACCAGGAACTTGGCTCCCCATTCGAAGATCCTACAGGGTCCTCACTGGAAAGATAAAGAATCTCTTTCCCAGTAGAAGTCACAGCACGCAAGGGCCTGGGGTTAGGTAGATGCGCACCTTCGGTTACAGTGGGAGGATTGGCAAAGGCTCCAGTAGGAGGATAAAGGAAACGGCCTTTGATGTGCTCATACCAATAAGGCTCCCTCGGTTGCAGCGGGCGCACACCCATAGACCCACCAAAGGTGGGGAAAGCAACTTGATAAAGGTGCGCCTCTGCAATGAAATCAAGCACTTAAGCGCAAACGAATTAAAAGGGGAATAATCAAACAAACCATAAACCTCTATCTTGAAACTTCAGAACAGGGACTTCGTTGTTGTCCTCTGGCCACTGATCACTCATCTGCGCCGCGACCAAGACATTTTCACCAAAGATTCAATTTGGTGTGGCAGTGAGCTTCAAGTACCAGTCTTCTTTCTTAGGAATCGCCCGTTCCTCCTTCTCGATTGTGTCCGGCGCCCGGAAGATCATCGCGATCGGAATAACTTCCTCTCTAATGAAGAAAAACTTCTGCTTCCAATCATGAAAGCTCTTGGGAGGATTCAGCAAAATCTTCTTTGCTGAACCACGGTTGCCAAAGGAATAGAACCCCATATTCCTAATCAACTGATAGAAAACCCTAAACTTCTCCACTGTGGGTTCTATGTCATGAGACCGACACAAGAACTCGAAGTGTCGCACCTTCACCATACCGGGTGGACTCATCTGGGATATATGAAACCCATAGTAATGAAGAATATGGGCCATAAACTCCGTCGCCGGCAACCGGAAATTGCCTTGTAAAAAGAAATCTTCAAAGAGGGTAATATACCCCGGCGGTGCGTCGGCGGCTATTTGGTTTTGACCGGGATATCGTGCATCCCACTCCGGTAGAAACCGGAATCCCATAGTAATCTGTTCAAACAATCCCTGGTCCCATTTGAGGGCACGGAGGGGACCTTCGTCAACTGGGTTTTCTTCTTTAGCCATGTGTAAAAACAGATGAAGATCTTCAAACTCCTGGGAAAAACTTGAAGATCTGCTAGTGCAACTGATGAAGTTTTGAATACTTGAGAGAGAATAAGAGAAAGCAAATAAGGATTTGTGATTTCCTCTCTCATCTCGTCGACTATATATACCCATCGCATTTAATGCGATGGATAAACGTGCCGGATTCACAATGCGCGTAACCAATCAGGAGCCGCCACGTAAGGCGGGATTCTTGGAGTGATGGTTACCACGCGCGGTTGGGCCTCACTCGCCTGACGAAAAGCCGAACCGTCAGTGACAACATGATGATGGACGTGTCAGCAGTCAACTCAAACGTCGCTGTCAGCGACATTTTGCACCAACCTGACAGAATTCAAAATTCGAGGTTTTTCCCGCCCAAAGTTACTACAAACTTCATGCGGAAGTTACCCAGGTCGCGCAACATTCATAATTATCCAATGAATCTGCTCGCTTAAACTTGAAAGCAGAGAATTATCAACAGACAAATCTGGTAGTCGCGCCGTAGTAACTGCCAAACGATTATACGCGCGCCACCTACCAGAATCAACCAAGCGTTTTTCACAGATAGCACTCTTTTTCTTCTAAGTCCAGATCTCCAACCATTTACTTCGCGCATGGAGAAGCACTGGACTAGGGGGACTTGAAGGGGTATGGTCCCAAAAAGCCGCGCAGGCCAATCTGGTCGCGCGCTGGACCATACTCCTTACTCAGCAAAGCTGATCAGTCTCTTCAACCCGCGCGGGCTACTCAAGCAGAATAAGGTCTCGCGCGAGGTCCAAACAAAAGACGACATCAGTTTCCACACTTAGCGTTCTAAATATGAGTCTTCAGCCCATGCAACCCTATGCGCGCTACTTACGTGCTCAGCAAAGGCCGCGCAGGAGTCAAAGCGAGAGGCCACTTCAGAAAATACAAAGGTACAAGTGGCAGAAGAATAAGCCAATCAGCGTCCTCCAGGCTGTGCTCTATCGTGCTCCACGATCGTCTAACGTGCAGGAGACAGAAAGTACACAAGGATGCCTACGTGGCAACAATCAAGGGGCGGCGACACGTGCCACATGATCTCCACTTACCTGCTGATGGCAGAGGGACAACAAGGCCGACAACTAGGACACGTGGCTCCAATCACGGTGCACCAGCACCGGAGATCTTCTAGAAGACATTAACGGTCGACACCAGAGAGACAAAGAGGATATTCCCTGTTTATCACCTTCCGGCCCAAGGCCCATCAACCCACCTCCTCTTACACCTCTCCAGCTATAATTAGAGACCTTCATGTACAGGTTACACATTCCATTCCCTCTACTCTCACTCTTAACACACTTATTTCCTTAACTTATTCTCATGCCGGAGTCTGGTTAAGAGGGAAACCCTCATATTCCCCTCTTAACGAGCTAACGGTGTTCTGTTTTGCAGGAAGATCAGATCAAATCGGAGCTCAGGAAAGTTTAAGAAGATTAACCCTTATGAAAGGAACATAAACTAAACTAATTAACTCTAAAATTAGTTCCGTGTTTCTTCAGTAGTAGTAGTTTAAAAGATCACATTTTAAGAGTTATATATGTTTTGGTAAAAAATTACCGAAGCAATTAAGTGATCAAATTAGTTAAGTGAGGTAGTGTGCTAGAGGTGTTTGTGAAAAATATGCTGGTTAAGTTGCTAACAAAAATAGTTTTCAGGATACGGCTCAGGATATCGAGCTGTATCAACAATCAAACAATGAGCAAAAAAGGTAAATGGTGACACAGGATGTACGAGGAAACCCCTTGATCAATCTAGATCGCCGGCACAAAACCTCGGTTGCTGACAATTGCAGTTGCCTTGTTCTTCTTATTACTTCAAATGTCAGGATACAGTGCAGGATATAATACGGATCTACTAGGTTTTACAATGTGATTTGAATACAAGTGTAAGTGTGTTGTGAGTGATTGCAGCTAGAGAGCAAAAGTGTACAATAAATTGTGTGTGTTCTTATCTGATCCGATCAATCCTATTTATAGTAAAGCAAAGCTAACTAACTAGCATACAAATCCGGGATATAGTGAATATTCCCTTTGTGAACGTTGTAGTCCAGGTCTTCCGGATTCAACGTTCCTATTCCAACAGATTGGCCTGAGTCTTTGGGAGAAGAAGTCCACTTGAACGTTATAAACTTGCTTCATTAATCTGCACGTTAATTAATTAGTTACTACCAGGATACTGTGTCAGGATGTTACCAATATCCTGATCCGATATCCTGATCACAATAACAGAAACATAGTCAGAATATTATTCAGGATATATGAGCAGAAAACCACCCATAACAATTGTCCCCCAAATATATATGTTGGTATACCAATTCCAACGGATATGTTTTAAAGTCTTATCTCGCGAACCGAGGCAATTAAATTGAAGTGACGATTGAGGTAACATTGTGCAACTTCCAACGTGCTTTTCACTCGATGGCCATCTATCTTGCCCCTATATCTTTTCTTTTTCTTGTTGATAAACGATCACCTTCCTCAGATTTCTCAGGTATTTCCCTCTTCTTATCTCTTAGAATTTCTTCGCCCAAATTTTCCGATGGCCACCAGAACACGCTCTCATTCCGGCGAGTCTTCCTCGTCATTTGTCAATCAGAAGCTACTCAAAAACCCCCGAGAAGGAGGTGTGCTCCTTCGATAACGCCGATATCAACGCATTAAGAACCTCCGGTTCTTTCTCCGACACGGTGAGCATCCGTCCATTCGACCGGAGCATCCGTTTCGACGTATCCTCCGAGGAGTGGATCTGTTTCTCGTCATACCCATTTTCCCTTGGTCTTCGATATCCCTTCCCGGAATTTATCATGGAGTTTTTCCAAATTACCGGCCTCTGTTTTGCTCAAACAATGCCTATGGTCTGGAGAGTATGTCACACCCCTATTTTCCACGTGTCACCGGTGGGCCCGGTGGGGAGTATCGTGACGTAGTTGGTATCATCATAGACAAACAACACAATATATATATGCACAGCGGAAACAAAGATAGATTCATTTCAACTTTAATAAAGTGTAATATTCAATATCACTAATAGTTGAAACGGATCCACAGGCGGATCAAAATAAAATAAGATATTGTTCAACAGTTTATTGTCATCCAAGCTTGCGAGGCTTATTGTGGACACTCTAGAAGACTGCCAGCCTATTACGTGTAGTACCTGCACTTAACCTTTTGGGAAAAATACGTCAGTTTACACTGGTAAATACAATTTAACTGACTCATTTTGAAAATGGTTGAAAATTGATTTGAATGCTCAAGGCACAAAACATTTTATAACTTGGGATAATTATTTTATATAATCTTGTGAACGAATTACATGTTACTTGTGCGTTCAGTAGCCCGGATCTTGTCCGGGTTAAAGATCAATAGACACACCACAATATAGAGTTATACACTGACAGGTGTACGCCTACACCTCGTGCTCAGGTCGTGGCCATCTCGTAAGATGATGCCAAGGATATCCGGGACATGGTCATTAACCCCCCAAAGGCTTTAAGTGAACAAGACTGTTTAAACGAGCCGATCAAATTATTCAATTAACCACCCAAGGATGTAAGATTTGATGCTCGATCAAGCGGTATTTTATATACCGTAACCCAAGCCCATATAGGGAAAATAAGTTAAAAGTATTTACCTGAGTAAAGTATAAATCACAACTAGCAAGTGAAGGTAGCTTTTACTGGTTCTTCTTAGTCTGGAACAAAGGTTTATAATAACCTATTAGATTTCTAACGGGCCTTTATTTAAGCTTAAGCTTAGACCGGTTAGCTTTAAGGACGAAACGGTTCAAACGCACGATTAAGCGAAGACCGGATAGAATGTGATTTAGACCCGACAAGTTTGAATACTTGTATATTATGGGTATACTAAATACATTCTGGATTTTGAGACAAAAATGATAATGTTTGACCCGTCTCGGTCAATTTATGCAACTAGTTACATAAACTGAACCGAACGCGAAAAGAGCGTTACGGGTAACCGTAAGAGTCATATGAAAGTTCCCTGAGATAATATGCTCTAAATATGTTATAATATCAGTAAGATATCTTCTATTATGCCCCAATTGAATTTAAACACAATTTATGCCTCATAAGGGCATTTTGGTCATTTAAAAGATTATAAAAGAGTAAAATTAGAAATCTGAGTTACAGGTCTGGTTCATACAGTAAATATACTTAATTTAACATGTTATAACAGTAGGGTATGACCCATAAGTGAAAATCATCATTTAAAACCAAACTATGCACCTTAGGGGTATTTTGGTAAATTCACAAGGGCTTAAAAGGCCAAAATTGGAAACCTGAGTTCAAAAACTTGTACTTACTGTTATTTTATAAAAATATACTCAAAACATCAGTAGGTATCAACCTTATATGTTTAATATGGTTATAGTGCATACTATGCGGTAAAAACGCTTAAAGATGCGATTTAGAGCCGTTTCCGGGTTTTTAAAAGAAAGCTGATATTTTTATATTTCCAGAATGCTCAAAATATTTTATTTATCAAATAAAATCAGTAGAAAAAGGTTTGGGGTCAAAAGGATTTGTAAAACTCATTTTATGGCTTAAAAGGGCAAAATCGGTAATTACCGAATTAAACTTAGAGACCTATGTTATGCTCAGCCAAAAATTAAATAAAAATCTTTAAAAATCCCAAAATATTATATAACATCAGTGGGTAAAAAGTTTGATATCAAAAAGTGGCTTTAAATAGGTTATATGCTAATTACGCCAATTAATTAATATAAAGCTTTCAAAATACGCTAATGAGCATAACTCTTATTCTGGACCTCAAACTGATATCAAATTTCAGGTACAAGTTTATAAATCAGTAACAAATGTTTCTACTAATTCACTTTTTCAAAAATCCCGTTTTATAGCCAAAAGGGCATAATAGTCAACTTTAAGCATAAATCGGAAACATGCATATGAATCGGATAAGTGTTGAACCAAGTTGTAAAATCTTAGAGAGTTAAACTTATATAAAAATTGGTCCAAACTAAGCTCTAATGCAGATCTCAAACATGCATGAACAGATCAGAACTGAAAGTCAAAGAAAAAGTCAATTTATGCGACTTTCGGTTCCGATTCGGGTTTAAACTGAAAATTGTCGAGATGAACATGTTGAGACATGTTCTTACATTAATTATCAAGTTATTTTAATGATCAAACAGGTTGCATGTACCCTACATTGCTAATCATGCTTAAATTTGCAAAAACACATTCTGTTGACTTTTTGAAACAAGCTTTGACTCGACAATTATCATACTTAGAGTGGAAATCTGAAAATACCCTTTTGAGGGTTTGTTACCCACATAAATACCAACTTGTAGGTACTTTCAATTTTGAGAAAAGACTGAGCCAATTTCATTTAATCACGAAGTCAAACTTAATTTACGATGGATTGACTTTCGGTTAATAAACTAAGCTAGAACGGATTTGAGAAGGTTATGAATACTTACAAGAGTCCTAACAAAGCTTAGAGATCACTAGGAAGTTGTCTTGTCGTCCAGAGAGCTCCAGAGATGTTCTTGTGAATTTTTGAAAATGTAAGTAATGAAAGTTTCAAGCTTCAAGTCCCATTTATCTAAGTTTTGATCTGATTAGAGGCTGCCACAGAGGTCTAGGAGTGATATGAGAAGAGGACAAGTGCCCCTAAATGCATGAAAATCGATTGGTGAGGCTCTGGAGTCGACAACAGCTGGTTACAACTCGCAACAGACTCAAACTGGCAGCTGGTCGCGATTTTTGTCACTGGCAGCTGGTAGGCGGGCCGCGACAGGCCCCTCGCGGGCCGCGTACAAGGTGTTTACCAGCTTAACAAGTTTCAACAATTTACAATTCAGTCCCTGATCTTTGTAACGTGTTTTTGGCTATTTATCTTGCACATTAGACCCTAAAATCTTATTTTTAAGGGCCTTGGGACTCTTACAAACATGGTTATGTCCTCGGTTAACTTTGTGCTTACCCGAAAAGTCACGAATTTCATCGTTAACGCATTTAACCCTTCGTGCACGGTTTTGATCATATCTTTCTCATACGATAACGAAACTTGATGAAATTTTTACCACATATTCTAGTGAGTATACTTTATCATTACAAAGCTTCAGGTTTGCCAAAAGGTCACTCAGAGGTATACTTTCAACATGTTGACACATTTAGTCCCTGTAGTTTGTAATTCCTCACTTTCTTTCATTTCTCGCTGCGTATGATCCATGATTTATCCGTTTAAGGTTATAAACACCATGTAGGGTTATTGTAGAGTCTATTTATCAATTGTTGACACTTTGGACCCTTATATTCACATAGTTTCACTGTTTGTCAACTTTAGTCCTTCTAAAGTATGTTTTCACATATTCAAAGTCCATGACACGTGTCAATACTTTATTGGACGTAAATTTTCGAGGTGATACATCCTCACCCCCTTAAAAGAAATCTCGACCCCGAGATTTACTGAAACAAATGAGGGTATTTTTCTTTCATCGTGGATTCTACCTCCCACGTGTATTCGGGACCTCTACGGGCATCCCATTTGACCTTAACAATAGGTACATGCTTCCTTCGAAGCTTCTTTACCTGTCGATCTTCAATTGACAATGGCTTTTCCACAAATTTCAAGCTTTCATCTATATGTACATCCGTATGTGGTATAACCAGTGATTCATCAGCGAAACACTTCTTCAAATTACAGATGTGGAACACATTATGGATAGCACTAAGCTCTTCAGGCAGGTTTAACTTATAAGCAACTGACCTGACACGTTCGATAACCTCGAAAGGTCCTATGTATCTCGGGCTTAGCTTGCCTTTCTTACCAAATCGCATCACCCCTTTCCAAGGTGATACTTTAAGCAACACTTTATCACCCACTTCGAAGTGAAAAGCCTTACGCTTTGGATCCGCATAACTTTTCTGCCTATCCCTGGCAGCTTTCAAACGATCGCGAATCTGGACAATCTTATCCGTCGTCTCAAAAACTATCTCTGGTCCTGATAGTTGGACATCTCCAACTTCCGCCCAACAAATGGGCGATCTACACTTTCTATCGTATAAGGCCTCAAAAGGCGCAGCTTTTATGCTGGTGTGGTAGCTATTGTTGTAGGAGAACTCAATTAGTGGTAGGTTCTTATCCCAATTACCACCTAAGTCGATCGCACATGCACGTAGCATGTCTTCCAACGTTTGAATAGTACGCTCACTCTGACCGTCAGTCTGAGGATGATAAGCCGTACTAAAATTTAAACGAGTGCCCAAAGATTGTTGGAATCTTTTCGAAAAATGAGAGGTGTATCTTGTATCTCTATCCGAGATAATAGACACAGGTATACCATGCAAAGCTACAATCTTATCAACGTATAGCTGGGCTAACATATCTGAGCTGTAAGTTTCCTTAATAGGTAGGAAATGTGCTGACTTCGTCAGTCTATCCACTATGACCCATATAGTATCGTTTCCTTTTCTCGTCTTTGGCAACTTGGTGATGAAATCCATCGTCACCATTTCCCACTTCCACGTAGGAATTTCAGGTTGTTGTAACAAACCTGACGGCTTCTGGTGTTCAGCTTTGACTTGCGCACAAGTCAAGCATTTAGCTACATAAGCAGCTACAGACTTTTTCAAACCAATCCACCAGTAGTTTGCTTTTAGATCCTGGTACATCTTGTCAGCTCCAGGATGAACAGAATATTTGGAACTGTGGGCTTCCTGGAGGATAACATCTCGATGTCCTCCAAAAACTGGAACCCATATTCGTCCATTCAATCTTAGCATTCCGTCCTTGTCATGGGATAACTGCTCCTCAGTTACTCCCAGTTTTTCTTCAGGATAGTTAGCTTCCAGCACAGCTTCCTTCTGTGCTGCTAGCACCCTTTCGTTTAAACTATTCCTTATTTCAATGCGCTTGGCATTGATTCTTATCGGCTTTACTCTTTCTTTTATGCTCAAGGCATCAGCAACTACATTTGCCTTGCCTGGATGGTATTTTATCTCACAATCATAATCGTTTAGAGTTTCCATCCAGCGTCGCTGCCTCATGTTCAAGTCCTTCTGATTGAACAAATGTTGAAGGCTCTTGTGATCTGAATAGATCACACACTTGGTTCCATATAAGTAATGCCTCCATAGCTTTAATGCAAATACAACGGCACCCAGCTCCAAGTCGTGGGTGGTGTAGTTCTTTTCGTGCACCTTTAGTTGTCGTGAAGCGTAGGCAATGACCTTGCCTTTTTGCATGAGTACACAGCCCATACCAGTGTGGGATGCATCACAATACACCACGAATTCTTCTATACCATCGGGCAATGTTAACACTGGTGCATTACTCAACTTTTTCTTCAAAATATCAAAGGATTCCTGCTGCTTAGGGCCCCAATCAAACTTAACCTTCTTACGTGTCAACGAAGTTAGGGGCGCAGCAATCCTTGAAAAGTTTTCGATGAAACGCCTATAATATCCTGCTAAACCCAGAAAACTGCGAATCTCAGTAGGCGTCTTTGGCTCTTGCCAATTCATAACTGCTTCTACCTTAGCGGGATCCACTTGGATACCTCGCTCACTTACCACATGTCCAAGGAATTGGACTTCCCGAAGCCAAAATTCGCACTTCGAAAATTTGGCGTAGAGTTTCTCTTGATGTAGAAGTTTGAGAATACAACGAAGGTGTTTCTCGTGGTCAGCTTGGTTCTTTGAGTAAATAAGGATGTCGTCAATAAAGACGATGACGAACTTGTCTAAGTAAGGCTTGCAGACGCGATTCATGAGGTCCATGAATGCGGCCGGTGCATTAGTGAGCCCAAAAGGCATTACTAGGAACTCGTAATGTCCATAACGAGTCCTAAACGCTGTCTTGTGCACATCTTCATCCTTGACCTTCAACTGATGATAGCCTGACCTCAAGTCGATCTTAGAGAAGTAGCTTGCTCCTTGCAACTGATCGAACAGATCGTCGATCCTGGGCAAAGGATACCTATTCTTGATAGTGACTTTATTAAGCTCACGGTAATCGATGCACAGACGCATCGATCCATCCTTTTTCTTGACAAACAAGATCGGCGCTCCCCAAGGAGACGAACTAGGTCTAATAAAACCTTTAGCTAACAGATCATCTAACTGCGTCCTTAATTCCTTCATCTCCATTGGTGCTAACCTATAAGGTGCTCTTGCTACTGGTGCAGCACCAGGGATGATGTCGATTCGGAATTCCACTTGCCTATCTGGTGGTAGACCAGGTAGTTCTTCGGGAAAAACTTCAGGATATTCCGAAATGACAGGGATGTCTTCAATCTTAGGCTTTGGCTCGTCTATAGTAACTTGTGCCATATAAATGACACAACCCTTCTGCAGACATCTGGATGCCTTGAGCATAGACACTTGCTCAGGCAATCCATGCTGGGTATCACCTTGGATGGTAAGCGACTCTCCAGACGGAGTCTTGACTACTACTTGCTTTCTATTGCACACAATCTGGGCTTGGTTATGCGATAACCAATCCATACCTATGACTATATCAAAGCCGGCTAGCTTAAAGGGAAGTAAGGGCAAAGGAAAAGAGTGATTCCTAATGGATATAACACATCCATCTAAAACAGTTGAGGCTGTTTCTATGCTTCCATCAGCTAATTCCACCTCATATTTCACACTTAAGGGTTTTACAGGTAATTTCAACAAGTCACAAAACTTATTATCTACAAAAGACTTATCTGCTCCAGAATCAAACAATACTCTAGCAAAAACATCATTTACGAGAAAAGTACCTGTAATCACGTTGTTATCCTGAACAGCTTCCTTAGCGTCCATCTTGAAGACTCTCGCATTGGTATTCTTCCCGTCTTCGGCTTTCTTGGCGTACTTTGGGCAATTAGACTTAATGTGCCCTTTTTCGTTACAACCGTAACATGTTGCATCCTTTAGTTTCTTACACTCCAAAGTCTTATGATCAGTAGACTTGCAAATCCCACAGGATCTCGTGTGAGACTGGGATTTCGACTCAAATCGACATTTCCCAAAATGATTCTTCTTGCAAGTTTTGCATTTGGGCTTATCCCCCGATTGTTGCCCATCTCTCCTATATCCCGACCCTTTCTTGTGGTCGTCATTACCTCGGTGTTTCTTACCTGATCTTCGTGAGGTATCGTCCTCACGCTTCCTTTTGTTCTCTTCCGAATTCCTGAGTGCTCTCAACCTGACTACATCCAGGGTGAGAGAGAGAGATAGCTCAGCTGCTGATCTGAAGGTTGCAGGCCTTGATGCCTTAACGCTAGCTTTAATCTCTGGGGCTAAACCCCCGATGAAGCGAGCAATCCTCCTAGGCTCTGGGGTTACCAAGTAAGGAACCAACCTGGATAGGGTATTGAAAGTGGTGAGGTATGCCTAGCAGTCTAAGTTCTTCATCACTAACGCCACGAAGTCTGATTCGATTCTCTCAATTTCGTGCTGCGGGCAATAATTCTCTTTAATAAGAGCAACGAACTGATCCCATGACAAGTTGTAAAGTGGGATCTTTCCAGCAGCTTGTATGAGTGACTTCCACCACGCCAGTGCTTCTCCCTTGAATGACTGGGATATGTATTTCACTACATCCCGTTCAGCACAACCGCTGATGTCCACTATCGTATCCATTTCGTCCAACCAGGTCATGCAATCGACCGCTCCTTTCTCCCTAGTAAAGTCTCTGGGTTTACAAGAAACGAAATACTTATAAGTACATGACTTGGTATGAGGTTTAGCATCAAAATCTTTCTTCTTTGAGGGAACACTGTTTTGATTTGATGAGTGTCGATCATCATCCCTCTTGGGCTCATCTTTCTTAGGTTTATCCTTCTTAGGTTCATCTCTCTTAGAGGGTGGTTTGCAATGACCCTCCAAGTGAACTTTTGGCTTGGAATGTGGTGCGGATCGGGTCCTACTCCGGGTCCCGCTTGACTCACTATACTGTCTGTTTAGTGCTTCGATAACAGCATCATTCACTAATGCTTTCAACTCCGCACCCGTTACTAATATTTTAGTATTATCTGGGTTTTCTGCTGGACGACTGTTTAATTCTTCAGACTTAGCCATGTAGTCTTAATTGCTACATAAAAATAAGGACAAGGTCTATTTAGAAGCCTAAACAGTATTATCGTTCTTAACGATTTATTAACCATGGTGAATAAAAGCCATATTAGTTAATTTAAAAAAAAAATCATTCAGGATTTTTACTAGTAATCTTTTTAGAATGAAATATAATATTGGCATAATAAGCCTAGTCACGTAGACAAATTTCTAAATTACAAATTTAGATCTTATAGGATTAAAGTTTGCATAAAAAGACAAATCAATCCTTTTCTTGGCAGGGAGTTTATAAACTACAGCTGCCTTTTTGTTTTATATGACATTAATTATAACCCGTAGGCATTATGTCACAACCAAATATATATAGAAATATTAAACTTGGATAATTTTTAGTAAAAGGGTGGCGTGTGTGATTTTACGGATCACGCTAGCCAGGAATGTTAACATGTTTACAGATGTTAACAGAGATTTGAATCTTTTTAAACAGGTTCTACCATATTGGCTAAATTTATGACAACATAACAGCTAGGTTTTACCTTTTAAGATCCTTATTACATTATTAAAATGGTAAATCAAAATAATAAATGTTATTTTTCATTTATTTATACACTATGTTTATGCACATAATTTAAAAATGAAAAACTTAAATTAACCATTCCAAATAAAAATTTAAACCAGTACGAGTTTGCCCTAAACGGGACTTTTACATAAACAACATGCCCACGCAGGGGCCAACTAACAAAACAAACAAACCCACGCAGGGGTCAAATAAAAAGATATGCCCATGCAGGGGCAGAACAGAAAAAAATACCCACGCAGGGGTAGAGTACCGAAATAAATATATGTCCACGCAGGGACATGAGTACCACACTAAGATAACCAAACAAACAAAGGATTCAGTGACCCTTCTTGCTTTTGCCCTTGATCAGATCCACCATCTTCTTAAACATCCCCCGGTTATGCCTCCGATCATGCCGCAACTCATGCCGCATCTCTTGACGCACCTCTTGTATCTCATGAAGGATTTCTTGCAGGCGGTGACATCGCCGGCGCCTGAGGTGGTTGCTGATAATGCGGAGGTTGAGGAGGCTGTGGTTGATAATGCGGAGGTTGAGGAGGCTGTGACTGCTGATACCCATATGATGGGTATCCATAGGTCGAGTGTCCCGTAGCCCAGGGACCTCCGTAAGAACCTCCCGGTTGGAGAGAGTTTGCCGCAACCCAGTAGGGATCTTCTGAAAAGTTGTAACCTGTGTGGATCTGCTGCTCGAAAGGGTTGAATGCTGCAGCTCCAGTGTAAGTGGGAATTGGCTCTCCAAAACCCAATGGTGGCTGTGGCGCGACTGGCGCAGAGACTACTTCAGAGACGGGGTGTGAGGATTCTCCCATCTCTGGTTCTTCGTGGACCGGCGAGTACCGGCTGCCACCTGAATGTGGAGGGGTGCTGATGCGTATTCCCCCTCGTGCGGATATTCGCACTGTCGTTCTCCTTCGCCTCGGAGGCGAGGGAGGGTGAAGCTGAGGCGGTGGTGGCGGCGGAGTGACCGCGACAAGTCGAGAATCCTCAGAAGGATTCTGCTGCTGCTGCGGCTGATGCAGGGGAGAGTTATGTGGCTAAAGCTGGTGTAGGGGAGAGTTATGTGGCTGGTGCAAGGGAGAGTGATGTGGCTGGTGCAAGGGAGAGTTATGATAACTAGGAGTAAATGCCCAGTCATATTGCTTGAAGTTCTCCTCAAAGCTGTCGGGACCATTGTAAGGTGATCCCATAAACGGTGACCCATCTGAAATCTCGATGGGGTGGTTCGGTGTTCCGGATGGTGGCATTGCAGGATCAGTATCCTCATCGATGTCCATCGGGTTGCCACCAGAAAAGTGGTCTTCTGGTCCAAGTGGGTTAAAACCCACTGCTGCTCCTAAGTAGTCGCCAGGGTTGAACAGGCCCTGAAAGACGGGTGATGGATGGTCAAAGGGTGATTGGTGTCCTTGGAGAGGTATATAGGACTGGTGAGAGTTTAGGGGTTCATTCTCCGAATGAGGCCCAAAGGAGTGAGGGATAGATGGGGAAGTACTCAGTGAGACTGAGCGTCTCGCTGGTTCAGTAAGAGACCTCCAAAGGTCTCGAGCATCTGCGGTATGAGGATCTGAAGGTGTCCGCCGGTGTGACGGTCCGGCTTCGTGGTCATTTGGGGCTACATGTGCTCCTTGTCCCCTTCCTCTACCTCTCATACGTGGCGGCATTTTTGTGATCCTGTCAAAAACAACAAGTGATACAACAAAAATATATGTAAGACAAAGTTAGAAATAAAAACCAAAAATTTGGAAAATTCCTAAGTTCTTCGTCTAGACTCGAGAATCGAGGATTGTGCAATTGTGTAACTGAGATTAAACACAAAAGGCTAGTGTTTAATTCACTCAGAGTTGGCTCTGATACCAACCTGTCACACCCCTATTTTCCACGTGTCACCGGTGGGCCCGGTGGGGAGTATCGTGACGTAGTTGGTATCATCATAGACAAACAACACAATATATATATGCACAGCGGAAACAAAGATAGATTCATTTCAACTTTAATAAAGTGTAATATTCAATATCACTAATAGTTGAAACGGATCCACAGGCGGATCAAAATAAAATAAGATATTGTTCAACAGTTTATTGTCATCCAAGCTTGCGAGACTTATTGTGGACGCTCTAGAAGACTGCCAGCCTATTACGTGTAGTACCTGCACTTAACCTTTTGGGAAAAATACGTCAGTTTACACTGGTAAATACAATTTAACTGACTCATTTTGAAAATGGTTGAAAATTGATTTGAATGCTCAAGGCACAAAACATTTTATAACTTGGGATAATTATTTTATATAATCTTGTGAACGAATTACATGTTACTTGTGCGTTCAGTAGCCCGGATCTTGTCCGGGTTAAAGATCAATAGACACACCACAATATAGAGTTATACACTGACAGGTGTACGCCTACACCTCGTGCTCAGGTCGTGGCCATCTCGTAAGATGATGCCAAGGATATCCGAGACATGGTCATTAACCCCCCAAAGGCTTTAAGTGAACAAGACTGTTTAAACGAGCCGATCAAATTATTCAATTAACCACCCAAGGATGTAAGATTTGATGCTCGATAAAGCGGTATTTTATATACCGTAACCCAAGCCCGTATAGGGAAAATAAGTTAAAAGTATTTACCTGAGTAAAGTATAAATCACAACTAGCAAGTGAAGGTAGCTTTTACTGGTTCTTCTTAGTCTGGAACAAAGGTTTATAATAACCTATTAGATTTCTAACGGGCCTTTATTTAAGCTTAAGCTTAGACCGGTTAGCTTTAAGGACGAAACGGATCAAACGCACGATTAAGCGAAGACCGGATAGAATGTGATTTAGACCCGACAAGTTTGAATACTTGTATATTATGGGTATACTAAATACATTCTGGATTTTGAGACAAAAATGATAATGTTTGACCCGTCTCGGTCAATTTATGCAACTAGTTACATAAACTGAACCGAACGCGAAAAGAGCGTTACGGGTAACCGTAAGAGTCATATGCAAGTTCCCTGAGATAATATGCTCTAAATATGTTCTAATATCAGTAAGATATCTTCTATTATGCCCCAATTGAATTTAAACACAATTTATGCCTCATAAGGGCATTTTGGTCATTTAAAAGATTATAAAAGAGTAAAATTAGAAATCTGAGTTACAGGTCTGGTTCATACAGTAAATATACTTAATTTAACATGTTATAACAGTAGGGTATGACCCATAAGTGAAAATCATCATTTAAAACCAAACTATGCACCTTAGGGGTATTTTGGTAAATTCACAAGGGCTTAAAAGGCCAAAATTGGAAACCTGAGTTCAAAAACTTGTACTTACTGTTATTTTATAAAAATATACTCAAAACATCAGTAGGTATCAACCTTATATGTTTAATATGGTTATAGTGCATACTATGCGGTAAAAACGCTTAAAGAGGCGATTTAGAGCCGTTTCCGGGTTTTTAAAAGAAAGCTGATATTTTTATATTTCCAGAATGCTCAAAATATTTTATTTATCAAATAAAATCAGTAGAAAAAGGTTTGGGGTCAAAAGGATTTGTAAAACTCATTTTATGGCTTAAAAGGGCAAAATCGGTAATTACCGAATTAAACTTAGAGACCTATGTTATGCTCAGCCAAAAATTAAATAAAAATCTTTAAAAATCCCAAAATATTATATAACATCAGTGGGTAAAAAGTTTGATATCAAAAAGTGGGTTTAAATAGGTTATATGCTAATTACGCCAATTAATTAATATAAAGCTTTCAAAATACGCTAATGAGCATAACTCTTATTCTGGACCTCAAACTGATATCAAATTTCAGGTGCAAGTTTATAAATCAGTAACAAATGTTTCTACTCTTTCACTTTTTCAAAAATCCCGTTTTATAGCCAAAAGGGCATAATAGTCAACTTTAAGCATAAATCGGAAACATGCATATGAATCAGATAAGTGTTAAACCAAGTTGTAAAATCTTAGAGAGTTAAACTTATATAAAAATTGGTCCAAACTAAGCTCTAATGCAGATCTCAAACATGCATGAACGGATCAGAACTGAAAGTCAAAGAAAAAGTCAATTTATGCGACTTTCGGTTCCGATTCGGGTTTAAACTGAAAATTGTCGAGATGAACATGTTGAGACATGTTCTTACATTAATTATCAAGTTATTTTAATGATCAAAGAGGTTGCATGTACCCTACATTGCTAATCATGCTTAAATTTGCAAAAACACATTCTGTTGACTTTTTGAAACAAGCTTTGACTCGACAATTATCATACTTAGAGTGGAAATCTGAAAATACCCTTTTGAGGGTTTGTTACCCACATAAATACCAACTTGTAGGTACTTTCAATTTTGAGAAAAGACTGAGCCAATTTCATTTAATCACGAAGTCAAACTTAATTTACGATGGATTGACTTTCGGTTAATAAACTAAGCTAGAACGGATTTGAGAAGGTTATGAATACTTGCAAGAGTCCTAACAAAGCTTAGAGATCACTAGGAAGTTGTCTTGTCGTCCAGAGAGCTCCAGAGATGTTCTTGTGAATTTTTGAAAATGTAAGTAATGAAAGTTTCAAGCTTCAAGTCCCATTTATCTAAGTTTTGATCTGATTAGAGGCTGCCACAGAGGTCTAGGAGTGATATGAGAAGAGGACAAGTGCCCCTAAATGCATGAAAATCGATTGGTGAGGCTCTTGAGTCGACAACAGCTGGTTACAACTCGCAACAGACTCAAACTGGCAGCTGGTCGCGATTTTTGTCGCTGGCAGCTGGTAGGCGGGCCGCGTACAAGGTGTTTACCAGCTTAACAAGTTTCAACAATTTACAATTCAGTCCCTGATCTTTGTAACGTGTTTTTGGCTATTTATCTTGCACATTAGACCCTAAAATATTATTTTTAAGGGCCTTGGGACTCTTACAAACATGGTTAAGTCCTCGGTTAACTTTGTGCTTACCTGAAAAGTCACGAATTTCATCGTTAACGCATTTAACCCTTCGTGCACGGTTTTGATCATATCTTTCTCATACGATAACGAAACTTGATGAAATTTTTACCACATATTCTAGTGAGTATACTTTATCATTACAAAGCTTCGGGTTTGCCAAAAGGTCACTCAGAGGTATACTTTCAACATGTTGACACATTTAGTCCCTGTAGTTTGTAATTCCTCACTTTCTTTCATTTCTCGCTTCGTATGATCCATGATTTATCCGTTTAAGGTTATAAACACCATGTAGGGTTATTGTAGAGTCTATTTATCAATTGTTGACACTTTGGACCCTTATATTCACATAGTTTCACTGTTTGTCAACTTTAGTCCTTCTAAAGTATGTTTTCACATATTCAAAGTCCATGACACGTGTCAATACTTTATTGGACGTAAATTTTCGAGGTGTTACAGAGTACTTATCATGCTCAACCAGATCAAAACCCTTCACGTCCCCAATCTTTGCATCGAAGACCTTCCACTTACTTATCGTCTCCGATCCCACGGCAATAGTCGCTTCTTGCTTTTCTCAACCTCTAGCAACCCCCTCATCCTCAAAGCTTCAAAAAATGAGGATGGGTCGCAACAAAAATTTTTCTTTGTTAGACAGGATTCCATTCCCGAGGGAAAAAGCCTTCCGGGGAAATGGTTGACCTCCGGTAAGGTTTAGGGCTTTTAGATATCCCCAAACATATCCTGATGATATATCCTGTACTAACATCCTGATGTCTTTTCTGCAGCAAACTTCAAAGAGTTGGCTCCTCCCACTGAAGAATCCCAAGAGCGAATCAGCAGGGTCTACCAGTTGCCTGATTGTGACAGATCCTTTACACAGCATCTTCCAAGTTCAAGCCAATACTCTTCATCAGATATGTCTGGTAAGAATCACATAATCTTTGCATATTTTTAATTAATAAAATAAGAGACAAGAGTAAAGACTTAGATATTTTCCCTGTTTTGCAGCACCAGCCAAAGTTCCAGAAGTCTTTGACCTTGATGAACTAGACAGTTACCCTATTCCTGTCCAGGTGAAGAAGGAACCCAGCAAACCTGCTTCCACTTCTAAGCCTGCATCCAACTCTAAACCGGCAGCCGTTCCTAAGCCCTCTTCTGCTACCAAGCCACGCGCCTCAAGTTCCCGCAAAAGAAAGGAGACCGATTCTACAGCCTCATCCGAGACCTTCCCCTTTGAAAACCACGGATTTCTTGAATCCAGCGGCTTTATGACCGGCTTCCTTAACCAGGTTCATATCCTTAACCTATATCCTGCACCATATGCTAGTTATATATTCGTTAATGTGTGTTAATACCTGTTTCTTTGTTTTGCAGGGTCTCGAATGCCTGACGAGCCTCTAGAAAGAAAGTTGTGGTCTAAACAAAATGCTGGGGAAAGTTGAGACCACCATCACTGATCAGGGGATGATAGCCGCTGCTAAGTCACAACACTATGAAGATAAATTCAAAGCTGTGACCCAAGAAGCTAAAGCTGCCATCAACAAGGGTAATGAAGACGCCCAAGCCAAGCTAGATGCCGCCCATCTTCAATTTGAGCAGGATATGACTACCTACCGAGAAGGTCTCAAGGGATCAGTTGTAATTCCCTCCTACAAGCCAGGCTAAAGATGGCTTATAAAGCCAAGGCTTTGGGCTTTGAATGCCCCTCCTGGAATGTAAGTGCTTGGGAGGCGAAGTTAAAAGATCTCGGGGGGAGTCCTGTTGAGTATCCTACTAAACATGTGGGTGAAGAGGCTTCCAAGGCAGCGGTGGAGGCGGCTGATGCTGAAAAGAATCTTGATGGTGATGGCAGCGCAGATGCTGGAGGGAATGCTGCTGGTGAAGAAGGTGCTGCTCCTTGAAAGCAGCGAAGTGAGCGATGATGGATGTTCGTGCCTAGGCCGGAGCCCACTTTTTTAAGTTTCTTGGTTGTGGTTGTTGAACAATTTCTATTTCATGTCTTTCAAACAATTTATATTTCCTACACTTAGACAATATGGTGACCAAAGGTGGATGGGTCCTGAGTTTCAGGATGAAGCCCTTGGTCATCAATTACTATGGTTTACTTTGAACAATATAACAGTTGGAGGCGGATGGGTCTCGGTTTGAGATGAAACCTTCAACTGTTATGTAAATATGACTAGGAACTTATTGTGCTTTTGGTGGATGGATCTCGGCATGAGATGAAACCAAAAGCACAAACTTTTGCTATGTTAATAATATAATCTTTTTATGACCTTATCTATCGTTGTCCTTTTTCAATTCTTGTTAATGCATTGCTTAGTTTGAATACGATTCCAATGTTCCAAACTTAGTGTAATATTTCAAATGTCCTAACCAAATATCATGAAAATATCTTGATCAGGATACCCGCAAATATCCTATTAAGACTTTTGTCAAATAGGGTTCTTACAACTCATACAATTTAGATAAAGTTTTCAAAGAAAAAGGATAGTTCATTTTTATTTTGCAAAGGTTGTTTTGATAACTGTTGTTTGATTTGAACATAGTTTCAATTTTCAATCTAAGTGTCATATCTCAAACATTCCAACCGAATATCCTGAAGTATATCCTGAGAGTATATCTTGAGAATATATCCTGATCAGGATACTCATAAATATTATATTCAATCTTTTGTTAAAAGTTGTTTCAAAAATTTAGACAATTTAGATAAGGTTAAAAGGAAAAAGGAAAGATCATACCAGAAATAGAGTACAACCCTATTCTTAAACTTTAATCCCCTTACGACCTTTCCACCAAAGATGTCCCCAGTCTAGGATGCCTTGTAAACTAGGCCCAAGCTTGATCCTCTGAGCTTTTCACTATGCCTTAATAGGAATGTCCCATGTGTATAATATCTTTGAATACTTAGGAATTTTCTGGACATCAATTGCAACAATTTGTATAACTTTCGTATTACAGGGGATAAACCCTAAAGTATCCTGGAGATAAATCCTTAAAATTCTGGGGATAAACCCATAGGTATTCTGGGGATAAACCCTTGAGTATCCTGGGGTAAATCCCAAATTTTCGTGCGCTACAGGAGGGAGTGTATAAACTCCAAGACTTAGAAAGGTGAACACCTTTAAACCTTAGAGAGTATGAAAATACCCTTTCGTGAGAGAGGGTGATCAATCCTCATATACCTTAAGGATCCGGGATATAGCCTGTTGGACCATGTTGAGACCCTAAACAGTCAGTATAAGGCAGTTCATCATTGAATACAGAGACGAAATCAAAGTATGCAATGTCACAACAACTCCGATCCTTTTAATTCCTTTCTATTACTGCTTTTCAAGTCTTTACAAGTGATTCTGAATGAATTTTGACAGCAATTCGATACCAACACTATGACCTAACTCCGCTCCGAATGTTACAAATGAGATCAGCCGAACCCCTATTTATAAGGCTCCTGATTTCGCTCCAAACCACCTAATACATTACGAGCGAAATCACAATGTACATCATGAGCGAAATCAGCAAGTTCATCAGGAGCGGAATCTCATGAATACATGAAATCCTGATTTCGCTTCAAATGACATGCATGTCATTTGGAGCGGAATTACAATCTAAAACCACTTTTCATGATTTCCAACTCCGAACAACCTATCTAAACCTAAGACTCAACTAAGACGTAGTAAACAGACATTTCGTGCACCAACAGACTCCCCCTTGGATGTTGATGAAGTCTTCGGCATTGAGTCTTCAGTCTTGGTCTCTTTCCAACTCTGTCTTCTCATTGCAAAAACTCTTTCTTCACTCATATTCAGAAACTCAATCTAGCTCCATCTTCAAACTCCCCTTTGATTGTTGATCCAGAACTCTAGACTCATCCTTTCAAAGACTCCCCCTCTCGGTAGACTAGGACTTGAATTCTGGTTCAAACTTTAACTTTTTGTTGCCATGGGGATTCCTGTATAATCTCTACCCAAAAATAAGATATATGATAATAACAATTTCAAATCAAAACTTACCATTTAACCTTCAGTGTTAGAAATCCACTTAAGTATTCAGGTCCAAACTAATGACCCTGATTACTCAATTTATCTACCAAGTCCAATTTAATGACCTTGGTTGATTAGAGATAATTCACACTGATATTTAGTTCAATTTGAATTTCTGAAAATTTACAAGTTTCAAATTAATGAACTTGTTTCAACTTCTCAAACTTATCAAGATTTAGCTCACGACTCATCTTCCAGTTCAGAAATCTCCTGCATCTGCTTTTAATCTTTCGAATCTGAAGATCAACTCTCTTCTATGGTTTGTCAAAAATAAAGCAGAAGTGTAAAATCTTTTTGGATTTTGAATAACGTTTCTAAACTAGAAATGAAATACAGAACTAAAATGCAGTAAAAATAAACTATTTACAAACATATTTTTGATGAGTGTGTTAGGGAATCATATCAGCTATTCGACAAGACACAAGTACCATTAAGCTTCAATTACATAATCAGAATTAAACAATTCGCATAGATTGTCGATATACTGATCCACTTTAAATTTCCACACAAATTTCAATCTGTCCAGGATACGGATTTAGTGTTTTAGAAACTTAAACTTATACATGTGTCCCACCTCTTGAATATACTCCTGTATCCAGATCCCGATATTCAGTCTTACAGGTAAGTATAACACAAATGATATCTGTAAGGGGTTAATAAATTATGAAGAATCATAAGAGCTCAGGTCAGAACTACCGTTCAGCAGAGAGATCATGACTCAACTTGGGTGTGTCCCCTTTAGAGGATCTTTTTTATAACAGCATTGCTAAGCAATTTTATTGTCTTATCATATATGCTGAGGGTGATGCTATGTTTCAAGCATTGCAGAAAGTATTATTCGAGGACTAGGTCAGAACTTCCATTCAGCAGAAGTCCCGGAATAATACCCCAGATATCACTGAGTATAAAAACCTAGTATATCAGAAAAAGGAATCTTTCAAACGAGATTTCAGGGGTTACCTATATATCCAAGTAGTGTTCCCCACGAAATAAGTAAGTAAAGATTTAAGTTTATATCCCGAACAAACCTACTAAATGTGTAAAAACCTATCGGCATATCATCAGGGAGACTGTTTAACACATTTAAACATTCCATATCTTTAGCATACCGTAACTGTCAAGCCGATGTACTATCATTTTCCCTTTTTACACAAGCTCTTTTCTGGTTTTCTATTGTTTTTGGATTTTGAAAAATATCTCATGTTTTTGTATTTTTGACATTTTTTATTGTTTTTGTATTTTCTGAAATATTACCCTATACCTCCCCCTAAATACCAAAACAGGTAAAAAATCGACAAACCATTGCAGATTGCTTCTCAACATCATCTACAATGTCTCCTTCATCAACACCAATGATCTCCTCCAACACTGATAAAAGCTTCATACCATTCAGTTTTAGCAAATATTGAAAACGTGTTTTGTCAAATGCTTTGGTATGTAAATCAGCTTTTTGTTCGTCAGTGTGGATTTTCTCAATTCGTATCAACTTCTTCTCGAAACAATCTCGAATGAAATGATGACGAATCTCAATATGTTTAGTTTTAACGTGATGTACTGGATTTTTAGTAATGTTAATCGCTGCCTCATTATCAACAAAGATATGGGTGTTTAGAAATTGCAAACCGTAGTCGTGCATCTGTTGCTGGATCCACAAGATCTGTGAGCAGCAACTGCTAGCAGATACATACTCCGCTTCACATGTGGATAAAGCCACAGAGGTCTGCTTTTTGCATTGCCAGGTGACCAATCGTGATCCAAAGAACTAGCACCCTGCTGTTGTTGATTTAGCATTAACTTTGCAGCATCCGAAATCCGAATCGGAATAACCTTCGAGCTTGAAATCGCCTTCTCTTGGATACCACAACCCCAATGATGGAGTTCCTTTCAGGTAGCGTAATATCCTTTTCACAATCACCATATGAGAAGCTCTCGGGTTAGATTGAAATCTTGCTGCGAGGCAGGTTGGGTACATAATATCGGGTCTTGAAGCTGTCAAATACATCAGCGATCCGATCAAGGAACGATACATCGTTTCATCTACCTTCTCTCCGGTGAGATCAGGGTTTATCCCATGATTCGTTGCTAATGGGGTGGCTGCTGGAGTAGAACCTGGCATCCCGAATTTCTCCAAAATATCATGAACGTACTTCGTTTGATGTATGAAAATTCCTTTGGGTAGTTGATCAACCTGCAATCCCAAAAAGAATTTCATCTCACCTATCGATGACATTTCGAATTTCTGCTTCGTAACTCGTTCGAAATCTTTGCATAGATCCTCATTTGTTGACCCAAATATGATGTCGTCCACATAAATTTGAACTATCAGAAGATGTCCGTCGACCTCTTTGGTGAAGAGAGTGGCATCCACTTTTCCACGAATGAAACTGTTGGCTAGTAAGTGTTGAGACAATGTCTCATACCAAGCTCTCGGGGCCTGGTGTAAACCATACAGTGCTTTATCTAGTAAGTAAACCTTGTCTCTGTGAATTGGATCGGTGAAGCCCGGTGGCTGGCCGACATAAACCTCCTCTTTTACCTTCCCATAGAGAAACGCCGATTTTACATCTAACTGATATACTTTGAAATTTTTCCAAGACGCAAATGCTAGGAAGATTCTGATCGCTTCTAGTCTAGCAACTGGAGCATATACTTCAGTGAAATCTATACCCTCCTGCTGACAGAAACCCTGGACTACGAGTCGAGCTTTGTTGCGAACCACAACTCCTCTATCGTCTCTCTTGCACTTGAACACCCACTTGGTGTTTATCTTCCTTTGTCCATCAGGCAAATCCACTAACTTCCACACTCCTAACTTTTCGAATTGGCTTAGTTCCTCCTGCATTACATTGACCCAAGAATCTTCAGTAAGCGCCTCTTTGTAAGTTCTCGGCTCAATCTGCGAAATAAAACAACTCAATGAGAATTCAGTTTGTAAAGGAGCAACTTTTGTATAAAAACATGTAACCCCTTTATCAATTTGTTTTCGAGTGCGAACGCCTGTCTGCAATTCTCCAATGATCAATTCCTCTGGATGATATGAAAGAGTTCGTGGCATCACTTCGCCTGGAACATCTACATCACCTTCCAGATTAGTAACATTCTGATTTGCATCTTGTTCACTGACTGGATTTGTTTGACTTGAAATCTGAATCACAACGATCAAATACTGGCATGTTCTCAGATTCTTGATTATCATTCTATGCCGACTGATTATCTTGAGCAACTTCATTTTGTTGGACATCATCATGTTCACCAGCATTGCTTGGACCTGCTTCATCATCATTTGAAGCTCGTTTTGGTCTTCTTGAATACTCAGCTGGAAACCTTTCCTGCGATTCTTCATACTTTCTCAGAATATCCAACTCGTCAAAGAAATCTTCTTCGTCATCCTTTTCTTCTTCCATGTCAAACGAATCCCACAATTTATCATAATTAAAACGCCATGAGTCACCGGGATTTTGAGGCGGCATAGTATACCCCTGACACTCAACATGTTGTGCTTCGATGATTTGCTTCATGCTTGGAACAAAGACACGTCTTTGTGGACTTGAGTAACCCACAAATATTCCTTCGTTACTCTTTGGACCAAACTTACCAAAAGGCTCTAGAACAGTACAAGGAGACCCAAACGGTTCTAAAAACTTCAGGTTCGGTTTGCGGTTATTGATCAACTCAAAGCATGTTTTGTTGAATTTCTTTACAGTGAGAACCCGGTTGAGTGTATAGCATGCGGCGGAAACTGCTTCTGCCCAAAAATTTAACGGTAGCTTTGAATCAGCAAGCATCGTTCTGGCCGTTTCGATTAGCGTCCTGTTTTTACGTTCTGCAACTCCATTCTGTTGCGGAGTGTACGGAGCACTAAACTCATGCAATATACCTCTTTCATCACAATATCCTTCCATCTTGTTGTTCTTGAACTCGGTACCATTATCACTTCTGATTCTTCTGATACGCCTTTGGTACAAATTTTCAATTTTTCTGAACAACGCCATCAAACTGTCAAACGTTTCATCTTTCGATTTCAAGAATGATACCCACGAAAATCTGGAAAAATCATCAGTAACCACAAGACAGTAGAGATCCCCTGTAATACTTTTGACGATTACTGGACCAAACAGATCCATATGTAGTCTTTCTAACGGTCTGGAAACTGAATTAACTTGCTTTTTAGGGTGTGACTTTTTCTTCTGCTTGCCTTTGACGCAGCTAATACACTCCCCTTCCAGATGAAAACCTTTGATATTAACTCCAAGAACTAAATCATTGTGCACCAAGTGATTCATTTTTCTAAGATGTATATGCCCCATCTTCCGGTGCCACAACTTCGATTCTTTCTCTGTTGCTCTAGACACAAAACAATGAGCCTGGCCCGTGGTTGTAGTAGCTACACTCATGTCCAACACGTACAGATCATTCACTCTAGGTGCCCTCATGATAATCCATTCTTCAAGGATAACAAATCCTGGCTTCAAGATCAAACATTCTTTGTCTGTGAAATGAGTGGTATACATCCTGTCACAAATCTGTGAGATACTCAGCAGATTATTCTCCAGCTCAGCAATGTAGTTAACTCTTTCAAACGTAACAATCCCATTGGATAACGTTCCTTCACCAATAATCCTACCACCTTGATTTCCTGCGAATCCCACATAACCACCATTGATATTTCTAACATCATACAACAATGTAGTATTTCCTGTCATATGTCGAGATGCTCCACTATCCATAATCCATCTTGAAATAGCTCTCGGAAGTTCCTGCACATATCACAAACAATTCAATAAAGATGCCGATTCATGCTTCACGATTACCAACTAGGAAGCTCCGGCAGTTCAGAAACTAATTAGCTGAAATAAGCTGCCCAAGCCTCATCAGACTCAGGTAACTTAATTTCATCAATGTATTTTACAACCGGTTTGAGTGGTGGAAAATTTTTATCATTCATTTTCAGATTATCATCAATCACCACTTTTATGTCATCTTTAGCCTCTTTTGCCACTGAAGCATTTATGTTTTCATTTTGCAAAATTTTTTTAGGAAGAACCTTCTTCTCTTGTGGAGTTGAAGTTTGTTTCTTTGTTTTTAGTTTCCATGTTTGTTAAGATGATGCAACCCGTTTGTAAAACTTGTCAGTTTTAGTTACCACATTCTTTATGGGTTCAGTTTTGACTTTTGTGTTGTCGTTTTTCAAAATTTTCTCAACAAACATTGGAGCTTTGCCTTTTGAATCAACCTTCTTCTGTCGATTCTCAACAACTTCAGTCTTAGGCTTGAAGTTGGTGCAATTTCTTGCAATGTGACCAACTTTGTTGCATCTAAAACATGTACGAGTATCAACTACCCAACTTGTGCCTTCAGAATGAGGTTGTGAGGCCCTCTTCTCAAAGAACTCTTCATTTGATTTTGAAAAGATTTCTTTTTCCTCATCAGAAAGTGAACTTGAACTATTCACAAACACATTCCTTTCAGCAAACCTTTTGTTTTGAACATTTCTCCTTTGATAGTTCTTACCACCCTGATATCCACCCGACCAATTGTTTCGATTGTTGTTATAAAAACGTGATGGAACTACAGGTTTCTTGTAGTAAGCTTTATCTTTATCAAAATTCATTTGCCTTTTTGTTTGTTTTAAACTCTTTACTTCAGATAAATCGATTTCAACCATTTTGAACACATTTGTCAATTTTGAAACATTTACATTCTCCAGAGGAAACTCAGAATCCGAATACAACTTATCAGATCCAGCCATCTTGTACATCACAAGACCAGGTTCATCACCTAAGTTGTTTTTGGATTTTGGTTTCTGAATGTACTTGTCCAGAAAACATTCATCATCTTCAACTGAATCAGACAACAAAACACTTTCAGCTCTACTTTTGACAATCTCTGTCTGAACACTATCATCAGATGTTGAAGAAGAAAATGTCACATCAATTGAATCAGGAAGTTTCACATCATTTTCTTCCTCAAGATTAACCAACCCAGATTGCTTTTTTCGAATAATTGTCTAGAACTGGTGGTGGAACTTGATGAAACCCAACTCCAGTTCCATCACAATATACATCTTCGCCTGCTTTGTCTTCCCCGATGGGTTTGGGAATAATGTGTTGCAAAACAAAGCTTGCAGAGCTGTAACTGTTCAATTTCAAATTGATTCGTTCATTCTCAATCTTAGCCTCTTCAAACTGAAGTTTCAATTTAGCAATCTCATCCAATTGTTTGTTGATTAATTCTTCTTTAATCCTTAAAACACATTGCAATTGGCAATTCTCTTTGTATGTTTTACCATTTCTATCATCATTATCTTTAACCGTGCTTTTAAGCTTTTCAAATTTTTCAGTAATCTGACGATTTTAAAGAACTAGCATCTCATTTTCTTTCCTAACCTTTTCCTGATCAATTTTATCAGTTTCAATTTTGTTAGTTAATTCTTTTAATCGTTCAGTTGAAGCTTTCACCATTTTGTCACGATCAAGAATTTGATCATCAACACTTCTGACTTTAGCAGTCAGATCCTCAATCTTCTTACCTTTGAGATAAGTGTTTGTACTACAAACCTTGCATTCTTTGATGCAATTTTTGCAGTCAACATCACCACTGACCTTCTTACCTGACTCAGTCGTTGACGCGTTTGAACTGACCTGGCTTTTAGACTCAGAGACGGATTTAGAATCTACCTCAAGTGCCTTAGCTGCCAGCACCTTGTCAGCCATCTTTCCCATGTTTTCAGCATTCAACTCCTGTGTCGTGTCAATGATTCCAGTGTCAATCTTCTTTGACTTCTCTTTCTCTTCTTTCTCCTTCTTCTCTTTCTCTTCATCTTCTCCGCTTCCCCACCATTTCTTCTACCAATAATCATCTTCAATTTTATACTCTTGGATTATGGTTTCCACATCAAGAGTGTTATGATCAACAGCAATGTTTCCATAGGGATCAAGATAACACTCCCTGTCTGGATCCCATCTCTTTGCTCTTTTTGCCTCAGAAAAAATACCAGATAATCTAATCAATTTGTTCGTAGCCAACAACTTTCTGTGATTATACTTCTGTTCTTCATTTCTGTTGTCTTTCCAAGGAATAGGTTCAGTTTTTGCCATGAAAGCATATCCAACCGCATCCTCTTCAGGTAACAACTCACTCCAGTCGTAACCTTCATCGTCGTGAATCACCGCAAGAGCTCTAGATTTTTCTTTGTTATCTTCAATTTGCTTCATTCTTGGCGGCTCCGATTTGTTTTGATGATATATCGCCTTCTTGTAGTAATATTCTCTGAACGGGTTTTCAGACTCATCAGCATACGCGTTTCTGCATTCACGCTTAAAGTGACCTTTCTGTTTACACTAGAAGCATGTCACCTTAGACTTATCAAAGCCCAACTTGGTAGATGGTCCACCAATTGACTTCCTTCCGGTTATCTCCATGAAACGCTGTGCTCGACGAACTGCACTGGCCATACACCACCTTATGTCGATTAGTTCCATCTCCTCAGGATCTATCTGATCATAATATTCTTTTGTCAGGTTGGTGTTGCCTATCTTCCCTGCTACAAGACTTTCATAAGATTCTAGCACAGATGCTAGGAAAACCATCTGTTGTTTGGCAGACTCCTCGCTGAAGTTCTGAGTGTTCTTTAAATCTACAACGATGTTGCATTGAAATAATTTCTTTGCATCAGACTGGTTTGAATTTGATGAAGACCCACTGTGATATCCACCGCTTTGACTTTCTTTGTTTGATGTGTTAACATTTTCAGCAGAAAACGATGTCTTGGGAGATGTGTTCTTTGGCATCATGCTCTTTGGATAATACAAATCCAAGTTCTGCTGGTATGATGAGTGATTGACTTTGTGCGTCTTCTTTAACTCCAACTCGTGACTTTCTAGTCTCTCAATTAGCAAGTCTACTGTCAACGCTTCTGGTGGCTTGATAGTATTCTTTAGCATCAAAGCATAATATTGCCAATCCATCTCATCTGGCAATGCGTCAAACAGTTTGTCAACTAGCTCTTCTCGAGAATAGGAAATTTCATGTCTCGCCAGTTCCAGCTTCAGATGCCCAAATCTCTCAATCATTTTACAAACTGATTCATTCTTTAAACACCCAAACAAATCAAACTCTTTTCTAAGTAGTTTCTTTTTGTTTTTCACAATTTCTGTGCTTCCTATACATTTGTTTTTCAATTTGTTCCAGAGATCTGTAGCACTAGAGTATTCGATCAAAGATATTATATCTTCTCTGACAGACTGAAACAGCAATGCAATACATTTTTGCTCAGCAACAAACGATTCTATTTCTTCAGTTGTTGTTAAGGTTTCACCACTTTTCCCTCCATTATTGTAACCATTTTTTAGACTCTTCCAGCTAGGAAAAGCAAAGGCCATCAACCAATCCTCAAATTTCTTTGCCCACTGACTGTATTCTTCTATAGCCATTAACTTCGGGGGTTTGTTGTAGGTTCCGAAAGCACTTTCAACCTCCAATGCATCCGATAACTTTTTCTTTGTATTCGGCGTGTTCTCATTGGTGTTACTCGAAGATGTATCATTTCCACCGTCTCCAGCAAACGCAAAGACATCATAAAACGGATTGAAATCATCCATCTTGTACGTTCCTGAAAAATCAGCAAACACTTAGAAAATTTTCGAAATTTTTGAAACACAGCTAATTCGAGTGGAATCAGCTTTTGAACAAAATCACAGAATATGTTCGAGCGAAATCAGCTTTAGTCTGATTTCGAGCGGAATCAGATAATACGTTTCAGGCGGAATCAGATTTGTTCTGATTACGAGCGGAATCAGAATTGTCTTTCAGGCGGAATCAGAACTAATCTATTTTCGAGCGAAATCAACTTATAACTTTCGAGCGGAATCTGATTTTACCTGATTACGAGCGAAATTAGAAAAGTATTTCGAGCGGAATCAACTTTTAAGTATTATCTGCGAAGAACTTTACGAGCGAAATCAGGTTCTTAGATCATTTTTACCAGTTTTAAGTCTAGCTTTAATCTGATTCTCTGTAGGCTTTGTTAAAACTATGTTTTACACAATATACTCGAAAATCAGACCATTCCGACCATTAGAACTTGTTCAAATCAGAAAAGTATGAGAAGAAGTGAGTAGAAATGAGAAAATCCGGTAGAATCAAGCTGCTATGGTATGAACTCCTCGTCCTGAGCTCTGATACCACTTGTTGGACCGTGTTGAGACCCTAAACAGTCAGTATAAGGCAGTTCATCATTGAATACATAGGCGGAATCAAAGTATGCAATGTCACAACAACTCGGATCCTTTTAATTCCTTTCTATTACTGCTTTTCAAGTCTTTACAAGTGATTCTGAATGAATTTTGACAGCAATTCGATACCAACACTATGACCTAATTTCGCTCCGAATGTTACAAATGAGATCAGCCGAACCCCTATTTATAAGGCTCCTGATTTCGCTCCAAACCACCTAATACATTACGAGCGAAATCACAATGTACATCATGAGCGAAATCAACAAGTTCATCAGGAGCGGAATCTCATGAATACATGAAATCCTGATTTCGCTTCAAATGACATGCATGTCATTTGGAGCGGAATTACAATCTAAAACCACTTTTCATGATTTCCAACTCCGAACAACCTATCTAAACCTAAGACTCAACTAAGACGTAGTAAACAGACATTTCGTGCACCAACATAGCCAATGATAACGAAATTGTCAGCCACTTTTACATGAACTGTTCCCGCTATCTTGAACTATTTCTGGATAACTTGCGCTCCAGGCGGGGTGTTTAAACCCATTTCGAGAGAAAGGCGAATACCTTTAAACCTTTAAAGGGATTAGGATCCCTTAATCGTGAGAGAGGGGGCCAATCCTCTAATCTTTCGAATTATCCTGTGTGTATATCCTGGAGTACTTCTTTAGTTTCGGGATCTTCCAAGCACCTCAGATATGGTCCTGCAAGAGATTTCTTATACAAAACATCATTTATACTGTTGAATCGTGATACCTTCATTCTAAAGGCCTTAGGATTCTCATCCTTTGGGATGTATCCTTCCTTGGATATCTCATGATTTGAGCCGTCTAGGACTTAGGATCCTCCTCAGGATACTCATCATCAGGATCCTGGATACGTACTACTTCCTTATCCTGAGATTTGAGAAGATCCATCGCAGGATACAGGATATGTAGTATTGGTATTTGGGTTCCCTCCGGTATCCTGACTGATGATCCTAGATTTGCCAAAGCATCTGCTTCAGCATTATCCTCCCTCGGTACTTGTTCAAGTGTAAAAACATCGAAATATCCTGCTAATATTTTGAGAATTTCGAGATATTCGATTAACTTCTCACCTTTAACTGCATAGGATCCATTAAAATGATTAGTAATTAATAAGGAATCAACAAATACTTGTAAGCTTTTAATATTCATACTCCTGGCCAATTCTAATCCTGCTATCAAAGCTTCATATTCTGCTTCATTATTAGTGGCAGGAAATTCACACCTAATAGCCAGGGGTAATATGTCCCCCTGTGGCGATTTTCGTAGTATACCCAATCCTACACCTCTCACATTAGATGCACCATCAGTATATAATATCCAGGATTCTAAGTTCTCTACCAGCTGTTGTACTTCTAGGTCTACTTCCTTTTGAATATCACTACTGAAATCAGCCACAAAGTCAGCTAAAGCTTGAGACTTTATGGCATTCCTAGGTTCATATACTAGATCAAAGGCACTTAATTTTACTAACCACTTAGCCATTCTACCTGACATCTCAGGTTTCCTAAGCACATTTTTAACAGGATAATTAGTTTTAACATGAATCCTATGTGTCTCAAAGTAATCTCTAAGCTTCGTTGATGCCATAACTAGAGCCAATATTAATTTTTGAGTGAATTTCAAAGATTGTCCTTTATCTTTATACCCATTTTCAGGCACTGTCCTTTATGTTCAAAATTGACGAGTTTTGTCCTTTATGTTTTCATATCATACACGTTTTGTCCTTTAGACCTAACCCAGTTAGTTTTTTCAGTTAAATTTGGTTATGGGCTTTGCACATGAAGGCATTTTTGTCAATTCAAAGGTAAGTTAAACGGCAGATTTACAGCTCAAAGCTTCTGCTACCTTTGAATTGACAAAAATGCCCTTGTGTGCAAAGAACATGACCAAATTTAACTGAAAAAAACTAACTGAGTTAGGCCTAAAGGACAAAACGTGTATGGTATGAAAACATAAAGGACAAAACTCGTCAATTTTAAACATAAAGGACAGCGCCTGAAAATGGGTATAAAGATAAAGGACAATCCTTGAAATTCACTCTTAATTTTTCTAAATGAGAATATCTAGTTTCAGCATCTAATAAACTTTTGCTAACATAATAGACAGGATACTGCTGACCTTCGTGATCCTTTACCAGGACAGCACCTACTGCATTCCCTGATACTGCAAGATATAGGGATAATGGTTCACCATCCTCGGGCTTCATCAATAGTGGTGCAGTTGAAAGATACTGCTTTAATTCCGGCAAAGCTGCTTCATGCTTCTCTTCCCATTCGAATTTCCTATTCTTTTCAGGATATCGTAGAATTCCTAGCATCTTTCCGAGGATCTTGATATAAACCTGTTTAGTGCTGCTACTCGCCCTGTTAATCTTTGTACATCTTTATGTTTGAAGGTGACTTGATATCTAGGATAGCTTTGATCTGTCCTGGGATTGCTTCGATCCCCCTTTTAGTCACCAAGTATCCCAAAAACTTTCCTGCCCCCACTCTGAAATGGCATTTGGAAGGATTCAGCTTCATATTATATTGATCCAGGATATCAAATGCCCCTTCAATATCCCGGAGATGATCCTCGGCCTTCTTGGATTTTACCACCATATCATCGATGTATACCTCCATGGTGTCCCCCAGTTTGTCTTTAAACATCATGTTCACCAGTCTTTGATATGTTGCACCTGCATTTTTTCAAAACGAAAGGCATGGCAGTATAGCAATAAATACCTGTAGGTGTCATGAAAGCGGTATCCTCCAGGTCTGAAGGTTCCATTTGGATCTGCTGGAATCCTGAGGATGCATCCATGAAGGTTAACATTTCGTGACCAGCAGTAGCATCCACCATTGAGTCAATATGAGGCAGAGGGAATGGGTCTTTAGGACATGCTTTGTTCAAGTCTGTGTAATCTACACAAACTCTCCATTTCCCATTTTTCTTTTGAACCACAACTACATTTGCTAGCCATTTGGGAAATTTAACTTCCCTAATCATCTTGCTCTTCAACAATCTTTCAACCTCTTCCTGAATTATTGCGTTCCGTTCATGAACAAACTTCCTTCGTTTCTGCTGGACAGGCTTGAAAGACCTATCTATTCCGAGCTTGTGAGTTATAATATCCTTGGAAATACCTTTCATATCCTCATATTTCCATGCGAATGTTGACATCCTACATTTCAAAAAATTAGTCAATTGATTTTCAATATCCTGAGGGATATTAGTTCCTACGAGCACCGAGATATCTGGATGATCCTGATCCAGGATAATTTTCTTAACATCCTACTCTGTAGCCTCCACGATATCCTGGGCTCGCATCTTTAATTGCTATCCTACTTTGGGCTTCGTTGAGAATTTCATTGAAGAAGAATAACACTCCTTCACTTCTTGTTGATCACTTTCCACCTTGACAACCCCCCAAGGGGTAAGGATCTTGATACAATGATGATAGGTCGATGGCACAGCCTTCATATCATGGATCCATGGCCTACCCAATATAATATTGTAGCAGGATAAGGAATCCATGACACAGAAGCGTTGCATCGAGTTGACCCCTTCAACATATACTAGCAGCTTTATTTATCCCACAGTATTTCTGGCCTCTCCACTGAACCTGACAAGTACAGTAGATTTTGAAGTGATATCCATCGGAGAAACATTCATCCTCTTCAGTGTTTCTAGCTGAATAATGTTAACAGAGCTGCCATTATCCACCAGTATCCTGCGCACAAAGTGGTTAGCAACATATAAAGTTATTACCAAACCGTCATGATGGGGATCCTGAACAGTATCCCTGTCATCACTGTCAAACGTTAACACTTTATCGGTCGTGAGGGTTGTGATCTTGGTTGGTTTATCTCCCCTTTCTGCCTTAGCCTCCTTTGCATGTCTTTTTGTTATAGAATAAGAGGTTCCAGAGATGTCGGATCCTCCTGAAATAAAGTTAATTATCTTGGCATCCGCAGGAGGTGATACTGCTCGTTCAGGATCCTTCTCGGTATCCTGACCCTTATTCTCTTTTCTTCCCAGAAGATCTTTCAGATATCCTTTGCTCAGGAGATAGCTTATTTCCTTCCTCAGAGCAATGCAATCTTCCGTAACATGCCCAAAATCCTCATGGAAGGCACACCACTTGGATTTATCCTTCCAATCAGCTTTTTATTAGTTCTTCCTTGGCCACCTTGCTTTGTCTCCTAAGCCCTGCATAGCATACATCAGTTCAGATATATTAACAGAAAAACAATATTCTGACAACTCAGGAGACTCCTCAGGATCCTCGTCTTCAACAGCATTCACTTTCTTGCCGTCATTCCTGCCATATGGCTTAGAGCGATATGGTTTGTATGAGGACTCTGACTTCCTGTTAGTTCATTCATAAGTTGAGGATGAATTCATCCTCTCTTGCATCTTTTTATCATATTCCAGTCGGATGTATCTCAAGGCCTTGTTTCGAGCCTCATCCAGGTTCCTGCAAGGATTCATTACAAGATCCTGATAAAATTGGGAATCCTTTTGCAAACCCATTTTGAATGCTTGCACGGCTGTTGCAACATCAAGGTGTGGGATATCGAGAGATTCCCTGCTAAACTTGTTCACATAATCCCTCAAGGATTCCTGAGGTCCTTGAGTTATCCTGTAGAGATCACTAGTTAGTTTTTCAAAACTTTGACTGCAAGAAAATTGACTATTAAACAAATTGACTAAATGAGCAAACTATGTAATTGAATGAGGTGGAACATTCAAGAGCCACTTTAAGGCTGATCCTGTTAAGGTAGAACCAAAACCCTTGCAGAGGCACGCTTCCTTGAGATCTGGATGGATAGGATTAATTTCCATCCCTTCCCTATACTGAGCAATATGCTCTTCAGGATCCGTAGTTTCGTCATAGAGCTTCATGTTGGGGGTTTGAAATCTTTTTGGGATTTCAGCATCACAGATAGGATGTGTAAACCGGGATATCCTGTGGCTATCCTGGGACACTTCTGGAATTGGCTGGACCACCCCAGGTACACTGGATATCATGTCCTTCAATTTCTGAAGCTCCCTAGAAAATGTTGATGTCACACCTGCATCCTGCAAAGATCCAAGACCGTTAGTAACAAGGGTATTAGCATTATTAGACACGTTACCAGTCTGAGGATTCTGGCCATATCCTGAAGCATATCCTGAACTTCTCACAGTTGACACCCTAACTGAAGAGGGTATCTCAGGAGTATGATTCTGGGAATGACTAGGCACAATATTGCCCCTATTATCCTCGGTGTACACTGCTAAACTGAAGTTCAATGCTCTTGGCTGCAGGGGAGTGACAATATCCTTAGCAGGCCTACTCGGACTGGACTTCAAGAGATGTATTTCTCTTATTAGCATTTGATTTGTTTCCTGCTGCTGCTTCATCTGATCCTGTATACTGCCAAACAAAGTCAAAATTTCATCATTAGAAGCCAAAATAGGAGTACCCCATGAGACAGCGGATCCTTGAACATTCCAAATAGGGATAACACCCCGAGCCACATGAGTTTCTGTTCTTCTTGAAAGATCCTGAGGCTGTGAAGAGGCATGCATCCTCGGAGGTGGCGGAAGCACCGAACCAGCGGTTGCAGAAGTTGTGGTAGACAGGGTAAAAGAGCTCATGTTTGATCTTGAGGCCATTGAAAATAGTGCAGCAAAAAGTTTCGAAAATAAAAAACCAAGTAATGATTTTGCAAAAGCTTTTAGTAGAAATAGCACCACTTGCCCCACGGTGGGCGCCAAATTGTTTTGGTCAAAAATTACCGAAGCAATTAAATGATCAAATTAGTTAAGTGAGGTAGTGTGCTAAAGGTGTTTGTGAAAAATATGCTGGTTAAGTTGCTAACAAAAACAGTTTTCAGGATACGGCTCAGGATATCGAGCTGTATCAACAATCAAACAATGAGCAAAAAAGGTAAAGGGTGACACAGGATGTACGAGGAAAGCCCTTTGTCAATCTAGATCGCCGGCACAAAACCTCGGGAGCTGACAATCGCAGCTGCCTTGTTCTTCTTATTACTTCAAATGTCTGGATACAGTGCAGGATATAATATGGATCTACTAGGTGTTACAATGTGATTTGAATACAAGTGTAAGTGTGTTGTGAGTGATTGCAGCTAGAGAGTAAGAGTGTTCGATAAATTGTGTGTATTCTTATCTGATCCGATCAATCCTATTTATAGTAAAGCAAAGCTAACTAACTAGCCTACAAATCCGGGATATAGCGAATATTCCCTTTGTGAACGTTGTAGTCCAGGTCTTCCGGCTTCAACGTTCCTATTCCAACATATTGGCCCAAGTCTTTGGGAGAAGAAGTCCACTTGAACGTTATAAACTTGCTTCATTAATCTACACGTGAATTAGTTAGTTACTACCAGGATACTGTGTCAGGATGTTACCAATATCCTGATCCGATATCCTGATCACAATAACAGAAACATAGTCAGAATATTATTCAGGATATATGAGCAGAAAACCACCCATAACAATATATATATATATATATAGAAACGGGATCAGGAGAAAACGGTAAAAACTGTGAGAACGGTGAGAACGCATCCTGGCCGAACACGTGGCGCGGGGAATGATCAGGGTCCGAGGGGTTTTTTTTGTCTTTTTAGTATTCTTCTCCTTTCATGATTTTCGCGTTTGACATGCTTCTTTATTTTTTGCGTGCAAGATAATTTTGGCGTTATGTAGATTTATTAATTATTTGGCGTTTTACTGTTTTTTCTCAGATTTCTTCTCGTTGAATTAATTCTTTTTGTGTCATATAGTTAATTTTTGGCGTTATGGCTTTTTCCATGTCATTTTTTGGCGTTTTGTATCTTTTTGTTAATAATTCATTACCATAGATTAATATTTTATAAAGAGTAAACTTCCGTTTTGCTCCCTGTGGTTTGGTCACTTTAACGGTTTTGCTCCAAAACTTTAAAAATAGCCATTTTGCTCCCTGATGTTTCGGTTTTTTTGCCAGTTTGCTCCCCGCCTCTAACTCCATCCAAATTGTTTGTGTTTCCATTTTGCTCCCCGCAGGGAGCAAACTGGCAACAAAACCAAAACATCAGGGAGTAAAATGGCTATTTTTAAAGGTTTGGGGCAAAATTGTTAAAGTGACCAAACCACAGGGAGCAAAACGGAAGTTTACTCTTTTATAAAACTACAATAACACGAAAATCAAAATAAACTAATAGTCTTCCGTAAGTGGGATTACATCAGAGATGTACCCATCGCTTTTTTCATCACTTTCTTTATATTCTTCATCATCAAATTTCATTTTTGCATATAACGCCATTAATTGCTGCAGCCTATTCTTGAATATCACTGCATCCTTGGATTTTGGATCGTTTGAAGGTGTTAAATCACATAGTTGTTCAATGATAGATAGCAACCCTGTCTTCAACATTTCTTCCATTGGCCATGAATATTGCACCCCGTTTTTATAAGTCACTTCAAGTGTTCCTTCTTTCTCATGCAATACCCAACTGCTAAGTTTTGGTATGTGAGTATCTTCAATATCATCATCATCTTCATCATCTTCTGCTGGAAACTTTCTCTCCAGTCTTTTTATTACAGTTCTCGTTCTTTCACAATCGTTGTCTATTGGAACCCCAAGGGCCAGGATATCCTTCTAAACATTTTCATTCATTTCCATCATGGCTTTTATTGTTCTTACCTTTACCCTTCTCATGTCAGAGAACTTTATGATGAATCGTTTCTCTTTCCTTTCAAACCTCCATGCAATAACCTTAGCCATTTTTTAAATTTTTTGGCGTTTTGGAGAATATGTGGCGTTTTAGTCTTTTTGGCGTGTTTGAGCTTGGGTTATCATGGTCTTCTTTTATATTGACTTTTTTTTACCGCGTATGACAGGTAATTGTGGCGTTTTGAAAAAGATAAATAAATTTAATATAATAAATGTTAGTAATTATGTTTTCCGTCGTTTCATTTTACTGTTTTTTGCAGTTTACCGTGCTTTGTTTTCAGACTCAACTGTTTTAATGGTGTAACACGTCAAATCTTTTGACGGCTGTAATTATGGCGTTTTGTTTTCCAATGGCGGTTAGATAACTATTGGACTTCTTTTGTTTTATATTATTTGCACATTGTTTCACGCTTTTTTTTATAATATTAGTTGTTCAAATTAATTTTATAATAGTTTGGTAGTTTTTTGGGGGCGTTTTTATGGCATTATGGCGTTTTACCCGTATTTGCTAATTTTGGCGTTTTATCACATTTTTCATTATAACATTAATATTATTTTGTTGTTTATTAACTGACATTACAAAACAAACAATAGATAAAGAAAATTAAAAAAAAAAACACAAAGTAGAAGCAATTTATGATTTATCCGGATGTAAGCTTTGGCGTTATATATAATGGCATTTTATATTTTATGACGTTTTTGTAGGCAGAGAGCTTAAATAAAAACACAGAAAAAAGTACGCAGTGATAAAATTGGCGTTTGGTATTTATTTGGCGTTTTATTTTTCAATAGCGTTTTATGTGAGGAATGGTTTTTTACTTTTTTACCCTTAATGACGCGCGTCCACGTAATAAAATTGATGTTATTTACTAAAATGTCACCGCATCAATCTTGTCCACAGATTGTTTTGATCGGACGATCAATAAGCGTTCTCACCGTTCTCACACTTTCTACTGTTTTCTCTAAATCCTGACCCTATATATATATATATTGAAAGTGTAAAGTACAGTAACATACAATACGTACGAGATAAAATTATAATATGCGTATTTAGTTTTATAACATGTGATTAGGTTTTTACCCCATACGAGATATATATATATATATATATATATATATATATATATATATATATATAACAATTTTAAGGAATAGTTATTTTTTTGTCATTTAGTGGTTTATTTACTTAGGTGGTGTTTGTTTTTTTAGAAAAGTACTTCTGAACCTCTTTTCTCTTCCCCACGCAGATCACGCGCAGACATAAAGGTCTGCATCTTGTTTGTTTTTTAGAAGTCTTTTCATTAAAAAACCTCTTCCTGGCCTCTTTTTCGCACAGACATAGACACAAGTCTGCTGGCCTCTTCAAAAAACTTCTCCTCCAAAATAAACCCTAAAAAGAAACACCCCAAGGAACAAGCAGCCTCTGTGCATCTCCTCTCCACCATCTCCACCTCAGCCATTAGCTCCGGCGCCGCCACACCACCTCGACGACCCAACCAGCCCCTCGACGACCCCTCGACGACCCAACCAGCCACTCGACAACCCACCCCAGCCCCTCGCAATCCAATCCAGCCCCTCGACAACCCACCCTAGCCGTCATCTCCTCCGACACACCACCTGAACCATCGACCTCCGCCGGTGCCGCAATCGTCGACATAAGGCTCTGTTTCTCTCTCTCTCCGACGTCTCCCTCTCTCTGTCGATCTCTCTCTCTCTCTCTCTCCGACGTCTCCCTCCCTCTGTCGATCTCTCTCTCCGACGTCTCCGGCGGCCTGATTTTGAGAGAGAGCAGAGGTGGGTTCTTGGAGTGGGGGCTAGGGTTTGCGGTGGTTCTTGGCTTCGCGGCAGGAGACAGGGGGCGGTGGTGCTTGACGGTGGTTGTTGGTTGTGGTGGTGGACGGTGGACGGTGGTTCTTGAGGTGGTGGCGGATGGTTGTGGTGGTGGTGGTAGATGAAGGGAGAGAGAGAGAGAGGAGTGTCTGCCAAGAGGTTTGTGTGTGTGAAGAGGTTTTTGTTTTTATAAAACAAACACTCTTCTCCTTGCAGACTGCAGACCTTTGGTCCACCTCTTCTCCTGCAGATGTCTGCAGATGTGGTCCGCAGACTGCAGACCTTTTCCTGCAGAAAAAACAAACACCACCTTATTCTTTTAATCATAGTAAAGTTCAGTTTTTCAACAAAAAAAACTTTCTTTTTATATAACTTGGCCATAAAAATTAACTGAGCTTAGTTTGGTTCATTTACGTTTAATGTTACGCAAGTCATTTGGTGTTAAATTCGTATTTTGGTTTCACGTTTTCTTTTTCGGATTTGGTCGTTGTTCGGTTGCTACTTAGCACAGTATTTGGTGGTCATATTTCAAATTTCAAAGTGGTAAACTTTGCCCCCAATTTCTAAAAACTCTATACAATGTCACTTTGACCTCCTTAACTTTCGTCAACTTAACGTCACGAGAGTCACTTGGTGTGGAAATTCGTGTTTTTATTTTACGCTTTTTCTTGATTTTGGTCGTCGTGTTGTTGCTACTTAACACGGTTTTACGCCCCTATCCCGCAACGCTGATAAAACAGCTTTACTCTCCCGCACCGCAACACGGGCGACTCAACACTAGTAAATTTTATTTTATAAGATATTAACTGATGTGTATCCAGAAGTTATTTATTTTGTGTGGTTGCCATAGTATATATGTTTAAAATAAGAGAAAATTACAAAATTAGCCAAGAAAAAAGTCAAATTACCAATCTAGCCACCTCATGCGTCATTGGAAGGCCACTCACAGATCCCAAGTCTTCTGATGCGTCTGCATGGCCAAGTATTGCGTCCGCCAATCCCCAACTGACACGTGGAAAGACTCATCCCATCCCACACATGAAAGACTCATCCCATGCGTCCGCGGACTCATCCCATGCGTCCGCGGACTCATCCCATGCTTGAAAGACTCATCCCATGTTTGAAAGACTCATCCCATGCGTCTGCGGCCATGCGTCCGCACACTCATCCCATGCGTCTGTGGCCACGTGTCTATTTTTTATTGGGTTTCTCCCCAAGGACTCATCCCATGCTTGAAAGACTCATCCCATACATGTGAGTGGCCTTCCAAGGAGGCATGAGGTGACTAGATTGGTAATTTGATTAAAGTCTTGGCTAGATTGGTAATTTTCTCTTAAAATAAATTAGCCTAATAAATATAAACAAGTGGGTCCAGCCGTTGACTAAATAGCTTATTTACGTCTCTTCATGAAATATTGTTAAATATAGCATTGTATAGTTCTAGGTGCCATAAGTTCTTTTTGGAAAGGCTCTAAGTGCCACATGCTATCTGGAGAAATGAAGGGGTTATTGTTATGGTCAAGTTTGCTATGTTCTCTCATTATGGCTGCAGGGGGTACAAGTAGCTACAATGTTCATCGAGGCCTTTCTTATCGAGCAATTTTGGATACTGATGTTGACACTGATGATCTCTTTGCGTTACTATACTTGTTGAAATCTAATCGGTCTGAGTTCAATTTACAGGTTCTTCTCTTATATGTTCTGTACATTTCAATATTCTTTTATTTTATGTGACGAGTTTTTTGTCATTTTGCATGCCATTGTCGACTTTACTTATCTCAATGGGTGTTTGGTTGATTAAATTGTTTTTGAAGAATTAGAATATGTCAAAGGGACATAAATTTGAAACAATTAGATTGGAAATGGAATAGAAATTCATAAAAAGTTTTGTATCTGAAACACTAAGAAGAATATGTCAAAGGAACATAAATTTGAACGAATTAGATTGGAATTGGGATTGAAATTCATCATATGAACTAGAATTACTAATGCATTTTGGTTGAATATGAAACACTAAGAATATATCATATGAATGAATTACTAATGCATTTTGGTTGAAAAAAAAACATACTTGATTTTCTAATATGTTGTTAAAAAAGGTTGGGAGGTGATGTGGTCATAGGCGTTAATAATTTTTTTTTTTTTTTTTTTGAAAAAGGGAACTTCATTAGAAACACAACCGGCCAAAAACCAGGCCGGCAACAACTACAAAGACACTACATTATACAAATTTACATCAATCCCACGAAACATTTCTAAACTTCGACCTTTTAGAGAACCAAAAGAAACCTAACGCCTTGATCTCACTAACAATATTCTCTATAGGCGTTAATAAGTTGAACTCCTATACTACTTGGAAGAAATCTTGGTTTTTTCACTTCAAACCTATACTATTCAGAAGAAATCTTGGTTTTTTTCACTTCAAAGCGTTCAAGAGAATTAACTGCAATTAAATGCCATTCATTTCAGGTTTCAATAATAAATAATATTATTCAAATTGCTATATCTTTTTTTTTTGGAAAAATAGAATTTATATTAATCACTAAGGCTATGGGGTGTGGGAGCTCCATGGGGCTCCATCCCTGCCACATAAGCCATGTATAGCGCCCATCACCACACCCTCCAAGGGCGCCATTGATGGGGCTCCATGGTGGTAAAGCCCTATAAAGCCCTTCAGGTGGGGCCCACTAGTTCGACAACCAATCAAATGTTTTTTTTTTAATTTTGTTTAATAGGGGCTCCATCCACACCCTCTAAATTAAAGGGGGGCTCCATCGCTGACGTGGATCCTATGTGGACTTGATAAAGCCCCATGGGGCTCCATCCACACCCCATAGCCTAATGATATCAACTCTTATCGGATGATACAAAGCTCATTGTAATTAAAATAGATTATTAAAAAAAGAACTTACAACATCAAATAATTCATTTCTTCTCTCAAAATAACGTTTATTAGATTTTTTACAAATGTGTAAATATAACAAATTTACACATGTGTAAATGGCAAACTTACACATGTATATTTTTTTCTTTATTTACGAATTCATGTAAATTTAAACATGCAAATAAAATTTCTTACATTAAATTCAAATGATAATGATAAGTGTAAAAATAATTGAATTTGAATTGTTTTTGACCAAGTTCTCGCGGTTTTTTCATTCGTCCTCACGGTTCTCACAATATTTAGCGTTTTCATTTAAACCTTCCCCTATATATGTGTGTGTGTGTGTGTGTGTGTGTGTGTGTGTGTGTGTGTGTGTGTGTGTGTGAGAGTTATCTTGAGAACGCTAAATTTTGCGAGAACCGTGAGAACGAATGAGAAAACCAATCAAATTTTGTTTAATACAAACCTTATTATAATTAAAATACAACATTAAAAAAAGAAATTACTCCTGAAATAATTCATCTTTCCTTTCAAAATCATTCTTAATAAGTTTTTTTACACGTGTAAATACAACAAAATTACACATGTAAATTTTAACGTTTAGATTCAATTTCTAACATTTAATTTGAATAATAATGATAAGTGTAAAAAGAAATTTTGAATTTGAATTGTTTTTTACCAAGTTCTTGTGGTTTCTTCATTCGTTCTCACGGTTCTCGCAATATTTAGCGTTCTCATTTAAACACTCCCGTATGACATATGAAAATTTATTCAAAATAGCGTAATTTCCAATTTTCCTAATTGTGTTTAAAGCAATGGGCACAAATATTCGACATAAGTCGACCTAGCCCAAATCATTACCCAAATTGTCTAACATTGTCATTTTATCGTCTCTCATCTACCCTGACAATATGAATTACTATAATGTTTCAACATGACAGCCCATTACCCAATCTACCCGTTATATAACCTCAAAATAGACTAGTAAATGACTATTCATTGACAATTTTATGGTGAGTTGGTGACCATGATGATTGATGCAGGCAGTTACAATAAACACAAATTCATGGACAAATGCAGGACATGCAGTAAATCAAATATATGATATACTTTACATGATGGGTCGAGATGATATTGATGTTGGTGTTGGAGGTGATGGTGGAATACTTGAAAATGGTACAATACAACCAAATGTTGGTGGATATCTTCCTATAATTGACCAGGTACTTATAATTCATGCAACTAACATTCGCTAAGAATGCGGATATGAATTTGATGTGTATTTATGATCAGGGGCGTGGAACAGCCGGACCTTGTAGATATAGACAGGCTATTCCTGTTCGATTAGACGTCGATACAAATATGGGAATTAGAAGAAGCTTTCTTCCGCAGGTATATCAATGTTTTTCGTAGTTGTTGGCTATATAAGTTCGTCAATGGTTATGTTCTGGGCATATTCATCTAGATACTCAAACTATAAAGAACTATATCCTGATCTGTTAGAAAGTTAATGTACCCTTTCTATTTTAGTTACATTATATAGGGTCAAAGTTAAATATCATTTAAGATGAACTGTTTCTTGTAAGGCTTCCAGTATTATATGAAGTTATAGACTAGTTTTATAATAAGCTGATGACATGTCATCAAGCCCTTTTGGTTAATCCAGATTTACTCAAGACTAAAGGGAAAGAAGAAAAAACATTGATACGAGTTAGGTGATGTAGACTCAATTGATATACTATCGAACCCGGGGTTTAAGGGGGTACCATCACCTATATGGATTCCAAAGGGGTTGTGCCCCCTGGTCCAGGGGCTCTACTTGTTGAAATTGGAAATTGTTTTGAATTTGCATGGTTGTAGTTAGTTTTCACCTATCATCAATGGTAACTATGGTCAGCAACAAGTTGGTCTTGGCAATTCAGTGGCGGATCTAGGTTAAAATTTTAGGGGTAATGTTCAATTTTTTTTCCGTACTTCAAACAGTGTAAATGAAAAAAAAAAACACGATAATAAATAAAGTTAAACACGTATCTAATAGATTTCTCCTCTTCGTTTTTTGAAAACTTAAAATCGAGTCATTACATCTTCTTCGTTTACTTTATCAAAAGTTTCTCTTCCGGCTTGAAAAAAAAGCTCGAAACAAGCCAAGCCTTATCGAGCCCGAGTCGAGCTTGAGCCTAAATTAAAGCCCATTTATTTATTTGCCAAAGCTCAAGTCTGACATGTGAAGCTCGTCTGGCTCGTCGAGCCTTATCGAGCCCTAGTGTAATGTTAGTTTTTATTAATACTTAATAACATTTACCCTTTATTTGAAGTTGTCTAGTAGACGAGCCGAGCCAAATTATTTAAACTTGTTTACCTACCGAGCCCGAACCTAAAAATAAGCTTGTTTAGTAAACGAGTCCGAGCTTCACTTATCGAGCTCGCGAGCCTAAACGAATCTATTATTATTATATTATTTTCAAAGCTCGAGCGGAGCCGGGCGCGAGCTCTCATAAGTTAATCGAGCTTGGCCTGAGCCTGGTCGAGCTCGGGCTCAGCTCGTTTGCACCCCTAGTGACAGTGGAGGTGCATGGTGTTGCCTTCTTTGGTCGCTTTGTTCACGTTCAGATCTTTTTCAAAAATCAATTCTAACAAGTCTTTGGGCTTGAAATCATTTTAATTGGGGTTTTAACTTATGAATTAATTAAGTAGTGGGCTTTTAATAAAACTTTCAACCTTGTATAATTGTGACCCGTTAACTTAACTGTCAACTGAAACGTTGTGATTGTATCCCCATATGTAAAGATTGTCTTTGGCCAAATTCTTGTACATGTTTTCATAATAGATTATGCATGTTCTTTTATTTCTTTTCTAATTATCCGGCTGAAAATTCATGACTACCAAAGAAATATTTCAATCTGAAAGCGATTTCAACATGATTCAGAGAGATATTCAGCCTATATACGAATTATAGAACTTACATGATCTAATCATTTGCATGTTAGGGAAACCGGAGATACTCCCCGCTTCGACAACCGACTGCACAACAAGTATTGATCAAGACGATATCTGAAGGCCCCGTTATCGTGTTCATGACAGGAGTACACACAAATATGGCCATTTTTCTTATGAAAAATCCGGATTTAAAGAAAAATATCAATCATATATACATCATGGGTGGTGGTGTGAGGTCCAAGAACCCAACCGGCTGTTGTCCCAAAAATGCTAGCTCAACTTGCCAGCCTCAGCAGTGTGGTGACCATGGTAACATGTTTACAGCCTTTAGAAGTAATCCGTATGCCGAATTTAACTTATTCGGTGACCCCTTTGCTGCATACCAGGTAACCCAACTATCGAAAATCGGCTAGATACTCAAATTCTATAAATCTAACTCATGTTTTCAGGTTTTTCATTCGGGGATTCCAATCACCCTCGTTCCATTAGACGCAACGAATACAATTCCCATAACGCGCGAGTTCTTTGAAGCATTTGAGAAAAACCAACGTACATATGAGGCACAATATGTTTTCAAGTCATTGAAGATAGACCGTGATACTTGGTTTGATGATCAATTCTATACGGTATGTAATAGATTTTTAGTCGACATTTTTGGGCAATGATAATCATGATATGTGTTGATCATTTAACAACTATAATGATCTTGGAACTTTCAGAGTTATTTCATGTGGGATTCGTTTATGGTGGGTGTTGCAGCATCAGCTATGCGTAACATACACGACGAGGAAAATGAGTTTGCCGAAATGGAGTACATGAACATTACTGTGATTACGTCGAATGAGCCTTATGGGATACCTGATAGCTCAAACGCGTTCTTTGGTGATCGTAAGATCCCAAAGTTCAACTTGAAGAAAAATGGAGTTCATAGTGGTCATGTTCAAATAGGTATTCAAGATCCATTTTGCTTTCGTGGGAATGCTACGGGGATATGTAAGGTATAGCTTAGTTCAGTTAAATGCATGATAGTATTTAACTACACTTTCCAACTACTTTTTGTTATGATATTTTCTTTCAACTACATAGGACGGTTATACTGAAGAAGTCACTGGACCGGATTCAGTGCGTGTACGCGTAGCAACAAGAGCAAAGCCAAATGTCGATGAATCAAGCACATTGGATAGAGAATATTATGCTAACTTTCTTGATGTATGTTGATATCACATTTGAAACTAATTTTGCCATTTACTATTGAGTTTATATGATAACAGAAGTTTCGCTACTATTTTAGGTGCTAAATCGACCTCAATATAAAGGTCGATTTAATTTTACAACCGAATTCCCATATTACAAAGAAGTTCTATACAAACCAGATTTCAAAGGGAAAAAACTCGGGAAGATTGTTGTGTTTGATATGGATATGAGCGTGGGTGATTTTCTGGCCCTCTTTTATCTACTCAAAGTACCTGTCGAAGAAATGAATCTCAAGGTAACATGTTCTTTGTCATGTGGGTTGAACTAGTTAAATGGTTTGAAATAACAAACATAAAAAAAGGTGTGTTGTTCACCCCAACTTAAGTTTCAAGCCGTACCGAATAAGTAACATTTCAACTTGTACCTATTTTAGGCCGGATACCAACCCACCCATGTTGCAACCTTTGGAATTTACTCTCTAAAACTATTGTTATTAATTTAGCCTGATCCCATATCAAGATTCATTTGTTACTTATTTATTATAGGCAATACTAGTAACTGGAAGTGGTTGGGCGAATGTAGCAACAATAGACGTGGTGTATGACTTGTTACATATGATGGGTCGTGATGATATCACTGTCGGTTTAGGTGATTCATTTGGCGTGAACCAGTCTTATTCAAAGGTTGGCCCAATTGTTGGCGATTGCAAGTATTCAAAAGCTATACCGCACGGAAGTGGGGGACGTTTGGATTCTGATACATTATATGGGCTTGCCCGTGATCTACCAAGGAGCCCAAGAGGGTACACACTCATCCTACTGTAAATTAATAATGATCTGCAGAGAAAAATGACTAGGGTTTATGATCAGAGAAAATAAGAAGTTACAGAAGTTACTAAAAAATAGGGAAGTTTCCACTCATCACAAAAAAACAAATTAGTGAAATCCTTATGGGAAAAACGGATAATTTTGGTTGGTACGAGGGATCAGTTGTATAGAATTAAGTTCATTACTTGGTTTGAAATTTGCAGGTACACAGCACAGAATTCAGTTAAATTTGGAGCTCCACGTGACACAGATTTCCCTCAACTTAGACAACCATTAGCACTAGAAGTTTGGGGATCCTTAGTAAAATCGATTGATGACGGATCAAAAATTACAATATTGACTAATGGGCCGTTAACGAATTTAGCAAACATTTTACTTTCGGAGAGTAATGCTAGCTCAATCATTCAGGTGATCAATTTGGTTCATCTTCATATATCTTATATTTATTTTAATGTAATGATATTTCAATATGTAATTACAGGAAGTGTTTATACTAGGGGGACATATTAACTACAAGAAAAACCAAGAAAAAGGGAATGTGATACATGTCCCTTCAAACAAGTATGCAGAACTAAACATGTTCCTCGACACTTTGGCTGCAAAGACTGTATTTGAATCATCACTTGACATCACACTCATCCCTCTTCATGCCCAACGTAAAGTCTACGCGCTTCCGAAGATCATAAAAATGTTGCAAGCAAAGAACATGACACATGAGGCTGTTTTCACACGGCGTTTGTTGACGAGGCTTCACCATTTACATCAAAGACATCACTTGTATCGACATGTGGTATGGCATTCAAACTACCTTGCATATTTGAATTATGTTTTGACACGCACACACACCCTTCCCGTTATCCAACCCAACTAATTTACCAACTCTATACTTCATGTTACTTTTTTTGCTTATATTTGTGACCTATGTTTCAGGACATGTTCGCGGGTGAGATTTTAGGTGCCGTTATCCTCGCTGGTGACCAGAAACTTCTAAATTCGACTTTTGACATCAAGCATTTGAAGGTCTATACAAAAGGACAATTATCTAGGGATGGAGAAGTAATTTTTGACACAAAGAAAAAGAAAGAATTTAAAGTACTACAAGGCTTTAATCATGTATCATGTTACAATATTTTTTCAAATGGTCTTCTTCGGCAGAAGCAATCTGCAGTGATAGGAAGCTTTGGTGAGCAAAAACGGCGATGGAGTGAAGAGTAATCTTGATATCGGAAGTAGTAATTAAATAGTTAGAGATAATTATTAGTTTAAAGTATTATGTTTATCTAGTTACTTTATTAATTGGTTAATAAGTAATAGAGTTGGTATTGGTTTAGGATAGCTTGTTTAGCAAGTAATTAGTTTAGTATAAATAGATGGGTTAGGTTATGTAATTACTTGGATGTTTTGCTTTATTCTTCAATAATATATAAAAGAGTCGTGAGGAGTTATCACAAAATCATTGTGCTGCTGCGTTTTTTATCCAATTGATTCCAACAATTGGTATCAGAGCGTGTAACGATCAAGCGGGAGCAAGAAGAATCGAAGCAAATCAACCCGGTGAAGTCGAAAACCTTCGTGGATCGACAAGGAGAAAGAAGTCGAAAACCTTCGTGGATCGACAGAGAGAAGAAGACTCGAAACCTAAGTGGATCGAGTCGGAAGTTGAAATCTAAGTGAATCGACGGAGAGGTGTGAAGGTAGGTTGCAAGGCGAAGACTCGAAATCTGAGTGAATCGAGCAGAGCGGTCGAAATCTAAGTGAATCGACGGAGAGGTGTGAAGGTAGGTTGCAATCTTAGTGAAGCAATCAAAGAAAAACGACTATTGTGTGTGGCGGAGATTTTTTTAGTTTGACAAGAACGGCGAAATCAATCCTCTTTAAGTCGGTGATAATATATTTGAAGTTAGACGTTTGAATTTGTTGTTGGAGTGATTTTATTGTTGGTCACATACGTACAAAAGACAAAAGAGAGGTTATGTTGGAAGGTAGAATTAAAAGAAGATAAAGGAGTTAGTGGTGGGAATTAATTCATAAGTGGTATTTTTCTCCAATAATAGAAAACTGAATTTACATGATATATTGTTTGCGTAAAGAAAAGGAGGTAAAAAGGGATTTGATTGTGTTGATCCGTAGCGAGAAAGGGAAAAGGAAGAACATAAGATAATTGAACTCAAGTATTCTTTATGAGTTGCATGGAAAAAATTAGTAATTGTGTTTATTGGTTGCATCGAATTATCTTAATGATGGTTGCTACGTGTACAATTGGGGCGTTTTCAAATGGACCAAGAGCGTCTAGAAGGCCGCGTGTTGGCGGTGGAAATAAATCACTATGTCATCGAGGAATTGATCGGAAGAATTAACGAAAGAAAGACGGTCCAAGAATTAAGGTCGAAGAGATGAGAGCATTACTTGGAGTTCAAGATCTTGGAGGTACATATCAAGATTAAGGGGGTGAATGAAGAGTAATCTTGATATCGGAAGTAGTAATTAAATAGTTAGAGATAATTATTAGTTTAAAGTATTATGTTTATCTAGTTACTTTATTAATTGGTTAATAAGTAATAGAGTTGGTATTGGTTTAGGATAGCTTGTTTAGCAAGTAATTAGTTTAGTATAAATAGATGGGTTAGGTTATGTAATTACTTGGATGTTTTGCTTTATTCTTCAATAATATATAAAAGAGTCGTGAGGAGTTATCACAAAATCATTGTGCTGCTGCGTTTTTTATCCAATTGATTCCAACATGGAGTTCACCGGCAGCATAATCTTTTACCTTCAGTTAGTATACCAAACTTTATCGGATTTTAATAGCTTAATTTCAAGATGAAGATGCAATAATGTAAGATTTGGTAGCTTTTGAAATATGTGGTTAATTAATATATCAAAAATCCCAAGACATCTATGGGTTGTTTGCCTACCAAATTTACATAATATTTTGAATGAGTGTGCCTATTGGCACACTAAAGTGCCTATTGGCACACCAAACCCTAGCAAAAATAGGGTTTATCTACGCTGCGTATTGGTCAATACGCAGCGTATAGGGTTAAACATATACGCTGCGTATAGATCAATACGCTGCGTAGATAGACCATAGATCTCAGTGCCTGATAACCAATCATTGCACAGAAAACAAGGTTTATATACGCTGCGTATTGGTCAATACGCAGCGTATATAAAACAGCTGCTAATTTGGGGTCATTTTGGTAGGTTTGAAGTGTCAAATTTTTGCCAGGTTTGTATACGCTGCGTATTGACCTATACGCAGCGTATATAAACCTGGAAAAAATTTGACACTTCAAACCTACCAAAATGACCCCAAATTTGCAGCTGTTTTATATACGCTGCGTAGCGGGTAACAATTACGTAACCATACTTCTTTCCCGTTTCTTGTACCCAATTCTTCAAATCAGTTAGAGACATGAAACGCTAAAAAAAAGTTACGTTAATATTTGGTCATTTTATGAAACTCATACTTCAGGGACTAATATGGTTATTATTGAAACTATTTTAACTGAATGTTTTAGCCAGGTTAACTTTCATAGAAAGATTTCTTCTTTAAACACTAACTCAGTTAGCATACTTAACTGAACAGTATAGGGATATTTTTGTCAATTTTCGAAACTTCAGGGACCATTTTTGTAAATCCTGGAAACATCAGGGACCATTTTTGTAAATTTACAAAACTTCAGGGATCGTTTATGTCAATTTTCGAAACTTCAGGGACCATTTGTGTAAAAATTGAAACTTCGGGGACCAAAGTGTAAATATATCAAAACTCTGTAAAAAAGGGGGTCTTCTTTAAAGAACCGGCCCTTGCAAGGATCGAACTCGTATGGATCCATACGCTGCGTATAACAATGCTCATTTTACTGTTTTGCCCTTGTGTTGAGGCAATACGATGCCAAAAACAGGGGCTTTTTTGTCCATTTAACTACATACGCTGCGTAGGGATCCCTACGCAACGTATATAAAGGTCCATTTTTTTATTTTATTTTTTGTGTTTTCCTTTGATAAATAATACAAAAATTATGAATTATAAAAATTAAAAATGATACAAACTTTATAAATTAAAAAAATTCTACAATTTACAAAAATACAAGTTTCCGGTTAATCTTCGATATCATTTATACTCGGTTCTCTGTCTTTGTCTAAGTCTGCTTTAGGATTGATTAACTCGTAGTAGTGCTGTAACCGCGGTCTATACATTTCTTCCCACCGTTCCGCAGCTATTGATCGATGTGTCGACCACAACGGGGTCGCTAAAGGCATGGGGTAGTCTCCTTCCAACTTAGCATGTATGAAGTGTCCCCCGTCAACATGTACGAGCGTTATCGCTTGAGGTCGTGGATCTAGTGGGGCATCCGTTAATGGGAAGATGGTAGTGCTCCATTCGATGCTTAGCACGTGGAGGACAATATTATACCTTTGCGCTACGAGAAGCCCTACCTGGGGCATTTCCATCCAGTGACTTGGACCGCACTCTTTCAATGAATGTCATTCGATGCTCTTACGTATTCGTTTAAAGTCTCCTTTGTTGTATGTTTCGAATACATGCTTCCAACGCGCCTCGTTATGGTCAATCTCCAGTAGTAAATCTCTTCGAATATTGGGTCATGCGTGTTCCAGAAAACCTAACCCGACAGCCACAGACCTGTACCCACAATGACCGTCTGGGGTCACATCTTGTATACGCGATATGTAAGAGTGAAACTCTGATGGAATTTGATCCTTAAACCTCTCAATGCTTAACAAGTGCTCGTCCCCCTTCATTAATGGAAAACCCTTATCATCCCGCGTCTCCTTCTTTTTATAACTCGTTGAACTGTTTCGTTGCATTTTAGGTTTTTCAGACTTTACAACCGAACCAGTTCCACGAGAGCCCTCTGACGGTACGTATGAGCTGTGTCGGGGTAAATCGTACCTATGTTTGGGGGAAGCGGTATATACGTTGCTGTCCTCGCCATAGGAGCTGTATCTCGCAGCTTCGTCTAACCTCGCAGCTTCATCTAGCCTTTCTTGTACTTTCTTTGATGTAGGCCGACCGCGAGTATTTTGCTGGACGATCGGTGGTTTCTTGGTTGACGATTTCGGGGTGAAGACCGCTTTTATCTTTGAAAGCAAACTCTTTTGCTGAACGGGGGACTGCGCCTCTAAATGTTGCCGCACATTATTTAGCTCTGCTACAACATCGACCTCCTCGTCTACCAGTTTACATGGGAGCAAGTCAAGCTTACGCCAGAATACATCTATGTCGTCGAGTTGTATCATACGCCCTGCACAGTTAAGTTAATACGGTGTGAGAAACAGCTAAATCGTACAAAATAACAAAAGGTTTGTAGTTTTAATATTTTTTACCTGTACGTTTGTAGTTTTCCAGCCTACAAGCACACGGCAATCCATAGCCAAGCCACATATGGCAACCACATGATGCGTTAAGTTTCCGCAACACCTCCATCTTCCTCATTAGCTCTTTTGACAGCAAATCAAGTGCTTCATGGGAAACCTTTCCACGTAGGTTGTCCAACAGTCGGTGTCTGTGGTGGTTCATCGTTTTTTCGATGCTCTCAGTGAAACTTTTTTGTATTTCATCGTACTGAGTTTCAACTATATCAATGACGCATCTTGCTATTCGCTCCAATGAACTCCCGCGCGTAACGTATCTTTTTAAATTTGCGTGCTGGCTCTCAACTCTGTTGGTGGTGCGCTGACCAAAGTTGCGACACTTATCGGTCCACGCATAAACGAACATTTCTTTATAGTCTTTGAGCCAGTTTTCGTAGACGTAATCATAGACACCTGCAAAAATAAAATAATGAAATGTAAAAGCGTGTGTAAAATATAATAGATTGGGTGAGTCGTTTGTTGAAGGAACACTTACTTTCTCGGTTGGCAACCACGAGTCGGTTATACATTTTCTCCAAGTTGTACTTGTACATGGGCTCTGATGAAGATTCGCACAATCTCCGCCAGTACGACATAAATTTCCCCCAATCTTCTTTATCGAACCCTTTCTTGCACTGTCTAGCTATATTTTGTTGGATGTGAAAGTGGCATAGAAGCCTGGTTGCGTTCGGGAATACTTTAGAACACGCGTTAATTAGGGCAAGCTCCCTATCCGTGACTATCACACGCAGCATCATACATTCATGAAATATTGACTTGATCCGCTCAAGCACCCACACGTAGTTACCCCTTCGTTCTTTACAAATAACGGTATGTGCGATACAAAAAGACTTGCTGGTCGACGTCATACCCACAACCTGGACAAATGGCATGTTGTAGAGGTTTGTTTTGTAGGTCGCGTCGATCAACATCACATGCGGGAATGCACGCCACAAAGTGATTGAATAAGGATGAACAAAGAAAATCTCTGTTACGACATCTGTTTTGGGATCCTGTCTGGTGTCGTAAATGAATCGGTGGTCATGCAGCAGGCTTTCCAGTGCCTGAATAGGATTCTTTCCGTCCATTATTGTCGCTCTAATTTTTTGTACCGCATTTTGCACGTCTTTCTGAACGTGCAGGCTGTCGGGGAACTGCTTTCTTAGGGTTTGAAATATGATACGTGGCTCCATGTTTTGAGCAGTTAGCTGCTCCACTAGCTTGTATTCGGCTTTAGTAAATCTTCGCACAAAAGCGTGGCCCAACAGACTCGTCGTAGGTTCGTGGTTATGGTTCGCACAGTCCACTTTTAACTCCCACGTGTCATTCGTCACGTCCCGGATGGCGAGTAATGAAAATGGGCAACCGATTTTTTTGCTACCAGCTTTCCTAACTGTTGCTTTACTACGGTGCTCACCACTACGGTCGCACACAAGCCATACCATCCCAGTAGTACCGCCAATATTTTTTGATCGGCGGGTAACAATTACGTAACCATACTCCTTTCCCGTTTCTTGTACCCAATTCTTCAAATCAGTTAGAGACATGAAACGCTAAAAAAAATTACGTTAATAATAATAATAATAATAATAATAATAATAATTATTATTATTATTATTATAATTATAATATAATTGAAACTCATACTTCAGGGACCATTTGTGTCAATTTTCGAAACTTCAGGGACTATTTTCGTAAAATTTGAAACTTCAGGGACCAAAGTGTAAATATATAAAAAATCGGTAATAATAATAATAACAATAATAACAATAATAATAATAATAATAATAATAATAATAACAATAATAATAATAATAATTATTATTATTATTTTAAAAAATCGGTAATAATAATAACAATAACAATAATAACAATAATAATAATAATAATAACAATAATAACAATAATAATAACAATAATAACAATAATAACAATAATAACATAATAATAATAACAATAATAACAATAATAATAATAATAATAATAATAACAATAATAATAATAACAATAATAACAATAATAATAATAATAATAATAAAAATAATAATAATAATAACAATAATAACAATAATAATAATAATAACAATAATAACAATAATAACAATAATAACAATAATAATAATAATAATAATAATTATTATTATTATTATTTTAATGTGATACCTCATTTATTTGAAACGGATTGCCCGGGGTAGATGGTTCATAAAGTGATGTATCGTATCCACTGTATCCACCTTCACCCACGTATCTACTGTAACCACCTTCACCCCATATCTATCGTATCCACTGTATCCACCTTCACCCCCGTATCCACTGTAACCACCTTCACCCCCGTATCCACCTTCACCCCCGTATCCACCTTCACCACCGTATCCACTGTAACTTCCGTATCCACCTTCATCCCCGTATACCCCGTAACCCGGATACGATTGCTGCATCGGGTAATATGGTTCATCAACAGGTGCATTCTCAGCACCGTATCCACTTTGTTGCACGTACGGAGATTCATACCCGTATCCGTAATCTGGATATACTTGATGCGCCGGGTAATTTGGTTCATCAACAGGTGCAGTGGGAGTATTGTTCAAGTCTGGCAACTGTGTTTTTTTATCAACATGGACTCCAGACACAACCTCCTCCTCCTCATTGGCAGCATTTGCTCCCCATATGTCGTTAGAATAGCGATTACCGAAATAATTATCGTTCCAAAATGATGACATTTTAACAAGATTGAACAAGATGTTTACTGAAGAAGAAGATGAAAAAGAAAGCAGAGGAGATGAATTCGAAGTGAACAGAGATGCATGGATAAATAGAATTTCAAATTTACTTAAATACGCAGCGTATAGCTCTCTACTCCCCGTATTACTTTATTCACGTGCCTAGACAACATCGTATCAGTGTCAAATCAGTCTGACATATACGCTACGTATTGGTCAATACGCAGCGTATACTGTTAACCCTATACGCTGCGTATTGATCAATACGCAGCGTAGATCTGACTGATTTGACATGGTACTAGGTTTGACTGTCTGGTCGTGTACCTGCCCCTTACATACGCTGCGTAGAGGTCAATACGCAGCGTATAGGGTAACCCTATACGCTGCGTATTGACCAATACGCAGCGTATTTAAACCCTAAGTGTGCAGATAGGCAAACTAAGTGTGCAGATAGTGAGAGCCTTTGAATAGTATAGCTTATATGTGCAAAAAATAATATAAGGCAACCACAATGCATAATTATGCCTGTCTCTTACTTTGATTTTGACTTAAATTGTCATTTTTGTACGTTGATCTATATTAAGATGGATGTTTGTAACAAATGCATTAAAAATCGATGTGCATCAAAGAAGTATAACAGAATGGATGTTTGATGATTCAACTAGAACTTGAACACTAAGGAATCTGATAGCAAGAGGATCCATCGAATTGAAAAAGACCTCTAAGGAGGTTGGGAATTCTGCTAGGTGGTGTAGAATTATGGAATGTGTGTGCCGCTGTTCTAAAAAAGAGTGATCTAGTAACAAGTTGGTATAATAAGTAGTATGAAAGAGTTGTAACACCTGGAATTTTCGGCTAATTACTATACGGTTTATAGAGGCAATGGAAGTACAGGTTAGAAACGAAAATTTTAGAGATTTTAAGGGGGTTATAAGAATGTATAAAACGTTAAACAAAAGATACCTGTTAACGTTTGAGGATGAGAATATATAAAACTAAGTTAGAACCTCGTGTATTATACGGGTTGAATAAATGTAATTTTATATATTAAATAATAAAAACTTATATCTTTATGAATCTTGTATATTGTACGGGTTAAATAAATGCAATTTTATATATCAAATAATAAAAAAGTTATATATTTAAAAACCATGTGTATTACACAGATTAAATAAATGTAATCTTGTATACTAAATACTAAAAACGTTGTATCTTTAAAAAAAACCCATGTATAATCGGGTTGAATAAATCTACCAAATAATAAAAAATTACATCCTTAAAAACCCCCGTATATTACACGTGTTGAATAGATATAAAAAAGAGTTATATCTTTGAAAACCATGTGTATTACACATATTAAATAAATGTATTTTTGTATATTAAATACTAAAAACGTCGTATCTTTAAAAAACTCGTGTATAGTCGGGTTGAAAAATCTACCAAATAATAAAAAAATTATATCCTAAATAAATGTAATTTTGTATATTAAATACTAAAAACGTCGTATCTTTAAAAAAACCCATGTATAGTCGGGTTGAAAAATCTACCAAATAATAAAAAAAAAATTTATATCCTTAAAAACCTCGCGTTTTACTCGAGTTAAATAACATAATTTTGTATACCAAATAATAATAAAAAAAGTTATGTTTTTTACTAAATTGGATGATTTTGATTGTTGCAGACCAACTTTTTGTTCAATTGTCTAGCTGAATTTTGAATTTTTTTATATACTTTTATAATTGAATAATATTAGTATCGAAAAATTTATTTTATTTTTCTTAATTTGATAATGTTAGAATCAATTTAAACATCTTTTTCCGATCTGAGTTGTGAAATTTGCAGGTTTTTTTGTCATGTATGGTTGTTGCATACTAACTGTTTGATCAATTCCTGGGTCGCATTCTTAAGTGTACGTTTGCCATGGAAGTTAGGGTTTTTCTTTGTTGATGGGGAAGAAGATGAAAGGGGTAGGCGATAATGGTTGTTAGGGTTTTAAATGTGATTCATTAAACAGGGTTGGGAAAAGACATAAATGCCCCTCAGGTGATTTGCATGTGATATGGTTTAACAGCATAAATGGATGAGGTTAAGGGGCGGGGAGCAAAATCATGAAAGCTTTCAAAGATCAGGGAGTAAAATGGCTATTTTAAAAGGTTTGGGTAAAAACCGTTAAAGTGAGCAAACCACAGGGAGCAAAACGGAAGTTTACTCTTAATATTAATTTATTATTTATATATTTAACATAAGATAAGTAGATAAGAGATGTATTTGTTTTGAAAATATTAAATTAACAATTTAGATTTGAGGATACTATTTTATTAAAGTATAATAAGATTTAATATTAATTTATTATTTATTTATTTAGATAAATATAAATTTGAATGACACGTGTCCAAAAGTTGATTTCTTTTATTATAGTAGTTAGATCTACTATAACCAATGACATTTTCAACATGTACCTATTTTTGGCCCAATACCCAACCCAGCTATGTTACAACCTTTGGAGTTTACTTTTTAAAACTATTGCCACTGATTTAGCCCAAAATCATATCAAGCTTCAATTTGCTATTTATTGATTATAGGTTATATACTAGTTAGAGGTGCACAAAACCGGGTTTTTACAATACTTGGGTTCGGGTATGATCAGGTATGGTATTTTTTGGTCCTAGTATTGGCCTGAAAAAACATACCTGGTGTCATCGGTTCCAAGTAGGGTATGAAACCAGGTACCCTATACCCTGGTATTGTAATACCCTATTTTTGGATATAGAAAACCCCAAGAAACTATTTATTTTTCAGGTTTTTTCGGATATAGATGGAGATTTTAAAGGGCAGGATTGCACAAAATGTGAATTTCGGGTATTTTCAAGGTATTAAAAAAATCTGGGTACGAGTATTCACAAAACTCGGGTACAACTATTCACGGGTACGTGTATTCACTATAACCGGGTTTAGGGTATTTTTCGGGTAAAACCAGTATCGAAAAAAGTGTCTTCCTCTTTTCACAAAAACCATTGATTTATTATGTTAATGTTATAGGAATCTCCAACCTATCTCACGAAAAGAATCCTTTTCTTTTTCAATATATAGAATAGAAAGATCTGTATATCTATCCAACTCATCTCATTATTCTTTAATAGAATAATACTTCAGAAAATTTGGCATTATTTAGAATTAAGTTCATTTTTAGTTTAGGTTTATTCTGTAGAATGAAATTTCGTCAATAAGAATTAATAATTAAATAGAAATAAGAAGAAGGAGTCTTTATGTCGCGTTACCATAGTCCTTGTTTTAAAAAAAAATACGTCACCAGGGGGCTTTACTAGGGCTAACTAATAAAAGGACCAGAGCTAGAAGGGATCTTAGAAACCAATCGCGTTCCAGGAAAAAACCCAATACCGTATTCACCTAGAATGAAAACAAAAATTGTGTTTTCATTACGTTTCTCTATTCTGATCAAGAAAGAATCTCTTCTGAACGACCAAGTCATAATGATTACATGTAAGACCTATTGCTCATGCAATTTGGGAACCTCATTTTGGTCAACCAGCTTAATAAGCTTTTACTCGAGGGGGTGCTCTTGGGCCAGTGAATATCACCTATTCTCGTGTTTATCAGTGGTGGTATACAATTGGTTTACAAACTAATGAAGATCTTTATACTGGAGCTCGTTTTCTATTATTTATTTCTCCCATATCTTTAATAGCGGGTTGGTTACACCTACAACCGAAATGAAAACCGAGCGTTTCGTGGTTTAAAAATGCAGAATCTCATCTCAATCATCATTTATCAGGACTTTTTGGCGTAAGTTCCTTGGCTAGGATAGGACATTTAGTCCATGTCGCTATTCCTGCATCCAGGGGGGACATGAAGTTAGAATCGCTAGTAATCGCGGATCAGCATGCCACGGTGAATATGTGTCACGGCCCCCGGCCCGGTGTTATCCGGTCCAGAAGCCGCGGGACAGAAACCCGTGGTATTTATTTAATTTGGTAGCGGAAATGTTGACAGAATCTTTTAAATTAAAAATGCTCAATTATTTTAATTCACAATTTGGGGATAACACCCATAATTTACAATAAAGGTGATTTCACTGGGAAATCCCTGTTTTACGAAAACATGTTTATTTGTTTTATTGAGCCACTTCTCCAAGCTTGTATTGCTACACAGCACTTTTCCTGGATTCACAGGAGGTCACCTGAAACATGTTTAAAAAGGTTTTATCAGCGGGGAAATACTGGCGAGCCATTCAAGTTGCACAAAACGACACATTGTTATAATATACAGTATTAAGGGTGATTACAATGTTTTTATCAACCAATTACCCCAAATCGGTATTTGTCACTTGATAGTATCTGTGACTATGGTCAGATCACCCATTGGCTAACCCGTTGTCCAATGGTGACGAGTATCAAGTAATGTATACAAAACCCCACATACCGGCAGTAATTGAAGATTACAAAGACTTAATCCCTGTAATTATAACTTTGAAAATAGGGTTTTGGAAACAATTTGGTAAAAAGAGAATGACTCACATTGCAAGTTTAGACGGGCAAAGTTTAGCCTACTGATTTAGCCGTGTAACCTAGTTAAAAGGACAATGCATACGAAACTAGGTTAGTAACTTAATACAACATTTACGATAAGCTCACGAAATCAAAACCATCACGACGAATGACAAAGTATAGGCCAAATACGGGCAGCACTTAAACATCCATCGGATCGGTTTCAATCGATCGGACATTGTATCGTAGCAGTGATCGAGTTATTACCCTTGATCGTAGCAGTGTTTTGCTATTGTGAATGTGAATTTCGAGCAGAAAGATGTGATTTTTGATAAATTTCTCACACACGGACGATCTGCCCATGACTGACCCTTTTATAGTTGATTTTTGGGTTTTACGCGGCCCGCGTAAACCCTTGCTTGAATCTTACGCGGCCCGCGAGGGCCCCCTAGTCTACGTGTAGGGCTAGCGTGTCACAGGTATGGTTGCCACGTGTGCGACACGTGGCTTGAACGCTTATCCGAAGACTTTTTGAGTTGTCGAGGCCCGCGTAGCCTTACCTTACGGCTTACGCAGCCCGCGTGAAAACCAAATTTCATGTTTTCTTGGTTTTTCATGTATATTAGGGTTTCAGGGGTCCGGGTTTTTACTTACGGGTTGTTTATGGACATTTTTGCAGGTCCTTACATCCTCCCCACCTTATTTAAAATCTCTTCCTCGAGATTTATAGAAATAAGTGAGGATGCGTTCGCTTCATTTCCGATTCTAGCTCCCAGGTGTACTCCGGTCCTCTCTTTGAATCCCACTTGACTTTGACCAGTACTAGTTTTTTGTGTTTGAGGAACTTGATCTTTCTGTCTTCTATTTGGAGTGGTTTCTCAATAAATTTTAACTTCTCATTTACCTCTATGTCTTGAAGAGGTACTACCAGGGATTCATCAGATAGACATTTCTTAAGGTTGGATACATGAAATACGTCATGTACTCCAGCTAGTTCTTCTGGTAATTGTAAGCGATATGCAACTGGTCCTATGCATTGGATTACTAGGAAGGGTCCTATGTACCTTGGACTCAGCTTTCCTTTCTTACCGAACCGAACTACTCATTTCCAAGGAGAAACTTTCAAGAGTACCTTGTCTCCAACTTGAAATTCCAGTGACTTGCGTCGATTGTCTGCATAACTCTTCTGGCGATCTCGAGTCGTTTTCAATCTTTCCTTGATTTGAGTGATCTTGTCGGTGGTTTCTTGCACAATCTCGGGACCTGATAATTGACTTTCTCCTATTTCTGCCCAACAAACCGAAGTTCTGCACTTTCGTCCATACAGTGCTTCGAATGGGGCAGCTTCAATGCTTGCATGATAACTATTATTATAGGAGAATTCGATTAAGGGTAGGTGGTCATCCCAGTTTCCACCAAAATCTATCACACATGCCCTAAGCATGTCCTCTAGGGTTTGGATCGTTCTTTCACTTTGTCCATCTGTTTGGGGATGGTAGGCTGTACTTAAATTTAACCGCGTCCCCATGGCTTCTTGGAAACTTGTCCAGAAATGTGAAGTGAAGCGACTATCCCTATCTGATACAATGGAGAGTGGAACTCCATGTAAGGATACTACTTCATCTACATACAACTTTGCCAATTTTTCCATGCTAAAGGTTTCTTTCATGGGTAGAAAATGAGCTGATTTGGTTAATCGATCCACAATTACCCAAATCACGTCATTACCTTTTCTGGTTTTGGGCAACTTAGTAACAAAGTCCATGTTTATGAGTTCCCATTTCCATACAGGCATTTCTAATTGTTGTAATAGACCTGAGGGTTTCTGGTGTTCTGCCTTAACTTGTGAACAAGTAAGACACTTAGATACATATCTAGCTATGTCCTTTTTCATTCCTATCCACCAGAAATTATTTCTTAAATCTTGGTACATCTTATTATTACCAGGATGCATGGTATACCTAGATTTATGGGCTTCCTCTAAAATCTTATCCCTTAAACTTCCTTGCTTAGGTACCCAAATTCTTTTCTTGTGGAATCTCCAAATTCCATCAACTCCTTGCTCTAGTTCTTTTATCCGTCCCTTCATTCCTTCAGCATTATCCTTGATTGCTGCTTCTTGGACATTCTTTAGTTGTTCCATTAAGTCTAACTGTAAACTTAATCTAAGAGCACGAATTCGTCTTTGTTTCTCATGATACTTACGACTTAGGGCATCTGCCACTACATTTGCCTTTCCTTCGTGATATTGAATATCACAGTCGTAGTCACTTAGAATTTTCATCCATCTTCTTTGCCTCATGTTTAATTCTTTTTGCCCAAATATGTACCTTAAACTCTTGTGATCCGTATAGACTATAAACTTGCTTCCATATAGATAGTGCCTCCAAATCTTAAGGGCAAAAATTATTGCTCCTAACTCTAAGTCGTGAGTCGTATAATTCTCTTCGTGCTTCTTTAATTGTCTTGATGCATACGCAATTACCTTTTTGCGTTGCATTAACACACATCCTAATCCTAGCTTTGAAGCATCGCAGTATACTTCAAAATTTTCGGTTCCTTCCGGTAAGGCTAGAATAGGTGTATTTGTTAACTTTTGCTTTAAAATCTTAAAAGCCTCTTCTTGCCTAGGTCCCCATTCGAACTTAACTGTTTTACATGTTAGCTTAGTTAATGGCACAGCTATCTTAGAAAAATCCTTAATGAAGCACCTATAGTACCCAGCTAATCCTAGAAAACTTCTAACTTCCGTAGCTGATTGCGGGACCTTCCATTTGGTGATCGCTTCTATCTTGGAGGGATCTACGTGGATACCTTCATGATTCACCATGTGACCTAAGAATTGCACTTCCTGTAGCCAAAATTCACACTTCGAAAATTTGGCGTAAAGCTTTTCCTTTCTTAACAAAGTTAAGAGTGTATGCAGGTGTTCACAATGTTCTTCCTGATTTTTGGAGTAAATAAGTATATCGTCAATGAAAACAATTACAAATTTATCCAAGTACGGTTTACAGATCCTATTCATCATGTCCATAAATGCTGCAGGAGCATTTGTTAATCCAAATGGCATGACTGTAAACTCGTAGTGACCATACCTAGTTCTAAAAACAGTTTTAGGTATGTCTTCTTCTTGTACCTTTAACTGATGGTATCCAGAGCGCAAGTCGATCTTAGAAAAATATCTAGCTCCTTGAAGCTGATCAAAAAGATCGTCAATCCTAGGTAATGGGTATCGATTCTTAATTGTAACCTTATTCAATTCTCTATAATCGATACACATTCGCATGGAACCATCCTTCTTTTTCACAAACAACACTGGTGCTCCCCAAGGAGATGAACTAGGTTGGATGAATCCTTTACTTAGCAATTCGTCTAATTGCTTCTTTAGTTCTAACATTTCGGTGGGTGCTAACCGATAAGGTGCCTTAACTATCGGTGTAGTTCCAGGAATTAAATGAATTCTAAATTCTACTTCCCTATCTGGTGGTAATCCTGGTAACTCTTCTGGGAATACATCTGGGTATTCTGAAACTACAGGAATTTTCTTAAGGTCTTTATCTTTGGTATTAAGAACTACCATACACTATTCCTTGTTTTCTTGAATAAATGGCCACTTTCATTACTGAAATGAATTTCATTGGTTTCCGTGGCTTATCTCCTGTAATCATAATTATCTCTCCTGTGGGTGTATGAATTTCTACGGAACTCTTGTCACAAAGGATTCGAGCATGGTTGACTACTAACCAATCCATTCCTAACACGACATCGAATCCGGCTAAATTCATAGGTAAGAGGTTTGTAGAGAATTTATGGCCTAAGAGTTCTATATTTCCTTCTTGCAAAACCTTATCTATGCTAACAGAATTCCCGTATGCCGTCTCTACCGTAAAAACTTGTCTAAGTTTTGTTAAAGGTTGCTTAAGAGCTTGACAGAATGAAGTATTTATAAAACTTTGGTTTGCACCAGAGTCAAATAATACTTTCGCATAAACGTCGTGAACTAGGAACGTACCAGCTATTACGTCTGGAATCAGGTCTGCTTCTTGGGTTGTCAACTGAAAGGCTCTTGCGTTTTTCTTCGTAATCCCTTCGGCAAGTTTGGCCTTGTTGTCAGCTGGTTTACCCAGCTTTGGACATTCTGGTCTAAAATGGCCAGCTTCGCCGCAGTTGTAGCAGATCCTTGTTTTCTTTCTGCACTCTTCTTCACGATGTCCTAGAGCTTTGCAGAAGTTGCAGGTTTCATTACATTTCCCAAAATGTTTCTTTTTACAGTTCCTGCAGAACGGCGGGGTGGAAGATTGCCTAGTTCCTCTTTTCTTGAAATTACTACTAGTATTACTCCCACGGAATCCTTGGGTAATTTTCTGAGCCAATTCCTTCTTCCTGTTTTCTTCTCGCGTACGCACCAGTCCGTCAGTCAAGGTATTGGCTAGTTCCACGGCATCATCGATTGTGCGTGGTCTCGCAGCTTTGACAATATCACGGATCTCGCTAATTAAACCCCAAATGTAGCGAGAAATAAGTACCGGTTCTGGCGAAGCCAGGGTTGGTACAATTCTGGCATATTCAAAGAATTTCGAAGTATACCCTCGGTAGTCAACATCCACCATTCGGTGGTTCAGGAATTTATTGGCCATTTGTTCTTTTTCATATTCAGGGCAGAATTTCTTTTCCACCAATTGCTTAAACTCTTCCCAATTCATGGCATATGCCATGTCACTTCCCTTGGCTTGTAACACCGTATTCCACCATTCTAATGCTTCTCCCTTAAAAAGGTGAGAAGCATACATGACCATATCCTCCTCGGCACATTTACTTATTTTAATTACTGCTTCGGTTTTCTCCAACCAACGCAGCGCGGCAGTTGCCCCTTCATTGCCTGCAAATTCTATAGGTTTACAGGCGAGAAATTCTTTAAAGGTGCAACCAGGTGTTGCAACTTTCATTTTCTTAAGTATTGGGGCTTGAATCCCGTCATTGTTATTGTTGCCGCCTCCGTTAACACTGTTACTAAAATTATCGTCGCGCGTGCATTTACTAGATTGGCTTGTGAAGGCTCAACAGGACTTTTAACAGCAGCGACGATTGCTGGGATAGCATTTGCTATTCCCTGGGCAACGATATTCTCTATGTCTTGCCTATTAAGAAAGTGATCCTCGTTGTTTTGCTCGGATTTGTTAACTTCGTTAACTGGTTCATTATCAGCGTGTTCCATCTGATAATTAATAATATATATAAGTTATTGGCACAAAATAAATAACAATCAAGCACAATAAAGCAATCGCACATAATCACGTCAACACGTATAGCCAAAATTGTCGACTTTGCGACTTCCATATTTTTATATATTTTAGTATGCATCCGTACACACCAAATATATTACAAAAGTTTTATTTTAAGTTATTTATTATTATTTTATTATTATATTATTATTAAACACACATTCCCACAACCACATAACCATAGTCAGCTGGCATCTCAGAAACGACGCTCCCTCTCGTCGTATTTCCATGAGATTCTTTCTCCCACATCCCTAATTCTATTTCCTGCATCCACCAGTTCCTCACCGTAGTGACGGAGTTCAGCCAAGTTTTCTGCGCTCATAGGTGGGTTTAGTGCAGGTTCAGGGTCAAACTGGGGGAAAAGGTGTTAGGGTTATTCAAGAGATTCTGAAATTGCCAGTCGTTGGTCCACCATTCTTCCAGTTCTCCTAGAGGTGGGGGGTTCACAATGGGATCTGGGATAGCCGGTTCCAAATTAACTGGGAGTTAGGATTCAATGGGATACTTGAAGAGGTTTTCATTAGCAGGTCTAATGAGGTCACAATTTGCTAGTTTGCGATCCAGCTCCTCCCATAGTGGCATTTCCTGGGCTTGCCCGGTACTTTCCCCTATCTCTTTTCCTTTTCCTTTATCCTTCGGATCCTTAGTCTTTATAACTCTCTGTGCCGCTGGTTTCTTCCTACGCATATGCCTCTAGCCTACGAGTCTTCTTCTCTTTTTCGGCTTTGGTTTCTCCTGGTTCTGGGCCTGGAAGGTCAGTGGTTTCTCCGTATCCGCCAGATAGCCAGATGGGTTTCCTGTGGTATCCATATCTGTGGTATGGATAGTAAAGTTTTGAAGTGCTTCTGATAGTTCATTCATGTGGTTAGCATACAGGAAGAAACACACAAAATTCTAGGTTAAAATTTTGTAAATTAAATTTTCATGGAATCACAGAATGGCAATCAGAAAAATTAAGTATTTCTAAATACTTAATTGGCTTAAATCAGTGGCTCTGATACCACATTTTTCTGTCACGGCCCCCGGCCCGGTGTTACCCGGTTCAGAAGCCGCGGGACAGAAACCTGTGGTATTTATTTAATTTGGCAGCGGAAATGTTGACAGGATCTTTTAAATTGAAAATGCTCAATTATTTTATTTCACAATTTGGGGATAACACCCATAATTTACAATAAAGGTGATTTCACTGGGAAATCCCTGTTTACGAAAACATGTTTATTTGTTTTATTGAGCCACTTCTCCAAGCTTGTATTGCTACACAGCACTTTTCCTGGATTCACAGGAGGTCACCTGAAACATGTTTAAAAAGGTTTTATCAGCGGGGAAATATTAGCGAGCCATTCAAGTTACACAAAACGACACATTGTTATAATATACAGTATTAAGGGTGATTACAATGTTTTTATCAACCAATTACCCCAAATCGGTATTTGTCACTTGACAGTATCTGTGACTAAGGTCAGATCACCCATTGGCTAACCCGTTGTCCAATGGTGACGGGTATCAAGTAATGTATACAAAACCCCACATACCGGCAGTAATTGAAGATTACAAAGACTTAATCCCTGTAATTATAACTTTGAAAATAGGGTTTTGGAAACAATTTGGTAAAAAGAGAATGACTCACATTGCAAGTTTAGACGGGCAGAGTTTAGCCTACTGATTTAGCCGTGTAACCTAGTTAAAAGGACAATGCATACGAAACTAGGTTAGTAACTTAATCCAACATTTACGATAAGCTCACGAAATCAAAACCCTCACGACGAATGACAAAGTATAGCCCAAATACGGGCAGCACTTAAACATCCATCGGATCGGTTTCAATCGATCGGACATTGTATCGTAGCAGTGATCGAGTTATTACCCTTGATCGTAGCAGTGTTTTGCTATCGTGAATGTGAATTTCGAGCAGAAAGATGTGATTTTTGATAAATTTCTCGCACACAGACGATCTGCCCATGACTGACCCTTTTATAGCTGATTTTTGGGTTTTACGCGCCCGCGTAAACCCTTGCTTGAATCTTACGTGGCCCGCGAGGGCCCCCTAGTCTACGTGTAGGGCTAGCGTGTCACAGGTAGGGTTGCCACGTGTGCGACACGTGGCTTGAACGCTTATCCGGAGACTTTTTGAGTTGTCGCGGCTCGCGTAGCCTTACCTTACGGCTAACGCGGCCCGCGTGAAAACCAAATTTCATGTTTTCTTGGTTTTTCATGTATATTAGGGTTTCGGGGGTCCGGGTTTTTACTTAAGAGTTGTTTATGGACGTTTTTGCAGGACCTTACAATATGTACCCTGGCCCTGTACACACCGCCCGTCACACGTTTTATACGAATATTGCCTAGAGATAGAGTCAAAAATGAAGTAAGTCATTATGATTCAACCTGAGGTTGTATAATTTATCGACTCCGCAACAAAGATTCGAAAGATTAGGTTTTTTCAACTTCATCATTTCTTTTTCTTGCGCAGGAATCATTGGCGCAGCTTCTAGTGGGCGGGAGGGGGCGGCCGACCCCCGAACTTTTCGCTCAATAATGGAGAGCATGTAGTTTTCGTATAGAAATTTTTGGGTATATACGTTTTCGACCCCCCCGATTTTATAGAAATTTTTTGGTATAAACGTTTTCGACCCCCCGGTCTAAAATCTCAAACTTCGCCACTGGCAGGAATACGATTCAAAATCGAAAATTACAATAAACTTATTTTCTTCCAAGAAATGGAAAAAAGTAATAAGAAATAGACCTAACACGATTCCAATTTGAAAAACTTATTTCCCTTACAAGAAGATCAATAGGATTGGAAGAGAAAGATGTCGATTCAGAAGGCTACTTAATTCCTTCGAGTAAGCAAGTCTTTGTATGGGCAATGTCTCTTGTTGTATAGTTATTTTCTCCGAGTTCTTCCCATTACGGGTTCGAGTTTTGTAGATGAAGGTCATACCAGTTGTCACACCCCAACCGATTGCGGAAACATTGAGGCGAGACGTAATAGACTGTTCAAAGACATCATATTACTATAATTTCGATATATTAAGATTTAAAATTTTCACTTTCATATAATCAGATAAAACATTACATTGTTCAAAAACAGAAATACAACAAATCAGAAGTTCCATAACTAAAACATCATAATCGCATAGATATAATAGGTGAGTATCTAAATCCACCCTAAGTTGTTTCTTGTGATAACATCTCAAACGGTTCCACAACATGTATAAAATAGATGTCAACACATAAATATGTCGGTTATCATACTAGTTTGGTTACATAGCATAGGTAAGTATAAATCTCAAATCCACATGTTTATGGCATACTAAATTATGTATCATACTAGCATGTGAAAGCTAAAAATCAATCCAAAGTTTGGCACTAGCATATCCTTATAACCGAAGTAAATAAGGCCGTATAGAATAATTTAAAAATGACTCATAAAACGGGGCGGTGTGCTAATCCTATAGCACTATACATGTTAAATGAGGCTTGTAAGGTTAATGATAGATAGCTAAGCATAAGAATTATAGAATGTATTCACAATTAGCATAATAAATTAGCATGTTTAAGGATTGAGTTTTTAAGTAAGTTTGCTTGTATGTGTGTGTATGTGTGTTTAGTATGAATACATGTTACAACCCAAATAGTGTTTAAAATGTAAAAGGGTCTAGTATGAACTCACGGTTTTGCGAAGAAAATCCACAAGATGCGAGCGAATGGATTTGGAGGGTGGAACATCAAAGTCACCCTAAAATGGTAAACAAAGGTGTATGAGTATAAGGGTTTGGAGATTTGAAAGTAATCAAAAATTTATGAGTTTGAAAATACATAAAACATATCCCGCCTGGACACTTATCCGGACACCATTATTAGTGTGTGTTTTTCATGAGTGTTAAACACCCATTAGAAATCCAAAATAAGGTTTCTAATACTAGTATAATTCCACCTTAACACATAACATTCAACCATGGATTGGTTTATATTAGGTTCGGTTTTGGGGAAAGTATTATATGTATACATTATTATTTATATAGTCAAGCATTAGAGGTAGGGTAATCCACAAACCTCAAGAGTTTCACCATTGCGCAAAATCACCAACATAGTTGATGATTCATGTGGTCATGAATACAAGGAAGGAAATGCATAAGTAAACAAACTATTTTGCTAAGTAACCAAGTGAAGGATAGTGGAAATTTTAATTATAGAACCAAGGTCCTCAACATCACCATTTGTACCTTAACACAAGGTTTCCAACATTGCTTGTTTGGAAACTTATTTTGGTTTCACTCACATAGTTATTGTAGGTTACTTAGAGGCTTAGGAAGATATAACATGGAGGAATATGAACCTCTAAGTTTCTAGAAATTAACCTTAACACAAGTCCTTCAACATGGAAGCCCGCTAGTGACTTGGTTTGGTATAAAGAACTTCAAAAAACAAAGTAAAGAAAAACATGTATAGTAAGTTTAAGAAAAATCCCAACTTTGACCTAAAAAATGGTGGTTTACCATCCTTATTTACCTTGGTAAACAAGTGGTATAACTCCTAGAGGTGTTCCAAGTATGGGGAAGAAGAAAACAAGTAAGAAAGAAGCAAGAAGAACCAAAACTCACTGTTTTGGTCTTTGAGTTTCTGCCCAAAGTTGAAGAAATGGAAGATTAGAGAGTGTTTGAGAGATTTTGGAGTGATGAAAGTGTTTAGGAGGTGTTAGAGGTTGATATTTATAAGTAGGATTAGTGATAGGAGCATTAAAGGAGTTGGTTGGGAGTTAGAATCAGGGAAAGTTAAAAAAAAACATTGTTGTTCGTGAACTCTGCTGTCAAGCACACCCCTTGCAAACCGCAAAGGTGTGTATACAGCCCGCAAGGACTTGCTGATCTTTAAAAAAAAATCATTTTAGTCCCTGAAGTTGTGTGATTGGTTATTTTATGCTATAAACTCATAGTTAGGCATGTGTTTGAGTATTTTAAGTGTGTACAAGCATGGTATGTAATAAAATACTTATGAAACAACATTCCAAAGAAAATAGATTCTCAATGTGTTGCTCGGTTTTGAATTAAAATGTGTATTCGTGAGTATTTATGCAAGAATAATTAGGCAAAAATAATGTAAAAGAGAATTTCCATTATGATTAAGTCTCAAAATTATAATGAATTGAAGAGAGAGTGTGAATTACATTAAAATGAAAAAGAAAGAAATATGCGGAACGTTACACCCGTGGAATACCCTATGGGTAGGATCGGGTATAAACTGGGTTGAAAAAAAACTGGGTTCGGGTTTTCACAACAAATAACATACTCGGACCATACCCTACGGGTAGGTTCGGGTTTACAATACCAGTTTTTATAAAACCCAGGTCTGGGTTTTTTTACGAGTTCGGGTTTTTTGTGCACCTCTAATGTGATGTGCTTAAGTGAGCTGGAATCTCTGCAAAAAAGGAGGCCCTATGAATTTCCTGACAAACCCACTTGAAGGGAGGTCCACTCTGCGGCCGGCAGATGTTCTTGTTTTCAGTTGGGCAGGAGGGAAACACGTATGTGTGGACCTTACTGGAGTATCCCCCCTTGTTAGGCTCAGGGAAAATTGTTTCGTGGCTGGTCAGGTTGTATTGAAGGCGGAATCAGGAAAAGTTGCTATGCGTGAAAAGCTTGTGCTAAAAATCAACATGTCTCCATTCTTTTTGCCTTTGATAGCTTTGGTTCCTTTGCTCCTGAAGCTATTGGTTTTTTTGAAAGAGTGAAGAGAGTCGTGCATATCAATTTCTCGACGCCAAGACATCAAAGTTTTATTTTAAGTAGAATTGGATTTGCTATTTAAAAGAGGGCTATGACACAACTTATTATCCATTTACCTACCATTCTTTGTATAATTTTTTCTATTGTTAAATCTACACACTTTTTAATAAAGAGACATGAGAAGATTTTAGCATGTGCTTAATTGTGTCATTGTTTATGTTTGTATTTTTTTTCTTGCTGCTAAAGCATTCATTTTAGTTTTTGGTTTTTCGATCAAAGTTGATAGACGTTAATTATTGGTTTTTTTCAATTAAAGTTGATTTGACTTTAGAAAACTAACACCACTAAAAACATTGATTTTGTTTTATATTATAATCTTAAAGTTAAAAGGTTTGAATTCAGTCCATGTCCATATCAGTGTGGTATAAGAATCGTTAGATGCTAGTCGGTCAGTGGAGTAACGACTAACAATTAATCGGATTGGGATTTTTAATGTAATTATTAGTTATATATATATACACAAACATTTTTATATGTAGTTTTTTAAAGTATAGATGTATTAACCTCTCATTGACCAATCTTTTTAAGTAATTGGCGAGAATTTATAAGATTTGGTCGAAATTTGGCTAGGATCTAGCCAGAAGAGGACCGTCATTGTCCACCTAGAGATTAATTGATGAACCTCCAATTAGTGATTAATCGGTGACTAATTGAGATTTTTACAAAGATGGTTTATATTCTTTTGTTTACCTACTTTACTATAAAAAAACACACATGTATTACCTTATCTATATTATTATAAAAAGGAGAAGTGACGTACACAAATGTAATTTTACATGGCGTCCAACTTTTGAAGCAATGTGTACAACTAATGAAAGCCTATTTTATAAGGGTAAAATTGTAAATAGTACACATTTTAAGACACCTAAAAGGGTATAACAGTAATTTAGGTCTCACTTTATAAACACGCACAAAAAAACCTTTCCTCAACTGCCCTCAAGAAACCTAATAGTCATCAGGTGATTGAAACGGAACCATCAAGGCAAGAGCAGAAGATTGAAGGATGGAAAGGTGGACCGTGAAATTGAAGATGATGATTCACTTCTCTCCTCATCCAGCAATATTTAACATCAAATCCATGCTTCAATTCTGTACTTCTTTGCTACTTCAGTGCCCTGTTACCAGGTTATCCGGAATCCCCCTCTATTTGCTGAAGATTAATGTTAATTGGATTGTAGAAACCAGGAAGTGAATCAGCCCCTTCGTTTCCAGTCTCCATCCGTAAGTTGAAATTACGTTATTCAACTTTGCAATCTCACAACCGTCCACTCTCAATTCATCAGTCGAAATTTAAGAAGAGTCCATTCACATCCCCTCACCGCCCTCATCAATTGGCTTGCGTATTTATGCAGAGGACACCTTGATTATTCTTCAGTTGTTTTCTTCGAGGTTGAATTTGTTGTTTACACTCTTCTTTATTTATGCAATTTACAGATATAGATTTAACAAAGCCCTAATTCGTAGCCCAAAACTGGGTTTGCTAATCGGCGTTACAGGTTCTCTTCTTAACTTTGATTTACAAAATAGTGTTTTAAATGCATAGATTTTCTGAGCTGCGGTATGAAATGGGTGTTTTCGGTCTCTTGGGCGTCCTTACTAACCTGGCATGGTGGATTGAAGATATGTTTTTCAGGTTGGTGGACACCTGGACTCATGTTCTTTTATACTCTGGAAAATCTCTTGTTTTATCTGTTGCAGGAAACAGAGTAAAAGGTATGTGCCCTAGCTATACTTGATTCTCCTTAGATCTAATTATAATTTTACCCTCTCTTATAATACTGAATATTAGCATATTAATTAGTTTTGTAAACACTTGTTAGCCCAACTCTTGCAGGGACAATTTTGTCCAAAAAAGATTGGAGCCAGTTATGAATAATCAATATTACTGTTGTAGGTTTGCTCTATGAAGCAAAATAACCCCGCAAACAAGCTCTAAAGGCTTATAAACATGCTTAAGACGTGGATCCGCCTCATGTGCAGAGCCTTGTTTCCATAGCTGGTGTGTTTAGGAAGCTTGGTGGGCAGTCTGAGCCCAAGGCCTAAAGCTTCTTGAACGAGGCGTTACAGGTTGATAGGATGCACTCTTTGGCTTGGTATAATCTAGGCCTGCTTCTTAGAGATGAGGGCTCAATGGGCCTAAGATAAGCTGCTGATTGCTTTGAGGCTGCAGGTGTATTATAGGTAACATAAGCAATCTAACCGTTTAGATAAGCAATTTTAGCCAACAAGCATTGACGATGTCACCTACCGGAAAATCCATATCTACCAGCGCCAAGAACAATGATTATCAAGGTAACACACATGATGTATGTTAGTTTTAGTTTTAATTTTAAGTTTACTTTTCGCTTGATTTCCAGGCATTATTATCTTTTGAACCTACAATGAACTCCAAAGAATGGAAACGGTTGGTGGGCAATGTAAAAGGGTCAAACTGGGTAATTCCTTTTTCATGGAGTCATTTATTTCCTCTTCCTTTGTCCATTATTTTTAATTTTAATGTCACTATTAGGATGTAGAGGGGATGATGTCAATTTTTGTGGAACTTGCTACAGCACATGATTCTTTAAGTGATGATAAACAACTCATTAACACGTATTATAACCTTAAAATCGATGTTATCAAGTAATTTCTAGACTCATGACTTTCTTATCGGGGTGATCTTGCTTAAGTTTCACATTTTCCCCATTTTTTTTTGTTATTAACTAAAAGAAATACTTAAACTTCAGTTAGAAATAACGGTGTATTATTTTCAGGTACTCTAATCCATCAGCATTCATTTATGAAAAAACGGTTCTTTTGAATATGCTTTTCAGCCAGCTTGGTGGTATAAAGAAGAGCATATAGCTAGCTTTAAGCAAACCCGAACCCGAACTACCTTGTGGTATTTCTGAATTAAAACCATATGATGAGCCACAGTGTTTTATTATCCCTGCAAATCATGGTTGGGTTTTCTTTTATTATTATTATTATATACCTGGTTTAAAGGCTTGGCTTGCCATGTCCAATTGTCCATTGAGTATGCAATATATTCGTATTTATCTTTTCTGTTTTGTTAACAAGAAAAGACTTGTTGATGCGATGGAGAATGGAATCCACTTACAAGATCAAATTTCCAAATTATACAATGAATGTTACCATGGTGGCCTGTTAAAGTTAGTTGTCATTGGGGGAGGTAAGTTCCCTGTAATATATTAAGAAAAAAGAAAGAATCATGATAGATACATCTTACTTTTGTAACAGGTGATGTCGAAATAGGTTCACGTGGAATCGTAGTTCGTTTTCTGACTTTATCTAATGAATTGCATGCTTTTCTTCATGCTGTAGTTTTTTTTTTAACTTTAAGTTGTCATTCATATTGAAGATATCATGTTACGAAGCTGAAAAAACAAGTTGTACCGGCTGCTTTCCTGTTCTTTTTCGAAGCAATTTTCTTCTCTGTCACTGTATCATGACACCTACCTCAATCTTGCTGCAGAAAGTCTTGATGTGCTGGAAAGTTGGGTTCTTGCACTCTTTTGCAAAGTTAAAACCAGCAATGCGTTAAAGGCAGAAGTCAAACCAAGACTTCCAGTTTTGACTGCAGGAAAAATTTACCATTTAGAGGCCGTTAAACATGTCCATTATCTTGATCTGTCATGGACATTGCATTTCTCAGGAAAGCGGAATACTACCTGACACATCTCATTGGGCATGGTAAGGTGACTCTTTACCTTTTTGAAATACGTTAAATGTCATGGTTTGTACTGTAAGAAAATGACATAGATCTTTTTTATTAGTAACTAGGATATCAAGTCACAAGATTGTTTTATAATTCTTCAAATCAACATAATGGATACCTCACAAACTAATGTGTATCATATCTTATCATTATGTTTTCAGATACCAACATAATGCATTTATAAAACATTATGGTTTTAGGGATATTCAATAAATTCACTTAAGAGGAAACGGCCTATTTGTATAGAGGGCAGAGGAAGCTTGCTTTTCTTTTTAAAAGCTTAAGGGTGGCCTACTTCTATATCAGCTGGTGTTGGTGATAACACCTTGGGTATGAAAATGGACCTTTTAATCAACCCTATGAGAGAAGTGGAATGTAAAGAGAAAGCTGTGTGGAGCAAGCAAAAGAATGTGAATTGTGTCATCTTCACTCGGCTACAGTGCATTTACATATTAATAAAATGTATTTTGCATATTAATGGAATGTATTTTTATTTCTTTTGTTTTTTGAATTTTGTCTATTAATATAACTCCCAAATGTTGGCTCAAGTGACAACTTTAATTGACTGGGATAGGATCAATTTAAACTATTAGGATCAACACTTGCCATTGATACAATAATAGACTCACTGTGGTCTATGTTATACTAATAACATTCAACAAACAATTACAAGTCTAAACATTCAACAACCAACTTCAATAAGTGTGAAAGTTTAAAAAAGAACACAAACCTAAAAGTAGTCCATTACGTTTAGAGATTTAGTTGGACTACTTCATATCCAGCTTAATTGGCAAATTCTTTCATATCCTTTTAACCTTCACCCTCTCGACTTGGTGATATATTCATGCCCAGTATTATCAACTCTGCCGCAACGCGCGGGTCTCCCACTAGTAAACTTAAAGCACAAAGTCGGTGCTTTCATTGCGCTTTCATCGATCCCCCTTTTTCCCTCTCGCTTCCACGTGTCTTTCCCTCATCTACTATCACGTCCCCTGTTCTTTGCCTCCTCACTTTTTCCTCAGCTGAGAATTCAGGAGATTAGAACAAATTACGCAGCAATGGGTTTCACGATTTTCGATCTAGGATTTCAAATCTTGTAGAGGGCTTCCAAGTTGCAGGCTATCAGGACCGTGAATTTGCTGTTCAGGCGAGTTTTGCTTAGCGCATTCCTTTTAATTGACAGTCTAGGGTTTCTTAACTGAGTTTAGATTTCATGTGTGGTGGTCTTATTTCAAACCGAATGAATTTGATGTGTGTATGGTTGCTTTCTTTTGAGTATATGTTTGTTACTTGCTGAAGACATCGACTGATTGTGCTTTTTTCCTCAAATTCTTTTGAGTGTATATTTGTTACTTGCTGAAGACATCGATTGATTCTGTTTTTTTTTTATTTTACTCAACGCTTTGGTGTCTGTAAACAACCAATATAACAGAATCCATGCATAAATGTTTAGTTTAAAGAAGGTAAACAATCAAATTTTGAAAAGGACGATACCATATGGACAGCACGAGGTTTTATTGTTTTTGTAGGTTATATCTAAATAACGATATATGCAAGGATTATTGTCTGAATGAACTCAAAAAGAGAAAATGACGCATATAAAAACTTTTATTTTACCCAAAACGCGCTAATAGTTAAGGCGAGGTTCCAGAGAGAGGTAACGTCGATTACAACCGGCACCAGGCACACTGTCATGTATCAGGCGCCTGGGAGCTCAACGGGTAGATCGCAACTATGGATGCGTTTTCAGTAAAGAACCGCAGTAGCGGGGACAGACTGATGGCGTCGTTGGAGGAGTTAGGGTTTAGAAGGTGGCGCCGTTGGCGTTTCCTTCACAGATCCAACAACGAATGTAGAATAGGTATCGATCAGTGATGGTATGCTGTTTCATAATGAATTTTATCCTTCTTCGAACAGATCTATGGACAAGAGACTGACGACTTTTTGAGGTTTGAGTTTGGCGCCAACCGGACAAAGGAGAGTATTGGCGGATTAAAAGGGAGTCTGCCTGCAAATTTTTTTATGAATAGTTTATCATTAGTTTTTTTTTTACTTTTTACCCTTCAAATAATCATAGCTAGAGACGAATATTATAGTTTACGTTTCGCATTACCTTTTGGAAGTCATTATGCAGACATGGGGTAGAATTTGGTAGCATCTGTAGTCAAATTAGCTCCCATAGTTACCACAATAAGAGAAGATACTGACATATGCATTCAACAAATGTAGAGAATGCATGATCAACTTTGATTTGATTCAAAAATAAGTTTGCATATATTCTTTTTTTTTTACATAGCTTACCATAGAACAATTTTCACAATTAAATTTCCTTGGTACTAATGAGATTGTAAAATTGCAACCTAGGATCACTTCAGAATCCCTGAATCCTTTATTGAGAAATTAGTTGACAAGAATTTGTCCTTTTTTTCAACCCTCCATTGTTTATTAAAAAAAATCAACTTTTTTCCCATTTTAAGACTAGATCAATATGAATAGAAATAATACCCTTTTGCCAAAAAATAGTAGGTGTAGCCAACTGTCACTTTGTAATAGCAAACCCAGCTGCACTAAGATTAGACGCATTCCTCTACATATTATATGCCAAAAAGATTAACCAAACCTTACCCACCACCTCTTTCCATATGATATCCTACTTTCCAACACAAGCTCAATGTCCCATCAGAATTCTGCTGGTGTTTTTCTCAGCCATTTTAGCCGGTTATATGGCCTATATGGCCTGGAGGTCAGTTCGAACCTCATCGGAAACTGATAACAATGTTTTCAATGATGATTCGTCCATTCACAAACAAGAATGTAACATCAAGGTAATGCAAAGAGCTCTTAGAATCGTTGAAAATACTATTTTCTCCCAATTGTTCAAATATTAATTTTGTGTTGGGAGAGAATTTAATATCTATGTTCAAACTTACATGATTCTATAAGTCGAGTATTATGAAATTTTTTATTTATATAACATTCTGTTCTTGCTTTCATATTAGGGATGGCCAAAAAAACTTGAGCCCGACGGGTTTTCCCGAAACCCGAGACATCCGGGACGGGCGTACCCCGAAGCTCGATGGCTATGGGACTGGGTATGAGATTAGTTTTTTATATTTTCGTGGGTATGGGATGGCCTTGGGATTAGGTGATACCCGTCCCGATTACTCAAAACCACATACACAAACTAATAATATGCTTACCAGTCTGAAAATTCGATAACATTTTGCAAGTGTATGTTACAAGTTGTTCCTTTCAAGCTGCCATATATTTGCTGTAAGGAAAGCAAATTCTGTCAAAAAATTTCGGGCAGTCTAAATACTTTTCCAACATGCCTTGAACGCTTTTATACATGTCAAACATGATGTCGAAGTCAAAGTGCAATAGATCGTCTAAGGCGTCATACCCGAGAGATCGGAGAAGGCGTTGGCGGTTGCGCTCGGTGTTGACAAAGGTCGGGTCATCTGCAGTCCCTCTCATCCTTCTCATTTCTGAAACCGATTCCGAAAAAGGTCGGGTATTTTCGCTGGTCCTTCGACCAGCCTCTCCTCCCTTCTAGCTTCGTGTTGTGAGACTGCGTTCTCAGCGGCATCGTCTTCACAACAAAGGATGCATCTGTCTAAGCCACATTTGGCAATATCACCTTGGATAAGAATAAAGATAATGTTTGAGCTTAGAATATGAATGAAAAAAAAGCAACCAAGAACCTTAACTTACTAATTGATGTTATGGGGGCCGGGCTGTTTGTTTGCTGTTGTAGTATAAATCCTAATGTAACCTACTACCTCTATATGTCTATAAGGCTATTAGTTTTCTTAATGTTTCTGCCACCAATTATCGCCTAATGTATACATGCACCGCACCGCGCCGCATCGCGCGCGTGCACAATCCCTAGTTTTTCCTTATCTTTCAACTTGCTATTTTTGGTGCGTTTGTTGTCATTACTCGTTAGTTTATTACATGTTATTCATGGATGAACATCATTGCCGACTTCACTGCCTGAAAGCTTATGATATAATTTCTTATGTGATGTTTGTAGGCTAGAAAATCTAGAGTTTATTCCTTTGTATAGAGAAAAATGTTTACCTATATTATAAGATCTAGATCTAGATTTTTTAAGGTATTTTGAAGTCTTTCACTTATTTTTAGCTTAGAAACATATAAGGGTGAATGGTGTGAAGGTAAACTCCTTCGGCACCGATCGGTGACCACTGCCAACATGTTTACTGAACAAGCTTTACTGAAATGGGGGGCGAAATCGGTGAAGGTTCATGTCTTCTCAACCAATCACACATTTTTTTTTTTCAATGACACTAATCGAAATTTCATTCATACTTGCCAAGTTACATCAAAACAAAGGGTAGACGGGCAACAAGCTGCGCCGCCACCCCTTTCTGAATTGCACATTTTTCTTTTTTTTTAAATAGTTTACCTAAACCCCATTAGGTAAACCACCACCAACATTTTTTAGCATTAGGTAAACAATTGACATGGCGCTATGTGATTGGGTGATTTAGGAGTTTACATATTCCAAATGTTTAACCACTCCCTTAACCCTAAATACGGACATGATATTTTGTTATTTTCGTAGAACAAGTATAAAACAATTTACGAAAATTATTAAAAAAAAATTGTATGTGCTTATATTATCATGTATGAATATTTTTTATAATAATTGTTATAAGTATAAAAATATAATACTTTTCATGTTTGTAGCATGTCAATGACTCAATTCATTTGAGCAAACCTAGTTGGGCCTTGAACCGACATCATGTGTATTTTTCTTCATTTTCTTACGTTTATATTTCAGCAATTTGTCTAACTCGCCGACTAATAAATAATATAATAGTTTTTTTTTCCTTTCTTTGAAGAACGGTGAGATACATGCATGCTTATATAAAATATAAAAATTTATATAGAAACTGTACTCAAATTATTAGTCACAGTTGATCTCTAGCCATTTACTTAAACACCATTACTAAGACCTTTTATTTTTTTAGCAATAAAGCATGTGATCAACATATTCATATCAGTTTTAGTCAAAAATTAACTCAACATATTTTGACCCGTTAATCGGTCATCTTTCCGGTAGAAATCTGTTTTCAAGCCGGCTCTCAACTAAGGATTGAGCAGAGAGTCCGATTGAACCTAGATTCCATCGGTTTTCGTGTGAGAGTTGAAGAAAAGTTGAAATCAGTTGAAAAGTGGTGAGATCTTGTTGAGATTAAGTTAAAAAGTGTTGAAATCCTTTAGATCCGAACCAATCTTGATGAATAAGATGATTCTTAACCGTTTGTCGGAGCAAAACGGTGGAAACCACCTTCAAGAGGTCCAAATCAGTGATTTCAGAGAAAAAGTGAGTGTTTGTGAGTGATTTTGATGGAGAAGGTGATGTAGTGATGATAATTGTACAAGATTTGAGGGGAAATACTTACGAAATAGCCTTGAATCGTGATGAAAAGTGACTAAGAGTGACTTGAGAGCGTGTGGTCGGATGGAGCTGTCAAATCAGTGAAAGGGAGTGTACGACGGTATTTATAGAGGGTGAGAGAAGGAGTTAAGGCGGTGCGCGATAGTGGCGTATGGTGGATGGCCTTTCGGTCGGATGGCCATCCGGTTGGATGGTCATCCGAGCGGATGCCCATTCGATCGGATGTCCATTTGATCGGCCGAGTTGTGTGGGTTAGTTTTCCAACTTCGTTTCGTGCGTTAAGTGTTGCATTGCGTTTAATCGAGTTGCGAGTAAGCGTTGAGCGTGTAAGCGTTGCGTTGATAACCACATAACATTTAAACAATTAATCACACAAATAACACACATAACACTAAGATGCATAAAAGTAAATCCGCGTTTCGAGTTTGCGTTGCGTTAGCGTTGTGATAGCGTTTAGTTCACACGAGTAATGTAACATGCGTTCAAATAATAAGCGTTGTAAACTGCATTTAAATGCAATAACTGCGTTGTAATATGCGTTTTAACAATGCGTTTGAAAACATGGTTTTAAAATAGTTAACCCGTAGCGATAATCGAATCTCGGGAGTATAAGTAATTAAGCAAGAAATGACAAATACAAGTAATGACCCGGAAAGTCTGGTTGTTACAGCCTCCCCTACTTTAGGGAATTTAGTCCTGAAATTAAGGCGCAAGCGTAACAAAGAGTTGTGGGTATTTAGCTTTCATATCACTTTCGAGTTCCCAAGTGAACTCGGCGCCGCGTTTGCCTTCCCAGAGAACCTTCACTATAGGAATGCGTGAGCGTCGGAGTTTCTTGGTCTCTCGGTCCATGATTTCTACTGGCTTTTCCACAAAGTGTAGATTTTCGTTAACTTGCAAATCCTCGAGAGGGACATGCAGGTTTTCTTCAGCTAGGCACTTTTTAAGGTTTGAGACATGGAAAGTGGGTGTACGTTGTTGAGTTCCTCCAGTAATTCGAGTCGGTAAGCCACTTTGCCAATTCTTTCCAGAATCTTGGTCTCTCTTGCCGAATCGGATTACCCCCTTCCAAGGTGAAACCTTTAGGAGTACGTGATCACCAACTTCAAACTCAAGGGGCTTGCGGCGTTTATCGGCGTAACTCTTTTGACAACTCCGAGTTTTCAAGAGATTTTCTCGTATCTGGAGGATCTTGTCAGTCGTTTCTTGTAATAACTCGGGACCAGTAATTTGCGCGTCTCCGATCTCGTGCCATACAATAGGCGATCGACATTTTCTGCCATATAATGCCTTAAAGGGTTCCATTTGAATACTAGCGTGATAACTGTTGTTGTACGAGAATTCGACTAAAGGTAAATACGAATCCCAATTACCACCAAAATCTATAACGCACGAGCGAAACATGTCTTCAAGGGTGCGAATCTGTAACAACCATGTTATTATTTAGCGATTTCCGTAAATAATCAGAAACTAAATGAGTATTTATATTTAAACATTCATGCTCAAGTACGGGTTTATTAAAACTTTTCTAAACTTGAAAGCAAAACAACATAGTGTAATTAAATTCGTTGTTTGAAATGAAAAACGGCGACAACTTGCGGAAGCTTGTTTCTTGATCGTGTTCGGTTCTTCATCGGGCTCGATCGTCATCCAGTACTACTAGGCAACCTACATTCCATAAACATGAAATGATTTTAGATATACGCGGTTTAAAACGTGTTCAACGGGTTCGCAAAACAAAACTCAACAAAATTGACTGGGCACTACCGTAGCTTACGGTAGCCACCGTAAGCTACGGTAGCCTCTGGGCAAAGTGGGGCTGCCGTAAGGCAGTAGAGGACCAGCGTAACCACTTCAGTCACTACCGTAAGTTACGGTAACTACCGTAACTTACGGTAGCTGCTGCATTATCCTTGTTATCTTGCTGTTTTGACCCGTTAAGGACATTTAAGCGCTTTCAAGCTTAAATCGCTTTCCGTTACTTCTAGCAGTGCAGTACCATATTTCTTATCATAGAAATTTTCACCACGACTGTATTTATGGTGGGATTAATGTGGTGATCTATATAACCCGAGTTTAACCCCTCGAATTATTAGTTTACGGCAAAGACTCAAATAGAGTCATTTGACTAAAGATTTATATCTTTCGATTTCTATACTTATTCTAAATATTTATCCAACCATAAAACTTGTTTCCAAACAACCTTTAAGGGTTGTTTGTTCAATTTAGCCTACAAGGGCGTTTTAGTCAATTTTAGTCCTTCTTTTACGACGAAGGACTTTTATATACTTGTTTGACCCAAAATCCGATCTTTTAACTATAATTCTGTTTAGAAACCATTATGTTTCTAAAACACCACGATTATAACTTAAATTATTCGGTTTACCTTTAAGATAACCGAATATCCAATTTTGACCTTGTTTAACTCTTAGAGAACCTCAAGTTCTAAATGATGAGTTGAACCATTTTACATACCTGACTCGGATTAATGCATTAACCCGTTTTAATACCTTGATTTAGAAATCGCTGAATTATAGCGATGCAAATACCCATTCTATATAGACTCCTGAAATCATATAACTCAACGATAATCATTAGTCGATATTGTCAAAGGGTGATATTTTCACCTTTTGACCCGTTTGGTCTAAAAGACTATATATCTTTGCGAGATGGTATTTATTATCATCTCGTCTACATGACTCACTCCGGTTGACACCGTATAGTCATTTTACTTATAAATCATTTATTGATTCTTTTGACCCATTATAACTTACGCTATAAAGTGTCTTTCACAAGCTAACGGTTATTGTCAACAAGTGACCAAAATACCGTTTTACCCTTATTATTTGCATTAGTTTACCTTATAAGTAATCATTAAAAACTCGTTATCTTTTAGTCATTTCATGACTAAATAACCGTATTAGCTCTTTTAACCATTAAACATAGTTTATGATCATTGTCTTTTGTTCCGAACCGCACATGTTGTGTCGGAACATCATATTTCAAACAAGACTTTTTATTCTTCATGATCTATAAAACCAAAAGGTATTACAAAAAAAAAGGTGTAAGCTTTACTTACCTCGCATCCAATTTACGCTTTTCTTTTCGTACTTGCTCCGTTTGACCCGCTTCATTCCCAAGCCTCCATCTAGCTTGTCAAGAGTCAAACTATCATCATATTCCTTAATACGGTTAGATTAGTCATTATCACATACGACCATTCCATCTTACGAATTCTATGTCGAAAATACCATTCGACTTCATGATTGGTTAGTTTGAGTTATGAAGGTTATTTACCCTCAACCATACAAAACGAAAGTTTGCGTTCAATAACTCTTTTAAGCAATCTAATCAATTATCACAAACACTTTATTCATTATACAACATATACGGGTTTTCATCTATAAACGAAACCCCTTTTTATCATGATATTAGGCATTCCTACAGATGCCTAATCAAATCAAATTGCATTTTCAACCGAGTAGACGCGTGATTTCACTTATGCATTTTAACAAACACCTAGTGGGCATAATTTTTTTACACATTTACAAACTAGTTCTTAACTAGTTATTTCTACCAAGTTTAACATCATTTTCAATTTAGTGTCATATTAAAACTTCAATATCAAAACTAACTTCATAGAATTCTAATAACACTAGTTTGATACTCATGATTCTAATGTTCATCATGTTTCTATAAAACCCATTAAACACACAAATGGATGACTATGATTTCATAACTTTGAACACTAATCTACCAAATCATTGACTAGGGTTTACTCTTAGACATGATTTCATCCCTAATTTTGTTCAAACATTGGTCATGCAAAGCTTAATTTTCAATTTCACTTTTTAACCAAAATTCAAGGCATAACCAAGAGATGAAATTTAACATACCTTGTGATCCCTTCACTTAGGTGATCACTAATACGAGCTTGGATTTTGATTTGGAACTGATTTGGCCTCTCAATTTCTTGGATTTTGACAAGTTAGGGTTGAACAAAGGAGTTCCTTTGCTCCTGTGGAAAATGTCGACCAGAACACACACTCAAGGTGTGTGTTTTGGTGTTGAGAGTTTTATTTAATTAATACTTGTTTCCAGGTTGTCCCTTATGGCCCCTCTAATTTACCCAAGTTCATTGAGTGTATTTTAACCAACTTCTTTATTACTACAAGACTCGTAATTAACTAGGTTATTTACTTCCTAGTTATTTCATCTTGTTCATAACCGATATTCAATATATATACGAAACCTATATATTTTTGAGGTGTTACCTAACCCGTTTTAGTTTAAGTCTCGTTAACTCGGGCCTCTTACATTTACCGGGTTGATTTTTACCATTCATGGTATTTTACCCGTCTTTTAGTATTAACGGGGTTTGATTACCAAACTCGTTCTCGGGGTGTTACAGAATCGTGAGTTCAGTCTGACCGTCGGTCTGGGGATGAAATGTGGTACTAAGATTAAGAGTAGTACCGAGAGCGGATTGGAATGTCTCCCAGAGACGCGAGGTGAATCGACCATCGCGGTCAGAGATGATGTCACGAGGTATCCCATGTCGACAAATGACTTCGTCGGTATAGATTTGTGCTAATCGTTCAACCTTATAGTCTTCTCGTATTGGCAAAAAGTGCACGGATTTCGTAAGACGATCAACGATAACACAAATGCTATCATGACCTAATGGCTTGCGCGGGAGTTTCGTAATGAAATCCATAGCTATACTCTCCCATTTCCACATCGGGATCTCGGGTTATTCGAGTAAGCCAGAGGGTCGTTGATGTTCAGCTTTAACTTTTGAACAAGTTAGGCATTTCGAAACATAGAGAGCGATATGCTTCTTCATTCCTGGCCACCAATACCGAGCACAGAGGTCCTGGTACATCTTATCGGCACCGGGATGAATGGAATATCGGGATTTGTGGGCTTCGGTCATCAATATCTCTCGGAGATCATGACGATTAGGAATCCAAATTCGGTCAAGATATTGAAAGATACCATTCGGTTTATTCACTAATTGGTTTTCGGTTCCAAGTATTCTTTCTTCCTTCAAAGTTTTCTCGAGAAAACAAGAGTGTTGGGCGTCGCGAATGAGAGCTTCGAGGTCGTGTTAGGCTTGAACGTTACTAACACTATGTAAATAGATTCGTAGGCTAAGAGCATCGGCAACAACATTTGCTTTGCCTGGGTGGTAGCGTATCTCACAGTCGTAGTCGTTGAGAAGTTCGACCCATCTGCGTTGGCGCATATTCAGTTCTTTTTGGTTCAAGATGTGTTGCAGGCTCTTATGGTCGGATGAAGACCGTACACTTGGTACCATACCGGTTGTGTCGCCAAATCTTTAATGCAAAAATAACTGAACCGAGTTTGAGATCGTGGGTAGTGTAGTTCTTCTCATGGACCTTGAGTTTTCGAGACACATACGCGATAACCTTGTCTCGTTGCATAAGAACACAACCAAGACCTAGGTTAGAGGCATCGCAATAGACAACAAAGTCGTCGTTTCCATCGGGTAGTGCGAGTACGGGAGCGTTGCAAAGCATACGCTTAAGAGTTTGAAAAGCTTCCTCTTGAACGGCTCCCCAAACAAAAGGCTTGTCTTTATGCGTGAGAGATGTGAGAGGAACGGCGATTTTAGAGAAATCAACGATAAATCGACGGTAATAACCCGCCAATCCGAGAAAAGAACGAACTTCGGATGGGGTTTTCGACGTAATCCAACTCTTAACTGCTTCAATTTTCGCGGGATCGACATGAATACCTTGACTATTGACAATGTGACCGAGAAATTGAACCTCCTCAAGCCAAAATTCACACTTGGAAAATTTGGCGTAGAGGCGATTTCCTTGAAGAAGCTTGAGAACTAAACGAAGATGTTGCGCGTGTTCGGCTATCGACATCGAATAAATAAGGATATCATCGATAAACACGATGACAAAGCGATCAAGAAAGGGTTTACACACTTGATTCATTAAATCCATGAAGACTGCGGGTGCGTTGGTAAGACCAAAGGGCATGACCACGAATTCATAATGGCCATAGCGGGTACGAAAAGCGGTTTTAGGGATATCTTCCTCCTGGATTCGTAGTTGATGATAACCAGAGCGTAGGTCGATCTTAGAAAAACACGTAGCGCCTTGCAATTGATCAAAAAAATAGTCAATTCGGGGTAGAGGGTAGCGATTCTTGATAGTAAGCTAGTTAAGTTCCCTATAATCGATGCATACTCAGAACGATCCATCCTTCTTTTTCACAGGTGCGCCCCATGGAGTTGTGCTAGGTTTTATGAAGCCTTTATCAAGTAATTCCTGTAGTTGGCTAGAAAGTTCACGTATTTCGGACGGTGCGAGGCGATAAGGGGCTTTAGAAACAGGGTTAGCTCCAGGAATAAGGTCAATACAAAAGTCGATATCACGCGTCGGGGGTAGACCAGGTAAATCGTCATGAAAGACATTAGGAAAATCACGAACCACAAGTACCTTTTCCATCAGCTTCTTTTCCTCCTCCGCTACTACAATGTGAGCTAAGAAAGCCATGTATTCCTTTCGGAGATACTTGCTTGCTTGAATGCACGACATAAGTTTTAATTCCTTCGTGGATATTTCGCCATAAACACAGAGTTAATCACCGTTTGAAAGAGAAAAACGGATCATCTTTTCGAAATAAACGACTTCAGAATGATTTTCACGAAGAAAATCCATGCCTACTATGATATCGAAACTACCAAGTTGCATCAGAATAAGATCGATCAGGAAGACATGATTGTTGAGTTCGAGAGTATAATCACGGAGAACGGAACTAACGGTGATGGTTCTTCCGGTAAGATTTCTACGTCGAACGTCATTGGGAGGTTAGCGCGTTTACGGTTTAGGAGCTTTTCGAATTCAAACGACACAAAACAGTTATCGGCTCCAGTATCAAATAAACACGAAGCATAAATATCGTTAACAAGGAACGCACCATTGACAACGTTGTTGTCAGTCTGAGCCTGACGGACGTTGATATTGAAGGTTCTTCCGCGGGCTACTTGTTGTGGTTGTTGCGGCTGCTGTTGTTGCTGCGGCTGCTGTTGTTGCTGCTGCTGCGGTGGTTGTTGTTGTGGATCTTGTTTCACAACGCTATTCGGGCAGACATTAGCAAAGTGATTTGAGTCACCACATGAGTAGCAGGCTCGTGCATGGGCAGCGGGAGCAGGAGCTGCTTGGTTACCCTGGATAGCAAGGGCTTGAGCTGGTGGTGCAGGGTTAGCTTGAGCAGCTTGTTGACGTGGGCCTGAACGGCAGTGAGCAGTGAAATGCCCATAAATGTTGCAATTTGCATAGAAACGACAATTCTCCCCAGCTGGGTGGTGATAGGTGCAAGTAGGGCAGAGAGGATGAACGCCAGTATACGCACGCTTTACAGGCAGTGAGTTGGTGTTAGGAGCTGCAACTTGACGGTTATGGTTGGGTTGAGCAGGGATGGCGTGGAGAGGAGCGGCGGCGGTCGTAGCATAGTTCTTGTTGTTGTTACCCTTGCGCTTGCGATTCTGACGTGAGGACCTTGAACCCTAAGATGATGCGGCGTCGGTAGCGGGAGTAGCAGTGGCCTGGCTGAGATTCTTGGTTGAGGTTTTGAAATACCCAGCTAAGACTCGCTTGTCGTTGATCTCAGTTGCGAGTTGGTAAGTCTCCTCAATAGTAGCAGGTTTAGCTGCTTGAACAAAGTCAGCTACACAGTTGGGTAAAGCTCGAATGTACTTCTTGATCGTCATATCAGGTGTTGCCACCTGACTAGGACAGATAATACTGAGCTGCTTGAAGCGACCGGTGAGACCAGCGTTGTCACCTCCATCCTGCTTGATATGCCAGAATTCATTCTCCAGCTTTTGCACTTCATAAGGAGGGCATAATTCCTTCATCATAAGCTCCCTGAGTTCCTCCCAAGAAAGGCCATAAGCTGCATCGTTACCACGCCTGTTGCGCTTAGCAGTCCACCAATCCAGAGCCCTGGACTGAAAGACTCCAGTAGCATTCATAGTACGCAGATTTTCTGGACATCCACTTTGCCTGAAGGTGACTTCGATAGAGTCAAATAGGGGTGTGCATGGGTCAGTTTGGTTCGGTTTTTAGTATTAACCATAACCATAACTGCTAGTTCGGTTATGGAGTTTTGGTAACCATAACCATAACCAAACTTCGGTTACGGTTAATCGGTTATGAAGTCGGTTATGGTTCGGTTTTGGTTGATTTCGGTTAAGTAACCAAGCAAGGTTTGAAATAAATAGGGTTGTGCACAATTTGAACATAGCTTGAGCCTATTTTATAAGATAACAGAGACTAAACTTTTTGGTTAAACTACCGATTTGGGGTTCTTTTTAATAACGTAATTCTCAAACAAAAAAAAATTATGGACATAACACTTTAGTTCTTTATCAAAATAAATGGCATCTACATCAAGATTATTTTGTTACTAACATAGTTTTATCTTAGTAAAAACCCTCTATATGGTTTTGTAAAACACAAATCCATTATCTAAAGTTAACATTACAAGTTCTGTTCGGTTTCGGTTATATTGGTTAACCAAAGCTTCATAACCATAACCATAACCATAACCGATTGAGCGGTTATACAAAGTTTCATAACCATAACCATTGGTTATATTGGTTATCGGTTATTATTGGTTCGGTTATGTGGGTTATGGTTCGGTTATCGGTTATGGTGGTTAATTTGCTAACCCCTAGAGTCAAACAACTGGAACATAGCACTGGGTCCATCTTCACCAGTGAAGTTTGCAGGACTGCAGGCCTTGAACTGCTTAAAGCTGAAAGGTGCTTTCAGAGAGTCACTCTTTGATTCCACAAAGGAGTTGCTCTTCACCTCGTTAATCTCACTGAAGATCTGAGGTATGACTTTAGCCATTTCCTTGGCTACAAGAGAAGCGATACGCTTGTCAGCCTTACTCCTTTGAGCATTTCGACGAGTGTGAGAACCAAAGGATGACATTGTCTGCAGCAGACATCGCCATGTGATTTGAGATGAGATTCGATTGTATCGGGTTTTCGTAAACCAACATACTTACTATTATTATTAGGTAAAGCATCAGGAACACGTCGGCATATAACACATAGGCACATAGTCCACGTAAGCACATAAGCACATAGGAGCACATAATCCACGTAAGCACATATTGTGCACGTATTCACCTACATATTTTGCACGTATTCACCTACCTTTCAAAGCCGCTTAGAGCGTTCGAGAGTTGCGAGCGATTGCGAGCAGCGTAAGCGAGTAGCGTTGCGAGTAGTATACCGTACGAGAGTCCATAGTTTGTCTGTGATTAGTTAGCGTTCTAGATTCTGAAATGGTGTGAGTTGTGCGTGTTTTGAGAAGCGAAAAGCGAATAAATCTCCAAAATCGAAACATATAAACATATAAAAGCAATAACTCATAAAATCAGCGGCTGCGGGCTCAGAATCGAAACAGAGTGTGCCCTGGGTGTTGGGCATTGACTACCCAAAGTGATTCGACTAGCCTTAACGAGTTTGAGTACACGCTTTGGCCTAATAGACTGTGCTCTCTCCGGATATTGCGAATGGCACTCATCCTTTCGGTTACTACGTGACTCAGGTCGTTGGAATCCATCGAGACTTTGGTGAGAGTTTTATAAAAATCAGGGTAAAGAGTGGAACAGGTCATTAAATGCGGGTTTCACCCCTAGCTTAACAACTTTGTTCCCAACAGTGTGGTAAAACCACATGATAGAGATGGAGAAATTTCGTCGAGATATGGATATCACTCCTAACTCAACGAAGATTCTCGTGCTGAGAGTAAAAATACGCGTAGAGTGAGTGATCTTATCGAGAGTTCCTGGTTTTCACACCTATTCTCGACAAACTCGCTCGGTTGTGTAATGCGAGTGTTTTCGAAAACGTGTGTGTTGTGTCAGCCTTAGGAAAGGCAGTATAGTATTTCAACCTTATGAAAGGTCGTTCTTGCACGAAACTGCAGGTTGCGAGTTTGCACAAAGATGTAGTTTTCACGAGTACGAGCGAGAGTAACAAGAGTAGGCTCATTCAAAACCCCTACTGGGTTCGCACAGAGCTGGTCTGTTGGTACTTAGACTATAGACTAGGTCAATCCTAAGACTCGACCTAATTCCCTAGAGTTATGGCTCTGATACCAATCTGTCACACCCCAACCAATGGCGGAATCATCGGGGCGTGGCACTGAGCGAAACAGATTGTCCAAGAGAATCTATAACAACTATTAATGACAATATATTTAACGTTAATATCCCATACTACTAACATATAAAGTAAAAACAATCATTACAGATAGTGTTTCTCATAAACAATACTATTCCGACAACTCGCTAGTGAAGTTTCTAGACTTCCTAGCTTGTTTCATCACAGCTTCGCATCCTATCAACCTGCCACATACGTTAAAATAAAGTCAATACAAAAATGTAAAGGTGAGTAAACAAGTTTGAGTAGCATATAGTAGTAAAAGCGTTTATGCATAACCAGCATGTAACACGTAACGGGCGAAGAATGTAACTATCAAACAATGTCTAAAACTTAACTACGAGACGGCATTTTGGAGTATGCGTGACACATGTTCAGCGAACACGCGAAGTAAAGAAAAGTGATCCCTAGCAACCCCCGTCCACGACAGGTGCTGAGTCCAAACTACAGTACTATCGTTGCTAGAGGCGGTATAGTGTAACACTGTATAGCATAGTACAAGCATTCAAAGTACACGTATAGCATGCGGGAGCGGTTAGCGTTTATAAAGTGTTTGCATTATGTGTTGTTGTGTTTTGATAGAGAACGTATGTAACACCCAAAAGTGCGTTAAAAGAAACTAGGTTCGAGTATACTCACTGTACTAGTAGCTGATAACACCTACTGTATTGGATTGAAGGGAGCGCGGTGGAGTTAGCCTGAGTATAGATTATAGAACAGTAGTGTAAGCATTGAACAGTGCGTAATTGTAACAACCCGACTTTTTGAAGTCAAAGTACAAGTCAAAGTCAAAGGAAGAAAAGATTGCTAAATGCGATTTGTCACTCCTTGCTTAATTATTACTTGTACTTCTCGACTCTTTAATCGATACTTTATTTTATGTTACTTTAGTTGTATTATGTGGAGTATATGCAATAAATCGTAGTTTAATCGCTAACCGACTCATCGCAATCGCATCGCTATCGCATCGCAACTCGAATTACAGGTTATGGATATTGTTTTACGTGTGTGTGCTATTATGTGTTACTTGTGCATGTTTATAATTGTTTTGGGATGTTAATCGCAAACGCAATCGCAACTCTACCGCAACGCAATCTATAACAACCCTCCTGAATATTTTTGACACCCTAAAATATAATAAAATATTCCCACATGTCTTTAAACACTCCTCGTATGTGAAAACCGAGCCCAAAATACGATCTAGCATTAAAAATAAAATAAAAACAATAAAAATAAGGCTGTCGCAGGGCACGTAGCCTTTGGCTACTGCCTACGCGGGCCGGGAGCGAGTAACAACGAGGCCTCACCCGGTGTCGACACGTGGCAACACGTGTTGAACCTATATCGTGACCCGGATCAGCTACGGCCCAGACCCCTTTAACAACTCTCATCAAAATTTATTATTTCTTATTCTATTATGTCTAATAGGAAACCCTAATTGAGACCCCCAAATAATATTGCATGACCCTTAAAATTTTCAGAACAATCGAAATCAGGATCAGGGCCCCTAAAACTCAGGGGGGTATTCCCTAATTGATATTATCTAAACAGTTCGTTGTCGAATTCGAAATTTAACAAACCGTCGACTCACCCAAGCTAGATAGACACGAGGCAACCCTATGCTAGAGGGGGTGCCCTCGCGCCATGCTCCAGGCTCTCGCGCCACGCGAGGGAGCCAATTTTTCAGTATAAATATAGGGCTTTGGCACTTGCATTTTGGCGTTGGTTTGACGTTAAAACTCGTTTCCTACATTGAGATATCGTCTGTTTACTTCAAAAACACACATATCACGAAATTTTGCCGCGATAACAGGGTAATAACTCGATCACTGCTACGATTTAATGTCCGATCGATAAAAACCAATCCGATGGATGTTTAAGTGCTGCCCGTACTTGGGCTATACTTTGTCATTCGTCGTGAGGGTTTTGATCTCGTGAGTTGTCATAAAAGTTGTATTAAGTTACTGGCCTAGTTTTTCGTGTGCATTGTTAATTGAATTAGGTTAACAAGGCTAAATCAGTAGGCTAAACGCTGCCCGTCTAAATCTGCAATGTGAGTCATTCTCTTTTTATCAAAGTTCTTTATAAAACCCTAAATGTTTTCCAGTTATAATTACAGGGATTAAGTCTTTGTAATCTTCAATTACTACCGGTATGTGGGGTTTTGTATACATTACTTGATACCCGTCACCATTGGACAACGGGTTAGCCAATGGGTGATCTGACCATAGTCACAGATACAGTCGAGTGACAAATACCGATTTGGGGTAATTGGTAGATAGAAACAATATAATCACCCTTAATACTGTATATTATAACAATGTGTCGTTTTGTGCAACTTGAATGACTCGCTAGTATTTCTCTGCTGATAAAACCTTTTTAAAACATGTTTTAGGTGATCTGCTGTGATCTAGGAAAAAGTGTCGTGTAGCACTCCAAGCTTGAAGAAGTGGCTCAATAAAATAAATAAACATGTTTTGTAAAAACAGGGATTTCCTAGTGAAATCACCTTTATTGTAAAGTATGGGTGTTATTCCCAATTTGTGAAATAAAATAAATTGGGCATTTTCAAGTTTTAAAAGATCCTGTTAAAATTCCGCTGCCATCATATTAGTTACCACGGGTTTTCTGTCCCGCGGCTTCTGAAACGGGTAAAACCGGGTCGGGGGCCGTGACAGAAAAAGGTGGTATCAGAGCCACTGATTTAAGCCAATTAAGTATTTAGAAATACTTAATTTTTCTGATTGCCATTCTGTGATTATGTGAAAATTCAATTTACAAAATTTTAACTTAGAATTTTGTGTGTTTCTTCATATGCTAACAGCATGAATGAGTTGTCTGAAGCTCTTCAGAATATCACTATCCATTCTGCTGACATGGAAGTTTCCGAGGGCTTTTCCGGTTATTGGTCCGACACTGAGGAACCAATGGTATTCCAAGCCCAACCTCAGGAGAAACCAAAACCGAAAAAGAGAAGAAGACTCGTAGGCTGGAGGCGTGTGCGTAGGAAGAAACCAGCGGTACAGAAAGTGATAAAAACTAAGGATCCCAAGGATAAAGGCAAAGAAATAGAGATCGGAGAAAGTTCCAGGCAAGCCCAGGAAATGCCATCATGGGAGGAGTTGGATCATAAACTGGCACTTAGTGACCTCATCGGACCTGCCGATGAAAACCTCTTTAATTACCCAGCGGAAGCACAACTTTTAGTTAATCTGGAACCTGCTATCCCAGATCCTATTATCCACCCCCGACCTCTACCAGAAGAGCTAGAAGAATGGTGGACAACTGACTGGCAATTTCAGAACCTTTTGAATAACCATAATACCTTTTTCCCCCAATTTGACCCTGAGCCTCCACTACATCCACCTATGAGCACAGAAAACTTGGCTGAACTCCGCCACTATGGCGAGGAGCTGGTGGATGCAGGAAATAGAATCTGGGAAGTGGGAGAAAGGATATCATGGAAGTACGATGAGAGGGAACGTCGTTTCTGAAGTGCCAGCTGACGGGATCGTATGTGGTTGTGTGGTTACGTGTCTAATAATAATAAAATAATAATAAGTATTAATAAAAATATAATCCTGTAAAATAACTTAAAATAAAACCTTTGTAAGATAACTGGTGTGTACAGACGCATATTAAAATATATAAAATATGGAAGTCGAAAAATCGACAATTTTGGCTATACGTGTTGATGTGATTATGTGCGATTGTTTTATTATGTTTGGTTGTTATCTATCTTGTACTAATAACTTATATATTAAATACAAGATGGAACACGCTAGTAATGAACCAGTTAACGAGGTTAACCAATCTGAGTAAAACAATGAAGATCATTTTCTTAATAGGCAAGACATAGAAAACATCGTCGCTCAAGGGATAGCCAATGCTATTCCGGCAATCGTCGATGCGGTTAAAAGTCCTGTTGAGCCTTCACAAGCTCACCCTAGTAAACGCACGCGCGATGATGAATTCAGTAATAGTGTTAACGGAGGCGGCGATAACGACAACTTGATTCAAGCCCCGATACCTAAGAGAATGAAAGCTGCAACGCCTGGTTGCACTTACAAGGAATTTCTTGCTTGTAAACCTGTCGAGTTCGCAGGCAATGAAGGGGCAACTGCTGCACTGCGTTGGTTGGAGAAAACCGAGGCAGTAATTAAAATAAGTAAATGTGCCGAGGAGGATAAAGTCATGTATGCTTCTCACCTTTTCAAGGAAGAAGCATTAGAATGGTGGAATACGGTATTACAAGCTAAGGGAAGTGACATGGCCTATGCCATGAGTTGGGAAGAATTTAAACGTCTGGTGGAAAGAAAATTCTGCCCAGAATATGAAAAAGAACAAATGGCGAACAAATTCCTGAGCCACCGAATGGTGGATGTTGATTGCCGAGGGTATACTTCGAAGTTTTTCGAATATGCTCGAATTGTGCCTACTCTGGCTTCGCCAGAACCGGTACTTATTTCTCGCTACATTTGGGGTTAAATTAGTGAGATCCGTGACATTGTCAAAGCTGCGAGACCCCGCACAATCGATGATGCGGTAGAATTGGCCAACACTCTGACTGACGGACTGCTGCGTACGCGAGAAGAATATAGGAAGAAGGAATTGGCTCAGAAATTTACCCAAGGATTTCGTGTGGGTAATAATAGCAACTTCAAGAGAAAGGTATCTGGATCATCTTCCACTCCGCCGTTCTGCAGAAACTGTAAGAAGAAACATTTTAGAAAATGCAATGAAACCTGCAACTTCTGCAAAGCTATAGGACATCGTGAAGAAGATTGCAGAAAGAAAACAAAGATCTGCTATAACTGTGGAGAAGCTGGGCATTTCAGACCAGAATGCCCTAAATTGGTCAAACCAGCAGATAACAAGGCTAAAACTGCTGAAGGGATTAACAAGAAGAACGCAAGAGCCTTCCAACTGACCACGCAGGAAGCCGAACTGATTCCTGACGTAATAGCTGCTACGTTCTTAGTTCACAATGTTTATGCGAAAGTATTATTCGACTCTGGTGCAAACCAAAGTTTTATAAATACTTCATTCTGCCAAGCTCTTAAGCTACCCTTAACGAAACTTAGGCAAATTTATACAGTAGAAACGGCAGACGGAAACTCTGTTAATATAGATACGGTTTTGCAAAAAGAAAATATAGAACTTTCAGGTCATAAATTTTCTGCAAACCTATTACCCATGAATTTAGCTGGGTTCGATGTTGTGTTAGGAATGGATTGGTTAGTAGCCAACCATGCTCGAATCCTTTGTGATAAGAACTCCATAGAAATTCATGCACCCACAGGAGAAGTAATTATGATTACAGGGGATAAGCCGCGTAAACCAATGAAGTTCATTTCAGTAATGAAAATTGCTAGTTATGAACGAAAGCAAGGAATAGTGTATATGATTTCAGTAATCATTAGCACTGAGGGTAAAGAACTTAAGGAAATTCCTGTAGTATCAGAATACCCGGATGTATTCCCAGAAGAACTACCAGGATTACCACCAGATAGGAAGGTAGAATTTAGAATTCATCTAATTCCAAGAACTACACCAATAGCCAAGGCACCTTATCGGTTAGCACCCACCGAAATGCTAGAATTGAAAAAAAAGTTAGATGAATTGCTTAGTAAAGGATTTATACAACCTAGTCCATCCCCTTGGGGAGCACCAGTGTTGTTCGTGAAGAAGAAAGATGGTTCGATGCGAATGTGTATCGATTATAGGGAATTGAATAAGGTTACAATCAAGAATCGATACCCTTTGCCTAGGATTGATGATCTCTTTGATCAACTTCAGGGAGCTAGATATTTTTCTAAGATAGATTTACGCTCCGGATATCATCAATTGAAGGTACAAAAAGAAGACATACCTAAAACTGCTTTCAGAACTAGGTATGGTCACTACGAGTTTACAGTCATGCCCTTTGGATTAACAAATGCTCCGGCAGCATTTATGGATATGATGAATAGGATCTGTAAACCGTACTTGGATAAATTTGTAATTGTCTTCATCGACGATATACTTATTTATTCCAAAAACCAGGAAGAGCATTGTGAGCACCTGCATGCACTCTTAACTTTGTTAAGAAAGGAAAAGCTTTACGCCAAATTCTCGAAGTGTGAATTTTGGCTACAGGAGGTACAATTTTTAGGTCACATGGTGAATCACGAAGGTATTCACGTAGATCCTGCTAAGATAGAAGCAATCACCAAATGGAAAGTCCCGCAATCAGCTACGGAAGTTAAAAGTTTTCTAAGATTAGCTGGATACTATAGGCGCTTTATTAAAGATTTTTCTAAGATAGTTGTACCATTAACTAAGCTAACCTGTAAAACAGTTAAGTTTGAATGGGGACCTAAGCAAGAAGAGGCTTTTAAGGTTTTAAAGCAAAAATTAACAAACACCCCAATTCTTGCCTTACCCGAAGGGACATAAAATTTTGAAGTTTATTGTGATGCTTCTAAGCTAGGATTAGGATGTGTGCTAATGCAACGCAAAAAGGTAATTGCGTATGCCTCAAGGCAATTGAAAAAGCACGAGGAAAATTATACGACTCATGACTTAGAGTTAGGAGCCATAATTTTTGCCCTTAAGATTTGGAGACATTATCTGTATGGAAGTAAATTTACAGTCTATACAGATCATAAGAGCTTAAAATATATATTTGGGCAAAAAGAATTGAACATGAGGCAAAGAAGATGGATGGAAATTTTGAGTGATTACGACTGTGATATTCAATATCACGAAGGAAAAGCAAATGTAGTTGCAGATGCCCTAAGTCGTAAGTATCATGAAAAAATAAAAGCGAGTTCGTGCTCTTAGTTTAAATCTACAGTTAGATTTAATGGAACAACTGAAAAACATTCAAGAAACAGCAATCAAGGATGACGCTGAAGGAATGAAAGGAAGAATAAAAGACTTGGAGCAAGGGGCTGATGGAATTTGGAGATTCCATACAAAAAGAATTTGGGTACCTAAGCAAGGAGAATTAAGAAATAAGATTCTAGAGGAAGCCCATAAATCTAGATATACCATGCATCCTGGAAATAATAAAATGTACCAAGATTTAAGAAATAACTTCTGGTGGATAGGAATGAAAAAGGATATAGCTAGATATGTATCTAAGTGTCTAACTTGTTCACAAGTTAAGGCAGAACACCAGAAACCTTCAGGGTTACTCCAAAAATTAGAAATGCCTGTTTGGAAATGGGAACTAATAACCATGGATTTTGTTACTAAGTTGCCCAAAACCAGAAAAGGTAACGACGTAATTTGGGTAATTGTGGATCGATTAACCAAATCAGCTCATTTTCTACCCATGAAGGAAACCTTTAGCATGGAAAGGTTAGCCAAGTTATACGTAGACGAGGTAATGTCCTTACATATCGGATAGGGATAGTCGTTTCACTTCACATTTCTGGACAAGTTTCCAAGAAGCCATGGGAACGCGATGAAATTTAAGTACAGCTTATCATCCTCAAACAGACGGACAAAGTGAAAGGACAATTCAAACCTTAGAAGACATGCTCAGGGCATGTGTAATAGATTTTGGTGGGAACTGGGATGACCACCTACCCTTAATTGAATTCTCCTATAACAATAGTTATCATGCAAGCATTGAAGCTGCCCCATTCGTAGCACTGTATGGGCGAAAGTGTAGAACTCCAGTTTGTTGGGCAGAAATAGGATAAAGTCAGTTATCAGGTCCTGAAATAGTGCAAGAAACTACCGATAAGATAACTCAAATCAAGGAAAGACTGAAAACGGCTCGAGATCGCCAGAAGAGTTATGCAGACAAGCAACGCAAGCCAATGGAATTTCAAGTCGGAGATAAGGTACTCTTGAAAGTTTCTCCTTGGAAAGGAGTAGTTCGATTTGGTAGAAAGGGAAATCTAAGTCCAAGGTACGTAGGACCATTCCCAATAATCCAGCGAATAGGACCAGTTGCCTATCGTTTAAAACTAACAGAAGAGCTAGCCGGGGTACATGACGTATTTCATGTATCCAATCTCAAGAAATGTCTATCTGACGAATCCCTGGTAGTACCTCTTCAAGATGTAGAGGTAAATGAAAAATTAAAATTTGTTGAGAAGCCACTACAGATAGAAGACAGAAAGGTCAAGTTTCTCAAACACAAACGACTTGTGCTGGTCAAAGTCAAGTGGGATTCGAAGAGAGGACCTGAGTACACTTGGGAGCTGGAATCAGAAATGAAGCGAAAATATCCCTACTTGTTCCAGTAAATCTCGAGGACGAGATTTTAATAAGGTGGGGAGAATGTAACAACTCTCATCAAAATTTATTATTTCTTATTCTATTATGTCTAATAGGAAACCCTAATTGAGACCCCCAAATAATATTGCATGACCCTTAAAATTTTCAGAACAATCGAAATCAGGATCAGGGCCCCTAAAACTCAGGGGGGGGGGGGGTATTCCCTAATTGATATTATCTAAACAGTTCGTTGTCGAATTCGAAATTTAACAAACCGTCGACTCACCCAAGCTAGATAGACGCGAGGCAACCCTATGCTAGAGGGGGTGCCCTCGCTCCACGCGCCAGGCTCTCGCGCCACGCGAGGGAGCCAATTTTTCAGTATAAATATAGGGCTTTGGCACTTGCATTTTGGCGTTGGTTCGACGTTAAAACTCGTTTCCTACACTGAGATATCGTCTGTTTACTTCAAAAACACACACAGCACGAAATTCTGTCGCGATAACAGGGTAATAACTCGATCACTGCTACGATTTAATGTCTGATCGATAAAAACCAATCCGATGGATGTTTAAGTGCTGCCCGTACTTGGGCTATACTTTGTCATTCGTCGTGAGGGTTTTGATCTCGTGAGTTGTCGTAAAAGTTGTATTAAGTTACTGACCTAGTTTTTCGTGTGCATTGTTAATTGAATTAGGTTAACAAGGCTAAATCAGTAGGCTAAACGCTGCCCGTCTAAATCTGCAATGTGAGTCATTCTCTTTTTATCAAAGTGCTTTATAAAACCCTAAATGTTTTCCAGTTATAATTACAAGGATTAAGTCTTTGTAATCTTCAATTACTGCCGGTATGTGGGGTTTTGTATACATTACTTGATACCCGTCACCATTGGACAACGGGTTAGCCAATGGGTGATCTGAGCATAGTCACAGATACAGTCGAGTGACAAATACCGATTTGGGGTAATTGGTAGATAGAAACAATATAATCACCCTTAATACTGTATATTATAACAATGTGTCGTTTTGTTCAACTTGAATGACTCGCCAGTATTTCTCTGCTGATAAAACCTTTTTAAAACATGTTTCAGGTGATCTGCTGTGATCCAGGAAAAAGTCCGTGTAGCACTACAAGCTTGAAGAAGTGGCTCAATAAAATAAATAAACATGTTTTGTAAAAATAGGGATTTCCCAGTGAAATCACCTTTATTGTAAATTATGGGTGTTATTCCCAATTTGTGAAATAAAATAAATTGGGCATTTTCAAGTTATAAAAGATCCTGTTAAAATTCCGCTGCCATTATATTAGTTACCACGGGTTTTCTGTCCCGCGGCTTCTGAAACGGGTAAAACCGGGTCGGGGGCCGAGACAACCCCCTACGACGCAGGCCGCGTAAGCCTAAGCTTACTCTTACGCGGGCCGCGAGAGACTCGGATTACAGCCCTATATAAGAAGGCATCGGGCCTTCAGTCAAAACTCGCTCAATTCTTACTTTCTCTCTCGAATTACTATATAGTAGGCACTATACTCGGGTATAATATCCCCCTAATTAACGAAGTTCTGCCCCGATGTAAGTATTATAACCCCGGTTACGTATTAGATACGCTGCCCGATTGATCCAGGGTTCCGTAACGGCTGTCGAGGTTCTGCCCGACGTAGTCGTTGGAATGCCGTCTCGGGGAGGGTATTACTAATGTAAATATAAAGGGTTATTATACTAACACATGTACATTGTGTAAATTATAGATAATCACCAGGAAACCTTAGAAGAAATGACGGGTGGTCCGTAGGACAACCCTTAAAAGGCTTAATACAATGCACATTCTACATTTATTTCGGTTATTTGCTTGAACATGGTAATCACGAGAGGTTTGATATTGCAGGCATTAAAGTGCCCAAAATGCGGGTCTTAGGAAGCTTGGACGGAAGCTAGAAAGTGGCGGAGCAAGAATTAAAGAAACGGTGAATTAAAAGAAGAGAATTGAGGAAAATATCACTGAGAGCCGTAAGGTACGGCATCTGGCCGTAGGTTACGGCCCCAATGCTTTCAAGAACACCTCTGCCGTAAAACAGGGGGTCCAAGCCGTAAAGTTTGATGACAGCCGTAAGGTACGGCACATAGCCGTAGCTTACGGCTCGGTGTTGACTTCCAGGGCTCGTTGACTGCCGTAAGCTACGGCAAGGAGCCGTAGCTTACGGCTCCGACTGATCTTTCATGTAACATCTGCATTAAATGTCGATTTCAAGAGGATTTATGGTGGCTTTTCACTTGTTTTCGGTTATCAATCATTGTGGACGAATTTTGGAGCTATCTTGGAGACTTTTTGGCAACAAGAACACTTCTCAATCATTAGGTTTATTGTTTTTGATTTTGATGAACATTGAAACTTGTGTTAAGATGTTGTTTGAAGTCATGTGTGGCTAAACACTCTATGATCATCCTAGGTTGAAGGTTTGTTTGAGACATTTGTATTTGATTTCCTAATTTCTAGAATAGCAATCCTTCTATTTATGATTGGTTTGTTATGGTGTGTGATTATTTGTTAGTAATACGTTCTTGGTGCCGTTGGCAATCGAGATATCATGGGTAGAATTAGGATTGGGTAAGGGTTGATTGATCATCGGGTAACAACCTCACGTTCTAGGAATCTGAGTACTTAGTTCCCTTTCATCACTGCAAGTAATCACACATGAGCTATGTCTATGTAGTTCTTTCTAGTGGAATGATAATATGAATGTCGATACAAACCGGAAATCTAGGATGGTCATTTGTCTCTAATTTGCTTACAACCGAACTTTCCTCTTGCAATTTACTTAGTTTAATTTAGTTTAAAATCAATCTAATCAAACAATCCAACTCTTTGAATTTACTTTTTATTGCAATTAGTTTAATTTAGTTAAAATTAGATAAACTTTCAAATAACACACATTCCACAAACTCCCTGTGTTCGATACCCACTTGCCACTATCTATATAGTTGTTATTGGGATTAAATTTGCGTGACCACGACAATCACGTCAAGAAACCTAAGTCAGCAATGTGAGTAATCTCCTTTTTGTAAATTGTTTTTACAAAACCTTAAATATTTTACAATGCTATTAAGCAGTGATTGAGTCTTTGTAGTTCTTCAATTACTGTCGGTATGTTGGGGTTTTGTATACAAAATGTGGAACACGTTACCATTGGACAACGAGTTAGCCAATGTGTAATAAGACCCACCAGTCAGGATTGACAATACTGAATGAGTAATTGTGTAGAAATAAACAATGTGATAGCTCTCAATACTGTGTTAAAGGATAAAAATATTCTTGATTAAACTGGGATTCACTCACCAGTATTTCCCACTGATAAATGTTTTTAAAACGCGTTTCAGGTAACAAAAGGTAAAAGCCAATTAGAAGAAAGCCAACTTGAGAGCACTGACGGCTTGGAAAAATGTGGCTATAAAAGTTACCTAAAAGATGATGTTTTAAATTCAATAAAATATGGTTTATCCCTATAAACATGTTGTAATAAGAAACTTGGGTTTTACCCATGTGTTTATTAATATAAAATATGGTGGTTTTACTCTGATAAACATTTCCTAACTACGGTCCTGATGAAATTTCCGATGCCAAAATAATAATAATAATGATAAACAAAATGATACCACCACAACTAGTCTCGCAACCGCCCGTTCCTGGGACAGATAGGGGGCGGGGGTTGCGACAGAAGGTGGTATCAGAGCTAAGTCACTGATTCAGCCACAGAAGTGTTCTGCTGACATCAATATATTATTCAAAATTGTTAGGAAATTAAGTATGGAAATACGTGTATATCTGTATTTTACTGTTGTGTGTTATTTGACTATTTGTTAGTTTTCAGTGTGAGTGATCAAGGACCCTCAGACGTGTATCGTCAATTGTCTGATTCACCTAGGAGTGAAGGTACCTCTTCACAGCCTGCCCTCTCTGGGTATGCCGCTGATAATGAAGTAGGGATGTTTGTCTTTAAGGCTCAGTCTGAAGAGCTATTCCCTCAGAAAAAGAGAGGATGGTTCAGTAAGGGAGCATTTGAGCGTAGGAAAAGAATGCGAAAGTTGCAACAGCAAAGAGTCCTAGCAGCCGCTAAGCGAGAGTCAGATGCCCATACATAGGATATGCTTAATAGAAGCCTAGCTAATTTCCATATCCTAGCAACAACTGCTGCCGACCCAAACCTGGAACAACTAGTAGCCCCACAACCCTTACCTTTGTTCCCTACTCAGCCGATGGAGATAGAAGATAACCCCGAAAATCAAGTAGAAATGCATGATTTCAACCCTGAGGAGATACCTAGGATACCAGTCCCTAATCCCTTAGACCCGGATTATGATCCATGGTTCGATGATCATAGGGATTATGTGTCGCGCTACCACTTAAACGATGAACCCATGCCGAATTTAGCAGCCTATCCAGGTCTGGACCCTCTAGATCCCTACTATGACAACGATGAATATATTAGGGAGATTTTGGAGAATCCGTACCCTCAGGAGAATCCCATGCCCCATTACCTGGACCCAGTGCCAGCACCTGCACCCCCAATGAGTGCAGATAATGTGCACGAGCTCCGAACTTTCGGAGAAGAGATCTTTGGAGAGTAGTGAGAGGATGAGACAGGTAGGAGAGCGACTCGCCTGGAAGTACGACGAACGCAATATGGATTACTGGATGAATCCTGACCAGTGAATGAGATGGTGGAGTTGGTAATAATAATAATGGAAAATAATAATAATAATAATAATAATAATAATAATAATAATAATAATAATAAATGTTGTAGTATAGACCACCTTGTGGTTAGGAATGCATAGTAGTATTGTATTATATTTTTTTAATTTCTAGTATTGGTTTGTATTAGAAGCAGACTATAATAGAAAAGAGTAAAGTCGTAATGCTCGACACTTTTGACCAATATATGTGTTTTGTGGTTGTTGCCTAAATTATCAATTATTTTGTGATATTAATAATTAGTAAATGTTTAAAATTCAGATGGACGACGAAGTAAATCAGGAAAACCAGAATAACGATAACCAGAGTAACATTAACCTGGATAATGAGAATCCGAACAACAACAACAATAACGGAAACCAAGTAGACAACAGTGCCATGCAACATATAGTGGCACAAGGGATAATAGATGCAATGTCATATATTATCAAAACGGTTAGAGAAGCCGAAAATAAAAGTAAACATGATAGTAAGCGACCCTTTGAACCTGAAAATAGCGTGAACAATGGACCCGTACTTCAAGTGCCCATTCCCAAAAGAAGAAAAACAGTTTCTTACCGTTGTTCTTATAAAGAATTCTGGTCTTGTAAACCAATAGAATTCTCGGGTAATGAAGGGGCCGTTGCATCTCTACGCTGGATAGAAAAGACTGAGGCAGCCTTAAGAATAAGTAAATGTGCAAAAGAGGATAAGATAATGTTTGCTTCAAATCTGTTTAAAAATTCAGCACTAGAATGGTGGAACACTATCCTCCAGTCTAGAGGAAGTGATAGAACTTACAATATGGAATGGGAGGAATTTAAAAACATGGTAGAAAGGAAATTCTGCCCTCCTAATGAAAAAGAACAGATAGCAAACAAATTCCTAAACCTTAGGATGATTGGGGTAGATAGTAAGGGTTATACCACATTATTCTTTGAATATGCTAGAATAGTACCAACCCTTGCTTCACCTGAACCAGTTTTAATCTCCCGTTACATCTGGGGATTAATTGGAGAGATTAGACATGTAGTCAAGACAGCTAGACCTCAAACCATAGAAGAAGCTGTAGAACTAGCCAACACCTTGACAGATGAATTAGTCCGTACACGAGAAGAGGATTAAAGAAGGAACCTAACCCAGAAGCTTACTCAAGAATTTCGTTCTGGAAATTCTAACCGTGGGAGAAATGTAGGTTCTACCTCTGCACCCTACTGTAAGTATTGCAAAAGGAAGCATTCAGGAAGATGCTCTATATACTGTAACTTTTGCAAAATAAATGGACACAAGGAGGAAGACTGCAGGAAAAAGCCTAACAACAGAATATGCTACAACTGCGGAGAACAAGGTCATATCAAGCCTAACTGTCCAAAGTTAGCTCCAGCTACGAATACCAAGAATACTAAAAATGCTAGAGCATTTGTTCTAATAGCAGAAGAAGCAAAGATGATCCCGGATGTGATCACTGGTACATTTTTAGTTAATGATGTTTTTGCTAAAGTATTATTTGACTCTGGTGCAAACCAAAGTTTTATTAATACTTCATTTTGCAAACTTCTTAATCAATCATTAACTAAACTCCCACAAGAATGTCTAGTAGAGACAACAAATGGAGAAACCATTAAGATTTCTGAAATCTTGCAGGGAGCAAGAATAGAAATTTTAAATCAGAAATTTATTGCAAACCTTTACCCAATGAATTTGGCAGGATTTGATGTTGTGTTAGGAATGGATTGGTTAATAGCCAATAAAGCCAGTATTTTATGTGATCAAAAGTCAATTCAAGTAAATTCACCAAGGGGTGAAAAGATCACAATTAAAGGAAATAAGTTCTCTAAATCCACAAAAATCATCTATGTGATGAAAACTGCAAGTTATATAAGGAAAGGATCATTAGTGTATTTGATTTCTATAATCACTAACACTAAAGGAAAGAATTAAAGGATATTCCAGTAGTATCCCAGTTTTCAGATGTATTTCCAGAAGAGTTACCAGGGCAACCTCCAGACAGAGAAGTTGAATTCAGAATCCATTTGATACCGGGAACCGCGCCAATTGCCAAAGCACCTTACCGATTGGCACCCGCAGAAATGTAGGAACTGAAGAAACAGTTAGACGAATTGTTGGAGAAAGGATTCATACAGCCAAGCTCATCACCATGGGGAGCACCGATTTTGTTCGTTAAAAAGAAAGACGGATCAATGCGTATGTGTATTGATTACCGTGAATTAAACAAAGTCGCGATTAAGAATCGGTATCCATTACCAAGAATCGGTGATTTGTTTGATCAATTGCAAGGAGCACGATTTTTCTCTAAAATCGATTTAAGGTCAGGATATCATCAATTAAAGGTACAGGAAGAGGACATTCCTATGACTGCTTTCAGAACAAGGTATGGCCATTATGAATTTACTGTCATGCCATTTGGTTTAACCAATGCCCCAGCTGCATTCATGGACATGATGAACCGAATATGTAAGCCATATTTAGATAAATTCATAATTGTCTTTATAGATGATATTCACCGAATATGTAAGCCATTTTTGTAATCTATTGTGACGCTTCCAAGTTAGGTTATGGATGTGTATTAATGCAACGTCAAAAGGTTATAGCTTACGCCTCTAGACAACTTAAGAATCATGAAGAAAAATATTCAACCCATGATCTAGAGTTAGGAGCTATAATTTTTGCCCTTAAAATTTGGAGACATTACCTTTACGGTAGTAAGTTTACCATATTCACCGACCATAAGAGTTTAAGGTATGTTTTTGGGCAAAAGGAATTTAATATGAGACAAAGACGTTGGATGGAAATACTTCGTGATTTTGATTGTGATATCCAGTATCATGCAGGAAAAGCAAATGTAGTAGTTGATGCTTTAAGTCGAAAAAATCACGAAAAGCCAAAAAGAATGCGTTCTCTTAAGTTAAATCGGCAAGTAGATTTAAATGATCAGATTAGAAAAGCACAAGAATTAGTAATCAAGGATGATACTGAAAAATTGAAAGGAATGATTAAGGAATTAGAACAAGGAACAGATGGAATTTGGAGATTCCATAAGAAAAGGATATGGATACCTAAATTAGGAAACCTACGTCACCGTATATTAGAAGAAGCCCATAAGTCTAAGTATACGATGCATCCTGGAAATGATAAGATGTATCAAGATTTAAGGAAAAATTTCTGGTGGATAGAAATGAAAAAGGATATAGCAGCATATGTTGCAAAATGTTTAACTTGTTCACAAGTCAAAGCTGAACATCAGAAACCCTCAGGTTTATTACAACAATTAGAAATGCCCGTTTGGAAATGGGAATTAATAACAATGGATTTTGTTACTAAATTACCCAAAATTAGAAAACGTAATGATACAATCTGGGTGATTGTAGACAGGCTAACAAAGTCAGCTCATTTCCTACCAATGAAAGAAACTTTCAGTATGGAACAGTTAGCTAAATTATATGTAAATGAAATAGTTTCATTACATGGAATTCCTCTATCAGTTATTTCTGACAGAGATAGTCGTTTTACCTCTCATTTTTGGACAAGTTTCCAAAAAGCAATGGGAACCAAGTTGAATCTAAGCACCGCTTATCATCCACAAACGGACGGACAAAGCGAAAGGACAATTCAGACAATGGAGGACATGCTTAGAGCTTGTGTAATTGATTTCGGAGGTAATTGGGACGATCATTTACCATTGATAGAATTTTCTTATAATAATAGTTATCACACAAGTATCAATGCTGCACCATTCGAAGCACTTTATGGACGAAAGTGCCGAACGTCAGTCTGTTGGGCAGAAATTGGAGAAAAGCAACTATCTGGACCACAGATAGTACAAGAAACAACAGACAAGATCATTCAAGTCAAGGAACGACTGAAAGCAGCACGTGATAGACAAAAGAGTTATGTTGATAACAGACGAAAGCCATTGGAATTTCAAGTTGGAGATAAAGTGTTATTGAAAGTCTCTCCCTGGAAAGGAGTGGTAAGATTCATCAAAAGGGGAAAGCTAAGCCCCAGGTATGTTGGACCTTTTGAGATTATTAGAAGAATAGGACCAGTAGCCTATCAGCTACAACTGCCAGAGGAAATGGCAGAAATACATAATGTATTCATGTATCTAATCTCAAAAAGTGTTTAGCTGATGAATCACTAGTAGTACCTCTTAAGGATATAGAGGTAAATGAACAGTTAAAGTTTGTAGAAAGACCTCTACAGATTGAAGACAGGAAAGTTAAGAACCTCAAGCACAAGAGATTAGTTCTAGTCAAAGTGAAGTGGGACTCCAAAAGAGGACCAAAATATACATGGGAGCTTGAATCAGAAATGTAAAGGAAATACCCACACATGTTCCAGTAGACCTCGAGGACGAGTTCTAAAACAAGGTGTAGAGGATATAACAACCCTCCTGAATATTTTTGACACCCTAAAATATATTAAAATATTCCCATATGTCTTAAAATACTCCCCGTATGTGAAAACCGAGCCCAAAATATGATCTAGTATTAAAAATAAAATAAAAACAATAAAAATAAGGCTGTCGCGGGGCGCGTAGCCTTTGGCTACTGCCTATGCGGGCCGCGAGCGAGTAACAACAAGGCCTCACCCGGTGTCGACACGTGGCAACACGTGTTGAACCTTTATCGTGACCCGGATCAGATACGGCCTAGACCCCCTACGACGCGGGCCGCGTAAGCCTAAGCTTACTCTTACACGGGCCGCGAGAGACTCGGATTACAGCCCTATATAAGAAGGCATCGGGCATTCAATCGAAACTCGCTCAATTCTTACTTTCTCTCTCGAATTACTATATAGTAGGCACTATACTCGGGTATAATATCCCCCTAATTAACAAAGTTCTGCCCCGATGTAAGTGTTATAACCCCGGTTACGTATCAAATACGCTGCCCGATTGATCCAGGGTTCCATAACGGCTGTCGAGGTTCTGCCCGACGTAGTCGTTGGAATGCGGTCTCGGGGAGAGTATTACTAATGTAAATATAAAGGGTTATTATACTAACACATGTACATTGTGTAAATTATAGATAATCACCAGGAAACCTTAGAAGAAACCTAAGTCCGCAATGTGAGTAATCTCCTTTTTGTAAATTGATTTTTACAAAACCTTAAATGTTTTACAATGTAAAAGCCAATTAGAAGAAAGCTAGCTGGAGAGCACTGACGGCTTGGAAAAATATGGCTATAAAAGTTACCTAAAAGATGATGTTTTAAATTCAATAAAATAGGGTTTATCCCTATAAACATGTTGTAATAAGAAACTTGGGTTTTACCCATGTGTTTATTAATATAAAATATGGTGGTTTTACTCTGATAAATATTTCCTAACTACGGTCCTGATGAAATTTCCGCTGCCAAAATAATAATAATGATAAACAAAATGATACCACCACAACTGGTCTCGCGGCCGCCCGTTCCCGGGACAGATAGGGGCGGGGGTTGCGACACAATCTCATCGCAAACTCGAGAATCGAGGATTATTCTTATGTTAATTAGTAATTAGGTTATTTGTGTAATTAGTGGGTAACACTATCGCATCGCTTACTCGCAACACATCGCAACGCACAACGCACGAAACGAAAAGTCGAAAACTAACCCGCTAAACCCATCCGATCGAATGACCATTTGATCGGATGGTCATCCATCCGGATGACCATCCAATCGGATGGCCATCCGATCCCACCTCTACATCGCCTCTTCTCCTCTCTTGCCTATAAATAGCACCTGTCACATCATTGTTCAAGTGATGTGACAGCTCTCGGTCGACCAGAACGTTCCAGCCCTATTTTCTCTCGATTCCTCGCAATTTTTGAAAATTTTTCACTCAAATCTTGTATTAAATCATCTACACACACTTCTTCATCATTTTCACCATCAAATCTTAATGTTTCACCATGAAATCAGTGGATTTGGGGGTATTTTAGGGTGATGTCATCATGGGTTCTCATGAACTTCAAAGTGTGACCTCATTTAATCAAGAACAACTCAGATCTAAGAGATTTCTACATGTTTAAACATTGATTTCACCTAAATCTAAACATTTTCAAACCGATTTAAGCTTTTTTCAACTCTTTTACACTCTTGCACCCAAAACCGATAGAATCCGAGCTCATTCAGACCTTCTACACATTCCCTGGTGAAGTGTCGGTCCAAGAACGGGTTTCTATCAAAGAGACAACCGATTCACGGGTTGAACATGAATAACCGTCAAGAACATTTAACTGATCAGACGGGGTGATTTCCCATCCGATCGGATAACTTGGACTTGATGGGGTTTCCGTTGTTTGACACGTTGTCATACCGTCTTAGTACAATCGCAAAACGTTCCAGAATTAACAAATTTCTACAAGTTTCAAAACGAACAGGTTGCTGAACGGACTGCCGTCCAATCGAACGACAATCTGATCGGATGACTTGTGACATTTAATGCTTGTGATATTTTTCCAACACTTAAACTTTTTCACAAAATTTCAAAGGAGTTAGTTTCAAACGAATCGCCATCCGAACGGACGGCCATCCGTCTGGATGACCATCCGGCCGGATGACCTGAATTGTAGAAACACTTCTTGTTTTATAAAATGCTACAACGAAAACTTCAAAGTCACATCATACACAAACACATCCATCCAAAACGAATGATGATCCGACCGAATGGCCATCCGATCGGATGACCATCCGCCCAGATTGTCATCCGATCAGATGACCCCTCGTCACTCCGTTCACTCGCACCATGCATCGCTTATGCTATCGTTCTGTAATCAGGCTAACGTTCCAGCGCTCCCTTCAATCCAAGAGAGTGTTCATTTACTAAACACAAATTGTGAGTATACTCGATCCTTTTTTGCTTTAAGCACTTTTGGGTGTTACATACGTTATCTATATTCAAATCACAATCGACACACAACGCATGTCACACCCCAACCGATGGCGGAATCATCGGGGCGCGACACTAGGCGAATCAGATTGCTCAAGAGAATCCATAACAACTAATAGCGACAATATTTATTACATTTGTTATCCCATACTAACAAACAATATAATCACATAAGTTATCACGGATTTTATGTTCTCTCGGACAATACAAATCCGACAACCTAGATTTTAGGTGAGTTTCTAGACTTCCTAGCTTGATTTGATGTAGACTACGATCTAAACCTGCAATATACGTTAAAACAACGTCAATACAAAAGTATTGGCGAGTATACAAGTTTTGATAGTAGCGGAAAAAAGATAAAAAGTGCTGCGAATTACCACATACATCAACGAGATACACCAAACATATATACAAGACAGATACTACCAGCTAAGTCACTCGAGTTGCGATTGCGATTGCTGTTCATCCTAACTAGACCCCATCAGATGCTATAGTACTATACTAGTTAAGGCGGGACCTCGCGAGTAAAAGTCCTAGCTCGTATATAACTAGCATCACGTGTAAATATGTAATTCAGTCATTCGCGAGTGATAAATGGTTTAAGCAGGTGATTAGATTGATTTGATAAAACGTATGTTACACCCAAAACGTGATAAGAAGGGTTCGAGTATACTCACAGCGATGGAAATGGATTAAAGGGAGCGCTAGAGTGATTAGCCTGAACAGTTAATGATAGCATAAGCGAAGGGCGGTGCGTAAAATGGTGGAAAGTGACCAAGTGTCGAATGGCAATCCGATCGGATGTCAATCCGTTCAGATGGTCATCCGATCGGATGGCCATTCGGTCGGATTGAGATTCGTTTGGTAAGGATTTGTTTGTGTATGATGGCTTTGAGGTTTTTGTTGTAGGATTTTGAAAATAGAGAAGTATCTCTACCCTTCAGGTCGATCGATCGAACGGCCGTTCGATCGGATAGCAATCCGATTGGCAAGACTCTCAGTGAGAACAAGTTCACAACAGGATGATCTCTCAATCGGATAGTAATCCGTTAGAACTGTCTTATGTATTGAACATGTTGAAAATTGTTTAAGTGTTGAACCTCAAGTGCAATCCGATCGGATTTCGGTTCGATCGGACGGCAATCCGTCCCAACGCATCTGATCGTTTTGAGCTTGATTATTTTGAAAGTTTGCGGTTTGACAACATACTAAACAACAGAACCTCGTCAAGTCCCAAGTCGTCCGATCGAACAGGAATCACCCAAATCCAATCAGTTTACTGGTTCTTGACGGTTGTCCTTATTTAGCCCGAAATCGGTTGTCTCTTTGATAGTAACCAGATCTTGAACTAACTCATCACTAAGAAAGAGTAGAAGATCAGAACGAGTTCCGATTCTGTCGGTTTTGAGGGCATTGAGTGTAAAAGAGTTGAAAGAAAGTTGGAAAACCATCTTTCAATCCTTTAATCTTTGAAAATGTTTAGATCTATGCGAAATTGTTGTGAAATCATGCGGAAATACTTCAGATCTGGGTTGTCCTTGGTGGAATGAAGCCAAACCTTGAAGTTCATAAAAACTTCATGATGATATCACCCTAGAACACCTCAAATCCGTTGATTTCACGGTTAAAATTTAAGATTCAAGGGTGAAAATGATGAAGAAGTACGTGTAGATCATAGAAGTACAAGATTTGAGGTAAAAACTTACAAGAATCGCGAGGAATCGAGAGAAATAGAGCCAAAAGTGTGCTGGTCGAACGAGAGCTGTCACATCATGTTCAAGTGATGTGACAAGTGTTATTTATAGGTGAAGAGGAGAGAAGGTGATGGAGTGCCATGGATCGGTGGTCTCCGACGAATTGCGTTTTGTTGCTTCATTTTGTGCGTTGAGTGTTGCGATGGTTTGTTTGCACATTTTCATACACATATTCATATATTCATATATTTATTATAATTAGTCACAAAGGGTCGGATAAATATTCATATTTCCAAATTTGCATTGCGATAATCGAGTTCCGTTTCGAATATGCGTTGTGTTGCGACGCATCACGGCTATCGAGGTGGGTAGAATAGGTCCTCACTCAACGTCATCGTGAGCGTCAGTGTGTGAGATGCGATGTGTTATAGCGATAAAATATGCGAGATATGCGAACATGCTGCGATATAGCGATATAAGCGATATAGTTACATTATGATGTGAATCTCTGGTGCTAGGCGTAACGAGTATGGCGAATAGTAACAACGCACGAATGTGCGGGTTGTTACAGTCTCCCCTGCTTTAGGAAATTTCGTACCGAAATTAATCCACAAGAAGGGTTGCGAGGATTGATGTGAGTGAGAGTAGCGAATAAAGCGACGAGATAGCGAGCGATCGATTGAGAGTTGATAAGCGAGAGCGCATTGCGAAGACTAAGCGAGTGCGACGAGTAAGGCGATTCGTATAACCAAAGACAATAACACACAAGAAGGCGATTCCAAAACGTTCTGGAATCTCGAAAAGTTGATTAATTTGGAAGGTTTAGAGAAAACTTGTTTATGAAAAATCTTCCCACAGTGCGGTGTTAAACTGTGTCGATGTTCACACCTGCGCCATGAGAGAAGTTTTATTAGGTTACTAAAAGATTTTGAAATTTCCTCTTCACATGGCGTTAACTTGAGTCGATTGTTATGCCAGCGTTATAAGAAAATCTTGTTTTGTACAAGGGTTTAGATTAAATTTAGAAAAAGTTTTTGTAAGAAAAGGCTTTGTTTACACAAAGGTTTTATTAATGTCAAAAAGTTTAAATTTTAAAGTCGGTCCCGCATGGCACTTTCCCACGAAAGTTCGACAATATGGCTAAAACACTTATATATAGGAAGTACCAGCGGCGTATCTACCATGTTTTAGCCATATGGCTTCCGTCCCGTGAGGTAGTGTCATGTGTGTCGACATAATACTGGTAGATTTCGATAACTCGGTCCAAGCGAGAAATGGTTGGACCAGGTTTAAAAGAAAGATTGAGCAAACTGAGTGATGAAGTTGTTTCCGAACTCAGTTTAGCGACACGAGCGAGTGCGATAAGTGGTAAGCGGTACGCTATAACTGATAATACCAACACAAAACATAGTAAGCGAAGACGGCGGCGATAAGCGAAAAGCGATAAGCGACGAGCGATAGCGACAACCGTCGAGCGATAAGCGACGATCGATGCGTTGCAAGCAATGAGAACATGCGATTTGATTAGATTAAACAACACCACAAATTTTAACTAACATTAAGCCCCACATGGCCTTTTCCACGAAAGTCCGCTGATATGGCTAAAACACTTATATATAGGAAGTACCAGCGGCGTACCCACCATGTTTTAACCCTATCAGTTTCGTCTCGTGAAGCGAGGTCATGTGTGCTAATAATCATAACACAGATAACGCGGATAACGGTAAGCGATAGCGATAGTCGTTAAGTGATACACGATGAGCGATAGAGTGATACACGATGAGCGATAGAGTGATACACGATGAGCGATACAGCAATACACAAAGTGATAGAGCGATACACACGATAAGCTATAGCGTGATACTCATAATAAGCGATTGAGATTGCGAGATAGATTCCAGCGATAATGCGATTGCGAGCGTGTTGACTTACGAAAAGTCTAGCGATGACACGCTTTAAGTTGCGATTGAGGTTGCTACTCCTTGCGATGTAGTGTAGTGTGTCAAAAATAGATTCAATAGTATACTTGGTCTAATAACGTTCAACGTGCATGGCACTTTCTTCACAGAACATTGGTTGGTATGGCTAAGCACTTATATATAGGAAGTGCCAGCGGTGTATCCACCATGCTTCAACCACACGCCTATGTCCCGTGAATAGATGTCACACTGTGTCGACATGGTCTAGACGCTTATATATAGAAAGTACCAGCGGCGTATCCACCACGCTTGACCATGCTTTTAACGTTACGGCATCATTGAAACTCATTACAATCCCCGTGCACTGATTACAGTAACCCCGTGTGCACCCGTGATTAATTTGATCCTTGCACGCTTATCGTACCTTATTCCAAGAACGCATAGTAGAGGCAAACATATAGTATAGTACATACTGCTAGCATACCGTTCGTGCGCGAGTGCGAGAGAATGAGAGGCAAATAGAATCCACGTTACGTCGAGAAATAGAACAGTTCAACACATAAAAGAAATTAACGGCGAAAATCGTATCATTACAACAACATTGAAAGCATAATTAATGTTGTTGTGGAGGACTTCTGCGGAGACTGCGATTGTTGCTGAAATCCCTCAAGGTTGCGGCCCCGTGCGGCAGTGCTGGGTAAGATGACCATACCAGTTGCAATTTGCGCAGTAGCGACAGTTAGCTTCTGGTGGGTGATGATACGTACACGTGAGACACAGGGGATGAGTTCCGTTGTAGGCACGCTTTGAGTGAACTGGAACTACTTGAATAGGTTCTGGCTGCGATAGTTTAGTTGTTGAAGAGTTCGGGCTCGAGGTCTTTCGTTTGCGGCTGGGCTGGGCTTCTTGAGGCGGTGCGTTGTCATCAGAGAATTCGTCTGAGGACTCACTTGAAGAATCGTCAGAAGGATTTTTAGAAGAATCGTCGGAGGAATCGATGACGATTGCTTGATGAGCTTCTTTGACAGGCCTCTTGGAGAAGAATCCGTCCAAGACTCGTTTGTCGTTGATCTCTGTGGCCAAGCGGTAGGTTTCTTCGATGGTAGCAGGTTTTGCAGCTTCGACAAAATCGCCCACACACTCAGGAAATCCGTGAATAAACTTCGCGATGGCTTTTTCTGAAGTGTCAACTTGACTTGGGCGAATAATGCTCAGCTGTTTGAACCTTGTAGTGTAACCGGCATTGTCACATTCGTTTTGCTCGATTTTCCAAAATTCGTCTTCTAGCTTTTGGACTTCATGGGGAGGGCAGTACACTTTCTTCATGAGCTCTTTCAACTCATCCCAAAAGAGGGCATAAGCTGCGGAGATCCCACGTTTATTACGTTCGGCTGTCCACCAGTCGAGTGCTCGCGATTGAAATACTCCGGTAGCGCAAGTAGTACGGAAACTATCGGGACACCCACTCTGACGAAGGGTATCTTCGATAGAATCAAACCACTGAAGCAGCTGGGAGACACCTCCTTCACCCGTGAACTCCATCGGGTCACAGGCTTTGAAGTGTTTGTAGAGGAAAGCAGATTGCGGCGCTTCCGTCTTAGAGTCTTCTGAGGTTCGAGAGTTGCTGAGAGAGTGCACTTGAGCGACAATTTGAGGAATGACCTTGGCCAATGCCTTGGCCACAAGCGAGGCAATCCTCTTTTCGGCGCTTCGTTTGGCTCTTCTTCAAGCTGTTTGTCTCGAGGTAGAGTCGTTCGAAGACATCTAGATAGAGGGAGATTTGGAGTGAGATTCGATCATAATGATTTTTGAGTTTTGCGATGCGATTGAGCGCGTTCAAAACTTGTTGCGAGTAATATAGTAGATTTCACATAGGAGCCACATAGGAGACAAGAGATTCCTAAGTTCCCACACAATTGGTCCGTTTTGTACATATAAATAGTTGTAGTTTATACTTACACACATAGACGTCGGTGTAGAATGCGCGAGGACACGATGAAGAGGGAGAGAGCGAGAGTGAAAGTGAGTAATTTGGCATTAGTTTTGTTACGAACATTCGGTTTTCATTTTAGATTGCGATGGCCGTGCGTGTTGTGCGTTTATAAAGCAGGGAGCGAAAATCGAGAAATCGAGAAATCGATAAAGCGTAAAGTTTTAAATCGTAGCCACATAAGCATAAATAAGTTCAGTAAAGCATAAAATCAGCAAGTCATATGCTAGAAAAATAGATAGGGTGCCTCAGGTGTTTGGGCGTCGACTACCCAAGGTAACCCAACTATACCCAACAAGTTCGTGCATGCGTGTTGCCCTAGAAGACTTATGCTTCCACTGGGATGCAGCTCATGGCATTCGTCTTCCTAGTCACCGCGTGGCTCGAGTTATCATTATAGTCGAGTCCTTGGTGAGAGCTTTTGAAAACCATTTTATAGAGAGTGTAACGGTTTATTAAGATACGGGTTTCACCCCTAACTTAATAACTTCGCTCCTAGGTGTGGTTGTGCTCTTCGAATAGATTCGAGAATTCCACTAGATTTTGAAATGGAGACTTTTGTTGAGATATGGATGTCACACCTAGCTCGACGAAGAGTTCTCGTGCTAGAAGAATACGCTGAGTGAGCGATCTTATCAAGAGTTCTTGGTTTTCACGCCTGATCTCGACTGGACCACTCGGTTGTGTTATGCGAATATTTTCGAAAACGTGTGTATTGTGTTGGCCTTAGGAAAGGCTAAGTAGCATTCCATCCTTAGGAAAGGCTCTTCGTGTGAAGTTGTAGTATGCGGTGTTCACGCGAAGTTGCACTTTTTAGCGGATTCGAATGTGAGTATCAAGTAGGCCCGTACAAATCCTACTGGGTTCGTACGAGTCGGCCCGTTGGTACTTAGACTATAGACTAGGTCGTTTCTAAGACATCGACCCGAACTAGGTCAAGTCTGACCTAATTCCCTATAGTTATGGCTCTGATACCAATCTGTCACACCCCAACCGATGGCGGAATCATCGGGGCGCGACACTAGGCGAATCAGATTGCTCAAGAGAATCCATAACAACTAATAGCGACAATATTTATTACATTTGTTATCCCATACTAACAAACAATATAATCACATAAGTTATCACAGATTTTCTATTCTCTCGAACAATACAAATCCGACAACCTAGATTTTAGGTGAGTTTCTAGATTTCCTAGCTTGATTTGATGTAGACTACGATCTAAACCTCCAACATACGTTAAAACAACGTGAATACAAAAGTATTGGCGAGTATACAAGTTTTGATAGTAGCGGAAAATAGATAAAAAGTGTTGTGAATTACCACATACATAAACGAGATACACCAAACATACATACAAGACAGATACTACCAGCTAAGTCACTCGAGCTGCGATTGCGATTGCTATTCATCCTAACTAGACCCCGTTGGATGCTATAGTACTATACTAGTTAAGGCGGGACCTCGCGAGCAAAAGTCCTAGTACGTATGTAACTAGCATCACGTGTAAATATGTAATTCAGTCATTCGCAAGTGATAAATGGTTTAAGCAGGTGATTAGATTGATTTGATAAAACGTATGTTACACCCAAAACACGATAAAAAGGGTTCGAGTATACTCACAGTGATGGAAAAGATTGAAGGGAGCGCTAGAGTGATTAGCCTGAACAGTTAACGATAGCATAAGCGAAGGGCGGTGCGTAAAATGGTGGAAAGTGACCAAGTTTCGAATGGTAATCCGATCGGATGGTCACTCGATCGGATATTAATCCATTCGGATGGTCATCCGATCGGATGGCCATTCGGTCGGATTGACATTCGTTTGGTAAGGATGTGTTTGTGTATGATGGTTTGAGGTTTTCGTTGTAGCATTTTGAAAATAGAGAAGTATCTCCACCCTTCAGGTTGATCGATCGAACGGCCGTTCGATCGGATAGCGATCTGATTGGCAAGACACTCAGTGAGAACAAGTTCACAGCAGGATGGTCTCTCGATCGGATAGCAATCCGATCGGATGGCAATCCGTTAGAACTGTCTTATGTATTGAACATGTTGAAAATTGTTTAAGTGTTGAACCTCAAGTGCAATCCGATCGGATTGCGGTTCGATCGGATGGCAATCCAATTGGACGACAATCCGTCCCAACGCATCTGATCGTTATGAGCCTGATTATTTTGAAAGTTTGCGGTTTGTTCGAGACGGTTTGACAACGTATTAAACAACAGAACCTCGTCAAGTCCCAAGTCGTCCGATCGAACAGGAATCACCCAAATCTAATCAGTTTACTGGTTCGTGATGGTTGTCCTTGTTTAGCCCGAAATCGGTTGTCTCTTTGATAGTAACCAGATCTTGAACTAACTCATCACTAAGAAAGAGTAGAAGATCAGAACGAGTTCTGATTCTATCGGTTTTGAGTGCATTGAGTGTAAAAGAGTTGAAAGAAAGTTGGAAAACCATCTTTCAATCCTTTAATCTTTGAAAATGTTTAGATCTATGCGAAATCATTGTGAAATCATGCGGAAATCCTTCAGATCTGGGTTGTCCTTGGTGGAATGAAGCCAAACCTTGAAGTTCATAAAAACTTCATGATGACATCACCCTAGAACACCTCAAATCCGTTGATTTCACGGTTAAAAGTTAAGATTTAAGGGTGAAAATGATGAAGAAGTGCGTGTAGATCATAGAAGTACAAGATTTAAGGTAAATACTTATAAGAATCGCGAGGAATCGAGAGAAATAGAGCCAAAAGTGTGCTGGTCGAACGAGAGTTGTCACATCACTGTTCAAGTGATGTGACAAGTGCTATTTATAGGTGAAGAGGAGAGAAGGTGATGGAGTGCCATGGATCGGATGGCAATCCGATCGGATGGTCTCCGACGAATTGCGTTTTGTTGCTTCGTTTTGTGCGTTGAGTGTTGCGATGGGTTGTTTACACATTTTCATACACATATTCATATTTTCATATATTTATTATAATTATTCACAAATGGTCGGATAAATATTCATATTTCCAAATTTGCGTTGCAATAATCGAGTTCCGTTTCGAATATGCGTTGTGTTGCGATGCATCACGGCTATCGAGGAGGGTAGAATAGGTCCTCACTCAACATCATCGTGAGCGTCAGTGTGTGCGATGCGATGCGTTATAGCGATAAAATATGCGAGATATGCGAAAATACTGCGATATAGCGATATAAGCGATATAGTTACGTTATTATCTGAATCTCTGGTGCTAGGCATAACGAGTATGGCGAGTAGTAACAACGCACGAATGTGCGGGTTGTTACAACGCAACACTTTTAAACGCTTACCGTCTTGCATGTTATACCTGTTACTCGATGAATGCTAGTATGTTATGTTTACACAGTGATTGTTGCCTGACACCTTTGCAACGATAGTACTATAGTTTGGACTCAGCACCTGTCGTGGACAAGGGTTGTTAAGGGCTTTTCTTCACGTGTCACAGTGGTGATATGTGTTGCGCATTCTACAACTCGCAGTCACGTCTGTGCATATTTCATTGTCTATAACTTACCTGCTTCACATTATACATGTTACATGTTGGTTATGAGTAACTCGCTTTCGCTACTATATTACTATCAAACTTGTATGCTCACCTTTACACTATGTGTATTGACCTCTATTTTAACGTATGTGACAGGTGTTTAGGATGCTTGCTTTATTTGCTGGAATCAAGCTAGGAGATAGTCTAGATACAAACTAAATAAAATTTGAGTTGTCGGAATGGATTATTTGTCTTTGAGAACAACGTCTGTAATAACTGTTTTATTTTATATGTTTGTAGTATGGGACATGAACCTTTAATATATTATAATTAATAGTTTTTTATGGATTCTCCTGGACAATCTGTTTCGCTCAGTTCCGCGCCCCGATGTTTCCGCCATCGGTTAGGGTGTGACAGATTGGTATCAGAGCCATAACTATAGGGAATTAGGCAAGACTCGACCTAGTCCGGGTCGATGTCTTAGAAACGACCTAGTCTATAGTCTAAGTACCAACATACCGACTTGTGCAAACCCGGTAGGGGTTTTTGTACAAGCATACTTGACATTCTTGCTCGAATTCACTGTACACTACACTCTTGCGCGAACATCGCATACTACTGTTCTATACAGGATCAACCTTTCCTAAGGCTAGCGTCACACACAAACGAATGATCTGATTGAGATTAGGTGTGAAAACCACAAACTCACGATCAAATCGCTCGTTCAACACGCAGTTTCACTATAAACACGAGAATTTGCGTTGAATCAGGAGTGAAATCCATACTTCGACGCGATTCTCCATATCTATCTCGTGATTTTACCACACAATCAGGATAAGGTTGTTAAGTTAGGGGTGAAACCCGCATCTTAATGACTTATTCTGCTCTAAATCTTGTTTTTACAAAACTCTCACCAAAGTCTCGATGGATTCCATTGACTTGAGTTGCATGAATAACCAAAGGATGCGTGCCATTCACCATATGCCGGTGATAGAGCACAGTCTATTAGGCCAAAGCATGTGCTCGAAGTCCTTGAGAATAGTCGAATCACTTTGGGTAGTCGACGTCTATCAGCCGAGACAATCCCCTTTCGATTTTATGTGTTTCAATTCTAGATTCCGCCGCCGCTGACTCTGTGATTTATCGATTTTATGAGGATTTGATGTATTTTATGTGATTATATGTTTACGCATTTTGATTTTTTTGTGATTTATTCGCTTTTTGTTGTTCGCTTCGATAAACATGCACCACTCTCACTACACATATATCTCAAAACGTTAACAAATCGCATGCTACGTTACTCGTTTACGCTATACTACTCGCTGTGCTACTTAATGTGTACTCGCTACTCGCACTCACAATACTCGATCACTTTACGCCGCTATGAAAGATAGATCACTTTACGTCGCTGTGAAAGATAGGCGAATACGTGCAATATATGTAGGTGAATACGTGCACAATATAGTGTAAAAGCATGGTTTCGACGGGCTATGTATTAGGTGATTATGTGCTTATGTGCTTACGTGCCTATGTGGATTATGTGCCTACGTGATTGTGTGACTATGTGTTATATGCCGATGTGTTCCTAAGCTTTATTAGTAGTAGTGTGTGAGGGGTAAGAATCAATTATATAGTGTTTGAGTCCTATGGCGATGTCTGATGCAGACAATGTCGTCATTTGGATCGCATACCTCCCGCGCTGCACGCCGAAACCATGAGGACAAACGCATCGCTGCTCTAGTCGCAAAGCAGATGGCTAAGGTCATTCTGCAAATTGTCAGCAAGCTTAATGAAAACGCTAGCAAGTCCTCTGAGGAATCAAGGACTAACTCACCTAAGGGTACTTTCAGTTTTAAGCAGTTTAAGGCTTACGGCCCAAAAAACTTAACGGGCGAAGACGGACCAAGCGCTATGTTTCAATGGTTCGACTCAATTGAAGTCACGCTACGCCAGAGCGGATGTCCCGATCACCTACGCACTGTCAACGCAACATGCGTCTTCCAGTCCAGGGCTCTGGATTTGGTCGACAGCCGAAAGGAACAAGCGTGGGAACGACGCAGCCTATGGGCTTACTTGGGATGAGTTGAAGGAACTCATGATGAAGGAATTCTGCCCACCCCATGAGCTCCAAATACTGGAGGACAAATTTTGGAACATCAAGCAGGATGGTGGCAACAACGCCGGTCTGACAGCTCGCTTTAAGCAGCTAAGTATCATTTGTCCAAGCAGGTGGCAACACCTGAAATGACGATCAAGAAATACATCAGTGCTTTACCGGATTGTGTTGCTGACTTCATTTAAGCTGCGAAGACGACAACTATCGAAGATACTTATCTACTCGCTACCGAGATCAATGACAAGCGAGTACTGGTTGGTTACTTCGACAAAACCACCAAGAGTCTTCATCAAGTCACCGCTGCTCCCACCGCTGAAACCGCCGCACCGCAAGCCTCCAAGTCTTCACGCTGAAAGTGCAAGAACAACAACAACAACAAAAACTGTGCTGTCACCGCTGCTCCACTCAATGCAGTACCTGCTCAACCGCAACTTCAGAACCGCCAAGTAACGGCACCAGTGACCAATGCACCGCCGACCAAGCGTGCATATACTGGTCCACACCCGCTCTGCCCTACTTGTACCTATCATCACCCGGTTGGAATCGTTTGTCGATTTTGTGTTCACTGCAACCTGTACAGCCATTTCACTGCCAACTGCCGTACTGGTCCCCGACAAGCTCCAGCTCAAGTTCAAGCTCCTGCTCTACCAGCTCCTCGGGGTCAACAAGCAGCTCCTGCTCCCGCTGCTCACGCATGAGCCTGCTATGCGTGTGGTGATCCAAACCACTTTGCAAATGTCTGCCCAAACAGAGTGGTGAAGCAAGAGCCGCAGCAGCCAGCGCAGCAACAACACCAACAACAACAGTAGCAGCCAGCTCAGCAAGCAGCCCGCGGACAAGTCTTCAACATCAACGCCCGTCAGGCTCAGGCAGACAACAACGTGGTTAATTATACGTTTCTCATAAGTGGTATATATGCTTCGTGTTTGTTTGATACTGGAGCCGATAACAGTTTTGTATCATTCGAATTCGAAAGGCTCCTAAACCGTAAACGCGTTAATCTCCCATCAACATTCGACGTAGAAGTTGCCACTGGAAGAACCGTCACTGTTAGCTCTGTTCTGCGTGACTGTACTCTTGAGCTCAACATTCATGTTTTCCCAATCAATCTCATCCCAATGCAGCTCGGTAGCTTTGATGTCATAGTAGGCATGGATTTCCTTTGAGAGAACATGTTGAAATTGTTTGCTTCGATAAAATGATTCGTTTCTCTCTCGCAAATGGTGATCAATTGTGTGTTTATGGCGAAGTCACTTCGAAGAAGTTACAACTCATGTCGTGTGTCCAAGCTAGCAAGTATCTCCGCAAGGAATACCAAGCTTTCTTGGCACACATTGTAGTAGCGGAGGAAAAGGAAATTAAGGCAATAGATAAGGTGCTTGTGGTTCGTGATTTTCCTCGTGTCTTTTCCGATGACTTACCTTGCTTACCTCCCACTCGTGATATCGATTTTCGAATTGACCTCATTCCTGGAGCAAATCCTGTTGCTAGCGTGCCTTATCGTCTCGCTCCTTCTGAAATGCGCGAACTCTTGAGTCAGTTCCAGGAATTGCTTGATAAAGGCTTAATTCGCCCTAGCACCTCTCCATGGGGCGCACCTGTCCTTTTCGTCAAAAAAAAGGACGGATCGTTCCGGATATGCATCGATTATAGGGAATTGAATAAGCTGACTATCAAGAATCGCTATCCCTTACCTCGAATCGATGATTCGTTTGATCAGTTACAAGGCGCTACGTGTTTTTCGAAGATTGATTTACGCTCAGGCTATCACCAGTTACGAATCCAAGAGGAAGATATACCCAAAACCGCTTTCCGAACCCGATACGGTCACTACGAGTTTGTTGTTATGCCCTTTGGATTAACCAACGCTCCCGCAGTTTTCATAGATCTAATGAATCGCGTGTGTAAACCCTTTCTCGACCGCTTCTTCATCGTGTTCATCGATGATATCCAGATCTATTCCAAGTCAAAAACTGAACACGCGCAACATCTCCATTTGGTTCTTAAGTTACTCCAGGGAAACCGTCTCTATGTCAAGTTCTCCAAGTGTGAATTCTGGCTTGAGGAGGTTCAATTCCTCGGCCACATTGTCAATAGTCAAGGCATTCATGTCGATCCTGCGAATATCGAAGCAGTTAAGAGCTAGGTTACACCAAAGAACCCGTCCAAAGTTCATTCTTTTCTCGGATTGGCGGGTTACTATCGCTGATTTCTCGAAGATCGCTGTTCCTCTCACCTCGCTTACGCACAAGGACAAACCTTTTGTTTGGGGAACTAAACAAGAGGAGGCCTTTCAAACCCTGAAACTTATGCTTTGTAACGCTCCCTTGCTCTCACTACCCGACGGAAACGATGATTTCGTAGTCTATTACAATGCCTCTAACCTCGGTCTCGGTTGTGTTCTTATGCAACGGGACAAGGTTATCGCGTACGCCTCTCGTCAGCTCAAGATCCACGAGAAGAACTATACAACCTACGATCTCGAGCTTGGTGCAGTTGTTTTTGCGTTGAAGATTTGGCGACACTACCTTTACGGTACCAAGTGTATGATCTTCACTGACCACAAGAGCCTACAACACATCTTTAACCAGAAAGAGTTGAATATGCGCCAACGCCGATGGGTTGAACTCCTCAACGATTATGACTGTGAGATTCGTTACCATCTAGGCAAAGCAAATGGCGTTGCCGATGCTCTCAGTCGACGAAGCTATTTGCATAGCATTCGTAATGATCAAGCCCAGCACAATCTCGAAGCTCTTCTCCGTGACGCCCAACATGCTTGTTTTACCGAACGCACTTTGAAGAAGGAAAGGATTATCAATAACGGTGAACAACTGGTGAATAAATCGAATGGTATATTCCATTATCTAGACCGAATCTGGATTCCCAAGCGCACCAACTTAACAGATTCTGCTAGACGAAGCCCACAAGTCTCGATATTCCATTCATCCTGGTGCCGATAAGATGTACCAGGACCTTCGCTACAAGTACTGGTGGCCGGGTATAAAGAGAGATATCGCTACCTACGTTTCAAAATGCCTGACTTGTTCGAAAGTCAAGGCTGAGCATCAACGCCCCTCTGGCTTACTCGTCCAAGCCGAAATCCCGATGTGGAAATGGGAGAGTATAGCTATGGATTTTATAACGAAACTTTCGCGCACGCCATCAGGTCACAACAGCATACGGGTTATCGTTGACCGTCTCACCAAATCCGCTCACTTTCTACCGATACGAGAAAACTATAAGGTAGAACGATTAGCACGAATCTACATTGACGAAGTCATCTGTCGACACGGGACACCTCGTGACATCATTTCTGATTGCGATGGTCGATTCACCTCGCATCTTTGGGAAATGTTTCAATCTGCTCTCGGTACTACTCTCAATCTAAGTACCGCTTTCCATCCCCAGACCGACGGTCAGATTGAACGCACGATTCGTAACCTCGAAGACATGCTTCGCTCGTGTGTGATAGATTTCGGTGGTAATTGGGATTCACATTTACCATTAGTCGAATTCTTGTACAATAACAGTTATCACTCTAGCATTCAAATGGCACCATTTGAGGCATTATACGGAAGAAAATGTCGATCGCCTATTGTGTGGCACGAGATCGTGGATGCGCAAATTACCGGTCCTGAGTTATTGCAAGAAACGACTGACAAAATCCTCCAAATTCGAGACAATCTATTAAAAGCTCGTAGTCGTCAAAAGAGTTACACCGATAGACGCCGCAAGCCCCTTGAATTTGACGTCGGCGATCACGTACTCCTAAAGGTTGCACCTTGGAAGGGGGTGATTAGATTCGGCAAGAAAGGAAAGCTCGCGCCTCGATACGTTGGACCCTTTAAAATTCTGGAAAGAATTGGCAAGGTGGCCTACAGACTCGAACTACCGGAGGAACTTAGCAACGTCCACCCGACTTTCCATGTTTCGAACCTCAAAAAGTGTCTAGTCGACCAGGATTTACATGTCCCCCTTGAGGATCTGCAAGTGGACGAAACATTACACTTCGTGGAGAAACCAGTCGAGATCATGGATCGAGAGACCAAGAAGCTCCGACGCTCATGTATTCCTATTGTGAAGGTTCGCTGGGAAGGCAAACGGGTGCCGAGTTCCCCTGGGAACTCGAAAGTGATATGAAGGCTAAGTATCCACAACTGTTTGCTACGCCTGCTTCTTTAATTTCGGGACGAAATTTCCTAAAGTAGGGAGACTGTAACAACCCGACTTTTTGAAGTCAAAGTACAAGTCAAAGGAAGAAAAGATTGCTAAATGCGATCTGTCACTCCTTGCTTAATTATTACTTGTACTTCTCGACTCGTTAATCGATACTTTATTTTATGTTACTTTAGTTGTATTATGTGGAGTATATGCAATAAATCGCAGTTTAATCGCTAACCGACTCATCGCAATCGCATCGCTATCGCAACGCAACTCGAATTACAGGTTATGGATATTGTTTTACGTGTATGTGCTATTATGTGTTACTTGTGCATGTTTATAATTGTTTTGGGATGTTAATCGCAAACGCAATCGCAACTCTACCGCAACGCAATCTCATCGCAAACTTGAGAATCGAGGATTATTCTTATGTTAATTAGTAATTAGGTTATTTGTGTAATTAATGGGTAATACTATCGCATCGCTTACTCGCAACACATCGCAACACACAACGCACGAAACGAAAAGTCGAAAACTAACCCGCTAAACCCATCCGATCGAATGACCATTCGATCGAATGGTCATCCGTCCGGATGACCATCCGATCGGATGGCCATCCGATCGCACCTCTACACCGCCTCTTCTTCTCTCTTGCCTATAAATAGCACCTGTCACATCACTGTTCATGTGATATGACAGCTCTCGTTCGACCAGCACGTTCCAGCCCTATTTTCTCTTGATTCCTCGCAATTTTTGTAAGTTTTTCACTCAAATATTGTACTTATATCATCTACACACACTTCTTCATCATTTTCACCATCAAATCTTAACTTTTCACCATGAAATCGGTGGATTTGGGGGTGTTTTAGGGTGATGTCATCATGGGTTCTCATGAACTTCAACGTGTGACCTCATTCCACCAAGAACAACTCAGATCTAAGAGATTTCAACATGTTTAAACACTGATTTCACCTAAATCTAAACATTTTCAAACCGGTTTAAGCTTATATCAACTCTTTTACACTCTTGCACCCAAAACCGATAGAATCCGTGCTCATTCAGACCTTCTACACATTCCCTGGTGAAGTATCGGTCCAAGAACGGGTTTCTATCAAAGAGACAACCGATTCACGGGTTGAACATGAATAACCGTCAAGAACATTTAACTGATCGGACGGGGTGATTTCCCATCCGATCGGATGACTTGGACTTGATGGGGTTTCCGTTGTTTGACATATTGTCATACCGTCTCAGTACAATCGCAAAACGTTCCAGACTTAACAAATTTCTACAAGTTTCAAAACGAACAGGTTGCTGAACGGACTGCCGTCCGATCGAACGACAATCCGATCGGATGACTTGTGACATTTAATGCTTGTGATATTTTTCCAACACTTAAACTTTTTCACAAAATTTCAAAGGAGTTAGTTTCAAATGAATCGCCATCCGTCCGGATGACCATCTGGCCAGATGACCTGAATTGTAGAAACACTTCTTATTTTATAAAATGCTACAACTAAAACTTCAAAGTCACATCATATACAAACATATCCATCCCAAACGAATGACGATCCGACCGAATGGCCATCCGATCGGATGACCATCTGCCCGGATTGTCATCCGATCAGATGACCCCTCGTCACTCCGTTCACTCGCACCGTTTAACGCACCGTTCATTGCTTATGTTATCATTCTGTAATCAGGCTAACTTTCCAGCGCTCCCATCAATCCAAGAGAGTGTTTATTTACTAAACACAAACTATGAGTATACTCGATCCCTTTTTGCTTTAAGCACTTTTGGGTGTTACATACGTTATCTATATTCAAATCACAATCGACACACAACGCAACACTTTTAAAAGCTAACCGTCTTGCATGTTATACGTGTTACTCGATGAATGCTAGTATGTTATGTTTACACATTGATTGTTGCCTGACACCTTAGCAACGATAGTACTATAGTTTGGACTCAGCACCTGTCGTGGACAGGGGTTGTTAAGGGCTTTTCTTCACGTGTCACAGTGGTGATATGTGATGCGCATTCTACAACTCGCAGTCACGTCTGTGCATATTTCATTGTCGATAACTTACCTGCTTCACATTATACATGTTACATGCTGGTTATGCGTTACTCGCTTTCGCTACTATATTACTATCAAACTATTATGTTCACCTTTACACTATGTGTATTGACATTTATTTTAACGTATTTGACAGGTGTTTAGGATGCTTGCTTTATTTGCTGGAATCAAGCTAGGAGAGAGTCTAGATATAAACTAAATAAAATCTGAGTTGTCGGAATGGATTATTTGTCTTTGAGAACAACGTCTGTAATAACTGTTTTATTTTATATGTTTGTGGTATGGGACATGAACCTTTAATATATTATAATTAATAGTTGTTATGGATTCTCCTGGACAATCTGTTTCGCTCAGTGTCGCACCCCGATGTTTCCGCCATCGGTTGGGGGTGTGACAGTAATCTGTGTGTCGAATGAGTGGGTGTCCGGATGGTGATCCGGATGAATGGGTATAGCTCCTCCGAACGGATGGTCATCCAGACGGATGGTCATCCGGACGGATGGTCATCCGAGCGGATGGCCATTCGAGTGAGTGTGGGTGTTTGTAAAATTGTTAAAATTCAAAGATCAACCAATTCGTTTTGAACAAGGAGTAGTATAAGGGACAAGTCTCCTAGTCGAATGGTCATCCGATCGGATGGCCACTCGAGTGGGCGATCTGATATCTTGAAATTTTGAAAAATTTCCAAGTAAAAGTTTGGAGTTTTAACGGAGACGGCGTGATGACGTGTCAAACAACGAAAACACCCCAAGGTTCAGCTCGTTCGATCGGATGGGAATCACCCCATTCGATCAAACTCACTTATCTTGACCAAGTTTCATGTCTGACCCGTTAATCGGTCATCTCTACGGTGGAAATATGTTTTCAAGCCGGCTCTCAGCTAAGGATTGAGCATAGAGTCCGAATGAACCTAGATTCCATCGGTTTTCGTGTGAGAGTTGAAGAAAAGTTGAAATCAGTTGAAAAGTGGTGAGATCTTGTTGAGATTAAGTTAAAAAGTGTTGAAATCCTTTAGATCCGAACCAATCTTGATGAATAAGACGATTCTTAACCATTTGCCGGAGCAAAACGGTGGAAACCACCTTCAAGAGGTCCAAATCAGTGATTTTAGAGAAAAAGTGAGTTTTGTGAGTGATTTTGATGGAGAAGATGATGTAGTGATGATGATTGTACAAGATTTGAGGGGAAATACTTACGAAATAGCCTTGAATCGTGATGAAAAGTGACTGAGAGTGACTTGAGAGCGTGTGGTCGGATGGAGCTGTCAAATCAGTGAAAGGGAGTGTAAGGCGGTATTTATAGAGGGTGAGAGAAGGAGTTAAGGCGGTGCGCGATAGTGGCGTGTGGTCGGATGGCCTTTCGGTCGGATGGCCATCCGGTCGGATGGCCTTTCGGTCGGATGGCCATCCGGTCGGATGGTCATCCGAGCGGATGCCCATTCGATCGGGTGTCCATTCGATCGGCCGAGTTGTGTGAGTTAGTTTTCCAACTTCGTTTCGTGCGTTAAGTGTTGCGTTGCGTTTAATCGAGTTGCGAGTAAGCGTTGAGCGTGTAAGCATTGCGTTGATAACCACATTACATTTAAACAATTAATCACACAAATAACACACATAACACTAAGATGCATAAAAGTAAATCCGCGTTTAGAGTTTGCGTTGCGTTAGCGTTGTGATAGCGTTTAGTTCACACAAGTGATGTAACATGCGTTAAAATGCGTTCAAATAATAAGCGTTGTAAACTGCGTTTAAATGCGATAACTGTGTTGTAATATGCGTTTTAAAAATGCGTTTGAAAACATGGTTTTAAAATAGTTAACCCGTAGCGATAATCGAATCTCGGGAGTATAAGTAATTAAGCAAGAAATGACAGATACAAGTAATGACCCAGAAAGTCGGGTTGTTACAGACGAACTCATAACTTTTTTCATGAGTATTTTTTTTCAGTCTTCGTATCTTTATCAAGAGGGATTTATTGTTGGATCTAGTCGTTGAAATTTAATTAAGGAATTGAAGGCTTGATTGCTTGAAGCACTCATTTAAATGTTTTGAGTTTTTCCATGTACGTCCAAAGTTTTTGATCCGGTTCATAACGTTATAGAGTTCTTATATTTGGTTTGTAATTGCATTTCGTTTAATTTTTTTCATATCATCTAAAATTAACCAACAAGCTTACACTTAAAAATAATCATTGGGCACGGGTTGCCACCCATCTCCCCTCTCAACATGCCCCTGGTTTCTTAGCCTGGTTCGATTTCAAAGTGATAGTGATTTATACAAATTCCTAAGAAAACAATGCTTCCTTTTAAAACCCATAAAACAAATAAAGACTATTTATAAAAAAATATAAATTTATCCAAAAATATCAAAATATAAATTTATCCAAAAATATCAAAATAATAAGTTTTTTCTTATCTACTCACTCTCATTTCGTATCACAAAAAATACTACATATATTTCATATAACCTTTGGTCACATAAAGCAAAACCATATTTAACTCGGTACACATAGCTTGTAATATTTTTCTTGTATTATTCTAAGTAAGTAACATTTTTACTTTATGTATACAAAATATTAAACGAAATGCAATATTAATAAAGAAAGAGAAATTGTAGTAATATTAATAAAAGAAAAGACAAATCAGATTTAAACAATGAATTCAATATATTTGCTGTAAATGTAATACACAAGACGGATATGTAGTCATCTATCTCATTCTCTTTATCTCTCACCAAATCATCAACCTATTACATACACGTATCCCATCCCGTTTCTCGCCTTATATTTATTTAAAACCGACTATGTATTGAACACGCATCTAAACCAGATAAACCATCGTATTATTTATAACACAAGAAAAAATATATACAAATAAAATAAAAAGGACAATGAAGGGTGATTAAAAACAAGGACTAGACCATCTTCCATTCTCCCCCAAACACGATGCAAAATTCATCGCGTTTTTAATCATCCCCTAAAATTTCAAATTCTGCACAACAACAATCGCAATCTGCACCGGTAATTCTTCATCTATATCTATATCTATACCCTCTCTCTCTCTATATATATATGTATAATCGTCTATTAATTTCACCAGAACAAAACAATTCGTTTTTCGGTTTTTCACAACTAAAACCCTAATTTGTCTCATCGTATCGATTAAACCTAGTTTTTTCAACGATTTCAACTGATTTTTGCGGTAACTGAAGTTTTTCTTCTGCAGATTTCGATTATTAGACAGGTGATTGATGAGAAAATGAGTAATCGACCGAGTACGCGCAACAAAAACAAGCGGCAACGACCGGATAATAATGCTGAAGTTATTTCTGATTTGTACAGGTGATTCAAGTTTGATTTTGTGTTTTTTATCGCTTGTAGTGTGCTAATGATGTTGATTTTGGTTTTGTGATATGATTTTGGATGCACATTTTGTGTTTTGTGGATTGATTGTTGTGTGTTGTTGTTGAATCTGAAAACCTAGATTTTTTTTTTTGGTGATGAAAAAAGTTTGATATAGTATGATCCTATTATTATTATAGAACTTAGCATACATAATAACATGTTCAATTTACTAAAAATATTAGTTAAAGTCTGATTGTGTTTTGGAAAGAATGTTTCTTTCCTTTTAGGGTTTATTTGGTTGATATAGTTTACAGTTACTGTTTTCTGTTGGGTTTTGCGGACCAGGGACCGGTTATCACACGATATATAAAGTTAAACTTTTGATTTATGTTATATAGTTTTGGACCTGGTAGCGTGGCTCAGATGGACTTTGTTTTATAGAATATTGAGTTTTGATTTTATATGAGACACCTTAACCTAGTACTCTTTGAATGCAGAACTGAGATAACTTATTTTTTACAGATTTAACAGCAACATTTTGCTATTTTGAAGTATTTCTATGAAGTTTGGTGTCTATTTGATTTTTAATTGTAAGTTTTGATTGTTTTGTTTTCTTGGTAGGAAAATTCACTTGTCTGGTGAAGTGTCAAAGGATGATATAAAGCAGCTATATATGTTTGGGAAGCCAGTTTGTAATCAAGGCTGTAGAGTGAATACGAAAGATAACCCTAATTGTTTTTGCGGGTTGATTCCACCACCAAACGGTAACCGAAAAACTGGATTATGGCAAAAGACTTCTGAAATTGTGTCATCAATGGGTGCGGATCCTTCTAAGGATCTTCGCGATTCGCTCGACACGCCAGCTGGTTTAACAAATCTTGGAGCTACGTGCTATGCAAACAGCATACTCCAGTTTTTATACATGAATAAATCTTTCAGAGAAGGTGTATTGTCGGTTGAGGCAGAGGCTTTGGAACAACAGCCTGTTTTGAATCAAATTGCTCGACTTTTCGCACAGCTTCACGCTAGTAAAACGGCTTTTGTTGATTCAGCTCCTTTTATTGAAGCACTGGCGTTAGATAATGGTATTCAGCAAGATAGTCATGAGTTCCTTACATTGCTTTTTTCATTGCTTGAACAATGTTTGAGTTGTTCAAAAGTTTCTAAGGCCAGAACTGTTGTTCAAGATCTCTTTCGTGGAGGTGTGTCGCATGTCACCAAGTAAGTTACATATTATATGATTTGTATGATTATGATAATCGTAATCACTTGATGTGGATGATGGTTTACCGTTTATATCTTTTGTTACTTATTGGGTACCCTAGGTGTTCCAAATGCGGGAACCAATCAGAAGCCTCATCAAATGTTGAAGATTTTTATGGTGTGGAACTGAACGTGAAGGGTTTAAAAGGTCTAGATGAAAGTTTAGACGACTATCTGTCCATTGAAGAGCTTCAAGGAGATAATCAGTATTTTTGTAGTTCATGTGCAACTCGTGTAAATGCTACACGTAGCATCAAGCTGCAGTCACTGCCACCTGTTCTTATTTTCCAGCTTAAACGTTGTGTTTTCTTACCTAATGTAAGTTTGAGGGTACTTCTGATTTTTTTAGAGTAAAATACCATTTTCGTCTCTGAGGTTTGGCCAGTTTTGCGATTTTCGTTCAAAGGTTTATTTTTCCGCATCTGGATCCAAAAGGTTTGAAATCTTGCCATTTTCATCCTACTCGTTAACTCCATCCATTTTCCTTCGTTAATTCAGGGCTATTTTCGTCTTTTTTTGTTAACTTAAAGGGCAATTCGTTTTTTTTTTCATGGGTATTCGGTGTTTTTACATGAAGTGAAAAAGATCAAATTGCTCCTTAAGTTAGCAAAAAAGACGGGAAAACCTTGACTTAATGGAGTAAAATGGACGAGATTTCAAACCTTTCGGATGTAGATGCGGAAAAACAAACCTTTAGACGAAAGTCGCAAAACTGGCCAAACCTCAGGGGTGAAAATGGCATTTTACTCTTTTTTTTTTATGCAAGTATTTTCTTGAACATTGAAATCAAATATCCTCACTGACACTCTTATATTCTTCACAGACTACAACGAAGAAGAAGATAACCTCCGTATTTTCTTTTCCTGGGCAAGTGGATATGGCAAGATGGTTATCTGAACAAAGTGAATCTGAAATGCTATACGATCTATCTGCGGTTTTAATCCACAAGGGCTCTGCTGTTAACAGCGGCCATTATGTAGCTCATATTAAAGATCAAGATACAGGGTTATGGTGGGAATTTGATGATGAACTTGTTTCTGAATTGGGTCAACACCCTTTTGGTGGCGGTTCTTCTAATACGTCTACTAAACCTGTACAACCTGTGCCAGGTGGACAATCTAGTTCTGCAGAGCCCAATAGTGTTGTAAATGGAAACCATATGGGTGCTTCATCTTCTGAAACTAATACACATGTACAAACATTCTCTTCGACCGATGCATATATGCTGATGTATTCTCTTAGGAATCAAACCAATGGTGATCGAAAACCTCAAATGGTATCTGGTGAACAGAAACTAAACGATGATGCTTATCTTCCACCTCATCTTTTGAAGCAAGTTATTGAGTTGAACAAATCGTATGTAGATTCTTGTCAACAATACAAAATCAAGAAAGATGCCAAGTTGGCACTCATTAATGAGAGACGACAGGAGGTTAGATCTGTAATCTCCGAAGCACCTGTTCAGTCACCCGTGGAGTCGTTTTGGTGGATATCGGTAGATTGGCTACGCCAATGGGCAGATAGCATCCAACCTACGTGAGTTTCAAATCTTTTTTACATTTTATTTCTCTTTGGTTTTATGTTAAATTTGTATACTAAGCAGTTAATGGGGTAAAAAATGGGATATCGGTAATTTTAATATCATGCAGAATTTATATATATAGCAATCTAACACTAACAATTCAGTATACTCTCCTACCATTAACAAATTAACCTTTTGCAACTTGCAAAACACTAACAATTGTAGCAAGTAGGAACTGCTTAAGACTTAAAACACTAACAATTAACAATTAAGACTTAAAACACTAATAGCAGCAATAAGAAGAAAGACGAATGGTTGAACTAAGAAGAAAGGTACTGATATTGGGAAAATCGGTGATATATCGGTCAATATCGCTGATAATATTGGTACCGATATTCTGACCGATATTTTGCACCAGTATCTCACCAGGGGACCGATAACCGGTGATATATCGGCGATACTAACTGCATAGTTTCTATATGATTCATATGTGATGATTTTATTTTTGTGCAGCATGATTGACAACACACCAATTCAATGTTTGCATGGGAAAGTACCAGTTTCAAAGATTAGCTCCATGAAACGGTTATCAACCAAGGCTTGGACTACAATATCTTCTAAGGTACCTTACCACACGATATTAAATATATCTATATACTATCTAGTATTTCTCATGGCTGATTGTAGTTTTTATGATATATGTAAATCAAGTATGAAGGGGGTCCCGCATTGGGTGAAGATGACTGCTGCATTGAGTGCCTTAAGGAAACAGCACGTTCTACAGTAAGCGCAGATAGCTATAGAGACGGAAGAACATTAATGAGAGAACTTGCTGAATCAGCACTTGCTGGGAAATGTCACGATGGACAATTGTACTATGTTTCCAAGTCATGGTACGGCTTTAATAATACCCGTTGCATACTTGGGCCAACCACTAAAACTTACGTATCTGTAATAAATTGTAGGTTGAGTCAATGGGTACGAAGACGAAACGCTGACTTACCTTGTGAAGCCGATACAGGACCAACAGCTTCAATCAGGTGCCCACATGGATCACTTATGCCTGAACAAGCTCCTGGAGCCAAGCGGGCCCTAGTACCGGAAAATTTGTGGCTTTTTATTTATAAATCTGCCAATGAAGTAAAGCCTGATGATATGGTTGGCTGTTCGGTTTTTCCTTCTGACTCTGATGTATGCCCTCAGTGCTGCGTTGAACTCACTGAAGTGACATGCATGGAAGATAGCCTAAGGTGGTTTAAATGATTAAATAATTAAATTAAATATCTTCTTAGATAATTTGTGTATTATGTTTGACTAAAACTGTTTTTCGTTGACTTTGTTTTTCAACGTGTAGGGATTTTAAGCTGAAACAACGTCAATCTCATGAAAAGTTAGCTCTTGGAAAAAGTGTACCGCTTATGTCTGAAAGTACGTACTACTTGTTTCCTACTTCTTGGCTTTCGAAATGGCGATCGTACATCACAGCAGTTGGAAAGAATGCATCTTCTATTGAAGAACCAGAAAACTTGAATGCCGCCATTGAATCACTGAAATGTGAACAGGTTTTTTTATAGTTTAAAAGAATCTTGTTTACATTATTTTCAACTGTTTGGAGTTTGTTATTATATGGCATTGATTTTATAATCTAAAACAGCATTCAAGACTTCTTCATAGACCTCCCAGTCTTATACGGAAACGTGGTGTAATTCTTCAAAAGGCCCCCAATGTAAGTTCATAATTTGTTTTAGAGTAAAGTGCCATTTCGTCGCTGAGGTTTGGTCAGTTTTGCGACTTTCGTCCAGTGGTTTGTTTTTTCGTATCTGAATCCAAAAGGGTTGAAACCTTGCCATTTTTATCCGACTCGTTAACTCCATCCATTTTTCTCCATTAAGTCATGGGTATTCTTGTCTTTTTTGTTAACTTAAAGGGCAATTGGTCTTTTGAATACTTGTACATTATGCTAAATGCTTGTACATAAAGTGAAAAGGACGAATTGCCCTTTAAGTTAAAAAGGACGGAAATACCCCTAAGTAACAAAGAAAAACAGATGGAGTTAACGAGTCAGATGAAAATGGCAAGATTTCAAACCTTTTGGATCGAGATGCTGTGGAAAAACAAACCTTTGGACGAAATTCGCAAAACTGGCCAAACCTCAGGGATGAAAATGGCATTTTACTCTTTCTTTTATAATCTTTTTAAGTGCTTTTGTAGCAACCAAAATTGATGATTGTGCAGGTAGACGAACTGACAATTATTACTGAAAATGACTGGACATTATTCTGCAAAGACTGGAACTTTAATGAGGAAAGAGGCATACTTGCTGAAATTGATTCAAGTGTTGAAGATAGTTTGTTGGGGACGCCTGAAGATACGCCAATCACAGAGGAAAACGTTAACTCTCTTGATGAGGCAAATGGTGAGACCGAGTCTCAAGGGCCCACAGTGAAAACTATACCAGAGGTATATTTAATTTCCAAAAATAAAGAGTACTTTGTATGATGGTTTTCTCACGTAAGTTATTACAGGTGTGTGAAGATTGTATTGGTGAAAGAGAAAGCTGTGAACTAGTGAGGAAACTAAACTACTGTAACGAAGATATATGCATTTGCTTTGTTCGCGGAAAAGAAAAAGAACCGCCAAAGTATATCCTAGAAGGTTCTGGAAACATGTTAGAGCCAAATAATCGCCGAATCTCTAAACGTTCTAGAAGGACATCTTATGGGAACTCAGTAAACTTAAATGTTTCTGGCACTACAACTCTATATGAACTCAAGATGATGATTTGGCAATCTTTTGGGGTATGATTTCTATATGTTTATCGCCAACTTTCTTGCTCTGGAACCAAGATTAACCAAGTTGAGTTTTTGCAGATCGTTAAGGAAAACCAGATACTTCACAAAGGTTCGAAGATCGTTGATGGGGAAACTGCTACTCTTGCTGATATGTGTATATTCCCCGGGGATGTTTTATGGGTTACCGATTCAGAGATCCATGAGAACCGTGACATTGCTGGTAATTAATAGTTTAATACTACACGAGTAGCATGAGTATATGTTTTATTCGTGTTTGCTTATTTTTTACTCGTTTTTTAATTTTTTATTTGTTTTTTCAGAAGAGCTTTCTGATACGAAAATGGAGGTGCAGCAATCAGAGGGGGGTTTCAGAGGAACACTTTTGACATCGAATATAGGGACACAGGCTGTGTCTCAAGGATGCTACAATTAAGCAGAATCAATCACTTGAAATGTTTTATGTCTCAAGTATTATGGTATATCAGAAGAGAAACTGACAAATTTTGGTAAATATTCCTACCTAACATCTTATCTTTTATCTTATTGTGATTTATGACATAAGTGTAACTTAAATTCTTGTTGGTTTATTTGTTTCAGTGGGAGTGCAAGTTTTTGTGAATCCAAAGTCAGTTGTTGAAGATCTGGTTTCTGCACATTTTCTAAAAGTTTGTAAAATTCTGAGTTTGGAAAAACCGTGTTTTTTGGTTATTTTGGTACCTTTAGTGACCCATTTAACGGTCTTATTTTGCTACAGAGCTCTACATATGATGTACCTATTAGTGGTTGTGTCGTGGCAATGGCATTGACCGGTTTTTCATGTTTATGATTCCGCATGTATTTGGTCATTGTTATAATTTAAGCTATAGCATGGGTGGTCAAAACGAGTAATTGTGGTCCAGGTTAAATCGGCTGGTTCTGGTTAAGGGTTTGCAGTTATACCAGCCTTGTCAATTTAACTTGAGAAAATGAAGGTGGCTCGTTTTGCACTGTGTAGTCAGAGCCATAGTGTAGATTTTCAGGCATAAATTTTGATCGTTTAAAGGTTTGTTTTGGCTTGCAAGCTTAACTATGCTCAATATACGTAAAAGGCCGGGTTTGAGCTCATTTATCTAAATAATCTCTAATTTAGACCCAAACTTGTAAAAGTTTGGCTTGGTTTAAAGTTTTACCAGGTCAATCTAAAATAGCTTACTAATGATAAGTTCGAAACTGACTTCGTTTAGATAATTGAGCTAGAACTTTCACCGTTTAAGCTTCAAAATTGACTTCGTTTAGACTATGGGGTGTGGAGGGGCTTGGGTTGGGGCATTGCTCAACACGTGGTAGGTGTGGGCTCCACCAGTCTACACCCAAAAAAGTGGGGTGTGAAAGGGGCGTGGCCAGGCCGGCGTTACACCCAGCCAACCATTGTCAGCCACGTCACCCCATGCCAGCACCCCACGCCAAGCACTATTGCCACGCCAAGTGGGCAACGAAAGGGGCGTGGCCAGGCCGGCGTTACACCCAGCCAACCATTGTCAGCCACGTCACCCCATGCCAGCACCCCACGCCAAGCACTATTGCCACGCCAAGTGGGCAACACCCACCAAAACGCCAAACTGGGGTGGAGCACCCGGCGTTAAAGGGCAAACAACGCCCACCAGTCTTAAGCAATTAAGCTCTAATTTAAACACTCGTCCAAGCTTGGCTCAGTTGAGCTTTTACCGAATAACTTGTGAACGATGCGACTCATATACACTGGTGCCTACATAAATGATTACGGTAAAGCTCAGTTGATATAATGAATGATCTATGGATACCTTTTAATGTGATACAGAGAACTCTTTAATCTTAATAATAATTTGAAAGTACTACACAGTAAATATGATAAGTCTTAATCATTGATAACATCACACCATACAAAAAACAACTGAGTTCATAAGATGTATTGGCCATGTTAACAAAATTTCTCCATTGAGCCGTATCTCGGACAGATCTTCAAGCAACGTGCAAAAAGGCTAGCAACATGACCCACATGGAAAGTCAACCATATCTAGATTTTGTCCGATTCACAAACATTGTTCGCGACTAAACGTTTTACAAACATAGCATGCTGATCTTTGGTCCCCATTAAGGTTATAAGCCAACCCAATACGATCTTCCATTACAATTGTGTATAGGAGATGCAGTCGGAGATGTCACACACCATTCATACCAAACCTACATCACATTAAAAAGAATTGCGTAAAATTTATAGGTGGCAAAAGAGTTGCTTGAGTGATGTGTCGAAAACAATTTACCTTGGTACTACCACAACACCGCCAAATGTGAAAATCCAAGGGTGATCCCGCCTTCACATACACGGGTGACCTTAGCGGGAAGAATATTGGAAACCTGCACCATCAACATGAATATGTAAAATAACCCTGAAACCAAACGTAAAATTATGAAAAATGAAACAAGTGCTAAAAAAGAGAGATCATTTATGGAAGCATACCAGCTAAACATATTTGGTGTTGCAGTTGTTGGTTCGATCCCGAGATGTACATCTTTGTAAAGTACCGCATCGAAATAGCCAGCAAATCCTATATACAGATGTTAAAGATTTATAACTTTATAAGCTCCAAGATTATGCTCTTAGTTGACAAAATGAATCAATATTGCATCCAAACAATCACTATACCATGAACAATAAATGATCCAGTCTCAATTGGGATCTCAAACCGAAGCTTCTTGTACCGTTGATTACTTTTATCGGGTGAGTAGTTTGGATGGGTAAAAGTAAAGACCTAACAAAAATAACAAATAAAAGTCATCATAGTTTAGTGAACATTACGCACTTTTTAAGTTTAGTCAAACAGTCAACTCACAGCTTGAGATGGAGAAAGTTTGGCCAGACGGTGCAGCTTTACAACGTATGCTGTTTCGAAGTGTAAAAGATCTTTGTGCAATTTGACCTGCAATTTAATCATTAAATAAATGATATATTATACAACTTAAATGGGCTGATAAAATTTACAATAGCAACTTACATCATTATACAACTTTGATGTAGTCACGGGCTGTATAAAACTTGTATACCTGACACAAACCAAGAAATAAAAAAATCCATAAATAATTAACAAATAACCAACAAAACTTGACCGGATCATTAACATAATGTACATACGATGATGGAATTGAAATCCCGTCTGGCTTTAGAAACCGTTGAGCTCCATCAAGACACTCAGGTGACAACTCATTGTCACCAAAAGAACCAAGTAATTCACTGACCTAAATTCAAATACACTAAATCTGTAAAATTTATATAATCAAATAACCGATAAAAGTGCACAACAGGCTAATTGACAAAAGTGCATACCAGAATGTCGGCTTTTTCCGGGGCTTCCCAGCAACGCATGTCACAAGATATTATCGTCACCATATTTTCCCAACCCTCTAATTTTACTAAGCTCTATTACAAAAAAATATATAAATTATAAATAAATACAAGTTAATAGGCAGACTTTATTGAAATAGGAATATTATATACTTAGTGATACAAGCACTTGAAAAACAACTTACATGAAGTGTAACAACTGCATTTGGATTCTTTTCTACAGCATAAACTTTTAACTTACGCCCAGTTTCTTCAGCAGCCTATTCACAAATAAACAAAGATAAAAGATAACCCAAATCAACCCATTCATAAGTAAATAAGCCAAAAATACCACCTTTACCATATATGCATTACCTGTAAAGATGCTCTAACAAGAGGTCCTCGCCCAGCACCTACAACCATCAATACCTGCAAACAACGGTTAGGGTTACATAAAGCACGCATCTGAAGTTAAGCAACTGTTACAAAATTACACGCAAAACAGATAACTTTTTAATAACGGAGAAAACAGCCAAACAATTGAGTAAAGCTTACAACGGTTGTAGTAGATGCATTCTCATCTGGGATCCTATCCACCAACGCTTTACTGACTGCCCTTTGGTACTGCCAATCACAAGTGTACGTTGATAAGCATTGACAAACATGAATATGTGAGAATCTTGAATCACCATTTAAAACCAACAAAGTATGAGATACCTGAATGTATTTGACGCTGTCCTTTTCAAATGTTTCATACGTTTGTGCTTCAAGATTATCCATGAGAGGCTGTGATGAAAAGAAAAGTGAATAACTGCAAGCATATCAAATAAAGAAATTTATAAAACCAAAACGACAAACGTGCACAAAGAACTTACTTGCAAAGGAGATTGTAAAAAGTCCCTGTAACCTAGCTGCATAATTAAATAGAGGTCAACATTAATACAATTGTAGAAGAAAAAAATCTGGCATTTGTAAAAACAGTTCAATAATGGTCGGGTTGAAAATCTAGCCTCGAAACGCTCTTGTTCCGGAAGGGGTTCCATCTTCTGATATAAATAGCCAACATAGTCCAAATACGACCTTATTTCATGTCGTTGAGCTTCTGTTTAAAGGAACATTAAACAAAACCTCCATTATTGATTTATGTTGTTCTAATATCTTGATGTTTTGCCACCAAAAAGGAAACTTACGTTGGGTGTAATTATCAGTTTGGCCAGAAGCTGATGCTGAGCTTCCGACAGGAAGATTGTGCACTGCCTTTCCAGAAAGCACTATCTAAAAAAATTGAACAAAAACTAGTTAATCATGGTGGATTTAAAAACAGCATCAGAAAAAGATAAGTGGACAGAAAAGCAAATATATATACCTGTATTGAATAGTAAAAGAAACCGCTCAACAGTTTCTGATGACGCTTGGAGAGACAAGGGTAGCCCCGTGCATTTGTTAAGAAAGACTACAATAGTTGAAAAAAGTTACTTTGAAATATAAAATTTCAGATTGGATCAGAAGAAGAAGATAAATACTGTTTAAAAGTTCGTACATCGGTATGAACAATGGCTGCCTTGACAGGCTCTCCAAACCAACGCCCGAGTGAATTTACTGACGGTAGTGAAGACCTGCCAACACATGTGTAACTTAAAAATTAATGCTCATAAAAATACAGTTAGCAAAGTTTAGCAATATATACGTTGATGCTTAGTAATGGTGACCATATAACAGATTAACAGACAGCTGTATAAATTATATGATCGCATAAAGAAAGCTAGTCTACTCACAGAACATCAAGGGCAACTGACAGCTGACTGTGATGTTCACATAATTCACGAAAAGAATTCCATAATTCCCAAGAGTCAGTAGGCTCTACTACCTATAAAGTCACAATTTACAAATTAAAATATATATATATATATATAGGTAAAGAGTACTGTACAAATGCCCTTATCGTACATTACGTACGCGCCAATCTCAGCCGTCAGATCATCTTCCCGCAATGAAAATCGCATGTTTTTTTTTTTGTAATAATTTCGCATGTGATAATTTTGATGAAATAGCAGGTGTTTTTTTGTAACAATTTCGCATGTGGTAATTCAATTTCGCATGTGATAATTTTGATGAAATAGAAGGTTGTTTTTTTGTAACAATTTCGCATGTGGTAATTCAATTTCGCATGTGATAATTTTGATGAAATAGAAGGTTGTTTTTTTGTAACAATTTCGCATGTGGTAATTCAATTTCGCATGTGATAATTTTGATGAAATAGCAGGTTGTTTTTTTTTGTAACAATTTCGCATGTGGTAATTCAATTTCGCATGTGATAATGTTGGTAACAATTTCGCATGTGGTAATTCAATTTCACATGCGATTTTCAATGCGGGAAGATGATCTGACGGCTGAGATTGTAGCGTACGTAATGTACGATAAGCGCATTTGTACGTTAACCAGCCTCTATATATATATATATATATATGAAAGAAAAATCAGTTATTCTAAAAGTAAAAGGTTACTCACCATGCCATCAGAAGTCCCATTCACGGAATCATCATCATTGTCGTCAGATTTCACTAGAGGAATCCTAAGCCACAGCTTCAGAACAAAATGAAGAATAAGAATTTAAGATAAAGAAAACAAGAAGTATAACAATGTGAAAAGACAACTACTAATACCTGCATGTTATTAAGGTTTTCCAGAATCTGGTTCACACATCTTGCATAATTAGCATAAGTTTTCCCCTTCGGTGTAGGAAGAAGACAAGCCTAAAGTAGAACAAACATACTTAAGTTCAAAAGCTAGCATGCGTAAAAAAAAAATGAACAAGCTATTAGTTTCTTCAACAGCTAACAATGCAACCAAAACCATTGCATGTTTTAAAACCTGTAAAGACAGATGAGAAGCCCAAGCCAACTCTTGCTTCAAAGCAATTTCAGAATCCTCTCGAAGAACATCATTGTCGGAATCCAAGTCAATCCATGAGCTAATCTTGCCTGATAAGATATAGAAACCATTACAATTGCTGCTAAAAAGATCTTTTTTTTTATGTTTTCTTTTATAAAATATTAAACAGCTATGGGATAAGGTTATACCAACAACATGACTACTCCATTGTGCTGGGCTTAACACCAAATCAGATCCCGCAAAAGGAAGCACACTTGACTCCCTGTTAGCACTATTAACCATACTAGGCCTGTATCCAGGCTCCATCTGAAACACAATATCCAGACTCGTAACTTATTTCATAAATAACATTCTTCCATTAATTCAATACCAACCAAAATTTTCATATGATGTGCTCACTAAACCCATATTTAGGGGTGCAAACGAGCCGAGCCACTCGTAAGCTACTCGAGCTTCGCTCAAAAATAAAGCTCTATACGAGCCCGAGCTTCACTTATCAGCTCGAGCAGGCTCGTGAGCCTATACGAGCCCACTGTTTTTTAAATTTTTAATTAATATATTGTAAATATACTTAAAGAATAACAATTATTATTTATAAAACTATGAAATAAATTACTAAATTATATATAAGCTTATAGATAATTAAGGAGTCGAGCCCAAGCCAAGCTCGAGCTTGAAAAACTACCTACAAGCCAAGCTCGAGCTTCATAAGTTAAACAAGCTAGAGCTCGAGCCTAGTCGAGCCTCCTCGACTCAGCTCAGCTGCACCCCTCCCATATTCAAGACTAAAACAAAACAATATTTCCACATTAATTAGTACCAAGTTGAATCAGTATGTCCAAAAAAACCTAGCTTGAAATCATCATTACCAATTTCCAAAATTTTAACAACAAAATGTTAAATTTGCTGTTTTTTACATCCATAAAAAGCACAGATCATTGCACAAAATGATACCAGATGAAACATAACAACAAGATACAACACAAATAACGAAACATATGCAAATGTAACTAACCAAAGGAGCTACAACAAAGTCAAAACCGCCATTGATGTTGTATGAAAGAACATGAGGCATGTCATCATTGAACTCAGTCTCGACTCCACAGTATCTGGAGTCGCTTTTGTCACCTAAATTATCTCCCAACGGCATTTTGCACAGTGCGAGATCGAAGGTTTCAGGGTTTTAGTTTACTGGAAATGGAGAATGGCTAGGGTTTAGGGTTTTTAATTGACGAAGCCCTTGTTGTCATTTTAGGTGAATTACAATATTCCCCTGTTTCACAAACGTTTTGACTTTTCAGTCCCTGTATTCAAAGTTGTTTTCTGAATTAGTCCCCGTATATAATAAACAGGGATGGGTAATCGGTACCGGATACCAACAAATACCGGCACCGAACCGTATTGTACAAATTGAATTTTGGTGCCCATTTTTTGGAAACGGTGCTTTTGGTTCAGTATGATACGGTATTTTACCTGTTTTTTGTTATTTTCGAGATCGGTACTGTTAGTTGAATTTGGGCCTTGGCATGCTCCTAAAACACCAGGCCAGCCAAGACTTTAAATAGGTTGAATGATTGTGTGTGTCGCAACCCCCGATCCCTTATCTGTCCCGGGAACGGGCGGACGCGAACTCAGAGTTTTGGTGGTATCAGTTGGTTAATTTGGCAGCGGAAATTACATCAGGACCGTAGTTAGGAAATGTTTATCAGAGTAAAACCACCATATTTGATATTAATAATCACATGGGTAAAACCCAAGTTTCTTATTACAATACATTTATAGGGATAAACCCTATTTTATTGAATTTAAAACATCGTCTTTTAGGTAACTTTTATAGCCACATTTTTCCAAGCCTTCAATGCTCTCCAGCTGGCTTTTTACTAATTGGCTGTCACCTTGTGTTACCTGAAACGCGTTTTAAAAACATTTGTCAGTGGGAAATACTGGTGAGTGAATCCCAGTTTAATCAAGAAACATTTTATCAATTAAAACAGTATTGAGAACGATCACATTGTTTATTTCTACACAATTACTCATTCAGTACTGTCAATCCTGACTTGTGGGTCATATTACACATTGGCTAACTCATTGTCCAATGGTAACGTACTGTCGTCCCGACTTACTACGCGCAGTAGTAAATTTTGTATACAAAACCCCAACATACCGGCAGTAATTGAAGAACTACAAAGACTCAATCACCGCTTAATCACATTGTAAAACAATTAAGGTTTTGTAAAACAATACAAAAAGGTTAACAAAAATTGGATAAACTCACTTTGCTATCTTGGACTTCGCGTAAGGGTTTCCTGGATATAATCTATAATTTATACAAATGTACATAGGTTAGTATCATAACCCTTTGAAAATATTAATGATACCCTCCCCGAGACGGCATTCCAACAACTACGTCGGGCAGAACCACGACAGTTGTTACGGAACCCTAAATCAATCGGGCAGCGTATCTATTACGAAACTGGGGTTATAATACTTACAACGGAGCAGAACTTCGCTAATTAGGGGGTATAATACCAGCTTTATAAAGCCTATAATCAGAAATTATGATTGAGAAATGAAAACTGAACGAACTGAATTGAAATCCGATGCGTTCTATTTATAGTGCTGAAATCTGGTCTCCACGCGGCCCGCGTAAGGGTAGACAGGAGTCTACGCGGCCCGCGTCAAAGCTAGTCAACGGACTAGCTTGTCCGGCTCATCAGGTAGGTCCGCCACGATGTCGACACGTGTCGGCCTAAGGTGTCTCCGCGTTGTTGATCTCCCGCGGCCCGCGTAAACTTAACATGGGTCTTACGCGGCCCGCGTAAACTTAACATGGGTCTTACGCGGCCCGCCTTGACTTAAAGTTCACTGAAATCAAGTTTAAGCCTTGATACCGCCCGCGTGAATGTTAAGGTGGGTCCTACGCGGCCCGCCTCAACTTAATATTTCTTGTTTTTAATTATTTTTAATACTATATGGTATTTCGGGCTCGGTTTTCACATACGGGGTGTATTTAAAGACATATTGGGATATTTTAAAATATAATAAGGTGTCAGAAATATTATGAGGGTGTCGGGTTATGTGAGGATTGTTACATTCTCCCCACCTTGTTTTAGAGCTCGTCCTCGAGATCTACTGGAACAAGTGCGGATATTTCCTTTGCATTTCAGATTCAAGCTCCCATGTGTACTCAGGTCCTCTTTTGGAGTCCCATTTCACTTTGACCAGAACTAATCTCTTATGCTTGAGATTTTTGTCTTTTCTGTCTTCAATCTGTAGAGGTCTTTCTACAAACTTATGTTGTTCATTTACCTCTATATCCTTAAGAGGTACTATCAGTGATTCATCAGCTAAACACTTTTTGAGATTAGATACATGAAACACATCATGTATTCCTGCCATTTCCTCTGGCAGTTGTAGCAGATAGGCTACAGGTCCTATTCTTCTAATAATCTCAAAAGGTCCAACATACCTGGGACTTAGCTTTCCCCTTTTGATGAATCTCACTATTCCTTTCCAAGGAGAGACCTTTAAGTATACTTTATCTCCTACTTGAAATTCCAACGGTTTGCGTCGGTTATCAGCATAACTCTTCTGTCGATCGCGTGCTGTTTTCAGTCGTTCCTTTACTTGAATAATCTTGTCGGTTGTTTCTTGCACTATCTCAGGTCCAGATAGTTGTTTTCCCCAATTTCTGCCCAACAGACTGGGGTTCGGCACTTTCATCCATAAAGTGCTTCGAATGGTGCAGCATTGATACTTGTGTGATAACTATTATTATAAGAAAACTAGTTGTTTACCATGCGCGCGCGTTGCGGCGCGCTAAACCAAATCGTTCTATAAGAATGACAAAACATGTCAAATAACAAAAAGTAACTCAAACTAAAACGTCACGTATTTTCGGTACCGGTTCGGCACCGGTATTCACCGATTTTTACCCTCAAATACAACCCCCGCCCAAGGGGCCACGCCGAAACCCAAGCCCACCCGGGGTGGTGACTTGGGCGTTTGTACCCAACCCACGACACAACCCCAGCCCCATACCCCATATTCTAATATTTCCTAGATTTTTTTTAAACACATAGCCGTTGGCAAACGGCTAGCCCAAACGGCTACTTGTCTTGGCCAATGAGATCCCGCCATGTCATCTTGATAGCCCCGCCCAACGCCCGGGCTGAAACCCCCGCCTAAGGGGCCACGCCGAAACCCAAGCCCACCCGGGGTGGTGACTTGGGCGTTTGTACCCAACCCCCGCCCCATACCCCATATTCTAATATTTCCTAGATCTTTTTTTTTTAAACACATAGCCGTTGGCCAACAGCTAGCCCAAACGGCTACTTGTCTTGGCCAATGAGATCCCGCAATGTCATCTTGATAGCCCCGCTCAACGCCCGGGCTGAAACCCCCGCCCAAGGGGCCACGCCGAAACCCAAGCCCACCTGGGGTGGTGAATTGGGTGTTTGTACCCAACCCCCGCCCCATACCCCATATTCTAATATTTCCTAAATCTTTTTTTTAAACACATAGTCGTTGGCAAACGGCTAGCCCAAACGGCTACTTGTCTTGGCCAATGAGATCCCGCCATGTCATTTTGATAGCCCCGCCCAACGCCCGGGCTGAAACCCCCACCCAAGTGGCCACGCCGAAACCCAAGCTCACCTGGGGTGGTGACTTGGGCGTTTGTACCCAACCCACGACACAACCCCCGCCCCATGCCCCATATTCTAATATTTCCTAGATTTTTTTAAACACATAGCCGTTGGCAAACGGCTAGCCCAAACGGCTACTTGTCTTGGCCAATGAGATCACGCCATGTCATCTTGATAGCCCCGCCCAACGCCCGGGCTGAAACCCCCGCCTAAGGGGCCACGCCGAAACGCAAGCCCACCCGAGGTGGTGACTTGGGCGTTTGTACCCAACAAACGCCACAACCCCCGCCCCATACCTCATATTCTTATATTTCCTAGATCACTATTGATTTAGTTTGTTTTAATTAATATATGTTCAAATCACTATTCATTTGTTTTAATTAATATATGTTGAATTCACTATTCATTTAATTAATATATCAAATGGCAATATCGTAAATAAGCAGCACTATTCATTCAGTTCTATTTTTATTAGTATATAATTCTATTAAAGGTAAGTGATCATCCCAATTACCTCCGAAATCAATTACACAAGCTCTAAGCATGTCTTCCATTGTCTGAATTGTTCTTTCACTTTGTCCGTCTATTTGAGGATGATAAGCTGTGCTCAAATTTAACTTGGTTCCCATTGCTTTTTTTTTGGAAACTTGACAAAAAATGAGAGGTAAATCGACTATCCCTATCAGAAACAATTGATAAAGGTATTCCATGTAAATAAACAATTTCATTTACATATAACTTAGCTAATTGTTTCATACTGAAAGTTTCCTTCATTGGTAAGAAATGAGCTGACTTGGTTAGCCTATCTACAATCACCCAGATTGTATCATTTCCTTTCTTTGTTTTGGGTAATTTAGTAACAAAATCAATTGTTATCAATTCCCATTTCCACACTGTCATTTCTAATTGTTGTAACATACCTGAGGGTTTCTGATGTTCAGCTTTAACTTGTGAACAAGTTAAACATTTAGAAACATAGGCTGCTATGTCCTTTTTCATTCCTATCCACCAGAAATTTTTCCTTAAATCCTGGTACATTTTATCATTTCCTGGATGCATTGTATATTTAGACTTATGGGCTTCTTCTAAAATACGATAACGTAGGTTTCCTAATTTAGGTATCCACATTCTCTTTGTATGGAATCTCCAAATTCCATCTGTTCCTTGTTCTAATTCTTTTAGCATACCTTTTAATTTTTCAGTATCATCCTTGATTACTGATTCTTGTGCTTCTCTTATTTGATCATTTAAATCTACTTGTAGATTTAATTTAAGAGAACGTACCCTTTTTGGCTTTTCATGATACTTTCGGCTTAAAGCATCTGCTACTATATTTGTTTTTCCTTCATGATACTGGATATCACAATCATAATCACTAAGCATTTCCATCCAGCGTCGTTGTCTCATATTCAACTCCTTTTGCTTGAAAACATACCTTAAACTCTTATGATCAGTGAATACGGTAAACTTACTACCATAAAGGTAATGTCTCCAAATTTTAAGAGCAAAAATTATAGCTCCTAATTCTAGATCATGGGTTGAATAATTCTCTTCATGATTCTTAAGTTGTCTAGATGCGTAAGCTATAACCTTTTGTCGTTGTATCAATACACATCCATAACCTAATTTAGAAGCGTCACAATAGACTACAAAATCTTCAGTTCCTTCTGGTAACGCTAATATGGGTGTATGGATTAATCTTTGCTTAAGGATTCTAAAGGCTTCTTCTTGTTTTAATCCCCATTCAAACTTAACAGATTTACAAGTTAGTTTAGTTAAGGGAATGGCTATTCTAGAAAAATCTTGAATAAACCTTCTATAATAACCGGCCAATCCTAAGAAACTTCTAACCTCAATTGGTGACTCAGGGGTTTTCCATTTAGTAATCGCCTCGATCTTTGTGGGATCCACATGAATTCCTTCATGATTGACTAGGTGTCCAAGAAACTGTACATGTTCTAACCAAAATTCGCACTTAGAAAATTTAGCATAAAGCTTTTCCTTTCTTAATAAATTTAAAAGTGCGTGCAAATGATTTGCATGATCCTCTTTATTCTTGGAATAAATTAGAATATAATCTATAAAAACAATTATGAATTTATCCAAATATGGCTTACATATTCGGTTCATCATGTCCATAAATGCGGCTGGGGCATTGGTTAAACCAAATGGCATGACAGTAAATTCATAATGGCCATACCTCGTTCTAAATGCGGTTTTAGGAATATCCTCTTCCTGTACCTTTAATTGATGATATCCTGATCTTAAATCGATTTTAGAGAAAAATCGAGCTCCTTGCAGTTGATCAAACAGATCATCGATTCTCGGTAATGGGTACCGATTCTTAATCGTAACCTTGTTCAATTCATGCTAGTCAATGCACATACGCATTGTTCTGTCCTTCTTTTTAACAAACAGTATCGGCGCTCCCCATGGTGACAAACTTGGCTGTATGAATCCCTTTTCTAGCAATTCATCTAATTGTTTCTTCAATTCTTGCATTTCTGCAGGTGCCAAACAGTAAGGTGCTTTGGCAATCGATGTTGTTCCTGGTATTAAATGGATTCTGAATTCAACTTCCCTATCTGGAGGTTGCCCTGGCAATTCTTCTGGAAATATATCTGAAAACTGAGATACTACTGGAATATCTTTTAAATCTTTTCCTTTAGTGTTAGTGATTATAGAAATCAAATACACTATAGAACCTTTTCTTATATAACTTGCAGTTTTCATCACAGAGATAAATTTTGTGGATCTAGATGGTTTATCTCCTTTAACTGTGATCGTTTTACCTTTTGGTGAATTTACTTGAATTGACTTTTGATCACATAAAATACTGGCTTTATTGGCTATTAACCAATCCATTCCTAAAACGACATCAAATCCTGCCAGATTCATTGGATAAAGATTTGCCCTAAACTTTTGGTTTAAAATTTCTATTCTTGCTCCCTGCAAGATTTCAGAAATCTTAACTGTTTCTCCATTAGCTGTCTCTACTAGACATTCTTGTGGTAGTTTAGTTAATGATTGATTTAGAAATTTGCAAAATGATGTATTAATAAAACTTTGGTTTGCACCAGAGTCAAATAATACTTTAGCAAAAATATCATTAACTAAAAACGTATCAGCTATGACATCTAGAATCATCTTAGCTTCATCAGCAGTTAGAACAAATGCTCTAGCATTTTGAGTATTCTTGTTGTTTGTAGCTGGAGCTAATTTTGGATAATTAGGCTTAATATGACCTTGTTCTCCGCAGTTGTAACATATCCTGTTATTAGCTTTCTTCCTGCAATTTTCTTCCTTGTGTCCCGATATTTTGCAAAAGTTACAGTATTTGGAGCATCTTCCTGAATGCTTTCTTTTGCAATTCTTATAGTAAGGTGTAGAGATAGAACCTATATTTTTCCCACGATTAAAATTTCCAGAACGAAATTCTTGTGTGAGCTTCTGGGTTAGGTTCCTCCTTTGATCCTCTTCTTGGGTACGAACTAATTCATCTGTCAAGGTATTTGCTAGTTCTACAGCTTCTTCTATGGTTTGAGGTCAAGCTGCCTTGACTACGTGTCTAATCTCTCCAATTAATTACCAGATGTAACGGGAGATTAATACTGGTTCAGGTGATGCAAGGGTTGACACTATTCTAGCATATTCAAAGAATAATTTAGTGTATCCCATACTATCCACACCAGTCATTCTAAGGTTTAGGAATTTATTTGCTATTTGTTCTTTCTCATTGGGTGGGCAAAATTTCCTTTCTACCTTGTTTTTAAATTCTTCCCATTCCATATTGTAAGTTCTATCACTTCCTCTTGATTGGAGGATAGTGTTCCACCATTCTAGTGCTGAATTCTTAAACAGATTAGAAGCAAACAATATCTTATCTTCTTCAGCACACTTGCTTATTCTTAAGACTGCCTTAGTTTTCTCTATCCAGCGTAGAGTTGCAATGGATCCTTCATTGCCCGAGAATTCTATTGGTTTACAAGACCAGAATTCTTTATAAGAACAACCATAAGGAATTGTTCTTCTTCTTTTGGGAATAGGCATTTGAAGTACAGATCCATTGTTCACACTGTTTTCTGGTTCGGTTGGTCGCTTACTGCTATGCTTACTTTTATTATTCGCTTCTTGAACAGTTTGAAGAATAAATGGCATGGCATCTATAATTCCTTGTGCCACTATATGTTGAACAACACTATTATCCATTTGGTTTCCATTGTTATTGATGTTTGGATTCTCATTAACCACGTTAATGTTACTCTGGTTATCATTATTCAGATTTCCTTGATTTCCTTCGTCGGCCATCTGAATTTTAAACATTTATCCCATATTAATATCACAAGATAATATTTAATATAATTAATCACATGACACGCAATCTAGCCAAAAACGTCGATCATTGCGACTTTTACTCTATTTCCATATACTATTATGCATCTATTACACACTAGTACTGAAATAAAAATTACAATACTAACAGAAATAGAATCACACTAATAGTAATAGGCATCCGTACACACATATTTTATTTTTATTTTATTATATTATATTATTATTACTATTACTGTCTCCTACCATCATATTCAAGGATATGGATTCATCCAGAAATCCATATTGCGCTCATCGTATTTCCATACGAGACGCTCTCCCACCTGTATCATTCTCTCACTGTTTTCTAAAATTTCCTCCCCAAAAGTCCTAAGTTCTTGGACGTTTTCTGCACTCATTGGGGGTGCAGGTTCTAGGACTGGGTTCGGAATCTGGGGTGCGGGTTCCTGATATGGGGGTGAAAGTGCCTGAAATCGGTAAGGATCTTCTAAGATTTCCCTAATGTAATCATCATGGTAATAAGGATCTAAAGGGTCCATACCTGGGTAGGCTCATATGTTATGTATGGGTGTGTCTTCATGTATCGGGTAACGTTGCACAAAGTCCCTATTATCGTCCCACCAGGGGTCGTAATTTGGGTCTAGAGGGTTTGGTGCTTGCACCTTAGGGATTTCCTCTGGGTTGAAGTCATGCATCTCCACTTGGTTTTCAGGGTTTTCTATCTCCATGGGTTGGTCTGGGATTTGTAATTGTGGTTGGGGTGCTACTAATTGTTCTAGACTTGGGTCAGCAGCAGTTGTAGCTAGGATATGGAAATTAGCTAGGCTTCTATTAAGCATATCCTGTGTATGGGCATCTGTCTTTCGCTTAGCAGCTGCTAGAACTCTTTGCTGTTGCAATTTTCGCATTCTTTTCCTATGAGCAAATGCTTCCTTACTGAACCACCCTCGTTTCTTATGAGGGAATGGCTCTTATGACTGAGTTTTATAAGCAAATATCCCTTCTTCCTGATCAGCAGAATACCCAGAAAGGGCAAGCTGTGAAGATGTACCTTCACTCCTAGGTGAATCAGACAACTGATGACTCATGTATGAGGGTCCTTGATCACTCATACTGTAAACTATCAAATAGTCAAATAACACAAAACACATAATCACATAAATTATTTCCTAACACAAATTTTAGATTTTAAGTGTCAGCAGAACACTTCTTTGGCTCAGACCAGTGGCTAGGCTCTGATACCACCTTCTGTCCCGGGAACGGGCGGACGCGAACTCAGAGTTTTGGTGGTATCAGTTGGTTAATTTGGCAGCGGAAATTACATCAGGACCGTAGTTAGGAAATGTTTATCAGAGTAAAACCACCATATTTGATATTAATAATCACATGGGTAAAACCCAAGTTTCTTATTACAATACATTTATAGGGATAAACCCTATTTTATTGAATTTAAAACATCGTCTTTTAGGTAACTTTTATAGCCACATTTTTCCAAGCCTTCAGTGCTCTCCAGCTGGCTTTTTACTAATTGGCTGTCACATTGTGTTACCTGAAACGCGTTTTAAAAACATTTGTCAGTGGGAAATACTGGTGAGTGAATCCCAGTTTAATCAAGAAACATTTTATCAATTAAAACAGTATTGAGAGCGATCACGTTGTTTATTTCTACACAATTACTCATTCAGTACTGTCAATCCTGACTTGTGGGTCATATTACACATTGGCTAACTCATTGTCCAATGGTAACGTACTGTCGTCCCGACTTACTACGCGCAGTAGTAAATTTTGTATACAAAACCCCAACATACCGACAGTAATTGAAGAACTACAAAGACTCAATCACCGCTTAATCACATTGTAAAACAATTAAGGTTTTGTAAAACATTACAAAAAGGTTAACAAAAATTGGATAAACTCACTTTGCTATCTTAGACTTCGCGTAAGGGTTTCCTGGATATAATCTATAATTTATACAAATGTACATAGGTTAGTATCATAACCCTTTGAAAATATTAATGATACCCTCCCCGAGACGGCATTCCAACAACTACGTCGGGCAGAACCACGACAGTTGTTACGGAACCCTAAATCAATCGGGCAGCGTATCTATTACGAAACTGGGGTTATAATACTTACAACGGAGCAGAACTTCGCTAATTAGGGGGTATAATACCAGCTTTATAAAGCCAATAATCAGAAATTATGATTGAGAAATGAAAACTGAACGAACTGAATTGAAATCCGATGCGTTCTATTTATAGTGCTGAAATCTGGTCTCCACGCGGCCCGCGTAAGGGTAGACAGGAGTCTACGCGGCCCGCGTCAAAGCTAGTCAACGGACTAGCTTGTCCGGCTCATCAGGTAGGTCCGCCACGATGTCGACACGTGTCGGCCTAGGGTGTCTCCGCGTTGTTGATCTCTCGCGGCCCGCGTAAACTTAACATGGGTCTTACGCGGCCCGCCTTGACTTAAAGTTCACTGAAATCAAGTTTCAGCCTTGATACCGCCCGCATGAATGTTAAGGTGGGTCCTATGCGGCCCGCCTCAACTTAATATTTCTTGTTTTTAATTATTTTTAATACTATATGGTATTTCGGGCTCGGTTTTCACATACGGAGTGTATTTAAAGACATATTGGGATATTTTAAAATATAATAGGGTGTCAGAAATATTATGAGGGTGTCGGGTTATGTGAGGATTGTTACAGTGTGTTTATATATGTTTAACATTGCATAAGTGGAAAATAGGAATTTCAGTAATCAACCCGGCTCATAGACCCTTCCAAGTGGTAAATAGATTGAATGATTATGTGTTTATATATATAATAGCTTTTTTGTTATAGAGTAAATTTAAGGAATATTTAATCTTAAGTAACTAATTTTACTTATTGTTTCATTGAATTTACTGGTAACATCTATCTATACTATATATAATATAGGGGTGTGCAAAAAACCGAATTAACCGAACCATAACTGAATTAACCGACAAAACCGAACTGAAAAAACCGAACCAAATAAAAAATTGGTGGGTCGGTTAATGTTTTTTTTTTAAACCGAAAGTAGCGGGTCGGTTATAATTATCATTTTTTCCATATCCACCATAACCGAACCAAACCGACATGTAATAAATTTTTGTAGGATTTAAGACTTTTCTCCATATTTTTAATATTTGATGTTTTTTTGTTGGGATTGAACCCTGCCAGAGGAACAGATAATGAAAGCCAAAACCGGATCATGACAGTGGATTCACAATAAGCAGCAATTTACACTTAGTCTTCTCCCTTGAAAGAGATTATAACATCTGATGGTCTTGCATCCACTGCCCGGATACAACTGCTGCTGTTCTTCTAACTACTGATGAAGCCAGAAGACTGCTGAGACCTAAGCACTGCTGATACAATCCACTGATGACAAAGCACTGCCCAATCAAGGACTGATCAACCTTGAGGAAAGCACCGACTTAAAGAGAAGAGCAGTAGTTTAGTATATCATCTGTCTTATGTATAGTCAGTGGTTAGGTTTAGCAGTGTTTGTATAAGATCAGTAGATACAGGTTGTTAGGCTGTTAGACGTCGCTTTCATGGTGACGTCAGCTGAGATGCCTCAGCGGTTTGGTTTGTCTATAAATGAAACAATACTCTGTACTGTTACATTTGATTTGTCCTGAGAGAGTTCTTCTCCTCAGTTCAATCCTTTCATCTTGGGCAACCAACCACTGTAGTATCAGGCTGAGGGGGAGCTTAGTTTGTAAGCTTGCAATGTAATCTTTTGCTTTGAATTGTAATCTTTCGACTCTATGAAAAGCAAATGTTTATCAAACTATTTTCTCCTTTGATTGTGTTTAAAAAGTTTGTTATTCATTTCCGCTGCACTTTACATTGTTTCATATTCATTCATTGTTCAAATTACACAAACAAACACAATCATGAGAGCCTCCGATCCTAACAATTGGTATCAGAGCCTGGACAGTCAAATTCGATCTAACAATCAATTTGACGTAACAGTTCGGCTCAAAGTTCATTGATACTAAGGATGGTTGCATTTTGTTGAAAAACAGAGTAACGAATGATAAAGCTTAAAGCTGTTGTTCAAATACTCTGTAAAACAACCAAGATGTCATAAGACACACAAATTTCACACAACAATAGATATCATGCACAAGTCAATCATAATTTTCAGATCTAAAAACATATCTGTTAAACTATGGGATTATTTCTTATTTTCAAAATTGATTTCAACTGCTGTGATGAAAACTTGTGATGTCACTACATTAGATGATAAAGTTGAACCTCAGATTAATAAAAGCCTATGTTCATAAAAACATTAGTGTTTTTGCTAATGTAAAAAGAGGGAAATTAAAACTTTAGTCATTAGATCTTATGTGTTGAAAACAGGTTGAGATCCTCAAAAGGAACAAATTAACTCTGTTGAAATACATTAAGAAAACAGGAGTCTAGATAGTCCGTAGCATATGTAATGTGAGATTGGTCAAAAATTTGTATAAATATGGCTAAACCTCTTAAAACATTACTGCAAAATGATTCTGGATTAAGTATTCCTTCAATAAAACCTCCCAGTAAGTATTTCATTACTTATGAATGGGAAGGGTAAAAAGGGAAGAAGAAAATTCACAAAAACTCAGAAACATCTGTTGTAATGGCAACAGTGGTTGAAACACCAGTTGTTTCAACAACTGTTAGTTAGCCACCATCCACCACTGATCCACCCAAGACATCATCAGCCTCTCCTTCAATAAAAAGGAGTAGGATTTTCATACCTGATGATGATTCTCCATCACCACCAACATCTTCACAATCACTTGCACTTATTCCAAACCCTGTTCCTCTCTCATCAGCTCCAGTACAACAACCAATCCCTGTCATTACTCCTGCAGGTGTCCAATTTCCTCTAGAACTTGAAGCAGTTAGAGAAGAGATCAAATCCTTCTACTATGAGGATGACCCTGCTAAAAGGAAGTTGCCATCAGTTGAAGGATATCCAAGGCCTAACAACATTGAAGAATATTTGAAAGTTAAGGCTAAACAGGCAGAGGATATTTCCAAAATAAACTCTCAAGGAAAAACTGACCAAGAAATTCAAAGGCATTACCAGTTTCTATTTACTCAAGTCAGATCCTTAGAGCAATTTGCAAAAAATGTTTGTCAACAAATCTCAGAAAGAGCAGATGAAACTTTGAGAAAAGACTACATTGAAAGCATCATGGCAACCAAGAAGTACAAGGGAGAAAAGCATATGTACAAGGAGTGGACCATTCCTGAGCTTGAACAAGAAGCAGTCAGGATTCAAGAAATGATAAAGAATAAGGTTAAACACACTCCTCCAAATTGGTCAAAGTACAAAAAGAATGTGCCTGAGAAGACATTAGAGCTGAAGAGAATGAAAGAGAAATTAGTTGTTGTTGACTATGGGTTCAAAAATCAAGTGGCAAGATGGAAATAAGATATAGTCAGGTCCACCTACAAAAGGTTTGAGGAATTAAGGAAGAAAGATCCTAAAGTTCCACAAAAACCTTACTACCCTGAAGCAGAGGTCTCAAAAAGACCACCAAAGCTGCAAATCGGGAGACCCACTGCTCCAGCTGGTGCAACCATCTTTAAAAGAAGGCAACAAAAACAGTTGGATACTGAAACAGTGGCAAAATTAATGGTAGGAGATGAGCTTGTAAAGGAAGGTATTAAAAAGATGATAGCTGAAACTCTTGGCCTGAACCAACCTGCAAGCACTGCTCAAACAGTCATCACAAGGCCTGCATCACCAAACTCCTCATCCAATAAAAATCTCCCAAGAAACCCACCAGGCTCAAAAGTACTAAAGTGGAAAATTGACAAACAGACCCATGTACTGACTGTGTCCAAGTCTAGTGGAGACGTGAAGAAAATAACAAGGGAACAAGCACTTGGCCTAAGTCTTGAAGATATGCAGGATCTCCTTGATCTTCCACTTTGTAGGGATGAAGATGACACAGATGCCCTAGACTTTGAGTTGCAACTTAAACGTCAGATAAGGGAACTGTTGAGGAGGCAATAAAGTTCCACAATAATGAAGGGTTTTGGCATTATCTGTTACAGGGGGAGGGAGATTGTTGGGATTGAACCCTAGCAGAGGAACAGATAATTAAAGCCAAAACTGGATCAGGACAGAGGATCCAGAATAAGCAGATGTTGTGATACAAGTCTCTTGAAAGTGGTTTCAACATCTGCTGACCTCCTATCTACTGATCGTTACAACTGCTGACCTATAACCGCTGATCAAGTCAAAGACTAAAGCCCTACTGTTCAATCTACTGCTTTGGGTCAAGCACTGCTGGTAGTTATCAAGTACTGCTGAAGTCACAACAGTGGAAGGACCAGCAGTAGTTTAGTTTATATTATTTAATGTATTGTATAGCAGTTGTTAGCTTAAGCAGTGTTTGTATAGATCAGTTGTTACAAGTTATTAGGAGGTTAGATGTCACTTTCATGGTGACGTCAGCATTGATGCCTCAGTGGTTTGTCCGTGCCTATAAATAGAACAGTACCATGCACTGTTTTATTAGCTCTTCACAAAATCTTCTTCCTGCACGAACAAACACTGTGAGCTCAGGCTGAGGGGGAGTTTGTATTCATACATGCATTGTAATTGTTATTGAAATAAATTCAATCTTTCGGTTCTTTGTTGAAAATGTTTGATAAAAGCAATTCTCCTGTTTGATTGTGTGCAAAGTTTGTTTCCATCTTAAATTCCGCTGCACTACTCATTCATCTTCATCTTATTTCAAACGTAAAACACAATCAAAACCAAACTCAGATCCTAATAGAATATGTCATGTTGAGTCCTGTGACGATGTCTGTTGCAGACAATGTCGTCATCTGGATCTCGTGCTACCCGAGACGCTCGCCGAAAGCAAGCAGACAAACGCCTTGCTGCCATGATCACTAAGCAAATGGCAAAGTGTAACAATCCTAAATAAACCGACACTCTCGAATAATTTTCCAACACCGTAGTATATTTTAAAATATCCCAATATGTCTTTAAATACACCCCGTATGTGAAAACCGAGCCCGAAATACAGTATAGCATTAAAAATAAAATAAAAATCTGATTTTTAAGTTGAGGCAGGCCGCGTAGGACCCACCTTAACCTTCACGCGGGCGGTATGAAGGTTAGAACCGGATTTCGTTTGATTTCTTAAGTTAAGGCGGGCCGCGAGAGATCAAGAACGCAGCAACACCCCAGGCCGACACGTGGCATCATCGTGGCGGACTACCTGATGAGCCGGACAAGCTAGTCCGTTAACTAGCTTTGACGCGGGCCGCGTAGACCTTCGTCTACTCTTACGCGGGCCGCGTGAGAACCAGATTTCAGCACTATAAATAGATTTCATCGGATTTCAATTCAACTCGTTCATTTTCTTTTCTCAATCTCGAAAACTCTGATATTAGGCATAATATTCAAGTATAATACCCCCTAATTAACAAGGTTCTGCTCCGTTGTAAGTATTATAACCCCAGTTTCGTAATAGATACGCTGCCCGATTGATTTAGGGTTCTGTAACAACTGTCGTGGTTCTGCCCGACGTAGTTGTTGGAATACCGTCTCGAGGAGGGTATCATTAATATTTTCAAAGGGTTATGATACTACCGATGTACATTTGTGTAAATGGTGTGTGCAAAATGCAACATATAAATTACATCAATTGTGGCATAAAACTAACCCCTTTTTAGTACTAATGTTGGAAAAAGTGTGTTTTTGTCTTCCTTTTGTATTTTCAGGATTAAATGAGCTCAAATTAACAAAAAAAGCAAAAAGGCAGCTAAATCTAACATAAATACAAGAAAAGGAACAAACGTAGCATGCCCGACCTCCCCGAAAGCATCTTCCCAAGCAAAACAAGAGAACAGAAGGCTGAACACGCCCCGTGTTCAGTGAACACGGGGGCGTGCCCAAGTGTCAGCATAAAAGACAAAGTTGTAGAAGCTTCCATCGCCCACCATGGGGCCGTGCTCAGCGGACACGGGGCCGTGGTCAACTATAAGATTTGCAGAATCCAGGCAAATCTTGATAGTACAGATATGCTTCTGCACACGGGGTCGTGCTCAGCGGACACGGGGCCGTGGTCAACTAATGCAGATAAAAGCAATTAATGAAGACAGAGAAGAGGATGGACACAGGGCCGTGCCCGAGCTTTTGTTCAGCCTATAAATAGGAGTGCTTGGCTCAAGCTCAAACCATCCCTTGGCACACCACTTCTCTCACAATTCACCCACCACCCACCACCACCATAACACCATCATCCATTGTCCATCATAGAGTGTGTGAGTCGTCTCGGGATCCAAGATTGATCGTAAGAGTTCTTGACAATCAAGGCCATGTTTGCCTAAGTCTCTTACATCACTTGGTGAAGACAAAGTGTCTCGTGTAATACTTTTTATTTTTAATCTTTTCGCACTTTTTAATTGGTTATGTATTAATGACTTTAATAACTAGTTTCTTATGTTGAAGGTGATTCTTCCTTATCGTTTGTCCGTGGTGTCTTGGCATTATTTTACTGTCTATATAAAATAAAAGATTTTCACCATTCATATCTCCACGGTCTATATGGAGGTATGTTGGCTACCTGGTCGGGGGTTAAGGGAACGGTTTGGTAAGAGTCTTGCCATTGTTCAGTGTATAGATCCTGCAAAGGACCTGGGTCAAATTTAGTAGGACCTCCTTCAATACTTAACAGTATTGGATGGCGGGGGTCCAAACTCTTTGACCCCCTCATAAGTTAAGATACTATTAAAACTTTAACCCGGCTACTTATGACTGTATCTCTGCTGACTCAGACTACTTAGCCGAGGGTAACGTCGCCTTCAAAAGAGGGGCCTACCATATTATGCATTAATAACTTAATTAATTATCTTTCAATAATCCGACCCTTTAGGATTGTATCCTTGCTGACTCAAACCACTGGGTTGAGGGTAACGTCACCTCCAAAAGAGGGGCCTACTACAATAACTATGATAATCTCTTAAACAGTGCAAAAGTGCGGAAATAATCAAAGGTTACACTAAACACAAGTCGGAGCCAAGTGATTCATCTTGTCTATCTGTTTTTATTTTTATTTTTATTTTTCAGCATTTTAGTTAGTTTTTATTTTCTTAGTTTAAAACTTTTTTTCTAAACTTTAGATTTGATTAGACGTTGAGGATAAACCGGTACTAAAAGCTCTTGTGTCCTTGGACGACCTCGGTATCTTGCCAACACTATACTACGCTCACGATAGGTGCACTTGCCCATATGTGTGTTTAGTGTTAGTAAATATCGTGTTTTATAAATTTAAAACTTGGCTAAAAAAAGTGTAAAAGGGCTTAAAATATACTTAAACTTATATACACACTTCACACGCATCAAGTTTTTGGCGCCGTTGCCGGGGACACATGGATTTTAAGAAAGTTAGGAATCAGCGGCCTAATCTTTTTCTCTTATTTTTCTATTTTTTTAGGATTTTTCTTAGTTTTTCAGCTTCTGCAGAACTCAGCACGGGCCGTGCCCGCTGAACACGCCCCGTGCCCAATCTTTGGAACTGGCAATCCTGTTTTAAGCCAGACAGTAAGCTGAACACGGGGCCGTGTCCACTCAACACGCCCCCGTGCCCAAGATTCAGTTACTGAAAACAGAACCGTAAGATCCCGACGGTTGGTAATTTCTGACACAAACATGAGTGATACTGATATTTTTTACTTTCGGCACTCTTATGGTACGTGGTGTCAAATATGTGGTGGTTCCCATAAGGAATTAGAATGTTATTTTCTAAATTATAAGCCCCACTATATAGACCCATCATTTTCCTGTATCCTTAAGAGGGGCGAAAGTAAAAATAATCCATATCTCTCCATCAAATGCTCCCAACCAGATTTTCTAGGAGAAATGCTTCTTGATGAACTATTTCAATTAGAAGATCTAATTCTTAATTGGTTAAAAGAACTTAGGATAGATTTCAATAATTTATCTCAAGATGATAACCAAGAAGAAGTGTTGGAATCGCATTCAAACAACTCCGTTGTTCCCGACGATACTTCTAACTCTAGCGAGGACTTGAGTGATAGTCGTCCCTGTGCCGATTGTGCCGTGAAGGACTCCCCATCGACTTCGTTCGATGCATACATAGACCTGAGCGATTCGGCATACACCTTCTTTAACGAGAGCCTGGGAAAGGGTTGGACTTGTCCACCTACATATAGCATAGGAATCACCCTCACCGACAACCTCTTGCGTTCTCGTCTTAATCTAGAACAATTAAGGTATCTTAGGCACTTTGGGGTTGTTCCATCCAGTAAGGAACCGCCCGATCCGGAAAAGTTCCTTAAAAATAGACAAACTTCATAAAACAGCCTTTCGACACGGGGCCGTGCCCAGGTCAACACGCCCCCGTGTCCACCAAAAGATTCCCTTCTGACTTTTTGTCAGAATACGGACAAAACGTGTCAGGATCTTGCCTGCACACGGGGCCGTGTCCATCCGACACGGGGCCGTGTCCAGCATGCTGTCGTTTTCTATAAATGCAGCCAAGAATCCTGCACATTTGGACCATCCAGGGACAGAGATTTGAAAGGGTCTTCTCACCTACCATCCTAGGTAATCTCTAAAAGAAGGTTCTAACAAACATCTTGTTATTTCCTCTTTTATCCATTACCTTCTTCTTCATCTTTCTTGTCTCAACACCTCCATTGAAGCTTGCTATCAAGCTTTATTGTGTTGATTATTAGATTTTTGTCCAAGGAATCTTGTTAAAAATAAGTTGTGCAACATTGTTTTAAGTTATTTCTGTTCAAAAAATGCTTAATGAGTTGGAAAAATAATTTAAAACTCCAAGATTCCTTGTTCCGAAAATCTGCAGAAAGTTAAACACGGGGCCGTGCTCATCGAGCACGGGGTCGTGTCCGATGTACTGTTTCATTTAAAATGAACTATTTCTGGTTTGTTTTCATAGAATGTCTAGTCAAAACAGTGGAACCTCTTATGCGCACTCCAGAAACAGTCGAAGGGAAAGAAGGTCATCAATCGAAGCGACTCTCGTACGTTACGTGATGGCATTACGTGAAGCTCTTGACGAGATGACTTCGGTAGAGGAGGTCCTAATAGACCGTATAAATTATCTTACGGTGGGGTTGGAAAACAGTTTTCAAGAAATAAACCTCTTGCACCAGAGGTTAAACATTCTTGTAACACCTCCCATGGAACCAATCCTCCCTCAAGAGGATTGGAACCTAGCACTTAGAATCAACAATCATACCGGTTGGGACGACATTCCAGCGGAACCTCCTCTTGAAGATCTACAAGAAGTCCCGGTGGAGGTTGCACCTCCTCAAACCAATGCCGATGAGCCCGCTTTTCTTCTCCCTAGGGAGATAGAAGAATGGCTCGCCGAAGTGTGAGGAACCCATGCCTGGAGAAATAAGTTTTTCAAGCCACATCTAACCGAAGGATTTACCTTTTCGGAAATTTTGCTAATAGAATAAGTAGTAGGCTAGAACTTTTTGGTTTAGATTTCTTGTGTTTCTTTGACCTAACTATCTAGTATTTTTTTTTATTTTTAGGACTATTATGTAATTCTCTCTATGACTTAATGAATGATGGTTTTAGTTAACTTGGTGTTTGGATGGTGTTAAAATAAATAAAACACACTCGGAATGACAAAGGATACAAGGGAAACTTGAACCAAGCAACCCATGCAGGAAAACAGAGCCATCCGATGAACTTTCTTCATTACAGCAGGTTCAGCACGGGCCGTGTCCGCCCAACACGGCCCCGTGCTGCACAGTCGGCAGAAAACACCCAGTTCAGGTAAACTGGACACGGGCCGTATTCACCCAACACGCCCCCGTGTCCAGACTTCTGTTTCTTCTGTTCAACTTTTTGTTACTGGCACCTGAACACGGGGTCGTGCCCGGATAACTCGGGGTCGTGTCCAGGCGCCCAGTAACACAAATTTTTGCTTTTTCACACCCTTTACACATTCAATCAACCTAAAAAATTATTTTTGGGACACATTGAGGACAATGTGTAATTTAAGTGTGGGGGGGGGGGGGGATGCTAAAACCTTAAATCTTGCAAGTCCTAATAACAAGCCTTACACAAAACTCTATTGGAACCGCTAATCACCCCAATTTTTTTCCAAAAATTTTCATTTTTTTTACTTGTCTAGGTTTAGCTTGTGAATTTCAGATTCTAAAAAGGTTATATTTTTACAAATTTACAACCGATAGCGTCGTGATAAAAAGAACCAACATAAGAAAATTATGAAAATGCATGACAAGCTTAGTTAAAATTTAATTATATATACTTGATCACATAAAAACCCATTCCCACAAAAGTGAGTTTTGAGCCTTTATTGAGCATACAAATACATATCTTTAAACTAAATGCTCATTTTTCGTTTCTTGTGTGAATAGCCGCTTGGTTCTTACAACTCTAGAACTTGCCACGACGATACATTTGTCACACCCCCAAAATCCACCATGCGGAGTACCACCGCTTGGAGGCGTGACGTGACCAGGATCAAGCCACCAATCATATTGAACAAGCATGTAAGTAGTGTATAAAAATCCATCACAATACAATTGGCGTCTAAACAAAACAATAGTTTAAGTTGCAAGCGTAAGCATAATGTTTAAAACCAAGTCATAAGTTTAAACGTTTCAAATGTTTAGCATGGCACACAGCTGTCCATGTCCCACAACGACTCTTCCCACTCCAATGCAAGCTCCATAAGTACCTAACGACCTGCAAGGCATGTAACAACGAATCAACAACAAAGTTGAGCGAGTTCACAGTTGGTTGTTTAGTTATAGCATTCGTTTCGTAAATCATATGTTCGTTTTGTAAACCATGTATCGTATTAATTCGTATCGCGGTCTCCCAGACATGTTTGCGAAGATTAGCGGGGGCTTCCCATGTGGATAGTATTAATCCGTATCGCGGTTTCCCAAACATGTGTGCGATGATTAGTGGGGGCTTCCCATGTGTAGACTAGTCGTGTGTGTACGTGCCCTTCTTGATCCAAGGACCGTAGCGAGTATGAGTGTACGTGCCCTTCTTGATCCAAGGACCGTAGCAAGTATGAGTGTACGTAGGTTTTACGTACGTGCCCTTCAATCCGAGGACAGTGAAAAGTAGTTTACTAGTGACGATAGTACGAGTAGTTATTCAAATCCCATTCCCAACCCACCGGGAATCCCATGCCTTATGAGTGTGAACTCACCTCGGTTGCTCGGTTTGACTCTCAAATATAGCTAACAGTCAAGGTCGGTCAATCACGTCCTAGTATGATTACCACTTAGTTTATTAGTGACTTCAAATAGAACACAAAGTTCCTACACGTATCTATCACATAACATGCATCACTTTAACAGTTCATGCCCATATAACTTCCCATCCATTCCCCACTCATAGGACATTGCACATAACACTTTTATAGACATATAACATGTAATATCATTCTCGGATAACCTACCCGACATTTAGACACGCAAATCACTACTTATGTCGTTTCAGCTTTTATTCTCGAAACTGGGCTGTTTTCGGGGATTTTGATAAAATAGTTAACATGTTCCAAAAATTCTCAACTTTTTACAGAAGGTCTTAAACAATCCAAATATTATTGTATAAAAATCTCGGGGTCCAGTTCATTACCAATATTTTATAAAAATTCATTTTCCGGACTGCACTCAGATTCATCTTTTTCTGATTGCAGTCCACGGAATAATTTATTAAAAATTCGTCGAGAGTCCGATTTACGAAATTCCAGTGGAGTAATTACAAATACATCAGTTTTCATCTACTGTACAAATTTCATGATCTAACACTACCCAGAATTCAAGTTATGACAGGAAACAGAACGCATATTTTCAGCAGGAAAAATGCAGCTTTAGCTGCTGTTACAAAACGACACTTTAAAAATAGTAAACGAAGTCCAAAAATTATGATTCCAGTGCCATTAGAACCGTATTTCATAGTACATAAATCTAGACTTCAGGAAATACATTTTTCGCTTTATTAGGGTCCGGTTACAGCCAACTAAAGTTGGCTGTAATCACCAAACAGCAAACTGTTTTCAGTTTTTTAACATTCTAAAGTGTGTTCGATTGATTCCGTTAACATGTTTAGAGATCCATAGCGACATTTAACATCAATATCAGCAAGTAGATCATCAAGCAATCAACAACATGTTCACTACAACATATCATCATGTAAATCTTTCATGTAACTTTTATGTTCATCATCTTGTTTAAACCCTTTTAGTGTTCTTGTCGATTTAACATACTACATCTTTTTAACTACACCAAATAGACATGAACAAGGGTTAGATAGAGACTTACTACTAGCTTGAAGCTAGGGAAAATGTAGTGAAGGAGATGATAAGAATGATGATGAACAAGACTAAAACAAAGCTCCTTTGGATGCCCTTCAAGATGCATGTTCCTATAGCCTTTCTTCTATACTTGGATGAGACTTGAAGGTGGATGAAAGTGGTGGTTTAGGGGTGGTGATGGTGGCGGTTTGGGGTGAAACCGTGAGGGAGAGAGAGGAGGGTGATGAGAGAGGTGAGAGAGTGATCTTTGGAAATGATTTTGTAAGAGATTGTTGGCTAAACTTGTACTCCTTCTTATAATATTTTCTCCATCAAATCAAGTAACAATCACACCAATTATGGGCAAGATATTATAGAAGATATGTGGGTGATCTAGTGGGTCCATGGTAACGGATTTTGGTTAGGGGGGGGGGGGGGGGCTTGTTTGCAAAATTTCAACTAAATGGTGAGTGATAGTTAAATGGTAAGTAACTAACCTATACTTATTAGTTTGATCATTTTTAGTGGGTGTTATGGCCAACGGGGACCATGACTAGCTCAAAATAATTAAATAATGTGTTTGACAAATATTTGGTATCCCGAGTAATGTCCGGTTGTTCGGTCAGATACTGTTCCGTTAAATTGTTTAATTGTTCCGTAAGGCGTCTTATTTATATATTTTTGTAACGCAATTTATTCCTAACACATAGGAAAACATACCGGACTATTTAGTAACTTTTCTGTATACTACTAGTATGCTAACACGCACATGTAAGTATAACACAGTAATCAGAGAGCAGTTAAATGATTCAGCACAGTCATCAAGCACTTTAATTATCATTAAATAAATCGTACGGATACATGTAATTACGAGGGTTGTCACAACATTCCCGGTCCTTACCAACTTAAACCCGAGTAAGTAAATGATGGAGGCATTAGGACTAACCCTTTTTATTTCTACACCATTTTTTTTACCCCAAAATCCCCCTAGTTAACCCCTTTGAGCCTAAACCTTTTCATTTCTTAACCCAAACCAAACACCCTTTCACCCACCAAAACCTTTTTATTTTTAACCCTTTGTTTTAGTAACAAGCTCAGTTTTTCGTATGACTTTCAAAAAAAAACAAAATTGACGATGAAGCAAAAGAAATAAACAAGCAAGTTCATCAAAAATAACTTTGTTTGAATTATGGCTTCATAAAAAAAAAATTGCAAAAATAAAAAGTCTTACGAAAAACCGATGCTTTTTACGCTTTTCGCCCTTTTCTACTAACCACTAACCCAACCACCTACCTTTAACCCAAGCCTAACCCTTCACCCAAAAGTCCTCTTGATATTTACGAAGGTATATAGTTAAAAAGGAGGATGATTGATTGCTTGGCAAGCCTATGGTAGGAGTAAGTTCCGTGCCGCTCTCGAGTGATTCACTAAAATACATCTTCGGCCGAGTGTTGAGTGATCCCCCGTGAGGTATGTGAACTTGTATATAAATAGAATTTTAAAGAGGCATGTTATGCCCTAATAAGTAATTTATCTTATGAAAAGTTTTAAATAAATCATGACGAATAGGATTGTAAATAAATAAAAATAAGACGTAATAAAGAATCTTGGAAATCCCGACACTCTATGACAAGCCCAAAAAACCTTCTCTTCTACCCATTCCATTTGGGAGTGTAAAGCCACATTATAAAGAGTTTTACTTGAGGACAAGCAAAGATTCAAGTGTGGGGGTATTTGATGTGTGCAAAATGCAACATATAAATTACATCAATTGTGGCATAAAACTAACCCTTTTTTAGTACTAATGTTGGAAAAAGTGTGTTTTTGTCTTCCTTTTGTATTTTCAGGATTAAATGAGCTCAAATTAACAAAAGAAGCAAAAAGCCAGCTAAATCTAACATAAATACAAGAAAAGGAACAAACGTGGCATGCCCGACCTCCCCGAAAGCATCTTCCCAAGCAAAACAAGAGAACAGAAGGCTGAACACGCCCCGTGTTCAGTGAACATGGGGGCGTGCCCAAGTGTCAGCATAAAAGACACAGTTGTAGAAGCTTCCATCGCCCACCACGGGGCCGTGCTCAGTGGAAACGGGGCCGTGGTCAACTATAAGATTCACAGAATCCAGGCAAATCTTGATAGTACAAATATGCTTCTGCACACGGGGTCGTGCCCAGCGGACACGGGGCCGTGGTCAACTAATGCAGACAAAAGCAATTAATGAAGACAGAGAAGAGGATGGACACGGGGCCATGCCCAATGGACACGGGGCCGTGCCCGAGCTTCTGTTCAGCCTATAAATAGGAGTGCTTGGCTCAAGCTCATAACACCATCATCCATTGTCCATCATAGAGTGTGTGAGTCGTCTCGGGATCCAAGATTGATCGTAGGAGTTCTTGACAATCAAGGCCATGTTTGCCTAAGTCTCTTACATCACTTGGTGAAGACAAAGTGTCTAGTGTAATACTTTTTATTTTTAATCTTTTCGCACTTTTTAATTGGTTATGTATTAATGACTTTAATAACTAGTTTCTTATGTTGAAGGTGATTCTTCCTTATCGTTTGTCCGTGGTGTCTTGGCATTATTTTACTGTCTATATAAAATAAAAGATTTTCACCATTCATATCTCCATGGTCTATATGGAGGTATGTTGGCTACCTGGTCGGGGGTTAAGGGAACGGTTTGGTAAGAGTCTTGCCATTGTTCAGTGTATAGATCCTGCAAAGGACCTAGGTCAAATTTAGTAGGACCTCCTTCAATACTTAACGGTATTGGATGGCGGGGGTCCAAACTCTTTGACCCCCTCATAAGTTAAGCTACTATTAAAACTTTAACCCGGCTACTTAGGACTGTATCCCTGCTGACTCAGACTACTTAGCCGAGGGTAACGTCGCCTTCAAAAGAGGGGCCTACCACATTATGCATTAATAAAATTAATTAATTATCTTTCAATAATCCGACCCTTTAGGATTGTATCCTTGCTGACTCAAACTACTGGGTTGAGGGTAACGTCACCTCCAAAAGAGGGGCCTACTACAATAACTAAGATAATCTCTTAAACAGTGCAAAAGTGCGGAAATAATCAAAGGTTACACTAAACACGAGTCGGAGCCAAGTGATTCATCTTGTCTATCTGTTTTTATTTTTATTTTTATTTTTCAGCATTTTAGTTAGTTTTTATTTTCTTAGTTTAAAACCTTTTTTCTAAACTTTTGATTTGATTAGACGTTGAGGATAAACCGGTACTAAAAGCTCTTGTGTCCTTGGACGACCTCGGTATCTTGCCAACACTATACTACGCTCACGATGGGTGCACTTGCCCATATGTGTGTTTAGTGTTAGTAAATATCGTGTTTTATAAATTTAAAACTTGGCTAAAAAAGTGTAAAAGGGCTTAAAATATACTTAAACTTATATACACACTTCACACGCATCAGTAAATTATAGATTATTCCCAGGAACCCTTACGCGAAGTCTAAGATAGCAATGTGAGTTTATCCAATTTTTGTTAACCTTTTTGTAATGTTTTACAAAACCTTAAATGTTTTACAATGTGATTAAGCGGTGATTGAGTCTTTGTAGTTCTTCAATTACTGCCAGTATGTTGGGGTTTTGTATACAAAATTTACTACTGCGAGTAGTAAGTCGGGACGAAAGTACATTACCATTGGACAACGAGTTAGCCAATGTGTAATATGACCCACAAGTCAGGATTGACAGTACTGAATGAGTAATTGTGTAGAAATAAACAATGTGATCGCTCTCAATACTGTTTTAATTGATAAAATGTTTCTTGATTAAACTGGGATTCACTCACCAGTATTTCCCACTGACAAATGTTTTTAAAACGCGTTTCAGGTAACACAATGTGACAGTCAATTAGTAAAAAGCCAACTGGAGAGCACTGAAGGCTTGGGAAAAATGTGGCTATAAAAGTTACCTAAAAGACGATGTTTTAAATTCAATAAAATAGGGTTTATCCCTATAAACGTATTGTAATAAGAAACTTGGGTTTTACCCATGTGATTATTAATATCAAATGTGGTGGTTTTACTCTGATAAACATTTCCTAACTACGGTCCTGATGTAATTTCCGCTGCCAAATTAACCAACTGATACCACCAAAACTCTGAGTTCGCGTCCGCCCGTTCCCGGGACAGATAAGGGATCGGGGGTTGCGACACAAAGGTTGTACCCCAAGTCGTCAGCGAGCTGTACGAGAACATGAGCAAATCGTCTGAGGAATCCCGAACTGAGACTCCCAAACCTGCTTTCAGCTTCAAACAGTTCAAGGCATGCGGACCGAAAGAGTTCACCGGCGAATAAGGCCCTACAGCTTTGTTTCAATGGTTTGACTCAATCAAAGTCACCCTGCGACAGAGCGGATGTCCTGACAATCTCCGCACACTGAACGCGACCGGCGTTTTCCAGTCCCGCGCTCTAGACTGGTGGACGGCCGAAAGGAACAAGCGCGGAAATGATGCAGCCTATGGTCTGACATGGGACGAGTTGAAGAACGTTATGCTCGAAGAGTTCTGCCTTCCCCATGAGCTCCAGAAGCTGGAGGACGAGTTCTGGCACATTCAGCAGAAAGAAGGTGACAACGCTGCCCTGACTGCTCGCTTTAAGCAACTCAGCATCATCTGTCCCGATCAAGTGAAGACGCCCGATATGGCAATCAAGAAATACATCCGAGCTCTACCCGACTGTGTTGCAGATTTTGTACATGCCACAAAGACCGCAACGATCGAAGAAACTTACTTGCTTGCCGCCGAAATCAACGACAAGCGGGTAAAAGCTGGTTTTTGGGACAAAACTTCGAAGAACCTGCATCAAGTCACCGCCGCACCAGCTACCGAACCCGCCACCGCTCAATCGTCGAAATCCTCACGCCAAAGGAAGAAGAACAACAACAGCAGCTCCAGCAACAAGAACTGTGCTGCCACCACCACTGCTGCACCACTTCAAGCCGTACCGGCTCAGCAGCAGTCTCACCATCGTCCAGCACCAATTACCTATGCACCACCTACAAAGCGCGCATACACAGGCCCCCACCAATTACCTATTATAGCCAAAATTAAATGAACTGAACCAAAAATCATTAATCTAACCGAATAAACCGAATTGATTAACCGAAAAAGTGGTTAGTAAAATCAACTAATTAATATATTCGATTTTGGCTTCGGTTGAGGGCAATAGCCGAACTGATCGAACTATACACACTCTGACAGTGTGTGTTTCCCGTCGCATCGTGCATGCAACCTTCTAGTTAATACTAATATAAAAAAGGTTGGACACATGTTTAAATTCTATGTATCCAACTTCTATTTTCCGCTCAAACCATATATCCATATTCTAACACACACGGATCTAGAGATCTGACCCAAAGTTATCAATCTTATCGGTTAGGGTTTTGTTAGCCTTTAGCACTGGAGGGAGATGACAGAGACAGGTCACGAAGCAGTGTCGGAGCAACGGGATTTAATGACTAAGCATCTCGCTCCACATTTGAGAATCGACTAGTCGACTGTTCGGCCTCGCTCTCCCTCCTCTAACCATAGTTTAACGGTTCGATGCACTTTCTTTTAAATATAATGTGCTAGGATCAAATACAAAGTCTCCTAAAAATAAGAATTTGTAAGAAGGGTATCAAACGGACTCCGATTGATCTCATTCAAGCGGCATTGAAACCGTTTAATCGAACTCTATGATGAGAGATTTTAAGTTTTTGTTTTTAGATGTTTAGCGTGTAAATTTTACACCTTTTGCTTACATCATTGTGTCTTTTTATTTACCATTGTGTCTTTTCTATATTTGCATCATTGTGCTTTTTTGGTGACTTATCGTGTCTTAGGAAACGGTAAGGTTGAAGGGAGGGTGGTGTAGTGCCTATGTGGACTTAGGTGAAGGGGAAACCATACCCTGTAGTCTAACAATATAATTTGTTCTTGAGTTAGTTGTATAACGGGGTTGTAATCGATTAATGTTGTAGCACTTGTCGTATAGGTTAGATCGAGTTTGTATTTTGTAAACATATTTGAAGTTTAACACAAGTAACCAATAAAACAACATAATCGCTTAAACCTAAAGGCTTTTTAACACGTAACTAACTGTTACATATGTAACCACCAGATTTTGCGGTTAATTACCCGTCATAGTGTATATATAAATGTTTGTGAACGCTTTGTATGTGTCTGAATATTATCATATGTATAGATGTTTTATGGAATTCTCATTTAGTGCATACATGTAACACCCGTCTAATTACTACTCGAATTTAACAATAATTCATAAGAATTATATAAAAGATGATCTTTTTTTTTTTTTTTTAAAGATAAGTTCCAAAGATAAAGTTTTAAGGTAACAAACATTAGTCAACTATAGACTAATTTAAACATTCATGAGTTGTTTTACAAACTGATTACATCATAAACGTTGTCTAAACAAAGTTAAGTTTAACGCGGAAGCTTTAAACGTTCGTGTTCGGTTCTTCAAAAGATGATTGATCATCGTCCACCTACTAGTAATACCTGAAAGTGGAGATTTTAAATAAAATCTTAGCGTTAAAATTTTTAGAAATATTTCTTAATCGAAACTACGCTTAAAACGGATTCGATTAGCTAGGATATAAAAGAATAAGACACAAATGTTTAAGGTCTACCGTAACGGTACCACCGTAAGTTACGGTGGTTGCTGAAAAACCCAGATCTGCCGTAAGACAGTAAAGGACTGCCGTAAGTCTTTTATGTCTACCGTAAGTTACGGTACCACCGTAACTTACGGTATTCCCTGTAAGTTCATAATTTGGTTGTTTGTTTGATTCGGCTAAACCAAATTCTCGAATATCTCGTTCTATCCAACCAATATGTTAATTTCTCGCATTCTATTATGTCCTTTATCAATTATGACAAAGGCCAGTTAGCTATATTACGAAACATTTGCCTTGCGTAAATTGATTATTCGACCCGTCCTAACTTTACTCATTTCACTATCATATAACTAGGAAGCTTATGGCACTTTATACCCAACATCCGGGGCTTGTTATCACCCGCATTTCTTTACCAATCTCATGGCTTAATGCTCTTGTGATTGTTATCGCCCTTTCAACTATCTAAAACACTAGTACAATAATTTACACCATAAATCAACCCGTTTGGTTTGTCGAGTGAATTCCATCACTTCTTAGACTTACCAAAGGGTTTCAATTTCACTATTTCGACATCATACCTATTTCAACTATTTCTTTTGACCCGTTTGGTTTGTCGAGTGAATTCCATCACTTCTTAGACTTACCAAACGCAACTATTTTCGCTATAACAACATTAGACATATTTACGACTAGGCTTATCTACGTAAATGTAACGAGACGACAAGTCGCGTACCTTTAGAGCACACCCTTCAAACGCGTATCCGCTCCGGCTTGTCCGCTTGACGATCCGGATTCTTTGCCTAAAGAGTTCAATTCACAATCAACTTAGAACTCTTTTCATAATCATTAACGCATAATTCTCTATAATAATCAAATCTGCGTTTTCATCTGATTTTTAACATTTTAATCTCCACTTAGGCATTTTAACAAACACCTAGCGGGTCAGATTTTTACATGATCAAAACCAAGTTCATGACTTGTAATAATCATCTAAATCAACTTCAATTAGTCACATTTACACATGTTTTAACTTCCAAATTTCAGAAAGTACCTCATAAAACTCAGATTACACTAGAACAAGAATCATGATCTTAGTGTTTACCAAGTTTCTACAACTTATTAATCACCTACAATGGTGATTATGAACCCTACAAGTATCATGCAAGATTTTGACAAGAAATCATCTAGGGTTTATCCCTAAACATTATACTTTTTCTGAAATCACTTTCTATGATCAAATTACACTAGAATAATCATTCTAAACCCTAGTGTTCATCATTATCTTGTAATACCCATAACCCACCTTCAATGTGTTCATGGAATTTCCTGAATTTGGACATGATTTCACATGTAGTTGTCTAGGTTTTACTTCTAGACACCATCTCATCACTAAGCTAACCAAATCACAAACATGCATCATCTAATTTCAGATTTCTCAATTTCATGAGAATTTCAAACAGAGAATTAACACCAAATTTTACATACCTTGTAACCCCCTTGTGATGAGGATCACTAATCTATGTTCGGATTTTGATTTGGACTGAGTTTGATCCTTCAATTTAGAGATTTTATGCTGAACTAGGGTTTTGATGAACTTGGTCGCCCCCTGCTCTTGTCTGGTCGATCTCACACACGTATGTGTGTTTGAGATTTTTATTTTTCATGTTTTATTAAACTAAATTTTAGTTTAATCACTTTTGGTCCCTCTAATTTCCTTTAGTCCCCTTTTTGTCCTTTAACTACTCACTAGTCTTTATCTAACTAGGTTAGTGTCACCCCTAGTTAATTTATTTTACTAATTTATTTACAAATAAATTGCAAATTTTATGAACTTATATTTTCGGGATGTTACAATACATGTAAATCGCATCTTTGTCACTTGTTTTTTCATTCAATAAATCTAACTAAGCAGCGTCTCTTTCTCATTTCCCCAATATAATCGTCTCCCACATCCGATCTGCCTTCACCACCACTCCATCCTCCTCCGCCGCCGCCAATCGTCTAACCACCACCACCGTTCGCCTTCACCATCACTCCCACCTTCGGCGCCACAACTCAATCAAAACGGGAAAAGACGCCAAAAACCGAGAATGGCCGGAGGAAAAGTGGCTGAGAGAGTTCATGACGGTGAGGAGATAAACAATCGTGGAGGAATTTAAGCATACAACTTGGTCCTACCGGAACCCTAGAACACTCGCCGGAACCCTAGAACACCCACCGGAACCATAGTCGGTTCCTCCATCACCGCCGCACCTCCCTCTAGCGTAGCTCTCTCTCCCCCTCCGCCGCCCAGTCTCTCTCTCTCTCTCTCTCTCTTTCTATCGTCAGGATGAAAAGCGGTGGGTATTTTAATTTGTTAAAAAAACCTTTAAATAGTCCCTCAAGTTACTGTTCATTTCATTGGAGAATATATATATCGGAGAATTCTCATCTCATTATATTTCTTTTAATCCATTAATATTATCCTATATATTAATACATGAATGATTTGAACAGTAATAGTAACATATATTATAGTATTATAGTTATAATAATTGTTATCTTCTTTACTTTTTATGTTTGATAAGCTTGGTGTTAACCGGTACTTGTATCGAAAATACCGGTTCGTTATCGGTACATGAAAGTAAAAACCAGCACCGACGTGTTACATAAAACACCAAAGTCGGTACCGGATTGAGTTTGATAACCTTTTAGTTCGAGAAATTTGGTACTGCTACCCAGTACCATTTGCTCATCCCTGATCACGGGTACCGTACGAACAACAACGGTATCGTACAACTTTTTTTTTAGTTTTAGGGGTAGTGATGAGCTCAGTGCCAACTGATACCGAATCGGTATTGGTACAGAAAATACCGGTTACAGTATCGGTATATGAAGGTAAAAACCGGTAGCGAACCGGTATCAGGAACGCTAAACGTCAGTACCGAACTGGTACTTAGGATCTTTCGGTTCAGGAAATTCGGTAGCGGTACCCATTACTATTTGCTCATCTCTGACTACGGGTTTCTACCGAACAACATCATTACCATACAACTTTTGTAGTTGATTTTCTTTCGGTTATTTTTTAGTGTTTTTTTCTACATTTTATTTCTTGTCAGCGATTCCGTATGTAACGCGCTCGTAGTGATTTCAAACACATATAAAGACAGACTAAATAACAAAATAATTTTGCCGCAACGCGGCGGCAGTTTTATAACTAGTTATCATTAAAAATTTAAAATGACCCTACCACTTTCACAGTTTGGTTTGTACTCGAAACTTCCCGATTCGTCAAAACATAGTTCCTATTTCTTTGGTACCATGGACAAGAAAGATTCCTTAATTTAAATTTTTAATGGCAAGTAGAGCATAAACATATATATATTAAAAGACGGACACCAAGGCAGTTGGACTTGTGATTCTTGTGGTTTTTTTTTTCATTCGATCAAGGTTTTATTTGAAAAAGAAATATTTTCTCACGACAACTTTGTTAGGATAAAATGGATTCCAAAGAAGATTAATTTCTTGGCTAAAAAAGAAAATTATTAATAATATTTAACTAAAAACAACTTTGCTAGGATAAAATGGATTCCAAAGAAGATTAATTTCTTGGCTAAAAAAGAAAATTATTAATAATATTTAACTAAAAACTTAACTTTTAATAATTTTCCTCTGTATTAATTAACAAAATTTGAATGTAAGTGGTTTTTACTATTCAAATTTTGAGAAATGTATATGTTCAAATGTCACTCTATCACCTTTTTACACCTACAATATAAAATCAATTTTAGAGTAAAAATTGTCGAGTTATGTTAATATCTATAGTTTATACTTTATTGCTTTTCAAACTACCTCCTCTGTATTAATTAACAAAATTTGGATGTGAGTAGTTTTTACTATTCAATTTTTGAGAATTTTATATGTCCAAATATCACTCTATCACCTTTTTACACCTACAAAATAAAATCATTTATAGAGTAAAAATTGTCGAGCTATGTTAATTTCTATAGTTTATACTTTATATTGCTTTTCAAACTACCTGATGGTTTTTTGGTTGTCCATTCTAATTTATTATTAGTACCATATCTTATAATTTTTATATATTTTTTTTAAACTTTAGTATTTGTTTCAATTTTTTTTTTAGAGTATTAACAAGTCTTACTTTTATTCACTTAAAATATTAGTAAAAATACAATATAACACTTATACCTTTGTTTGAATTTTGAATAAACCCTATACTTTATAAGTTTATTTTACTGTTATTAGTTTATTACTATTACTATTTGAGGTAAGTTTTTTTTCTTTTTTTTCCTATTCCATTTTACGTGCGTGTCTTATCGTTTCGACTTATTTTTTACGAGAATGTTTTACGTTTTCATATAATTATGCGATTCAACATTTATACATTTACTTTTTGTTAGATTTAATAATCCTCGCAGCAAAGCACGAGTCTTAAATACCAACAATTAACAAAACAACTTAAAATACCGACGACTTATTTTTTAAACAATAATAAAAACTAAATATTTAAAAATATAATTAAAATTCAATCTTAAAAATATAATTACCCAGTTGGTCCCATGTGGTGGGGTTGGGCCGGGTCCTCCTTGGAGGTCTCCGGTTCGATCCTCGGCTGCGGCGTTTTGGGGGGAGGACGTCCCAATGATGGATCGTTCCTACCGAGGCATGGTGCGGTCCTGAGGGCAACCCGGTTTTCACCCAGCTGTTACCCCAGCGGTTTTACCCGTGTGGGGGCAGTATGGTTTCCAGGAGAAGGTCAGTCAGAGCGGCAGTCGGGGCCCGATCGAACATCGCGTCTGCGAAAGCTGGGCTGACGGGTAACCGTCCTTGACGAGAACCCAGTGACCAATGGTCCATGTACATATTGAAAGTCACCTTTCAAAAAAAAATTAAAATTCAATCTTAAAAAACACTAGGTTGTAAAACCCGCGCGCACTGCGGCGCGCAAAATTGTGTTATATAATAACGGTATATTAAGCGAATAAAAGGAAAACTACAAACTCATTCGACTCATATTAGTTATTATCATTGTTGTCACAAAGTGAAATAGGCTCAGAATGATACATCATCATCGCCAGTAAAAACAAAATACGGCTCAGTGCCGCTACGGCTGCAACCGGAGTTACAACGCCAAGGGGCAAGCTAACATCATCGCCAGAAAACAGTTCAAATTCACAATAAATCGACATACACAGTCTATGCTTTTCACCACCATCATAAAAAAGCATGGCATGTCATAACTACTGTCAATACCACAATCACTAAGATAAAAAACTATCTTTTCATCAAATATCCTCTTCTCAGATTTTTTCTACCCGTGCTCCACACTGGATTTAATCGGCCTTTAATACAAAGACAACAATAACAATGACAATGCCAGATATCATGCTTTGAAGCGTCAAACTCAATCCAAAAAGATGTACATTAAGCTAAAAAAAAAGGAAAACTACAAACCCATTCGACTCATATTAAAAGTTATTATCATTGTTGTCACAAAGTGAAATAGGCTTAGAATGATACATCATCATCGCCGGTAACAACAAAATACGGCTCAGTGCCGCTACGGCTGCAACCGGAGTTACCACGCCAAGTAGCAAGCTAACATCATCGCCGGAAAACATTTCAAATCCACAATAAATCGACATACACAGTCTATGCTTTTCACCACCATGATCGTGCCTCGGCGCTTCTAATCATCAACACATTATAAACATCCAGCACAACATTATAAATTAGGTATCAAGGTGTCACGAGTCTAAACATCCAGCACAACAAACATGGCCAACACAACATATAAGACTGTTCATTTCACTTGTATTATTATAAGATATTATTAATAATATTAATAATAATATTAATAATAGCTTATAGCATACTACCCCATAAACATAAACACTTCATCATCACCAAGCCTTTGGTATAGAGTATACCACCCCATAAACAAAGTTACCAAAAAATCTCTTGCCTTTTTTTAATCTAAAAAAATATATATTTATTCAGCATCTTACCCATATTATGCAATCTCTCGTCTTCATAATTTTCTGAAAATCTACATTTTCAAAATAGCCTGCTCTTAGTACTTTTATCCAACACAATCAAAATCAAATCAAAGCAAAAACAAAAACAAAACATGGCAAATGGGTAGGGTCGGGTGGGTTTGGGTTGCGGGTCAGAACGGTTTGGGTCAAAGCGGGTCCGGGTCAAAACAGGTCGATTGAAAAAATGGGTTGTTTTGGTTCGGGTCAGAATGGGTTTGAGTCACAATGGGTTCCTGTCTATAAATGGCCGGTTGTTGGTAAAAGGAGCCAATAAACCATTAACCTTTGCTAGAAAATAGGATCCATTAGAGAAAAGGAAGACAAGATAGATCAGAGATTTCTCTCTTAGACTGTCTCTAATGCATCGGTCTGCATTTACTACATGCATCCTAGTCATCACTGCCACATCAACTTTTTACCCATTCTTAACACATGCACTCTCTCTCTCTCCTCTTTTTAATTTCAACACATCCTTCCCACATGCATCTTCTATCTTTCACATCACCATTTCTTTTTCTATTTTTCTTAAAAACATTTATTTTGTAATCTTAAAAAATATTTAATAAATAAATATAAATATATATTTAAACAAAAAAAGAAATTAAAAAGAAATAAAAATTAAACTTGCATTACATAAAAAAAATTACATTTTCCTAAAAAATAAAATACAAATACTCAAATTAAACTAGAACTTAATTTAAAAATGAAAAATGAGTTAAATAGGGAAAAAAAAAAAAACTAGCCATTTTTTTTGAAATATAGCTGTTAGAAAAAAAAATTCTTTAAAAAAGTGCCGTTTGGCAGATTTTTGGAATAAAAAATGTTGGTTTTAATATTGAAATGCCCCACTACCTCTTGCATGGCCCCACCACTCTTGCATGGCCCCACCACTTGGCTACATACGTGCTTGCTCCATGGCTCTCCACTCCAATGCATCCTTTCAACATGCCTTTTCCACATCACCAAATGCACCTCTACCAAAGGAAGCATTGGAGTTAGTCTTATGCAAACCCATAAAGTCAGAAAAGGGTTTTAAAACCCAAGGACAAAATGTGGCAGAAGAGAAAGGTGTCATGTTTCTAGAGATCCAGCACAACAAAAATGGCCAGCACAACATTTAACACTGTTCATTTCACTTGTAATATTAATATTAATTAATAATTAATAATTAATATTAACTAGTTTTTTTTCTTCCCGCGCATTGCGGCGGGTGTCTCGGTATAGACTCGGTCGCTATCACATTTTAATAAACTCATCCGGCACGTTGTGGCGGGTGCCGCGACATAGACTCAGCATTTTGAGTTGGCAAAGAATAGACTCAACCGCTATGACATTTTGATAATACTCATCATAGCAAAGTAGTGAACCAAAGAGAAAAACCAAAAAAAATATTATATCCCATTTTGATAAAGTCACTGTAGCAAACCATGGAGAAAAACCAAAGTAACATGGGTAAAACCTATAGTAACCTATAGGCTAAGCACTATTTTATATGTATTTTCATATTTTGATTATTCACTTCCTATACAACCATTTAATTACAAAAATCCACTTTAAATTTGGTGTTTTATCAATTTCTTTCTTTTTCAGGTACAATGATATTTCCGGGTTAGTAAGTTGATGGTTGATTTCTTGAACTACTTGTATTTTTAGAAATAAATGTTATACCTTTTTTTCTAATTTGTTTGCATGAACCAATCCTCAGAAAACTAAAAAAATGAATGGTTATTGCTGTGAACAAATTAGAAGCATGGAAAAATAATAATGGGGTATCTAGTGTTATTGCATCGGACATAGAGAACAAAGTGAAAATTTCTACAAATAATGTATCGAGAGGTACCAAAATAGACCTTTTCTTTTCGTTTCAAATGATTGGTTTGCATATTTAAAAACTAATAAGGGATAACAATTCACAGCCTTCAAATCCAAATTGCAAGATTATATTAAATAATATTAATCGAAAGATATACGTCAGAGTTACAAAAACAGAAAGGAAACTTTTTTAAACAACCCAAAGAGGCTATGACCTTAGCAAGCAAACAAACAAACATGTACAATAAATCTTTATCCACCACTAAACCCACATGAAAGAAACTCTATTGAAGTATATACCATCGGCTGCTCCACTGTGTTTTCTTTTAGTTTTAACTATCAACACTAATTTCACATATACCAAGCTACATCTAGTTATAACTATGACAAAATGTGGTTGTAATATACTTTCACCAAAATAATAATTTGAGCTTAGAGAGGCCTATTGTGGTTTCTACGGCGACACCCTTGCGGCCAGCCGCGGCAACCCACGGAGGTCAAAGGGAGGCAGATTGTTGAGGGTGTATTATGTATTTCACTTGTCGGACACCTACTTCAGCTTCACTTTCACATCCACCGCTCTATCATCAGCTTGTTCACACCGCTGCCACCATGCCTCAGATTGATGGCAGGAGGTTCATCTACACGGGACTCCACCACCGGCCACAGTTTCTTCCCAACACCACACCGCCACTGCCATCCTCCAGCTTCCTCCCACCGCCTCCACCATCTCGTAGTCTCTCCCTCTCTCTCTCTCTCTCTCTCTCTGCCGCTTAGCGGCTGATTCCATTTCCATCCGCCTCGAATCCTGATTCTCCGACGAAATAATTCCAGGCAACGCGTTTGGAGGCCGCAATGTTTAATTCTACCAAATTTTATATGGATTTAAGAAAGAAATTGTAGTTTTTTAAAATACAATGATAATGGATTTGAGAAAGGCTGGTTTATTAATAGAGTGGATGGTGACAGGTAGCTTGTCCAAATGGTTTGATTAAATGACTCAGGTTTGTATAGTGGTGGTTTGGATAGTGACTCATGATGATAACTCACACGTGGGTTATCATCATAAATGGTCCAATCATCCAATGCCACCAAAAATTTACACTATTCATTCCATTCTCTTATTAATATTTGTTAATTAATAGATATTAATATTAATAATAATAATTCGTAGCTTTGTTGTTGCTGAAATGACCATCACGTGATCGCGTTACCTTTTGATTAGAATATTTGATTACAATCTTAAAGTTGATTAGAATATTTGATTACAATATCAAAATATTATGTTACCTTTTGATTAGAATATTTAATTACAATATTAACATTGATCAGAATATTTGATTACAATATTAAAATATTATTTTTGTAACTTTATATTCATTGAATGAATTCTTGTTCATTACGTCTTAATGAGACCTTCTTAGTTCTTAATTCTTTGAGTTATTTTTTGTTTCTTTAAGCAAACCGACTTAGGAATGGAGGGCAAATATTCTATGTGTTGATCTCACATTATTAGATATCATCCTAAAACACTTTAATAGGTGGCATAACTATAATAAAACCTTTTTTTTTTCGTTTTTTAATTAGAACAAATTACACATTTAGAAACACAAAAATAAATTCAAACAATTAAACTTTCCTTAGAAATCCTTTCACCACTCATTAGATTTTTAAAACTCTGAGAACCAAGTTGTAAACGGTAATATAAGGGACGAGTCTATTTTATATTATGTATATTCATATCATGTTTGTAAAAGTCGATAGCCGCTCCCTAGTCGAATTTAAGAGTACTTGGGAAGTACTCGGTCTAGGCGGAGAGTACTCAGGGAGTATTTGGCCTATACGAAGAGTACTCGAGTCTCGACAACCTACCTTGTAACGAGTACTCGGCCTTCGAGACCTTATTTTACAGCCATGATTAATATAAATTAGAGTTAAATGCCTGGTTGGTCTCATGTAACACCCCAAAAATCCGAATGTTTATATTGTCGTATGTTCCTATAGGACATATCAGGAAATAAATAACTAGGCTATTTAACCTAGTTAAAAGGAGTAGCTAGAAATAATAAAGGAATGAATCCTTAGGGGGTAAACATGTTAAAATTGGAACTTGAATGGTTAACTAGGGCTAAAACACAAACACACACACATTCAGGTGTGTGTGTCGTGTGGAGCAGGAAGGAGAAAAGGGGAAAACCCCTAATTATCATAAATTTAGCAAATTCAAGCCCTAGATGTGATCTTGAGTCCATGCATGTCTCGATTCTGGATCATCTATGCGTTCTTGAACACAAGGTAAGTAGAATTTTGGTGTTTGATGACTTTGAATGTGATGGGTTATGTTGTAAATCGTGAATTGGTATGAAATTGAGTATGAGTAGGTGTTAATGTCATGATATAGAACCAAGATTATACATGGTTTGGGTTAATTTGATGATTAGAGGTGAAACCCATTTGTGTTGATAAGAATGATGACTTGAATGATCATCCAGGTTTAATTAATCATGATTGTTGATATATTATGATCGATAGGATGGATTCTTACTAGATGAATTGAAAGAATTGTGGTGATTGATGTGTTTGATGTTTATGTGATAATGATACTTGTTATTTAGTAAGAAGATTTGATGAAATATGAATGAACTTGGAAGATTATGCATAAACTAGTTGTACATGGTGCCTAGGAAGTAGTACGCACACCACGTGTTTGATAAAATGTCTAAATGACAAAAATATGTGAAGGTTATGTTATGATGATGTTGAGTATGCTATATGCTAGTTTGAATCGACTAATGAAATGCATATGTGAGATATGAACTTGATATGATCGTTTATATGAATAATCATGTATGCTAATAAGGATGTAAATGTGATGACATGAAAGTGTAGGAATCATGTCAAGATGGATGGGAGCGTGGAAGGCTAACAGGCCAAGAATGTCTCAAGTAAGCAAATGCAATTATGGACGCATAAGGTAAGTGATTCACGGACTTACTCTTTAGATGTAAAATGTGTTGTAGTATAATGATTATTGTGAATCATGTGAGACAGTATGAAACAATGGAAGTAATAAGGTAAGTTACGGTAAATGGGTCGAAATGTTGTTTAGAAATAGTTTCTATTAAGTATAGGTGAGAAAGAAGCTTACATGATATTATTATGCATAAAGCTGAATTAAGTAGTTATACGCGTAGGTATGGATTAGTTTGTAAGTAAGTAATTGGGACTCATGGGAGAATATGACTATAAACGATTAAGTATGGAGAATTATGTGTATACGATTTATATGCATAGACGTGTGTGATAAAGACTTGTAAGTAATATTATGTAGAATGTAAGTTGCAAGTATTTGTACAAATAGAAAGGGTATGTAGACATGAATTGGAATTTAGTTATATGTGTAAATGAATGAGACTTGTTATGTGTATACATGGATATGTTTGTATGAATAGAATTTAATGATGCTAACCGTTTTCCTATGGAGAATGAAATAGGAATGTAGGTATACTAGTGATGGGAGTTGAAGGTAGACACCGAAATCCAATGCTGGTGGTTTGAATGGATGGACGAATGGGCTAACTTAAGCGAAAGCATGATATGTCGACGTCTAGTTATGCATGTTTAAATATTATTTATATGATGAAACCGGTTGCTAATTATGTGATTGAATGTGGTGACTGCAGGGTGTACAGGCTTATGGATATTTCATAAAGAAGTGTACGCGGATGAAGATCGAGTCAACGCATGGATTGTACGTGGGTGGGAATGTGGTCACTTAATTTTATATAAGTATGTTAGTTTTTAATTAATTTTTTAAAGGGATTAATGTATTTAAGTGAAGGAATGAATATAATGTAAGAAAATTTTTAAAGTTCGTATTTCCGCTGCGACTTTCGATTATAGCGTGTTAGGGCGTTACATCTCAGTGGTTTGCAGATATTGCAGAGTTGATCCCAAGACTTCAATAATTACAAAGTTAGTCCCAAGACTTCAATAATTACAGAGTTAGTCCCAGTGGCTATAATTTTTAAACTCGTGTTATCCTTAGTAGCTAATGTCGTTAAAATCCCAGTTAAATACATGTTAAATTACTTATTCACCTAAAATCAAAACGCAATTGCCAATACAAACACATGCTAACAACTAGGGCTGTAAATGAACCAAAGGAACACGAACAAGACCTTCTTCATGTTCGTTCGTTAAGGAAATATATTGTGTTCACGAACGATTCATGAACACTTATCAAACGGAATTTTCTGTTCATGTGCATTCATTATGGAAATGAGCGTGTTCACGAACACAAATAAAATCGGTGAAGGCAGCAAAGGATAAAAATGGATAACCAAGGGAGCAACACTAGAACTTAAATTGGATAGACGAGGGAACCAGTGACGGATCTAAGAACATTTTTCACTGGGTTCCTTTTGACAGATTCTCACTGTTTTTTCCCAATCATACGAGATTCTCACTAATTTTTCTCATTTTTTCTAAACCGAATGGGTCACTAGAAACCCACAAAAATAGCATAGATCCGTCCCCTGGAAGAAACAACACTAGAACTAGAGGTGCACAAAATAACCGGTTAATTAACCGTAACCTGTTATTAACCGAAACCGTAACCGGTTAATAACCGATTTAGGAATAACCGGTTAGTGGTTATTTTTAACCGTAGGTTAGTAACCGGTTATAAGTGTTTAGTATAATAACCAGTTATTAACCGGTTTTTTTAAACCGGTTTTTTAACCGATAGACTGGTTAACCGAAAAAATAACCGAAAAATTCAAAAAAAGGCAAAAAAACCGGTTAATAACCGAAAATAACCAGTTAATTAACCGAACCGGTTAAAGTAATTAACCGGACCAGTTAAAAAAATAACCGGTTAAAGTAATAACCGGTTAAAGTCAAAAAGTCAAATTAACCGGTATAACTGGTTAACCGAACCGGTTATTAAAATTAACCGGTTTGTGCACCTCTAACTAGAACTTGAACTCTTAATAGTGGAACAGGCTAAGGCCGTGGGGTATGGGCTTGGGTTGGGATAAAACGCCCAAGCCACCACCCCGGGTGGGCTTGGGTTGGGGCGTGGCCCCTTGGGGCTTGGCTTTCAAGCCGGGCGTGGGGCGGAATGGCCAAGCGAGCTGGCGGTATTTCATTGGGTCACCCCGCCACGTCAGGCGGGCAATTCAAATTTTGAATTTAAAAATTCAAACGGTCCCCCCATACCACCCAACCGCCACCCCGGTCTCCCAACATCCTCTATATATTTGTAACCCCCAACCCACTGGTCCCCCCATCACACGAACCGAAACCCCACCGGCTACCCATTCTTGAACCCGCTACCCCACTGGTCCCCCCATCCCACGAACCCAACACCGCTATGGCATCCTGGACCTGTGAAGAAGAAATGACACTCGTCACTAGCGTCGTCGACGCTATGAAGGGGCGGCCACCGGGCCAAACAAAATATTGGGCGGAAGCATTCGCGGCCTACCGACATAACGTCGGTAACGACCGCCACAACCTCAACGCGTGCCAACATAAATGGCGCGAGCTACGGCCCAAGCTCGAGCGTTTCAAGGCTTACTACGAAGCCGTTCCCGCTGGCGAGTTAAGCCACGAGGACCGGGTGGCGGTGGCGAACATAGAGTTTCGAGGCAAGGAAAACAAGGCGTTCGACAAGATCGACCTTTTTGATTTTTTTTTAACGCTCTAGGTTTGTTTATTTTGTAATATTTAGAAATTATGTAATTTTTAGGATTATGTAATTTTTAAAATTTAATGAAGTTGTAGGTTTTTTTTATAAATGTTGTGTATTTTTATAAATTTTTTGTATTTTTTTTTAAACCATTCTGCCACGCGGTGCACCCAACCCAAGCCCAACCCACACCCCGCCATACCCCACGGACACGTAACCAAGCAGGGGGGGCTCTCTTTACACGTGTCAGCAAATGACCCAACCCAAGCCCAACCCCCCGCCCCACCATACCCACGGTCTAAACTGGTAAAACTGACCTAAACTCAAACTTAACATTTTGTCATTTTACTCGATTATTTATAACGTGATCACTCCAACACCGCCCATTCAAGGACACTCCTTTTTGGTCCTTCAAGTTAAAAAGGCATCCTACTTTCACGGAAGCTTCAAAAAATTGGTTTGATAATCATTCATTCTTCATATAAATATTCCCTTACACTTTACAGACAACTTTATTCTCACATTTTCCAAGAATGAGTAAATTCCCCAAATCGTCATATTTTCCAAAAGTACGTAAATTTCTCAAATCCCTTTGTCTCCTGATGCTCGGAAACTCACAATCGTTTACTCAAGGTACCAACAGTTTCAATCTCCGACCAACTGAACTGTCCACACATTGATTTAAGTTACCGATTAAATGTTCCATGATATTTGCAGGTGCCGTTAGGCGGGACACCACATTTACGATCGTCAACAAGTGTGATCAGACAGTCTGGCCGGGGGTTTTATCCAATGCCGGAGTCGTTCCTCTTCAACCCACCGGTTTCGCACTTCAAAAAGGCGAATCGAAGGTGCTCCACGCGCCGTCGCCATGGGGTGGTCGTTTCTGGGGTCGAACGCATTGTTCCCAAGATTCAAACGGTAAATTCACGTGTGGTACCGGAGATTGTGGAACTGGAAAGATCGAATGCGCCGGCGCCGGCGCCACTCCTCCAGCCACATTAGCTAAGTTTACCATTGGCGGGAAGGATATGTTCTATGTGAGTTTGGTGGGTGGATATAACCTTCCGATGCTGGTGTCTCCGACCGGTGGGTCTGGAGGTAACTGTACGTCGGCTGGGTGTACGGTGGACTTGAATGGTAGGTGTCCACCGGTGTTAAAGGTGGTGAATTTTGATGGAGAAGTGGTGGGGTGTAAAAGCGGTTGTGTGGCGTTTGGGCGGGAAGAGGATTGCTGTCGTGGCGCTTATGGCTCACACGAGGCGTGTAAGCCGTCCTCTTACTCGCAAGTGTTCAAGACGGCGTGTCCACGCACTTCTAGTTATGCGTACGATGATGAGACTAGTACATTCACCTGCGTTCGTGCGGACTACCAGATCACCTTTTGCCCTGCGTCAAACAACAAGTAAATTCTCTTTCTTAATAATTCTTGGCTCCGTCACTGTCATTGTCAATGTTTATAATAATTGGTGTCAATGGGGTAAAAGTAATAATTGTTTTAAGATGGTGAAATAAAGTAATTTATAATTATAATATCGGTGTAAAAGGAGGTTAAAAGCAATAACTGTTTTTTTAATTATTAATAAAAAGTATGAGACGTTGACGTTTGTTTGTGAAAATGACATACATAAATAGTCAAAACATATGTTTTCCGTACAAACGATTTTTAAGGTAACATGTTTAAGCCGGCTAATGGTTTTACCGTTTTCAGGCGTTGTACTTTAAGCCGGCTAACGGTTTTACCGTTTCATCCACGGTAAGGTTCACTTGTATATTTTAGAGTGAATTTCAATGATTGTCCTTTATCTTTATACCCATTTTCAGGCGTTGTCATTTATGTTTAAAATTGACGAGTTTTGTCCTTTATGTTTTCATATCATACACGTTTTGTCTTTTAGGCCTAACCCAGTTAGTTTTTTCAGTTAAATTTGGTCATGTGCTTTGCACATGAGGGCATTTTTGTCAATTCAAAGGTTGCAGAAGCTTTGAGCTGTAAATCTGCCGTTGAACTTACATTTGAATTGACAAAAATATGTTTTCCGTACAAACGATTTTTAAGGTAACATGTTTAAGCCGGATAACGGTTTTACCGTTTCATCCAACGGTATATTTTATTCAAGTTGGGGCGGCTGTAGTGTATCGTGAGGGATAGCAGCCGCTGCCCCTCAACTTTTCCGGTGAAGTGCATTTTTTTTACTTTTTTTGTGTTATACTACCCTTGTAATTAAATTATGCTACTCCTCAAAATTTTAAAAAGCCTAACACACTTATCATCTCAAAGTTTTATTAAAAGCCCACCATTTAATTTATAAGTTAAAAACCCAATTAAAATGATTTCAAGCCCAAAGACTTGTTAGAATTGATTTTTGAAGGGGAAAACGATCTAAACATGAACAAAGCGACCAAAGAAGGCAGCACCATGCACCTCGACTGTCACTAGGGGTGCAAACGAGCCGAGCCCGAGCTCGACCAGGCTCAGGCGCGAGCTCGATTAACTTATGAGAGCTCGCGCTCGGCTCTAGCTTTGAAAATAATAATATAATAATAGATTCGTTTAGGCTCGCGAGCTCGATAAGTGAAGCTCGGGCTCGTTTACTGAACAAGCTTATTTTTAGGTTCGAGCTCGACTGGTAAACAAGTTTAAATAAGCTTGGCTCGGCTCGTTTACTAGACAACTTAAAATAAAGGGTAAATGTTATTAAATATTAATAAAAACTAATATTACACTAGGGCTCGATAAATAAACGGGCTTTAGTTTAGGCTCAAGTTCGACTCGGGCTCGATAAGGCTTGGCTCGTTTCGAGCTTTTTTTCTAGCCGAAAGAGAAACTTCTGATAAAGTAAAAGAAGATGATGTAATGACTCGATTTTAAGTTTTCAAAAAACGAAGAGGAGAAATCTATTAGATACGTGTCTAACTTTATTTATTATCGTGTTTTTTTCATTTACATTGTATGAAGTATGGAAAATTTTAATCTAGATCCGTCATTGTATTCAAGTTTGATATCTAAGACCATTAATTAACGAAAAAAATAATTTCATTGACAGCAAGAAATCAAAGAGGGAGCAACAAAATCCAAAAGCGCCACAGTTTAACACGGGTATGGTATACGAAGGCGCAGGAACGACAGGAAATAATAGCGTCGCGCCTCTGCAGTCCACCTACATTCGTGCGATCATCAGTGTGGTAGTTGTGATCATGGTTATAATTTTAGGAGTGGGCGGCGCATATGCAATTAAGACTGGGAATATTAATATCCTAAATGGAGCATGCAATCGGTTCTATATATTGTAGGCTTTTGGGATTGAGAAAAAGAAGAATCTTGTTATAGTTCGATCGATGCTACTGTTTTTAAAGTCGTTAAATGTTAAATGTCAAGTGTTGTATATAGTTCATGAGTTGAGCAAAACAATCAACCTATTACTAATACATCTTGTGCTTTGATTCTAGCTCGAGCAAGCAAGTTATACTCATCTTTGTTAGAATTGGATACCAAAGAACGTATTGAATCAAAACTAGTTTATTGATAATTGTTACAATTAGGTTTACAAATAAATCCTTCTATTTATAAGCCTAATAATTTGTTTATCTAACTCAAACTAGGATTAAACCCCTCACTCAAAAAACCTCCTAGTTTATAACCCGATCACTTTTTACCTGAACTTTGTAAGTCAGTCACTTTTAAGCCGAACTTACACATAATATGCAAGATTAGTATATAAGTTTAACAAATCTAAACCATGGCTTAGTAAAACATATATACCTAGTATTAAGCACCCTCGCTTTGCGGCGGGGGTGTAAAACCATGCCAAACAGCATTAATGCCACATTACTGCAGCGACCACCAACACTAAAGTTGCAGCGTGTTTATGTGAAGAAATTAGATCGAAACGCTAAACGTGGAAATTAATAACTAAGTCGATCTAGGACTCGCATGTTATGTCGAACCAGTCAAACGGGGAAAAAATAAACGATGTAAAAACGTTGAACCACACACATACGTTGTGTCGTGTTAACTCACAAAATTTAGAACGAAACGTAAAAACGTTAAACCACACACGCACGTTGCGATGTGTTAACCCACAAAATTTAGAAAAGAAGCATAAAACAAAAAAAGTTGCAAAAAAAGAAAACTATAAAGAACCAAAGTCGAAAGTAAAAAAAAAAATTGTGAGGATAGATTGCAAAGATAAAAAGTTTTGGGTAAAAGAAAAAAAATAGTTTTGGGTTAAAAATAATTTATTAAATACTTTTGGGTGAAAAGTAAAAAAACTAATTATTTTTGTTGAAAATCTCCCAAAACATTGGGTACAAAGACATATATTGCATAAACAAGATGCTTATTTATAATGTTTTAATTAAAGACAAAATTGCAGAAAACAACCTTTATGTATGCCCCAAACTGCACTTTATACCTTTCACTATGAAATCCGCCAAAACCAACCTTTACGTTCATGTTTTGCTACAAGTTCAACCTTTAACACAAACTCTGTTAATATTCTTGGTTAAATCACCTCACATGCTTTGCATGTGAGGGTATTATTGTCATTTCAACCTTGTTTTTTTGTTTATTAATAAATTATATAATCACAAATTTCACAACAACGACACCACTTCTGTAACCACCGATCACCATCATTAACCATAACCATATTAATAATAATAATAATAATAATAACAACAACAATAATAATAATAATAATAATAATAATAATGTTAACTAGCTTCTGTTACATTTAATGGTGAAAATTTAAGTTCTGCACACGAAGAATGAAGAGAATATTCAATCCCCTGTTTTGCAAATAAGTTGCAGACACAAACGAAAACAAAACTGATATCAAAGGTGTCTGATTAGTGATTCAGAAATCATTTTCGACATCAAAAAATCCGAAATCATCGATTAATTAAGCTCAAAAACCGTTATTAAGAGTTAATCGGAGATTACTGATTCCAGCGAAAAAATTCCGGCAATCAAATCTACACACGGTGAACTACGAAATCATCGATTAACGGTCTTTGATCCTGTCCCTTACTCTTATACTGTTAATTGAATACAAAATCGTTGCTCTAAATTTGTTAATCACAGATTGTTGTTATACTATGTTTTTCAAAAACATAAGAATCATTTTTTGCAAAAAAAATAAGATTCACACATATTTTTCAAAAGTTGGAAAATCTCTGTTCGAAAAATAACAAATCAAGTAGCTTTGTTGGAGAAGGTGGTTGTCGAGTGTGTTGTTTCGTGGTGGTGACGCTGATGGAACTCCGATGGGTTCAAACTCCGGCGAACTGGGTTTTAAATCTGTATATTTACAGCGGCGGGTTCAAGCTCCGGCGAACTGGGTTTTAAATCTGTATATTTACAGCGGCAGGTTCAGGCTCCGTCGAACTTGGTTCAAATTCTGTTTATTTACAGCTCCGTTTAATAATGACAGCGAAACCAAAGCTCACCACACATCCTATGCATTGCCCCAAATGCAACAGTGAAATTACAAAAGTTGTTCATCGCCGAAAGGTGCAGGCATGATGTGGATCGAACGAGCAAGTACTGGTAGCATCCGATTCGACACCTGATCTGGTGAGATGTCCTTATTGCCTAAGTCTGTTCACTTCCCCAGGTAAAAAATTAACATCGTCACATCTGGTTATACACTTATGCTGATGACTGTTTTACTGCTTTGTGTATTCTTTACTCCTTTAATGTATTCTTTTCTGGTTTGTAATAGTGAGTCTCTCTGATGGCATAAAGTTGATAAGTTTCATAAGTTTTGATATGGGTTTTGTGGTGGGTTACTGGATATGAAGATGAAGACTAATGCTGGATATGAAGATGAAGACTGGATATGGGTTTTGAGCTTTTTGAGCTTTTTTAAATACATATTAAAAAGACGGGTGAAAAGACAATAATACCCTCACATGCAAAGCATGTGAGGTGATTTAACCAAGAAATCTAACGGTGTTAGTGGTAAAGGTTGAACTTGTAGCAAAACATGAACGTAAAGGTTGGTTTTGGCGGATTTCATAGTGAAAGGTATAAAGTGCAGTTTGGGGTATACATAAAGGTTGTTTTCTGCAATTTTGTCTTAATTAAATGAGTAAAAATTACAAAAATCATCCTTTATGTATGTCACTTATTGCAAACTGTGTCATTTATCTTCAATTATTACAGAAAACGTACTCGATGTATGCAAACTCTTGCAAGTTATGTCCTTTATCCCTAACTCAGTTAATTTTTTGTGGTTAAATCTGAACAAATGGACCCCACATGAGGGCATTTTGGTCATTTTACTCTCATGTGGGGTCCATTTGATCATATTTAACCACAAAAATACCCTCATTTTGGGTCTATTTTGTTAGATTTAACCACAAAAATTTACTGAGTTAGGGCTAAAGAACATAACTTGAAGGGTTTGTAAACATCGAGTACGTTTTCTGTAATTATTGAAGACAAATGACACAGTTTGCAACAAGTGACATACATAAAGGACGATTTTTGTAATTTACTCTAATTTAATTAATATCATAGAAATCAACAAAATATACTTGCAATGTCACAGTCAATAATATATACAGTCACAGAGGAACATCAAATCTACTTTTTTCTAATAATTTGAAATTCTAGATTTCGTAATAAATATGTAGATTAGACAAATAAACTTATAATAACATAGAAATAAACCAACAAGAGTAATCCTCATTTCTCTATGCGCTCTTTCAGAAGCATAAAATCATATAAATGAATACGATATCAAAAAGACTCTTTTGAATACAACTTTATTTCTAATAAAATTCACATCGGAATATCGAGAGAAAAAAAATTGAACAAACTGCGTATTCAACTTTTAAAAAAAGTTAACGAATGATATTTATTGAAATAAAAATCAAATTAAATACATATCAGATGGTTAAATTTATATATTTCAATCTATCTTAAAAGACAAAGTCGGTGGTGTTTCCACCGGCTTTGTCTCCCCCACCCCTACACTTTCATAAATTTCAAATTTAGTCCCTCGACTTTGATAGTTTCTTCTTAAAACCTCAGCTTAAATCTTATTTTCACCCACTATTAGCCCTTAAGTTTAGGAGATTTAATTTTCAACCCCTTGCCTTTTTATGAACTTTGAAAAATATAACTTTGACCCCCTCGAGAATATATATAATATGATTTTTTTTATAATAGTTTTGTTCGTTAACTTATAAAACTTTAATTTGTTGTGTGCTTTTTTATATACGTGTCGGTATAAATTCGAGTTGATCTACGTTTCGATGTAATTTTATTTGAAAACGTGTCGGGTCAAACATAATATGGTTTTATGCTTACTTTTTCTGTACGTTTCGACATAAAGTTTGTTTTCATTTATAATACTTTTTCAAGCTTACTTTTTATGTACGTTTCGGCATAAATTTTGTTTGAAAACAAGTGCGATCAAAATTCGAGCTGGTCTATGTTTTAACGTAAAGGGTCATAATAAGTCATACATAATCATGTCGCATAGTCGGTACAATATTCGAGTTTGTCTTGGTATACTTTTTTTATATAAATTCGAGTATGTTTACGTTTTGACGTGAATTTGGTGTACACTTTCATGCTTTATTTTCTACATTTCCTACGTGTGAATTGGGTTGCATATAATACATTTGACTTGACGATATAAATTTGAGTTAGTCCGGTCGCATATAATACGCTATCATTGTACAGTAAAAGATTTACTTTACGTTTTGATCTAATCGTAATGATATATAGGTTAAAGTATAAGGGAAAGTTGATAGTGAAAAAGTGATTGGGCTAAATTGTAAAAGATGCAAAAGTATGAGGTTAAAAATGAAAATTTAAGGATTAAAAAAAACGAAAAGGAAAACCCAAGTAGGCACAACCCACCAAACATATAATTCCTAAATATAAGAACAACCCAACAATGCATAAACAAATTGCAAATTCATATTATATAAATATAAATATTTGATTACAATATTAAAATATATTATATTTATGTAATTTTATATTCATGAATTCTTGGGCATTAAGTCTTAATTCACCGCCCATTCCCGGACACTTTACAACACAACTTTATTATCACCCCGGCAGGACACTACACTCCTTTTATTCCCTTACACTTTACAACACAACACCCCGGCAGGACACTACACTCCTTTTGTTCCCTTACACTTTACAAACAGCTTTATTCTCCCATTTTCCAATAATAATGATTAAATTCCCCAAATCCTCATATCTTCCAAAAGTACGAAAATTTCTCAGATCCTTTTGTTTCCTGATGCTCGGAAAGTCGCAATCGTTTGCAGCTGCGGTTAGGCGGGACACGACATTTACGATCGTCAACAAGTGTGATCAGACAGTCTGGCCGGGGGTTTTATCCAATGCCGGAGTCGTTCCTCTTCAACCCACCGGTTTCGCACTTCAAAGAGGCGAATCCAAGGTGCTCCACGCGCCGTCGCCATGGGGTGGTCGTTTCTGGGGTCGAACGCATTGTTCCCAAGATTCAAACGGTAAATTCACCTGTGGTACCGGAGATTGTGGATCTGGAAAGATCGAATGCGCCGGCGCCGGCGCCACTCCTCCGGCCACATTAGCTAAGTTTACCATTGGCGGGAAGGATATGTTCTATGTGAGTTTGGTGGGTGGATATAACCTTCCGATGCTGGTGTCTCCGACCGGTGGGTCTGGAGGTAACTGTACGTCGGCTGGGTGTACGGTGGACTTGAATGGTAGGTGTCCGCCGGTGTTAAAGGTGGTGAATTTTGATGGAGAAGTGGTGGGGTGTAAAAGCGGTTGTGTGGCGTTTGGGCGGGAAGAGGATTGCTGTCGTGGCGCTTATGGCTCACACGAGGCGGTTAAAAGCAATAACTGTTTTTTTAATTATTAATAAAAAGTATGAGACGTTGACGTTTGTTTGTGAAAATGACATACATAAATAGTCAAAACATATGTTTTCCGTACAAACGATTTTTAAGGTAACATGTTCAAGCCGGCTAACGGTTTTACCGTTTCATCCACGGTAAGTTTCACTTGTATATTTTAGAGTGAATTTCAAGGATTGTCCTTTATCTTTATACCCATTTTCAGGCGTTGTCCTTTATGTTCAAAATTGACGAGTTTTGTCCTTTATGTTTTCATATCATACACGTTTTGTCTTTTAGGCCTAACCCAGTTAATTTTTTCAGTTAAATTTGGTCATGTGCTTTGCACATGAGGGCATTTTTGTCAATTCAAAGGTTGCAGAAGCTTTGAGCTGTAAATCTGCCGTTGAACTTACATTTGAATTGACAAAAATATGTTTTCCGTACAAACGATTTTTAAGGTAACATGTTTAAGCCGGATAACGGTTTTACCGTTTCATCCAACGGTATATTTTATTCAAGTTGGGGCGGCTGTAGTGTATCGTGAGGGATAGCAGCCGCTGCCCCTCAACTTTTCCGGTGAAGTGCATTTTTTTTACTTATTTTGTGTTATACTACCCTTGTAATTAAATTATGCTACTCCTCAAAATTTTAAAAAGCCTAACACACTTATCATCTCAAAGTTTTATTAAAAGCCCACCATTTAATTTATAAGTTAAAAACCCAATTAAAATGATTTCAAGCCCAAAGACTTGTTAGAATTGATTTTTGAAGGGGAAAACGATCTAAACATGAACAAAGCGACCAAAGAAGGCAGCACCATGCACCTCGACTGTCACTAGGGGTGCAAACGAGCCGAGCCCGAGCTCGACCAGGCTCAGGCGCGAGCTCGATTAACTTATGGGAGCTCGCGCTCGGCTCTAGCTTTGAAAATAATAATATAATAATAGATTCGTTTAGGCTCGCGAGCTCGATAAGTGAAGCTCGGGCTCGTTTACTGAACAAGCTTATTTTTAGGTTCGAGCTCGACTGGTAAACAAGTTTAAATAAGCTTGGCTCGGCTCGTTTACTAGACAACTTAAAATAAAGGGTAAATGTTATTAAATATTAATAAAAACTAATATTACACTAGGGCTCGATAAATAAACGGGCTTTAGTTTAGGCTCAAGTTCGACTCGGGCTCGATAAGGCTTGGCTCGTTTCGAGCTTTTTTTCTAGCCGAAAGAGAAACTTCTGATAAAGTAAAAGAAGAGGATGTAATGACTCGATTTTAAGTTTTCAAAAAACGAAGAGGAGAAATCTATTAGATACGTGTCTAACTTTATTTATTATCGTGTTTTTTTCATTTACATTGTATGAAGTATGGAAAATTTTAATCTAGATCCGTCATTGTATTCAAGTTTGATATCTAAGACCATTAATTAACGAAAAAAATAATTTCATTGACAGCAAGAAATCAAAGAGGGAGCAACAAAATCCAAAAGCGCCACAGTTTAACACGGGTATGGTATACGAAGGCGCAGGATCGACAGGAAATAATAGCGGCGCGCCTCTGCAGTCCACCTACATTCGTGCGATCATCAGTGTGGTAGTTGTGATCATGGTTATAATTTTAGGAGTGGGCGGCGCATATGCAATTAAGACTGGGAATATTAATATCCTAAATGGAGCATGCAATCGGTTCTATATATTGTAGGCTTTTGGGATTGAGAAAAAGAAGAATTTTGTTATAGTTCGATCGATGCTACTGTTTTTAAAGTCGTTAAATGTTAATTGTCAAGTGTTGTATATAGTTCATGAGTTGAGCAAAACAATCAACCTATTACTAATACATCTTGTGCTTTGATTCTAGCTCGAGCAAGCAAGTTATACTCATCTTTGTTAGAATTGGATACCAAAGAACGTATTGAATCAAAACTAGTTTATTGATAATTGTTACAATTAGGTTTACAAATAAATCCTTCTATTTATAAGCCTAATAATTTGTTTATCTAACTCAAACTAGGATTAAACCCCTCACTCAAAAAACCTCCTAGTTTATAACCCGATCACTTTTTACCTGAACTTTGTAAGTCAGTCACTTTTAAGCCGAACTTACACATAATATGCAAAGATTAGTATATAAGTTTAACAAATCTAAACCATGGCTTAGTAAAACATATATACCTAGTATTAAGCACCCTCGCTTTGCGGCGGGGGCGTAAAACCATGCCAAACAGCATTAATGCCACATTACTGCAGCGACCACCAACACTAAAGTTGCAGCGTGTTTATGTGAAGAAATTAGATCGAAACGCTAAACGTGGAAATTAATAACTAAGTCGATCTAGGACTCGCATGTTATGTCGAACCAGTCAAACGGGGAAAAAATAAACGATGTAAAAACGTTGAACCACACACATACGTTGTGTCGTGTTAACTCACAAAATTTAGAACGAAACGTAAAAACGTTAAACCACACACGTGTCACACCCGCTCGTAGCGGAAGCGCGAGGTGTGATCTGATCGGTTCTCATTGCATAACAATATAAGTGAACATACTAAGTGAATAAAAACAAGCTCCAATGCCATTGTCATAATCGTTTCAAAAGAACGCAACATAAGTTAAATGTATTGGTTACAAACCATCAAATGAAAATGCGTTTTCATCGTTCTATTCATCAAAATGTAAGTCTTAAAATGTCAAGGCTTTGACCACTATATCACCGCAAAGAGGCGGTGTATAACGGGCAAACCCTTCAAATGGTGGCATGGAGTCTTGATACTTGCTTTCCTTGACTGAAATGTCTACCAGGTCCACTAATTTCCTGAAATACATGTTAAGTTTGAAAACATCAACAAAAGTTGAGCGAGTTCATGCAGTTTAGCTGTATGAGATGTATCTGTAAAATGTGAGTTGTATAAACTGTATCTGTAAAATGTGAGTTGTATAAACTGTATCTGTATGAATGATGTATAAACCGTATCCACAACATGTGAATTGTATAAAATGTATCTGTATGTATGATGTATAAACTGTATCCACAACATGTGAATTGTATAAAATGTATCTGTATGTATGATGTATAAACTGTATCCACAACATGTGAATTGTATAAAATGTATCTGTATGTATGATATAGTATGTAAAGCGTCAATGAAATCGTTGATCATTAATGTTTCGCGAGGACATTAATATGTGTGACGAATTAGGAAGCAATCCAACCCTAGACGATTTTATGCCGATTCCTATCGACTGGGACACAAACGCACTCTTCTGTATGGGTCCACGACCAAGAGTGGGGCTCGCCAAAACCCAATAGATCTAGTCCTTTGTTCCTTGGTCCAAACTGGATTAATGGTGCTTATAGTATGGCCCTAATTCGCACATGATCTATGGTGTTTCATTACCTAACTTTAACATACTATGAACATGTATTTTCCCCGATAGTTGTAAAGTTGTAAAACATTTAAATGAACAGGGGAACATGAACTCACAGAATTGCGTCCGTGAATAGAAGTAAATAAGATCTCACGTGCGGTCGTCCTGAATAGCATTGCGACCTACAAATGTTCTTATTTTTGTTAGACACTTCGGTCTTTGTAAAGAACTTGAGTACAAGTCTTGTGTCTTCAATATGTGTAAGACTTGTATGTCTTTACTGTTCGTTAACTGTGTATTCGATGAATGAGTTGTTTAGTCGGATCTAGTCCGCTGAATTTCGTGTCTTATATGTATCAATTGTATAGTTGTGTTTCCAATAATGGTAACATTGGGCCAAGCCCATGTTTTCAAGTTATTGGGCTTAAATAGTGCTGGGCCTTAAATAGTGTTGGGCCTCAATAGTGTTGGGCCTCAAATAGTGTTGGGCCTCAAATAGTGTTGGGCCTCAAATAGTGTTGGGCCTCAAATAATGTTGGGCTTCAAATAGTGTTGGGCTTCAAATAGTGTTGGGCTTGAATAGTGTTGGGCTTGAATAGTGTTAGGCTTGAATGGTGTTGGGCTTTGGCCCATATGTTTAGTATTTGGGCTTAGCCCATGAATTTATGTTAAGCCCATTATGAAGATAAGCCCATTAAGAAAAATAGCCCATTAAGTAAAATAGCCCTTTAAGTAATATAAGCCCATTTGTTATAAAAATAGCCCACTAGTATAATAAGCCCATTTATTTTTATAAAAACCTTTTTATAAAAATTTACTAAGTATACTTGTTAGTAAATAAAAACATACTAGTTCTTATAAGTTTATAAACATCCGAAATTTGTTATTGATAGGATACTTATTTTTCGTGTCGATAAATCGTCTAAACGTCGTAGTAACTCCCCGGATTGGCAATTCACTTATGTAGTCATCCGTCGTTCGTTTTGACCATAATTGGTGTCCGATTATTCGAATCGTCCGTAACTCGTTTTAAGGCGTAATTATGTGAAGTCTTATAAGACTTTGATTATTATGTATCATGTGTTCATTATTACCATTGTAATAAAGTTCCTATCTTTGATATATATAACTAATACCATCAAATAATCACATAGCACATAAGTTGTTAAATCACCAAATATATATTTTTCTAAAAAAAATATATATTTCTCTTGTCTAAATACAACCAAAAATGTTGTTACTTTATAAAATAAAGTTTTTATGAAAAATTGCTATATAACCTTTGTATTTTATTCTAACCATGTTTTATAAACATATCATTTTCTTTATCAAATCACCACCAATTTACTCTACAACTTAACTAAACATATGAGACTTTTATAACATGAAATTATCAAGATGATATCCAAATCATGTAGGGTTTTAACCATGATTATTTCATATGCTAACAAGTTCAAAAACCAAGTTTAATTTTAGTTTTAACAACTTTTATAAAAATCTCTAGTTGTATGTTACTTTTTATAATCTTGTGAGAGTATTGTTTTTAACCAAAAACCTTATATATTTTCACAAGATCAATAGTTATGATCATCCATTAATCCTTTATGTTAAAAACCCTTTAACATAAACATGCATAATTTTTAGATCATAACTTAAAACATCTTCTAATAATTTATTTGCATCATAAACATCATAACAAGACTAAATAAGCATATATCAAGTCTTAGATCATAATATAAACAATCATAATTATATCATGATTTTTTTTATCTTTGCTTCTTTGTATTTTTCATGCTTATTATGTATGATTACATGGTTATTATTAGTAATAATAACAATCATAAACTTAATATATTTGCATAAAAAAAAAATAGATATAGAAGCTTACTTCTAGCACTAGGCTAGGGATGATCTTAGAAGATTATTAAGAACTAATAAGATGATGATCTTGATGATTTAAGGTTCTTGAATGGATGAAAAAGCTTCCTTTAACTTGTAAATGCTTTAGATCACCTTATGTTACTTGGAAATCCATCTTGATCATGAAGGAGATGATAAAAATAATTGGGTTTTTGGATGGTGTTCTTGGTGAAAAGATGAAGATTGAAAGAGTTCTTATGTGTGTGAAGGATAAGGTGTAAAAGTATGATAATATGGTTAGTAACTAAAGTACTAAGTGTTATAATCTTTCACCAACATCATCCACTTGCAACTAATGAAAATATCTAGATATTAATCAAAAGAATAAGGGGTAAAGTGTAACATTTTTTTATAAAAATGTCTTAAACATGTAGATATTTTAGTAATTAGGCTAAGTATGGTGATTAGGGTAATCTTTCACCATTAGAGGGTAATTAGTGATTCGAAACATAAATTAACATTAACTAGTTCATTAAACTAGTAGAAATCATGTTTTGATACTTTGAATGCTTTTCGTTTCGTCGTTGGCTAGTTTACGGCACTTTTGTGGCGTACCGACGGAAGTTTGCCGTAAGTTGACATTCCGCATTAAAAAGATGTATGAAGTTATTTTGAATCCCAAAATAAGCTTAACTAGTTTACCAAAGCTTTCATTTGGTTGTTTTCGGTGTCGGAAATGTCGTTTATTAGCTTGTCGGTGTAGAAACGGACAAGTTGTGGGGGTTGCAACGCAGTGTCGAGAGCTTATGTTTCGAATACCCCATTAATATCCTCATATTGTTTCCATATGTTTGTCATCATTTGTCATATTTTCGGAGTCCCGGAAATGCTAAATTATTATTTTGGACAAGTTAAAATTGTCTTATTTTTAGTGAAACGGACGATTTAGCGATTAGGGCGTTGTACCGGAAAGTCTTATATCTTTGTAAGATATGTTTTCGTATTAGTGTTTTCTTATATAAACGGACTCAGTTATGTCATCCGTGTGTCGTTTTTCCTTGTTTCGTTCTGTTTTCACGGTTTTGCTGGCATGAATAGTGTAACCGTGAATAGTGCGCGCAGCACTTTTTACCAACACTTTTAGGAAATTGTTTAATTGGTTTCGCAATACAACGAAAACCAATATATGTTATATCATTGTTTTCTTGTCCTAACATTGTCGTCTAATATACGACACCGTTACGTAATTAAATTACGCTAATTGCATGAGATTATATACTAAGAATAGTGATTAGACTGTACGGAATTTCCGGTTATTTGCCATTTGTCACAACACGCACGTTGCGATGTGTTAACCCACAAAATTTAGAAAAGAAGCATAAAACAAAAAAAGTTGCAAAAAAAGAAAACTATAAAAAACCAAAGTCGAAAGTAAAAAAAAAATTGTGAGGATAGATTGCAAAGATAAAAAGTTTTGGGTAAAAGAAAAAAAATAGTTTTGGGTTAAAAATAATTTATTAAATACTTTTGGGTGAAAAGTAAAAAACTAATTATTTTTGTTGAAAATCTCCCAAAACATTGGGTACAAAGACATATATTGCATAAACAAGATGCTTATTTATAATGTTTTAATTAAATGAGTAAAAATTACAAAAATCATCCTTTATGTATGTCACTTATTGCAAACTGTCTTCAATTATTACAGAAAACGTACTCGATGTATGCAAACTCTTGCAAGTTATGTCCTTTAGCCCTAACTCAGTTAATTTTTTGTGGTTAAATCTGAACAAATGGACCCCACATGAGGGCATTTTGGTCATTTTACTCTCATGTGGGGTCCATTTGATCATATTTAACCACAAAAATACCCTCATTTTGGGTCTATTTTGTTAGATTTAACCACAAAAATTTACTGAGTTAGGGCTAAAGAACATAACTTGAAGGGTTTGTAAACATCGAGTACGTTTTCTGTAATTATTGAAGACAAATGACACAGTTTGCAACAAGTGACATACATAAAGGACGATTTTTGTAATTTACTCTAATTTAATTAATATCATAGAAATCAACAAAATATACTTGCAATGTCACAGTCAATAATATATACAGTCACAGAGGAACATCAAATCTACTTTTTTCTAATAATTTGAAATTCTAGATTTCGTAATAAATATGTAGATTAGACAAATAAACTTATAATAACATAGAAATAAACCAACAAGAGTAATCCTCATTTCTCTATGCGCTCTTTCAGAAGCATAAAATCATATAAATGAATACGATATCAAAAAGACTCTTTTGAATACAACTTTATTTCTAATAAAATTTACATCGGAATATCGAGAGAAAAAAAATTGAACAAACTGCGTATTCAACTTTTAAAAAAAGTTAACGAATGATATTTATTGAAATAAAAATCAAATTAAATACATATCAGATGGTTAAATTTATATATTTCAATCTATCTTAAAAGACAAAATCGGTGGTGTTTCCACCGGCTTTGTCTCCCCCACCCCTACACTTTCATAAATTTCAAATTTAGTCCCTCGACTTTGATAGTTTCTTCTTAAAACCTCAGCTTAAATCTTATTTTCACCCACTATTAGCCCTTAAGTTTAGGAGATTTAATTTTCAACCCCTTGCCTTTTTATGAACTTTGAAAAATATAACTTTGACCCCCTCGAGAATATATATAATATGATTTTTTTTATAATAGTTTTGTTCGTTAACTTATAAAACTTTAATTTGTTGTGTGCTTTTTTATATACGTGTCGGTATAAATTCGAGTTGATCTACGTTTCGATGTAATTTTATTTGAAAACGTGTCGGGTCAAACATAATATGGTTTTATGCTTACTTTTTCTGTACGTTTCGACATAAAGTTTGTTTTCATTTATAATACTTTTTCAAGCTTACTTTTTATGTACGTTTCGGCATAAATTTTGTTTGAAAACAAGTGCGATCAAAATTCGAGCTGGTCTATGTTTTAACGTAAAGGGTCATAATAAGTCATACATAATCATGTCGCATAGTCGGTACAATATTCGAGTTTGTCTTGGTATACTTTTTTTATATAAATTCGAGTATGTTTACGTTTTGACGTGAATTTGGTGTACACTTTCATGCTTTATTTTCTACATTTCCTACGTGTGAATTGGGTTGCATATAATACATTTGACTTGACGATATAAATTTGAGTTAGTCCGGTCGCATATAATACGCTATCATTGTACAGTAAAAGATTTACTTTACGTTTTGATCTAATCGTAATGATATATAGGTTAAAGTATAAGGGAAAGTTGATAGTGAAAAAGTGATTGGGCTAAATTGTAAAAGATGCAAAAGTATGAGGTTAAAAATGAAAATTTAAGGATTAAAAAAAACGAAAAGGAAAACCCAAGTAGGCACAACCCACCAAACATATAATTCCTAAATATAAGAACAACCCAACAATGCATAAACAAATTGCAAATTCATATTATATAAATATAAATATTTGATTACAATATTAAAATATATTATATTTATGTAATTTTATATTCATGAATTCTTGGGCATTAAGTCTTAATTCACCGCCCATTCCCGGACACTTTACAACACAACTTTATTATCACCCCGGCAGGACACTACACTCCTTTTATTCCCTTACACTTTACAACACAACACCCCGGCAGGACACTACACTCCTTTTGTTCCCTTACACTTTACAAACAGCTTTATTCTCCCATTTTCCAATAATAATGATTAAATTCCCCAAATCCTCATATCTTCCAAAAGTACGAAAATTTCTCAGATCCTTTTGTTTCCTGATGCTCGGAAAGTCGCAATCGTTTGCAGCTGCGGTTAGGCGGGACACGACATTTACGATCGTCAACAAGTGTGATCAGACAGTCTGGCCGGGGGTTTTATCCAATGCCGGAGTCGTTCCTCTTCAACCCACCGGTTTCGCACTTCAAAGAGGCGAATCCAAGGTGCTCCACGCGCCGTCGCCATGGGGTGGTCGTTTCTGGGGTCGAACGCATTGTTCCCAAGATTCAAACGGTAAATTCACCTGTGGTACCGGAGATTGTGGATCTGGAAAGATCGAATGCGCCGGCGCCGGCGCCACTCCTCCGGCCACATTAGCTAAGTTTACCATTGGCGGGAAGGATATGTTCTATGTGAGTTTGGTGGGTGGATATAACCTTCCGATGCTGGTGTCTCCGACCGGTGGGTCTGGAGGTAACTGTACGTCGGCTGGGTGTACGGTGGACTTGAATGGTAGGTGTCCGCCGGTGTTAAAGGTGGTGAATTTTGATGGAGAAGTGGTGGGGTGTAAAAGCGGTTGTGTGGCGTTTGGGCGGGAAGAGGATTGCTGTCGTGGCGCTTATGGCTCACACGAGGCGGTTAAAAGCAATAACTGTTTTTTTAATTATTAATAAAAAGTATGAGACGTTGACGTTTGTTTGTGAAAATGACATACATAAATAGTCAAAACATATGTTTTCCGTACAAACGATTTTTAAGGTAACATGTTCAAGCCGGCTAACGGTTTTACCGTTTCATCCACGGTAAGTTTCACTTGTATATTTTAGAGTGAATTTCAAGGATTGTCCTTTATCTTTATACCCATTTTCAGGCGTTGTCCTTTATGTTCAAAATTGACGAGTTTTGTCCTTTATGTTTTCATATCATACACGTTTTGTCTTTTAGGCCTAACCCAGTTAATTTTTTCAGTTAAATTTGGTCATGTGCTTTGCACATGAGGGCATTTTTGTCAATTCAAAGGTTGCAGAAGCTTTGAGGTGTAAATCTGCCGTTGAACTTACATTTGAATTGACAAAAATATGTTTTCCGTACAAACGATTTTTAAGGTAACATGTTTAAGCCGGATAACGATTTTACCGTTTCATCCAACGGTATATTTTATTCAAGTTGGGGCGGCTGTAGTGTATCGTGAGGGATAGCAGCCGCTTCCCCTCAACTTTTACGGTGAAGTGCATTTTTTTTTAATTTTTTTTTGTGTTATACCACCCTTGTAATTAAATTATGTTACTCCTCAAAATTTAAAAAGCCTAACACACTTATCATCTCAAAGTTTTATTAAAAGGCCACCATTTAATTTATAAGTTAAAAACCCAATTAAAATGATTTAAAGCCCAAAGACTTGTTAGAATTGATTTTTGAAGGGGAAAAAATCTAAACATGAACAAAGCGACCAAAGAAGACAGCACCATGCACCTCCACTATCACTAGGGGTGCAAACGAGCCGAGCCCGAGCTCGATTAACTTATGAGAGCTCGCGCTCGGCTCTAGCTTTGAAAATAATAATATAATAATAGATTCGTTTAGGCTCGCGAGCTCGATAAGTGAAGCTCGGGCTCGTTTACTGAACAAGCTTATTTTTAGGTTCGAGCTCGACTGGTAAACAAGTTTAAATAAGCTTGGCTCGTTTACTAGACAACTTAAAATAAAGGGTAAATGTTATTAAATATTAATAAAAACTAATATTACACTAGGGCTCGATAAATAAACGGGCTTTAGTTTAGGCTCAAGTTCGACTCGGGCTCGATAAGGCTTGGCTCGTTTCGAGCTTTTTTTCTAGCCGAAAGAGAAACTTCTGATAAAGTAAAAGAAGAGGATGTAATGACTCGATTTTAAGTTTTCAAAAAACGAAGAGGAGAAATCTATTAGATACGTGTCTAACTTTATTTATTATCGTGTTTTTTCATTTACATTGTATGAAGTATGGAAAATTTTAATCTAGATCCGCCATTGTATTCAAGTTTGATATCTAAGACCATTAATTAACGAAAAAAATAATTTCATTGACAGCAAGAAATCAAAGAGGGAGCAACAAAATCCAAAAGCGCCACAGTTTAACACGGGTATGGTATACGAAGGCGCAGGAACGACAGGAAATAATAGCGGCGCGCCTCTGCAGTCCACCTACATTCGTGCGATCATCAGTGTGGTAGTTGTGATCATGGTTATAATTTTAGGAGTGGGCGGCGCATATGCAATTAAGACTGGGAATATTAATATCCTAAATGGAGCATGCAATCGGTTCTATATATTGTAGGCTTTTGGGATTGAGAAAAAGAAGAATCTTGTTATAGTTCGATCGATGCTACTGTTTTTAAATTCGTTAAATGTTAAATGTCAAGTGTTGTATATAGTTTATGAGTTGTGCAAAACAATCAACCTATTACTAATACATCTTGTGCTTTGATTCTAGCTCGAGCAAGCAAGTTATACTCATCTTTGTTAGAATTGGATACCAAAGAACGTATTGAATCAAAAATCGTTTATTGATAATTGTTACAATTAGACAAATAAATCCTTCTATATATAAGCCTAATAATTTGTTTATCTAACTCAAACTAGGATTAAACCCCTCACTCAAAAAACCTCATAGTTTATAACCCGGTCACTTTTTACCTGAACTTTGTAATTCAGTCACTTCTAAGCCGAACTTACACATAATATGCAAGATTAGTATATAAGTTTAACAAATCTGAACCATGGCTTAGTAAAACATATATACCTAGTATTAAGCACCCTCGCTTTGCGGCGGGGGCGTAAAACCATGCCAAACAACATTAATGCCATATTACTGCAGCGACCACCAACACTAAAGTTGCAGCGTGTTTATGTGAAGAAATTAGATCGAAACGCTAAACATGGAAATTAATAACTAAGTCGATCTAGGACCCGCACGTTATTTCGAACCTGTCAAACGGGAAAAAAATAGACGATGTAGGAACGTTGAACCACACACACACGTTGTGTCGTGTTAACTCGTAAAATTTAGAACAAAACGTAAAAACGTTAAACCACACATGCACGTTGCGATATGTCAACCCACAAAATTTAGAAAAGAAGCATAAAACAAAAAAGTTGCAAAAAATGAAAACTATAAAGAACCAAAGTCGAAAGTAAAAAAAAGTTGTGAGGATAGATTGCAAAGATAAAAGTTTTGGGTAAAAGGTAAAAAGTTGTGAGGACAGATCGCAAAGCAATGGCAGCGTGACATGTTACTCAACATGCTTGCCTTTGATTTTGCTTGACTTGACTCGAATACAGTTTGCCTTGTTACTCATCGGATTTGTTTGCCCGGCCACCTCATCATATCAAGACATGCTATTTGATGACATAATATGCTATTTGTAGAATCACAAAGTTTCATGATATGCAGTTGCAAAACTCTACAGGAACTAAAGAAACAAGATGCTCATGCAATGAGGCCATAAAACATGGCAAATACATATAATGTATGTAACAAGAATCCGCTACAAAAAACATAAACATCAGTTAGTTATAGGGGTATTTTCGCCCTTACTCATCACAGAACATGATTGTTACAATATCATCATTATCTGCTTCATTCAATTACTCCCTATTCCTTACTTCTATACCAACAAAGAAATGCTAAATAAACGGGCCAAGGGCAAAAAAGGAAATTCAACTACCGTAAACTGTCAAAATCACGAGCTCTAGCTCAAAAAATGTATGCTGTACAAAGGCGGCTGTGCTTTCGACATATTAGACTTGTTCCAAGAACAGGCTCAGGTGATGATAACTGATAACAAAAAGGAATTATATTCTTTATCTTAAATATTTCCCATTTTACCCTTCAAGCATTCAGCTTGGCTAAAAACTGGCTCAGGTTATACTCTTCAGTGTACTGTGATTGATCCCAAAGCTCCTCAAGCCCACCAAGAACGGCTTTTAGCCCTTTACCGCCACCTGGCACCTTCGATAATCCATCAGTGTTTTCAGAGCTCTTTGAAGTGGATGCACCCTGGAAAACCATAATCGTTGTGATAGGGGTAAGATAGTCATTTGGCTAGAAATGTGACATGAGTATGTACCGTATGTTAGTTTTTACCTTTTTAGTGTCTGCTGGAGTGAATAGATCAAGTAATTGATCGGTGTTCATTGTCTTGAGACTAGCGTTTTCTGCGTTAATGACGGCATTAGCAACTGAAACTTTGAACTTCTGGAGGCTCATCACTTTCTCTTCCAACGTCCCTCTCATTATGAGACGATGGACGTTAACAACCTTCCGTTGGCCCAATCTGTGTGCTCTATCCATTGCCTGAAATACAAATAGACAAGGGTAAATCCGTAAATATGGCATTTGCCACCAAATCTCCGTTTCACGTGAAAACTAGGGTATCATATGTACCTGAAGGTCCCGCATTGGATTCCAATCATGCTCCATGAAAACTAGGGTATCAGCCGAAGTTAAGTTTAGACCAAGACCACCAACTGCCAATCAAATAAAAAAATTTAAAAAAATGATGCACCATATTCTAAGATTGAAAAAATCTCGACTTACCATGTGTTGTCAGGAGCAAAACATCGATAGTAGGGTCTGAATTGAAAGACTTAACAATGTCAAATCGCTTTTCGGGTTCAACTGATCCGTCCAACCGCAAGTATGTTACACTGTTTGCATAGGTGCCCAAAATTATTACTGCTCGAAAGCCAATAAATGCAAGATGCAGTTTAAACAAAAGCAGTATTGTAAAGACTTACTTTTTCATATGGACCTGAAACAGGTCTTTCTCGATAATGTCCAGCAATGCCTACAAAGATTATCAAAATTGCAATATACAGTAAAAAAACATAGATAATAGACTAATAAAGATGTCAGACCACATGATATAAGCAATCAAACATACCTTATGTTGTGCAAATATCAGAACCCGGTGCTGCCCAACACTAACAGAACCATCAGAACCCGTGCCATCAACACCTATCCCGCACTCTTCCAAAATTTCCTGAAGCGCAACCAACTTTGGAGAGTGGTGCAGTTTATGGAGTTCTGAACTAACGTCGGAATTTGTTGCAAAAATATTGGGCAAAAGTCGGGGAAGCGAATCTTGAATTTTGCCACCGAGAACGAGCAGAGGATGACTACAGAGTTTTAGTAAAAATTGAAGGGCCTGCGAGGTAACACGTAACATTTAATCATATAGTTTCTTTGATTATACTTGATCATTAACTATTTTTAAAATTAGGCTGGCCCGTCTATCAATTTACCTGGAAGACATGAGAAGACGTTTGGGATGTATCTTTTCCTTCGCCTTCACCTGACTCTGCTTCATTTGATTGGACCATATTCGAGATTTCATGTTTTACATGCGAACCCGAAAACTGTTCATAAAGTTTTAATTGAACCGGACCCAAGTCACAGTATCTATCTTGAATTATTTTCTCTGGCAAATCTGTCAAAACTTCATCTTTCGTGCGGCGTAGAAGGAAAGGCATAACCTAAATTAAATAAATTATGTAAGCTACATACCAACTACAAGAAAATATATCGTTTAATAAAAAAGGTATAAAAAGAGAACCTGTTTGTGCAGTGCTTCCATCGCAAGTATACCCGCTTCAGCATCCTTGGCTGAACATTTAGAATCGCGAGCTGCAACTAGCGGTTTCCCGTACATTGCTTGGAACTAGAGAATCGAATCAGCAAACATTAGTTGCATAACATATTCACAATATATTAATATTATAATAATAATAATAATAATAATAATAATAATAATAATAATAATCATGTAATTCATACTTGTCTCTCGGTTCCAAGAAATCCAGGCATCAGAAAGTCAAAAAGAGACCATAACTCCAAGACGTTATTCTGCAAAAAGATCACAATTTCATTAGAAGAAAGTCAAATAACTGTAAAATATGAAATCGCAGATTCGACAAAAAGTCAAAATATTAGAACCAAAATTGAACCTGAATTGGCGTTCCACTTAATATAAGACGATGCTGGGCATTCAGCTGTTTCACAGCACCCGTGATTTTAGATTTCGCATTCTTAATTATATGCCCTTCATCTAAAATACAATAGTTCCAAAACAGCTGTCTCAACTGATCAATATCTTTACGAATCACATCATAAGATGTTACAATGACATTATATTTATGAAACTGTGAGCGGAGTGTGACACGTTCTTGGGACGAACCGACATACTGTAACGTAGTTATGATAGATGCATCAATGAATTTTTCGATCTCATATACCCAATGTCCAACAAGAGTTGACGGGCATATAATGAGTGACGGAGGATTTTCTGCAGTACTTGAAGCCTGACGCTCGACAATGTCAGATGCCACAATTGCTGATGCTTGTAGAGTTTTACCAAGGCCCATGTCATCACATAAAATTCCATGAAGGTTAAACCGCTTTAAAAAGGCCAACCAGTTTATACCCTCCTGCTGATACCTATACACAAAATAGATACATTAGAAATAAGAAAAAAAACATATATTTACACCAACACGTGGTCAATACTTATAATGTCCTCTTTATCAGTTTATTTAAAAAAAATATATATTTTATCTTTATAATAATATAGTTTTTGTATTATAAGTAGAGTAAAATGCCATTTTCGTCCCTGAGGTTTGGCCAGTTTTGCGACTTTCGTCCAAAGGTTTGTTTTTTCGCATATGAATCCAAAAGGATTGAAATCTTGCCATTTTCATCCGACTTGTTAACTCCATCCATTTTTCTCCGTTAAGTTGGGGGTATTACTGTCTTTTTAGACATTTTTTATTAGACTAAAAACACTACAAGAAATAAAGGTCAACAGAGGTGGATCTTTATTTCTTATAGTTTTTTCGTTTTTAATAGAGTATGTCTAAAAAGACGGCAATACCCCTGACTTAACAGAGAAAAATTGGAGTTAACAAGTCGGATGAAATGGGCAAGATTTTACACCTTCTGAATCCAGATGCGAAAAACAAACCTTTGGACGAAAGTCGCAAAACTGGCCAAACCTCAAGGACAAAAATGGCACTTTACTCTTATAATTATTATTTTTTAGAATTGCTTTCGTACTATCATTTAATACATAAATAAATAACACTATTTACAAGGATGGCCGGTTTGAACAACCCGTTAGCCAGCATGCGCCCATTTCGCCACCTATACACGAGTAAATAGATCCAACATAGCTGAATAAGTGTAATCATTACCTTCTAAGGGTAACTTTCAACTCAGTTGGGACCTTATAATCATCAATATGCGAATTATCAACAAGTTGTTCCAAGAACTCTGCATCATCAGTACTTCTCGACAGACTTTCACTTAAACCAGCTGGGGGGGCGACCCCACGGGCCAGGGGTAAAAGAGGTACAAGTGCAGCAAAGCTATGAGTCACACTCCGTCGAACCGAATGATCGCAATCACTCATACACCTTAAAAGCGGAACAACTAATAACCTTGCATACGGGACGAGGTCAGTACCGAGTCCCTGTACCAGCAGACTCATTAGCATCCCGGCTCCTTGTCTAGCATTAACAGATGTCATATCACCCAACATTGGAATAACGTTTTCGATTATGGGCCCCATGATATTGACTGTCATTGACTTTGCCATTGATGTGATACACCTTGAAGCAGCTAATCTAACAGCAACATGAGAATGTCGAACACAGTTAAAAATGCACGGGAGAAGCGTCATCAGTTGGGTTCTTAATGTCTCGTCTAGTAAAGAAGCGATAGAACGAACCACTTGTATGTTATTTATCAAAACTTGAGGGTCTTTAACAGAATCTGTAATTTGACTAATATGCCCTTCGTCTCCCGGAGCCATTGGCTTTAGTATTTCGGTAAGGCAATCCCATAACTTCGGAAGCTTTTCAAACAATGACGGACCGAACTTATTGCATAAATGTTTTAAAGCGAATTCCGATCCTCTCCTGCAGATAAATCCCTCCACTTTTGATCTGTCTTCGTTACCGAGCATATGAACTTTGGGTTTTGTTTTATTAGTAGAATTGCTTCCGAATGGAAGAAGATCTTGTTCTTCGACAATCTCTATCGAATTCAATACTCCAGCTTGAGGAGTCTCGGAAGGATCCATGCATATTAAACCACAAAGGTTTTTAATTAACTTGTCATTAGGACCGGGTTTACGATTAACACAATGATATATGAGCTCTGCAAGAGCCTCAGCTGTCATGTTTTGCAGTACTTCCTCCTTTAAAATAAAGCAAAAAGTTAGAAAAAAAATTATATGCTTCTTATAAATAAATTGTGTGCATATGAGAGGTGAGCATACGAAAACTGATAACCAAAAAAACGAAAATAACCGAAACCGACTTAACAGATCGGTTACGGTTAAGATATGGCCAGAATCTTTTGGTTACGGTTTGCCCTTCTTCCATAACCAAAACCGAACCGATAGTTATATATTTATGTGTTTTTCATGTATATCCATGTATTTGAAACATATTTTCACGTATTCCATTTATTTGAAACATATTTTCATGTATTTCCTGGGTATTTCATGTATTTGTATGCTTGAAAATGGTTCAAAACACTTGACTAACTATTTTAAGTTTATAATTTTGCACAAATTTTGTTTTTGGTAATCAACCGAACCTAACCGAAACCAAACCGATAACCGACATATTAACCGAACTGTCTTAACCATTCGGTTTCGGTTATATGTAAAAATTGAACCGAACCGACATTTGTTCATCCCTAAATACCATAATAGCACATGTATTAAATAGGTTGAAACATATGTATATACTGTATACATGTCGTGTGCACGTGAATACCTGTTCTCTCTTGACTGAAGCCATTAGCGGTAAAATTATTGGATTAAGCTTTGCAGGAAGCTCAGACATCCAAACAACTGCTGCAGCTACTAAGGCTGATACAGTAACATGCAAATTGCTCTGAAAAATTCAAAAATATAAGAGGCTAATTACGAAGACGATAAACACTATAATGAAATAAGATGCAATTCACATAGAACAAACCTGGACACATTTTAGGTATCCTGAAGTGGTCAAAAGTCTCTGCTTTATAGACTCTAAATCATCAAAATTGTTCCTACCACCTGAATCTTCAGTAGCAGCACCATCATTACTTGGCAGTTGTAATTTTGATATAAATGCCATTGCATCATCAGGAGTCAAATTCTCCACATCCATGGGCATGTGCATGCCACATGTTTCAAGAACCCTAACAAGTTGAGATGCCTCGTTTCGCATCTTATCATAGGTTCTAGAAAGTTCAGAATAAGGAAGACGTGAACTTTTTGTAGGAAATGAAGGATCAGTACATGTTAGCAACTCCAACAACCAGTTCTTTAGGGTATCATAGTTGTTAGAAGCGAGTCCTTTAATTCCAGAAAGGCCTTTATTTTTCATCTCTTTAAACCAAGATATCAGAACCAATGAAGCCACCTAGTGATAACAATAAGATAAATTTATATAAAAAAGACTCTGAAAGCAAATCCAAAACCATTTACATTAGAATGGGTCCACGAGTCAACTAAACGTTTTAACCCTAAATGGCTAAACGGTATCTGTGATGGTAAGAAAACAATACCTGTCTCTGAACTCCAGATAAAGAAGTAATAGCTTTCCATAAGGGATCAAAAACATACTGATCAGAAACCTCATGCAACTTGGATGCTAAAATTCCCAATGCTGTTGAAGTAATTATTCGAGTATTTGTAACCGACATTTCACTATCTGCACCTACTATTAACTTAACAGAATTCATTGAAGGATCTCCATTTCTATCATGAGAAAGTGTAGCTTCTGTAGAATCCGAGACCACATTGGGGTAAAGACCGTTTTCAAGCTTCACAGCTCTCATTTTTGCTGCAGCTTTAAAGTGACTTTTTCGCGGTAGTGCAAGAGGCCAAAACATTTTGGTAGTATCCAATGGTGACCCGTATGGAGTAGTTACAAGCTCTATCCAAGATCCCATGTATGAGCGAGCAGCAGTTTCTAAGTCTGGGACCGGGCACTAACATCAATTCAAGACATATTGTTAGTATAATAACAGAAGAAATAAAATGGTGAATTATAATCATGCATTACTATCAAATCAATCACCTCAAGAAGCAACCTCCAGACCCTCTCTGAACACTGTAAAATTTCTTGATTTGATTCAAGCAATAAATTCTGGAACACGATTCCGAGGGTGTCAACCAGTATAAAAGAAGGCCAAAACGAGCTAGAAGATTCAGATAAACTCCTTCTGTATTCAGCTTCAAGCAGACGCTCCTGTGTTTATAATACTGTTAAAGTTCGAACCAGGCAATATATTTAGAGTAAAATAGCATTTTCGTCTCTGAGGTTTGGCCAGTTTTGCAACTTTCGTCCAAAGGTTTGTTTTTCCACGTGGATCCAAAAGGTTTGAAATCTTGTCATTTTTATCCAGCTTGTTAACTCCATCCATTATTCTCCGTTAAGTCAGGGGTATATTCATCTTTTTGTTAACTTAAAAGGCAATTTGGTTTTTTGAATACTTGTACATTATTGCTAAATAATGTACATAAAGTGAAAAAGACCAAATTGCCTTTTAAGTTAACAAAAAATAAGACGAATATACCCCTGACTTAACAGAGAATAATTGATGGAGTTAACGAGCCAGATGAAAATGGAAAGATCTCAAACCTTTTGGATCCAGATGCGGAAAAACAAACCTTTGGACGAAACTCGCAAACCTGGTCAAACCTCAGGGACGAAAACGGCATTTTACTCATATATTTACAAGCATTTTGAACGACATAACATAGAAAAAAATGAAAAAAATAGGTTACCAATGTGCGAATGGCTGAATAACGGACAGATGTGATACTGTGTCTCATAAATGGCCACAATCTTGGAGCTAATGTTGGCAGCATGTAGGGATTTTCTTGAGAATTAACTGTACGTGAAAGATCAGTAGAAACAATCTCATTCAGATCAAACCCTTGTTTTCCTTTCATTCCTTGGGCTGAGAACATTCTAGAAATCATCTCTTCCTGAGAATATATTTCCGCTAATAGATTCATCACACTGTAATGTAACCCAAACACTCTTCAGAATACACTCATTCAAAACAAAAACAGAACTCTTTAAAAAAATAACAAAAAAGACATTACCTGCTAGTGGACGGGCTCAAATCATCCAAATCTAGCAAGATATCCCATAGTAACATCACAATAGAATGCAACATTTCTCCACTAAGTGAAACAATGGCAGATGCAGTTGGAATTAAGGCCTCTGCAGCAACTGCTCGTACATCATCGTCAGGATCTTCAAGACCAGCTTTACAAGCGGGAAGAACTCGACCAAGTAAATCCGGCAGCATCTCCTGTTTACGATAATAATATTGGCTTAACAAAATCTATAAAAGGACATAGCTTGAGTTATAAGTTATAACACGATGTCTGCGGAGCATGAAAAGAATACCTGACGCACGGCAACCAAATATTTGATACCCAAAAGACTGCCATGGCGAATTTCCCATTCTGGTCTACGCTGGAAGAATCAGCAAAAGAAATCAACAGCATACACCGATAAGATATTGCGCAAAATAAGTTAAATAACCAACAAAACTTTCAACGTATGGACCATTAAGATTAACATAAGTCACAAACATGATATTTACCTGCATTTTCAGCAAGACATTTAGTGTCTCGTGAACTAACAAAGGTGACATGTACTTGAGCGCTGCTCCTAATGCCTGTGCACAAGTTTCACGCACAGGAGCAACAACTTGATCAGACACATAGTCCCCAAAACTGCAAAAAATAGCAATTAAAAATCTTCAATTTTTAAAAAACGGTATTCAAAGTCGAGAATAACTAACAAAAGTTGAGAAGTAATATATCTACCGATCTAGTGAGAGCACACACAAGAATCGAATTCCACAATCCTGAAGAAGTTCTGTGTTTTTCACCGAAGAGCTTCTAGCCCTCTTAATCAAATTGCTTAGCACACTATTTTGTGGAAGACCGTCGAGTACATCCACCTTCTCCACCAAATTTTTATTATTACAATTATCTGTTGTTTGTGCCACGTCAGCAGTAGCTCCAGTAGGTGGATAGGATACAATGTCCATACATGATTGAGACTCAACTTTAACAGAATTTACAACTACTTCACCATTTGCCTGTCCAATAGACAGATTGCTATTGGTATCTACAACCAATTTATTCGTATCAGGGTTGGCATCCGTGCTGGTGGAGGTGGAGACCAGTATATGCATCGGATCAAATGATGCATCTTCAGATTTCTGTCTTTTAAGGTCTGGCTCCGTTTCATCTGTCCCGACTTGCATATTCAAATTAATTTCCCGTTCTCTCTTCACGTCAATTTTCATTTTATCTTCTGATTCGGTTAGTAACGTGCCGTCAGAGATGTTGTCTGACCCTAGAACCCCCGCACAGCCACCTTGATGTGTCAAGATTTCCCTTAAAGCCATGACACTGCCATGCCGAACCTCCCAAACTGGTGTCATTAATTTAAGAAGATTACACGTTAACGGGGAACAGCTGTACATAATAGTTAAAAATACCGAAAAGAACATCTACTATCAGAAGCTTACCAGGATCAAAAATATCAAGAATGAGTTGTTCAACAATATTATGAAAAGGCCAGGTTCCGTCTTTTTCATGGTCGGGGGTGTCTTCATCAGGAATAGCATCCTGAAACAGCTGCATCCATATATTGATTTAAACATTTAAAACTTGACATAAATAAAAAAGTAAATTGCCAATTTCGTCCCTGAGGTTTAGCCAGTTTTGCGACTTTCGTCCAAAGGTTTGTTTTTCCGCATCTGGATCCAAAAGGTTTAAAATGTTGTCATTTTCATCCGGCGCGTTAACTCCATCCATTTCCTACGTTAAGCCAGGGGTATTTTCATTTTTTCGGTCTTTTGAATACTTGTATATTATGCTAAATTAGAAGAGACACCCGCCCTACGCGGCGGGGTATCTGGTAAGAAAGGTGGTTGACATATTTTTTTACCAACCTTTCACATATACGACATTACGATAAACAAAGAAACGACATATTTTGTTTTGTTACTAATAAAAAAATGACTTATTTCAAGTACAAGTCCGTTTTTATTAAAAATTTATATCTGAACATCAAGAAAAAACTAACCGTGTATTTAGTTATTTTTATCTAAAAAGACAACGAAAGCAAGTTGTTAGAGAAAAATAATGTTACTAAAAAAATAAATGAGTTAAATATGTATATAGTTTGTAGTCTAAGGGTCGAAATTCATAAAAACGAATATCGGTCCCGATAATTCGATAGTAGAATTTTTTTATATCGAATATGACTATTTATTTCAAAATACTTATATCGAAACGTTGATAAAAACAAATTGATTACAAAAACATATTCATGTTTTTTTAAGTTCACGTAAGTTATTAAATAAAATTAAAATTACTAAACTTAAATGAGTTATCGACATGCATTAGACATGTATTCTTTCTGATGTAAGGAGTGAATTATTTATAAAGTACATTCCATTTATAACTATGTATTAATTTCAAATTTCCTATAAGAAACTTATTTTTGTAATATGGATTTTTTAAATAAATATTTGGTTAAAAAAATACTAAATCCATATGTTGTGTTGGGGTGTTATTATAATTTTGGTTTTGTAGTAAATAAAAATTATACTTTTGGTTTTGGAGTAAATAAAAGGAAGAAGTCCAAGTTATGTTCAGACGTTCAATTAGGGAAAAAACGGAACTTGGAAAAAGTCCAAAGGGAATCAAACTCTCGGCTGCACGTTGGCTTTCATATTAACTTTCCACTAAAGTAACAACTTGCTTGTTAGTTTTCTCGCATTATTAATCTAATACAGAGAAATAGCCTGCAATTAAAAATAAATAAAAAAGGAAACTTAATGGATGCCATATGGCATCCACTGATTGGCTCCACCACTCCTCACTAACCAATAAAAAGAGGATATTAGGTGACACGCTTGCGCTACGCAACAGGGTGTTTAGTAAGAAAGATGGCGAGCACATTTTTATATCAAACTATCACATACAAGACATTTTAATAAACAAAGAAGCTTTATAGTTTGTTTTATTTCTAATAAAAAATATTTTATTTGAAATACAATTCTAGTTTAAAAATAAACATGAAGGAAAAATAAGGTAAAGAAAAAAAAAATCAAACTTAGGTGAAATGGATTATAGTTCCTTGCACTTTCCATTGAAACACTTCACCTTATTTGTTGAAGATGAATCTAATTATCAATATATCTTAAATTAAATGATGAAAAAAAAGGTAATAGATACCAAATGTCATTCACTTATTGGAGCCATAAACATTACTGTACATCCTCTTTGTATTTGTTAGATATAGAATGATTGTACATAAAGTGAAAAAGACCCAATAGCCCTTAAAGTTAACAAAAAAGACGAAAATACCCTTGACTTAACGAAGAAAAATAGATTGAGTTAACGAGCTGGATGAAAATGGCAAGATTTCAAACCTTTTGGAACCAGATGCGGAAAAACAAACGTTTGGACGAAAGTCGCAAAACTGGCCAAACCTCAGGGACGAAAATTTTACTCTAAATAATATGAACAAATTGGGAAATCTAATATTTATTACCGAATTGGTGGTTGGTAAATCTGAAGAAACGCCTTTGGGAGAAACCAATTCCTGAGTGTTCGAAACGTCAGGTTCTCCATCTTTAGACCAACCTTTTGTTTGGTCTTTGGAATTAATTTTAGCTTTGCGTTTTAAGAGATTTCTTTCACGAGCACTTGGCCTTCTTGGTCTGTAACCGGGCACCACATCTACAACAAACTGCTGGACGTTACGCCCGGTTCTTTGTAGGTAAAATTGAGGCGGTACACCGCTCCCAGTGGAATTTGATTTATGCATCATAAGATCTTCATCTCTGATCATATCGTTTACATCCATAAACTGCTCACACACATCCATCCCTGCACATAAACAATCAGATATACAAGTTTAAAGCAATTCAACAAAAGAAACTGTTTCCAGATTCATGTGTTGTATATATAGCAAATTCACAGCTCACCCAACCGCCGTTTTAGGTTTTGCTTTTGTTTGGCTAGTCTTTCTTTAGGGTTGTTGCCAAAATCATTTGCAAGTTCAAATTCCTGAAACACAAAATAATATCAAAATTGCCTATATCCACAAGAGTTTAAGCCACCAGTTGTAAAGAAAAAAGTAGTACCTGTCCTCCAGAAGCCAAAAGAGCCCCAAATTCCAACACTTTAGTGAGTTCAAAGCTGTTCATCAAATAAAATGTCAAATTGATAGCTGAAACAGAGCAAAAATGGGAGTAGGTAGGGGAGCAAGAATAACCTCTGGAATGAAGTGCTTGCACTTATTTTAGGATGAGATGTTGGCCAAAAAACAACATCCTCAACAGAACAATTTATGCAAGCCTCCTTCAACTTTGTCTCAACAAGATTAAAGAGTTCTGTCATGGATGAATGTTTGAAACATCCAGCGATTGCTCCAATGGCATGAGCGGCTGCAACTCTTGTATCCCAGTTTTTGCTACGCAGATATTGCGATACCTAAAACACACAAAGTAGTTGCCCGTAACCGAAGGGTGTGTTAAGTACTCAAACCAATTTGAATGTACGACCGCCATAATGTGTCCCAAATAAAAAAAAATCCATGTAATAATACAGACCTTATTTAGCAGAGAGCTTAAGTCCTGAGGATGTAATTTTGCAATCTCCCCTATCTGGCGAGCTGCAGTGAATCTTGTGGCTTGTGTCGAGCCAGCTTAAACAAGGTCAAGAAATACACGTATACAACATGGACATGAAAATTACCCATTTGTTTTGGCTACTAGTGTTTTGCTTCAAGATCCATATTCATAAAACTAGTAGTTAATACTACCCTAACTCTAGATTAAGGTGCTTCTTTTGTACCATGAACTTGCCATGGTATCTAATCTCGTATGTTAACTGTCGGCTCAATAACAACTAAATAAAAAAGGATAAGGAATCAGTGTAAACATATGGTACCAAGAAAAACCAACATATGACCGTTTTCCATGTGGTGTTTTCTACAAACAAACCGAAAAGGTGAAAACTCCATCAGATAGTTTCACCACTTAGAACTGAAGTACTTCAACACTCTCAATGCAGCTAAACTCCCATTTTGTATAATTTATTCACACATGCATAGCACCTAATCCACTTTTTTAATAATAACATTCAAAACTAAGCAGAAACGAGACATGTTCCGTTAATAAAGTGTTCAAAACCATCAGATCTTATACCAATTCAAAGGCAAATCAATAACGAAACCAAACCAACCATATAAGTAGATAACTTAAGCCTAAAAATTACCAATTAAAGATAGTAATAACACATACATACCTACAACAAAAATACTGTATTCAAAGGATACTCTCCAGTAAAGTCAGTAGCCGTTGAAGCCGCGACGATTGCTGTGCCATATCTCTTATCAACTGTCCCACTCACAACAATTCTCATTCTAACAAACAAATACTAATAATAAACAACAAACAATAATCACTCCCTAACGAACAATCCTTAACATTCCTCCCAAACACTTTCATTCCTCTTATCGAAACACGAAACCTACAACAAAAATTATCAAATCAAAATTCACAAATAAACTTATCCCAACAGTTACAACATCACACAATATCACAAAACCGGAAGATAAAACATTAAAATTAGAAAATTCAAATGAAATTCAGTAACAATAAACGACATTTTGAATATATTAGACGATTGAATTGTAAGAATACATGAGGAAAAACGGAAATTGAACGTACCTTAGGGTTTTTTGTGGAATGGAATTGAGGAATTTGAGGGGATCATAAGTGGAGCGTAGGATTGGGAATGATATTATGGATATACGACGTCGTGTTGGTGGCTGATCTTGGTGGTGTGTTATGGTGGGGAAGAAGAAGAAGAAGAAGAAGAAGAAGAAGAAGAAGAAGAAGAAGAACGAGGGTTTCGGACTGATGGGTTATGGTGATAACTGAGATCCCACCCTTCACTTTATAACTTCTTACAATCTTAAATGACGTCGTTTCGTGACCCGTGGTTGTACGGGTCCTAGACCCGTTTTGTGCGAGTGGACTTTTGGAACGAGTTGCGTGCTCTCAAATCGTTTTTGACTTATTTACGTACACCGTATTGAACCAAACCAAACATAGTCTAAGGGCGGAACTGCACTGTCGTCACGACATCAGGTGACATGTAACTTTCTTGTCATGACAAGTTGGTCTAGTTCTTAGTCACTTGGTTTCTCACTTTGAGGTCCAAAGTTTAATTCCCACTAGCATCACTTTAAAGGACATTGGTGGTGGCAATGAAGTTTAGAACTAGGCCTCTCCAGAGGTCCCCAGTTCGAAACCGATACAAACCGGGTTTTATCGCAGTGGGCCTTCGTGCGGACGGGTTTTCCCTGGAACTGGTGGCTCGAGTATGTATCCAACTCTTACCGTTATGGAGAAGGGGATACATTTGCTCGATTAAAGGCATCCTAGATGCATATCCGGTGAATTAGTTGGCCATTCAAAAAAAAAAAAAAAAAAAACTTTTTTTCATATTTAATATATGTTACTAAAAGTTGGTTGACCCGTATGTCTATAAATAACATGTCACGACCCCGACCCCACCCTGGGCGGGAGTCGTGGGCAGATACAGCAGTGGTACCGGTGTCTGTTAAATTCGCAGAGTCAAATTTTCATCAAAACCATAGTTAGAAAAATTTCAGAGTTGTAAAACACCAAAGTTTTAATATTAAACAGGTGGAATAAAACCCATTTTACAACCATAGGTTTTTTTTATAGGGATAACCTTATTTTTACAAAACACATTTTCTTTTCTTTATTCTGTTAACATAGTCACTTTAATTAAGCTTTCAATGCTTCTTAGCATAATCTTTTACTTTCACAGTAAGTCACCTAAAACGCGTTTAAAACATTTTAATCAGCGAAAAATACTCGTGAGTTCATTCATTTGTATAAAAAGACATCGCATTGTAATTTACAACACTAGGAGTTTTTACATTTGTTTATATCTATCAATTACTCAACTTAGTACTTGTCACGGTGGCAGTTCCTGTGACTGTGGTCATATTATTATTGGCGAACTCTTTGTCCAATAGCAACACTTGACTAGTAGTGTATACAAAACCCCAGATACCGGCAGTAATTTCATAATACAAAGACTTAATCACTGTAAATACAACTGGAAAACATTTATGTCACACCCCGAATTTCCACGTGTCACCGGTGGGCCCGGTGGGGAGTATCGTGACGTCATGGTTGGCAACATAATAGTCAAACAACACAATATCAATATGCACAGCGGAAGCAATTTAAAATATGATACAACCGAATTTATTATTGTAATATCATATGTCACAATATTCGGAAGTTTATCCACAGAATGGTCGAACATAAAATGGAACAATAGTTCAACAGACTTTTAGACATCTTAAGCTTGCGAGACTTCTATTGATGCTAAGGAGACATATCCAGCCAATTTCGTATAGTACCTACATTTAGCCTTTTTGGAAAATACGTCAGTTTACACTGGTAAATACATTCAACTGACTCATTTTGGAAAGAGAGTTTGTAAATTGTTTTGAATGCACGTGGCACAAAATATCTTGACACATTGATTAAAATGCACAGAGGCAAAATTAATCTTTTTAACTTGGGAGAATTATTTAATATTATAATCTTGAAACGATTTACATGTTACTTATGCGTTCAGTAGCCCGGAACGTATCCGGGTTAAAGATCAACAGACACACCACAATTCTAGAGTTATACACTGACAGGTGTACGCCTACACCCCGTGCTCAGGTCGTGGCCATCTCGTAAGATAATGCCGAGGATATCCGGGACATGGTCATTAACCCCCCAAAGGCTGTAAAGTAAACACATCTGTTTAAAACGAGCCGATCAAATTATTCAACTACCCACTAAGCGTGGAGATTTGATGCCCGATCAAGCGGTACGCTATGTACCGTAACCCAAGCCCGTATAGGGAAAATAAGTTAAAAGTATTTACCTGAGCTAAATATAAATTCAATCCCAGCCGTATATCAATTCAGCAAGTACAGATAGCTTTTACTGGGCTCCTAATCTGGAACGAAGGTTTTTAATAACCTATTAGAATCCTAACGGGTCTTTAATTAAGCTTAAGCTTAGACCGGCTAGTTTTCAGGATACGGTTCGTACGCACGATTAAGCGAAGACCGGATAGAATGTGATTTAGACCCGACAAGTTCGGAGACTTGTTTAATATGGGTTTATTATTCACATTCTGGATTTTGAGATAAAACCGATAAGGTTTGACCCGTTTCGGCTAATTTATGTAAACTTGTTACATAAACCGAACGCGAAATAAGCGTAACGGGTATCCGTAAGAGCCATATACAGGTTTCCTAAGTTAATATGCTTCAAATATGTTGTGACATCAGTAGGATGTCTTTCGTTATGCCCCGAAATAATTTAAACACAAACTATGCCCCGTAGGGGTAGTTTGGTCATTTTAAAGTTGGTAAAAGCGTTTAGATGTTTAACTGGGTTACAGGACTGATGTAAACAGCAAACATACTTAAATTGATAATTTATATCAATAGGCTAAAGCATATATGTGAAATTTATCATCTTTAACCAAACTATGCCCCGTAGGGGTATTTTGGTAATTTCACATAAGCTGAAAAGCTTAAAAACGAAGTCTGAGTTTATTAACCTTTGCTTACTGTTAAAATATCATAATTTGCCTCATATATCAGTAGGTATCGACCCGGGTATGTCCAATATGATTTTAAGACATACTATGCGTTAAAAACGTTAATTATGGCGATTAAAGGCCATTTCCGGGTTCTATACTTAAATCTGATATTTTTATATTTCCAGAAGGCTTAAAATAATTTATTTATCATATGTGATCAGTAGCAAAAGGTTTGGAGTCGTTTAGATAATTAAAACTCATTTTATGGCCCGTAAGGGCAAAACCGACAATTACCGGATTAAGCCTACGACTACTAGTTATGCTCAGCCTAAAATTAATTAAAAAATCTTTAAAAATCCCAAAATAATATATTACATCAGTGGGTATTAAGTTTGATACCAAAAAGTAGGCTTAACTAGGCTATACGCTAGTTACGCCGTTTTATTAACATAAAGCACTAGTTTTGCGATATTGAGCATAACTCTAAATCTATAAGTCAAACTGATGTCAAGCTTTGCATACAAGTCTATATATCAGTAACTAAGGTTTCTACACTTTTACATTTTCATAAATCATGATTTAAGGTAATAAGGGCGTAACGGTCAACGTATGAGCAATTAACGGAAATATGCATATTAATTGGATAACTAGTGAACCAAGGTGTATGATCACAGAGGGTTGTTCTAACATGTATCCTAATCCAATTAAAGCTCTGAGGCATTTCTAAAATATGCCCAAACGGGTCAGAACTGAAAGTCAACGGGAAAGTCAAACTATGTGACTTTCGGTTCCGAACCGGGTCTAAACAGGAAATAGTCGGGTTGAACATGTTGGGACATGTTCTTACACTTATTTCTAAGTTATAACAATGTTCAAACAGGTTACATATGTTCTAGATAGCTAATTATGCATAAATGACATTTTAAGCATTATGTTGATTTTTTAAGTAAAGGTTTGACCCGACATTTGACCTGCTTAGGATGGTGATCAGGGGAAACCCTTTTGGGGTTTTATTACCCACATAAATACCAACCTATAACTACTTTTAATTCGACTAATCACTGGACCGTTAGTGATTAATCTTAAAGTCAACCGTTAATTACGACGGTTTGACTTTTAAGCTAAAACTAAGCTAAAACTTATTCAAGAAAGGTTTAGCAACTTACCAAGGTCCTATGCACGAAGTGTGATCACTAGAGCCTGCTTGGGAGCTCCAGAATTGATCAGTTGAGCAAGGAATGGTGTGGAGAACAACATCTCACACAATGGCCTTTATATAGTGTTCAAGACACCACAAATCTTTGACAACCAAGTCTACTACTGACCATAAGTTGTTTACAAGTGTCCCTAGTGTTCTAGGGGTTGTTTAGGGGCTTCTTGGAAGTGTTTAAGGGTAGCAATTGTCGTTTAGAAGGCTGAACAGGCAACTAGCAACTTTCTGGTCGCTGGCAGGTGCTAGCGCACCGTTACACTAATATTGTAGCGGTGCGCTAGGGGTCATCAGAAGCCATTATTGTTTCCTTGATGTTGCATCACACCCCTTGGCCCTCTTGAAAGGTCAAGTGAGCTAGAAACTTGCAATTTGACCCCTTGCAATATACCCATAAGGGTTTTAAGACTTATACCCACTTTGCCTAGTCCCTGGACACTCCCGGTTAACCCGAAAAGCCTTAACTTTCAACATTAACACTTTAACCCCCTCACACGAATTTGATCACAACTTTCTCATACGATAACGAAACTTTATGAAATTTTAATCGTGCATTCTAGTGAGTATAATTTATATTTACAAAGCTTCGGGTTTGCCACAAGGTCACTCAGAGGTATATCTTTAACATGTTGACACATTTAACCCCTGTAGTTTGTAATCTCTCACTTTTAGCTTCGTATGATCCATGATTTATTCGTTTGATGTTATGAACATCATGTAGGGTTATTATGAAGTATATTTATTCACTGTTGACACTTAGAATCCGTATAATCACATACTTTCCATGTTTGTCAACTTTAGTCCTTTTATAACATTTCTTTCACACGTTCAAACATTATGACACGTGTCAACACATTATAGGACGTGAATTTTCGAGGTGTTACAATTTAGGGGTTTTAGAGCATTTGATAAAAGAGAATGACTCACTTTGCAGAATTAGGGTTTTTAATTATTGCCTCTTTGTTTAATTCCTGGGTTCCTAGATAAACACACAATGTAACATGTATTAGTGTATTAGCCCAATTCAACTTTAACGATAATTAAGAGATCTATCGGACAGGGTATTGTACCAGTGATCGGGGTTAGCACACTTTTTACGGAGCAGAGTTTTGAGGTTAAGGGTTTTGGGATTTGAAATGATAGAAAGAGAGAGCGAGAAAGTGAAAATACAATTGAATAGATTGAAATGTCCAATCTTCGTTCTATTTATAGCCGAAAATTAAAGCTGCCGTGTCACGCGACCAGCTTCCTCATCACCGTCGCGTCGCACGACGAGGTGATCTAGGGCTTATGTGGCATGAGTCACCACGTATGCTTGCCATGTACCTGCCACGTGGCAACACGTGACTCCGGGCGAAAAAGGAAGCGTCGTGTCACGCGATGATGCTCAAAACTGGGTTTTCTCGTTTTTCATCCTGGTTCTAGTCGTACGATTTTGGGGTCTCGATTTTGACTTGTTATGGGGCATTTTTGAGGGTTGTTACATAACTATAGTAATATGCTTGTAATGGAATAACATGTATTCAAAATCCTGTAATTTTTTCGAAGAAAACTTTAGCAATAGGCTACTCGAATTAAAGAGAATGAAATGCTCATTAATACGGTGTATTTTTTTAAATGTTAACGTATGAAAAAAAGTATAGTCGTTTAAAAATCAATGAGGGAAATTGTCTCAAGTGAAAAGGACTAAATTACTCTTCAAGCCAATGCCACTTGTCCTTAAATCGTTGTCTCGTAGACTTCGTATGAAAAAATTGTCTTGTATGGGACCATTTCTCTTGTTGTTATATATGATATATATAATTAATTTGTTTTACAAAGACCGAATAAAATGTGACTAAAATAATTAGTTACAAAAAACTGCTAATTAACTTTTATTTAAAAACCAATAAAGTTACAGTCACTTATAAATAATAATGAGTATGACGTGGGTGTGTCAGGTTATACAATCTTGAAATTTCATTTTATATTTGCAAAATAAGTCATCCCGCTTGCGGTATGGGCATATAATGTATATATGTGTGGTCGCTCGGGGGGCAAAAGTGAAAGTGCACTAATTTTAGCGTTATTTTACTAATTTCGTGAAAAGAACGTTAAAAAGGAGGATTGTTAATCATGAATCATGTGATGCCGTTAATAGCCGAAAGAGAACGATGTACATGCAATAATCGGCATTTGTCTTAATTGTTGAGTGTTATGTGCCAAGGCTTGATGCAAAACTATTATTGAGCCGGGGGTCTCACCGAAAGCAGCCTCTCTAATCCTATAAGGTAGAGATAAGACTGTCTATTGCTATTGGTGGGATTTACTAAGTATGATGATGATTTGCAAAATAAGTAAATTTCAATAGACTCCTTTTGTCGTAATATTAGAAAACGTATTGCTTATGTGAAAAATGATATGGAATGATAGAATGACACTTCGGTAAATATATGATTGAAAAGAGGGCCTCTTTGGCTACTGTAGCCAAGAAGCTACTGTAATTGTTATATATATATATATATATAGGGAAAGGTTAACATACAAAAAGCCTTATCGTACTTTATGTACGCGACGCGCGTAACCATCGGATCAGGGAAAAAATCACGCATGGATCAGTTAATCACGCATGGGAGCAGTTAATCACGCATGGGATCATTTTTTTTGGAGATAATCACGCATGGGATCGTAATTACGCAAGTTAAGTTGATAAAAAATGTGATAATCACGCATGGGATAATAATTACGCACGTTCTATTTCTGTCGCGTACGTTAACGTACGTTAAGCCCTTTTGTACATTATACTTTCTATATATATATATATATATATATATGGAGGAGCTCATGCGAGAACCACCCTTATTGCGAGAACCGCGAGAACCAATGTGAACACAACCTAAAATAACTAAAAAAACATAAAAAAAACCTAAAAAAACCTAACCCCCCACCCCCCAAAAAAAAACCTAAACCCCCCCCAAAGCTAAAATGCTAAAAACTAAACCCCCAAAAACCTAAAAAAATCAAAAAAAAAAATCTAAATTTTTTTTATAATATTTTTTATTCTCAAATCGCTCCTTTTAGTGGCAAAAAAAAAATAAATTTTTTTTGGCTTCGAAAAGTAGCGATTTTTATATAAAAAATATTAAAAAAAAAATTTGTGTGATTTTTAGCTATTTTTAGGCATTTTTGGTTGTGTTCACATTGGTTCTCGCAATAAGAGGTGGTTCTCGCATGATCTTCTCCCTATATATATATATATATAGGGGATGGTTCAAATGAAAACCACTTTTATTGTGAAAACTCGAAAACTAACTAAAAAAAACCTAAAAAACACACCAAAATTTTTTTTTATTTTTTTTTTCAATTTTTTTTTATAAAAAATCGCAGGTTTTTGTATATAAAAAAAACTTTTTTTCAAAAAAAAAAATGTATTACACATGTGTATGTGTATTACACATGTGCACTACAAAAAAGATTTTTTTTTTGAATTTTTTTTATAGAGTAAATTGCCATTTTAGTCCCTGAGTTTTGTCCAAATTTGCCATTTTGATCCAAATAGTTTTTTTTTCGCCTAGGGGTCCCTGACTTTTGCATTTTGTTGCCATTTTGATCATTTTGTCTAACTCCATCCAACTCCATCCAATTTTGTCTAACTCCATCCAAAAACCCAGTTTGTACATAATCACTAATGTTTTCAGTTGCCATTTTGATCCAATTCCAAAAAATCAAAAAAAATTCCAAAAAATATAAAAATAAAAAAAATTCAAAAAAATCATAAAAATTCTAAAAAAATTCAAAAAAATCTAAAAATCAAAAAATTCTAAAAAATCATAAAAATTCTAAAAAATCCAAAAAATCATTAAATGTTTCGGCACGAACCGTTTCGACCCGTACCGTTTCGAACCGAACCGTTTCGACCCGTACCGTTTCGACCCATACCGTATCGTACCGAACCGTTTCGACCCGTACCGTACCGTTTCGACCCGTACCGTATCGAACCGAACCGTTTCGACGCGTACCGTACCGTTTCGACCCGTACCGTTTCGACCCGTACCGTATCGAACCGAACCATTTCGACCCGTACCGTTTCGAACCGAACCGTTTCGACCCGTACCGTTTCGACCCGTACCGTTTCGACCCGAACCGTTTCGACCCGTACCGTATCGAACCGAACCGTTTCGACGCGAACCGTTTCGACCCGTACCATTTCGAACCGTACCGTACCGTATCGAACCGTACCGTTTCGAACCGAACCGTACCGTTTCGAACCGAACCGTACCGTTTCGAACCGTACCGTTTCGACCCGTACCATTTCGAACCGTACCGTATCGAACGGTACGGTACGGTACCCGTACCATTTCGAACCGTACCGTACCGTATCGAACCGTACCGTTTCGAACCGAACCGTACCGTTTCGAACCGTACCGTTTCGACCCGTACCATTTCGGTACGGTTCGGTTCGGTTCGAAACGGTACGGTTCGATACGGTACGGTACGGTTCGAAATGGTACGGGTCGAAACGGTACGGTACGGTACGGGTCGAAACGGTTCGGTACGGTACGGGTCGAAACGGTACGGGTCGAACAAGTTCGGTTCGAAACGGTACGGGTCGAAACGGTTCGTGCCGAAACATTTAATGATTTTTTGGATTTTTTAGAATTTTTATGATTTTTTAGAATTTTTTTGATTTTTAGATTTTTTTGAATTTTTTTAGAATTTATATGATTTTTTTGAATTTTTTTGATTTTTAGATTTTTTGGAATTTTTTTTGATTTTTTGGAATTGGATCAAAATGGCAACTGAAAACATTAGTGATTATGTACAAACTGGGTTTTTGGATGGAGTTAGACAAAATTGGATGGAGTTGGATGGAGTTAGACAAAATGATCAAAATGGCAACAAAATGCAAAAGTCAGGGACCCCCAGGCGAAAAAAAAACTATTTGGATCAAAATGGCAAATTTGGACAAAACTCAGGGACTAAAATGGCAATTTACTCTTTTTTTATATACTAAAAGTAGCGAAAATTATTATGCAAAAAAAAATTGGTATGTTTTTTTGGCATTTTTAATTAGTTTTCGAGTTTTCACAATAACTAGTGGTTTTCATTTGAACATTCCCCTATATATATATATAGGGTGGGGTTCGGCTACAAAGTCCATTTTTCCTACAAAGTGTACAAAGTCGTAAAACACCACAATTTCAGCCATAAAACACACTAAAAACCCACAAATAACATATTGAAGATCACTAAAACACAATATCCAAACCCTAACAATCCTTAAAAACTTCAAACACACCATCGTACAACTATGAATATAAAACACAACATGATAATCAACATAAAACACACTAATATTAGTCATTCGATAATCAAAACCTTATCATCCAAAACACAGCACAAAACCCACAAATATGGTGTTTTAGTAATCTTCACTATGTTATTTGTGGGTTTTGAGTGTGTTTTATGACTGAAATTGTGGTGTTCTATGACTTTGTACACTTTGTAGGAAAAATGGACTTTGTAGCCAACTCCCACCCTATATATATATATATAGAGAGAGAGAGAGAGAGAGAGAAATTATAATGTACTTCACGCCTTAACCTACATTAACGTACGCGACCAGATACATAACGTGCGTGATTATTTTTTTTAACCATCTCAACGTGCGTGATTATACTTTCCATGCGTGATTATCACTCTCATGCGTGATTATCACCAAAAATCGGATCCCATGCGTTATTTTTGTGTCCCATGCGTGATTATTGCCTGATCCAACGGTTTACAGCGTCGCGTACGTGAAGTACGATAACGCGTAATGTATGTTAACCGCACTCTATATATATATATAGAGGAAGGTTCAAATGAAAACCACTAGTTATTGTGAAAATTTTTGAACCATCCCCTATATATATATACTAATATATGACGGGGGGGGGGGGGGGGGGGGCAGTGTTCCCTAGGGGACCAAAGCCACGTCGCCTTCCCCGAACCCTCCCCCTTCCCCCACACCCCTTAATAACTCAACTTGACCTATTACCTTATTGCATTTTGCAACTGCTATAGACCTGTGAAACAATGACAATTCATTTCTGGTTATTAATTCCCCCACTTCTATTTACATTCCCCTAATGTTGAAAATAATGATTCATAAATAAATCACCAGTTGATGGTTCTAAGCATAGTCACATGGAACGCGGTACGCTCCGGTACGTGGTACGAAAACGGGTACGCAATTCGGGCCTTTCTAAAAATCGGTACGTTGGGGGGTAGGTTCATTTGGGAACGCTAATTCGGTACATGGTACGGTGTATCCTATGGCGTACCACCGTAGTTTGGTACACATATCATATATATAAAAAAATATAAAATAGATCTTTCATTAAATTTTCAAGAACATAATCAAAAGCTATTTTCTGTGTGCTAGATTGATTGTTACAACATGTATTTATAGTTAACATGGGAAAAAGTTATTGGTGGGAAAAAAACTCTTCAGTTACCTATAAAAAGCGGGAAAAAGTTAATGGAGGGAAAAACTATTCAGGACCTGGTTGTACCGGAATCTGACTTTTGGAACGCCGGAACGCCGTACACCACAAACGGAAACGCGATTGGAACGCTATTATGGTACACAATCGGGAACGGTCGGGAACGGTCCAAATTAGCGATTGGGACGACTCTGTACCCCGATTCGGTACGGCGAATCTGGTACGAAATACAAGGGCATTTTAGCGTTTCCTGTGACTATGGTTCTAAGTACTTTATTATAGATATTGATTTCGATTCGCAACGTCTTAAGTTATCATCTATGTACACCGTAGTTAAGTAATTTGAATATATATCGCAGCCAAAGAAAAACTCATTTCAATTAGTGTTATTCTCCAGCAAAAGCAAGATCCCTACACATGTAAAAGAGCGGTCACAAAACTAAACCGAAATCATTACTACCGGTTTAAACCGAAGCATAAACACGACTAACCATGTCATGAACCATCCTCAGTTATCATCTTCACTGCTCTCATCAATGACAACCACCTTCTTACATTTTGACCTCCTTGCATTTCTGTTTACACTTGTTTCTTTTTCCTCGTCTGCTGAATCGTCACATTGTTCATCATCAGATTCATGCTTTCCAATTACTTCAAGAATCCTCTCTCCATATTTCTGCGTCTTCAATTTACCGATTATCTTCTCCAACTGCAAGCAACATCGAGGAAAAAGGACCCGCGATCAAAGCTAGAAAGAAGCACATGATAAAAGAATAAAACTTTAAACACTTCATTTTATGATTTTATATGGTACCTGTTCAGTTGATTCTGGTTTTTGAGAGCATAGCATGCTGATCTGCTGAGTAGACAGAATAGAGTGAGGGAATATCCCTCCATGCATGGAAGAAAGTTCTTTCCTTAAATTATCAAGCTTAATTTCTAATCCTGTGTGTCTGCTGCGTTTTGATGATTTTGCGAGACTTCTCTGTCCACTAGTAACCTCAAGTGTAATATTCTTTTTCCCTGTGTGACATCATAAAATAGTAAACATGTTGGAAAAAATCAAAAGAACCATCCTTTGGATAACAAAACAATACGGTAATAATGAAATGAAAACAAAGTGTGGATGTTCATAAGCCGATAGAACCAACTGAACCGTCCAAATCGAAGCAAGTTGGCCCGTTCGGCCAGTTTGGGATTCATACGGTTTGGTTGTGAACAAAGGTTTTGGCAGTTTAACAGCCAGCTGGCAGTTTGGAAACTGGAGTTGGTTGTGTCAACCGAACGGGCTGTTTAACCTTTATCATTAAGATTTCTTTTTTTCATTTTCTGGAATATGCAATTATGTATATGTATTATATTCATGAACAATCTTTATGATTTTATAATTATTTTAATACAAAGTTACAAACTAATGATTTTGAAAAATATAAAAAACCGGTTCAAACCGCCAAAACTGCCAATCTGGACAACAAAACTGGTTTGGTCTGTCATTTCCGGAAATGGCAGGTTAGCGGTTTGGCCCAGAATTTTTGTCAAAACCTGCCGAACTGGACCATGAACACCCATAAAAGGAAGTGGCTTACCATGCAATACATGCTTTGCAAGTGGTCCAAGTGTTACATAAGCATTAGTTGCATACGCGGTATGAGAAAATTCTTCTTTCTGCATGAAGAAGATTTCATAGCTAAACGAGTTTATTTAAATTAAGTTGCATATCTTTTTAGAATTATGACATAAGCGCAAAGAAAGCGGGTTTTGTAAGTAATTTATTTCTATAAAGCAGCACTAGAAAAGCAACAATTTTTGAGAAACTGATATACGATTATGTAAAGGCGATTATCATTACCAACACTCGGTGGATAATAAGCTGAATCACAAGATGCTCTAATTCATCCTTCTTCAGCTCAAAGCCTAAACCGTACCATAAGAAGTAATATACTTTTGTCAGAAACCGTTTGTTTCATATGGTGGGCCCAATTTCTGTTCTCCTTGGACCCACAATGATATCTTCATTGCTCGTCAAATAGATTTATGAGAAATGACAACCATGTGGACCCACTAAATGAATAATGGAGCATGTAATATCCAAAAGATGTGAGATTACATACCTACTTCCTTGTTTTTAACTTTGAACTTTTCCACTAACTGTAACATTGTCGCTCTCTGATCCATTTCTTGGATTCCTTGCAGCAAAGTTACAAGAGCTCTAGCATGGCCTGAAACGCAATCCATACCATGTACATCATTTTACCGACAGGTGGCAAGATGGACGGGTCGGGTAACGGGTCAAAATGAGTAATTTCCTTGATTCACAAGTTATAGTTCCATATAGGTAAGGATGCATACCAGAAGCATCAATTTCCTTAACCTCACACAAATCGGCACAATTATCACACATTCCTGCAACATTGTAAAATAAAGTATGGAGTAAAATGCCATTTTCGTCCCCTTAGGTTTGGCCGGTTTTGCGACTTTCATCCAAAGGTTTGTTTTTCCGCATCTGAATCCAAAAGGTTTGAAATCTTGCCATTTTCATCAGGCTCGTCAACTCCATCCATTTTTCTTCGTTAAGTCAGGGGTGTTTCTATCTTTTTTGTTAACTTAAAGGGCAATTCGGTTTTTTCATTTTATGTAAAAGGACCGAATACCCCTGAAAAGGACTGAATTGCCCTTTAAGTTAACAAAACAGCTGAAAACACCCCTGACTTAACGGAGAAAAATGGATGCGGTTAAAGAGCCGGATGAAAATGGCAAGATTTCAAACCTTTTGGATTAAGATGCGGAAAAACAAACCTTTGGACGAAAGTGGCAAAACTAGCCAAACCTCAGGGACGAAAATGGCATTTTACTCTAGAGTATGATACAGCATGACCTGCTTTGCTAAAGAGAAAAAATATTTCAAAACTTTACAAAAGAATAAAATACCATTGCAGTCTTGTAGCGGCTCAGCAAAATGTTTAAAGAAAGCGCTCCGACGGCATTCTCTTTTAGACTGCACTTAGAAAACATATAAATACATAAATAGTAATATGTAAGATATCAATTAATTTTTGAGCAAGCATTAAGGCACTTAATAATCTCTGCAAATTGGCAGGTTTGTGGGATATGAGTATCGAATAGAGAACAATACCTGACAATACCGCACCATGTCATACAGATTTTGCAACCCAGAATTCTCATAGAAGACCATGGAACTCTGCACAAAGAGTGATTTCTAGGTATCATTTAAGTGAACAAACTTATGAAAGAAAAGCCATCCAGCAATTTATACCAAACCTAAAGGTGGGTCAATTTGAGTTATGTTTTATCCCTAACATGTCAAATGGGTTAACTAAAAAGGATATGGGTCAAATGGTATTCAAATGAAATGAATAAAACCTTGTAAATCACATTATTAGAAAAAAAAATCAGATTATTACTATTAAATAACGTAGTTTTTGTAATCATATTTTACACATCAGTTATCTATAAATTTTTAAACAGATGAAAAATGTTTTTACATTCACTTCTGACTCGAATGAAAATTACTCATTTTGACATGAACAGATTTGGACCTGTTACCCAACCCGCCCATATTGCCACCTCTACTTATACCTGTCTAGGCACATCAGCAGGCCTAAAGTAGAGTAGACACTCAGAAGGAAGCCCGTCCCGCCCTGCTCGACCGCTTTCCTGAAATAATAAGAAGTTACAGCCAATAAAATTGCTTGCTATGAATAAGCTTTTTAGGAGGATGCAAACCTGATAGTAAGTCTCCATTGATTTACCTAGGCTGTGATGTATGACAAACCTGACTATAGCAAATTAACGTGTAAGATAAACATTCTAAATCATACAAGCTAAATATACTAATGAATACTAACCATCTGGTTTATTTATTCCCATGCCAAAAGCCACCTGTCAGAAAAGCAGAGCTAAATTTATTAACGGATATTACATCATGGATTTAAAGGTAGTTTTGCCAAACATACCGTCCCGACGATGACCTGCAACTTGCTATTGCTCCACCTGTTGTAGAAGCATAATGTTTTCTTTACAATATGTATGAAAAATATATATATAAAATCAAATTTGACATAGTGTCAACAAAACACAGGTAAAAATCTATAGAAAAAAGGGGGTTAAACTACATTTACCGCATATGGACTTTTTCACGAGCATTTACATCCATATCTGCATGATAATAGTCGGCTGAAACTCCTCTCTCTCGCAATTCCTTTGCAACCTATATTTCTTGAGCATGAAAGAGTATAGTAAATATAATACATGTGCATGATAGCATGAGGGTGACGATACATTAAGTTAAACTTATTTGAGTGCGACACATACCTGCTCACATTCCTTCCGGGAGAAACAATAAACAATTCCAGATTCGTTGTTTGTATACGAACTCTGTATGAAGTCAGCAATGTCATCAATGACCGCTTTTCCAACAGATGATTTATCCCGAACCTGCGATGTCAGCAATACAGTTCAATGACTCATGATGTAAAAGAGACTAATGCAAGAGTGAAAGCCATGATCGTAACAACTTTACCATATAAAAGAGATTTGGCCTGTTGACCGTGCTAACAAATTTTATGCATTTTGGAATGTTTAGCATCTCCATAAGATCTAACTGGACCTTCTTTGTAGCCGTAGCCTGGATAGAAAACAAAACATAGAAATATTAAAAACTAAACCTCTTTTATCCCGAAGTAACTTCACATGTATATAAGCTGGACCCAAAACAATGTAGATGTGGAAAAAGACATACAGTCAAAGCAATAACAGGAACATTGGGAAATTGAGTCTTCAATATACCGAGATTCTTGTAGTCTGGACGGAAGTCATGGCCCCACTGGCTACAACAATGTGCTTCCTGCAAATTACCGAACATATTTCTCAGCAATTTATTTATTTCTTGTTCATATTTGACCCTATTTTTATTTAGAGACTATACAAAAAGTAGAGCTTACGTCAATTGATATCAATGAAAGACGGCCAGCATGATGACACTTTTCAAGTTTGGACACAAATCTCTTGCTCTTGGAAACCTTTTCTGGTGTAACATACAATATTTTAAGGTCCCCTTCACCCTTTTCAAGAGCTTTATATACAAACTTTTCATTGTCCTTGCTAGTTGTTGAGGTTAGCATAGATGCTGGGATCCCTAAAGCAGTCAACCCCATGACCTGAAAACATATATATCTTTACTATAATGTTATTCTAATACTTACTACTTAATGATGAAATGATAGTACGTATACGATATCACAATAAAATGGCACCTGATCTTGGATGAGAGAAAGCAAAGGACTGATGACAAGGGCAATTCCGGGATGTAAAACAGCCGGAAGTTGGTAGCAGAGACTCTTGCCTCCGCCAGCAGCCATAATCACAAGCACATCTCTTTCACTCATGATTGCATTTATAATCTGATAAACGATTTGTATTTTTTTGTGGTTAATATTTTTGTTTATTGTTTAAAAACAGGACAATAGGAAGATAGTTGTCAACAGAGGCTATAGCGTGCTATGTAGCGTATAGGTCATATCTATCTTCTATAATAAAAGAAACCAAGTTTTGGACACGTGTCATTCATAGAATGTATCCTCAAATCTATACTTATCTTATATTAACTAAATAAATAAATAAATAATAAATTAATATTAAATTTTATCATACTTTAATAAAATATTATAATCAAATCTAAATTGTTAATTTAATATATTTTTAAAACAAATACCTCCCTTTCCTACTTATCTTATATTAAATATATAAATAATTAATAAATTAATATTAAATGTTATCCTAATTTATTAAAAATATAATTTTTTTTATTAATTGGTATACAAAATTATATTTATTCAACTCGTGTAAAACACGAGGTTTTTTAAAAAAATAACTTTTTTTATTATTTACTATACAAAGTTACATTTATATAACATGTGTAATACATGAAGTTTTTAAAGATATAACTTTTTATCATTTACTATGTAAAATTAGATTTATTCAACACGTGTAATACACGGGGTTTTTAAGGATATAATTTTTTTATTATTTGGTAGATTTTCAACCCGACTATACACTGTTTTTTTTAAAGATACGACGTTTTTAGTATTTAATATACAAAATTACATTTATTTAATATGTGTAATACACATGATTTTTAAAGATATAACTCTTTTTTAGATCTATTCAACACGTGTAATATACGGGGGTTTTAAGGATGTAATATTTTTATTATTTGGTAGATTTATTCAACCCGATTATACACGGCTTTTCTAAAGATACGACATTTTTAGTATACAAAATTACATTTATTTAATCTGTGTAATACACATGGTTTTTAAAGATATTAACTATTTTTTATTATTTGATATATAAAATTACATTTATTTATTTATTTATTTTTTGAACAGCAAAATTACATTTATTTAACCCGTACAATATACGGGGTTCATAAAGATATAACTTTTTATTATTTAATATATAAAATTACATTTATTCAATCCGTGTAATACACGGGGTTCTAACCTAGTGTCGCTATATAGTATATAGCAATAAATAGTAACATTTTCATTTATTTTATTTTTTTTTTTTCATTTTTTTTTCTCATCTCCACTTCTCGATACCCCAGGTTTGGTCTTATAAAAGTATTTTTCTGTATTTTCCTCATCTCCACTGCTTGATAACATGTATTTTTCTGTTTCTCTACTTCATTGCTTAACATGAAATAGCGGGCGATATTTCGTTGCTATCGCTACATAGCATATAGGTAGCTTGTCGATATTTACAACTAATAGGAAGAAGCGACCAACCTCTCGCTGGTTTGCACGGTAAGTCGGTATGCCGAAAATATTTAACCTAATATCATCAGCTTCATTATCCCATTCAAAAGCCCCCGACCAGTTCTCGGTTTGCGGAGCTGCATTATCCTTTTCAGCCTGTTCCAATCCTTGATAACTTTCCAAAACCGCCTTAAGTTCGGACTGTTTCTCATACAACTTTTCTTGCTTATCAAGCAATCTCTTTATTTCATCTAAAAAAAAACATTCACATTACTAATAATACCATGGCAACACTCACCTAAATAATGTCAAATTAGGGCTTGGATCAAATTCACACACACAAATACACAATTAAACAAAAACAGACCTAACAGTTTATAATTTGAGTTTACATATAGAAAAACACTTTTTCAATACTAATTCAGTAATTCATCACACTCAGAAACTGCAGGTATACATACAACCTATACGTACATCGCGTATATGTAATTGTTGCATCAATATACATATAAAGTGTATGAGGAAAAGGAGAAAACCTTGAACATCTTGAAGCTCCAACTCAACGTTGAGAAGCTCTTCCAGAAGATCCTCTGTGCTACCATTTGCTGCCATTTTCGGACCTTCACGCACCGATTTCACAGCAGGTTGCTTCGAAACCCTCCTGTATCAAAATCAAATAACTCGTTTCCGTAACCAATACCCGAAATTAGGGTCGGGTGACCCGGTGGGTAAAAAGCATACTCACATTATCATTATCGATTTGGTTCAATACTGTACTCAAAATTGAACCCTGGGCTTATAGCTCAGTGATTATGGAAATGAGTGAAGACTCATGACTGAATGATCTCGAGTTCGATTCCTGATCCATCCGTGTTTTACCGGCTTTGCATTGTCGTGCTCTCGGGCGGGTGCAGGGTCGGGTTTTCCCCGGAACTGGTGGCATGGTGGGCTAGGGGTTCCGTGCGTGCAGGTTGGGCTGCCGCGGGCTACCTTTCGGCCAATGAGTGCCGCGTACGGAGTACCCGGCGATTCTTATGTTGGACGTTCAAAAAAAAAGTACTCAAAATTGGAATGGTAACTAAAATACTTATGCATAAGAGAATGACACGTGTGTTAGTGTAGTTGGAAATCATAAAAATTAATATTGGTACCAGTAATGATGATGTTCGGTCGATGCTGGTTCGGTTTATTAGAGTACCGTTACTGTACCGGCACTCGCTATAGGTTACAGACTTACGGTACAAAAAAATGTTACATTGTGAATAGAACACAATTTTCAACGAAGTTTATATTACCACGTTGAGAAAACCGTAAAAACAAATACGGTAGCGGTAATGATGTTGTTTAAACGATAGCGATAGGTTCTTCAGGGTAAAGATTTTTTTAAAACTATATTTGACTGTTCGAATAAAATTATCAGTAAATGCTTTAAAGTAATTATAATAATAATGTTTAACTCGAATTAAGTTGGATTCAAATAAGTAATCCTATATTTAATTAATTGAAAAGTAAAAAGTTAATTAATTCATCGTTAAATTAGTAAATTGATTTTTATGTTTGAATCCAGCTTAATTCAAGTATGTTGTGGTCTCTTGGGTTTTAGCCAATAAATAGAGCAGAAGGTTTCGAAGAAGTTATAAAGAATAATTAGATTTTGCTAAAATTCATTTCATAACAAAACAAGGGAAATCCTATGCCTTTAACAGGCTTACATGGTCCTAGAAAATGGAAAAACATGAGAATGGAAATAACTGTAAATCATGTGAACGTGAGTAATGACATACACCACCCACTACTTCACATTAATTAAACTAAAATAATAAAAATAAACAAAGAAACTTGCAAATTGCTAAGCTGACATATGACGTGGCTACCAAATCAGATAGCGCTTTAGCTATTTTTTTTATCATATAGGAGACACCTTCCTACTAATTATATGAATGCCTCACATCACATCAATAGTTAGTCCGTAGCTATAGCAAATAGGTACACATCTATGTGTTGAAATTTCTGTTAAAACATAAAATATTTAGTTGGCTCTACAAATCGAATCCTGCATAGTGAATTTACTTTATAAAAGGGTCATGCTATTAACACACGGACAAAATTATTTTCACACCTCAAAGCGTCGCGCTTTGGCCATAGCGCGGCGCTATGATCGACAAAAGTGCTTCGATTGACGTTTGAGACATTCCCTACTGTTTGACAGACATAAAGCTGATTGACATGTTTTGTCGTTAACCCTAAGCGCCGCGCTTTGGCCATAGCGCGGCGCTTCGACCCAAATTTTCACTTTTAAAAGCAAACTACTGATTGAGGTTCTTCTTCAGCAGAAAGCTCGGTCTTCTTCTTCTTCACGTTGTTTACAAACATACGTGGGTATTCGAGTGTTTTGTTGTTTGTTGTTTACAAAAAACGATGTCGTGGTTAAACAACTATATTTTCGGTCAATATTCTGACGAGACAGTTGTTCCTGATTCTTACGAGGGGACCGCTATTTCTGACTCGTATGAGAAACCGGTCTCGTCCAACTTGAGGGAGGCAGAGGTTGTATCTGGCATTCGTTATCGTGATAACACGGTGACGCTGGATTTGAATACCCCTGTGGAGGACCCTTACGCACAACAAGGTTATTCGAATTTCGGTTACGGTGGCGAGTACAGCTTTGTACAGCAGGAGTGTGGTCCAAACGACAGTTACGGTTGTCAACAGAGCTTACAAGGTTATTCGAATTTCGGTTACGGTGGCGAGCACAACTTTGAACATCAAGTATATTCGGACCTCGGTGACGATGGTGAGCCGGGGGATGTGTCTGTTGACGAGGAAGGCTGTTACCCGGTTACGTTTTCGTTTGATACAACGCAGACCTGTTCGTCACGTAAAGAGTTGGTGCGTTGGGTACAAGACACGGCAAAAGACAACGGTTACCTCATTGTGACTAAGAGGTCGAATAAAAGAGGAGAGAATTACAAGATTTGGTTTCAATGTACTTTTGGTGGGGAGCATAAGAGTATAGCTACACAGAGGAAAACGGGTAGCAAGAAAATAGGCTGCCCGTTCGAGATGATCGGGTTTTCGGAATCATCCGGAAGTGTTTGGAGGATCGAGGTGACGAAGGCGAAGCATAACCACACTCCTATTGAAAACTTAGAGGGTCACGCGTATGCGAGAAAGCTTTCTTCGGAGGATACAAAACTGGTTAAGGAGCTGACAGAGCAAGACATTCCCAACCAAAGTATCTGGCGAACGCTGACAAAAAACAATCCGGCTAGAAAGCTTATTCCGAAAGATATACACAACGCTGTTCAGAAGATCAACGCCGAAAAAAATGTCGGTAAGTCTCCGATGCAAAAACTTGAAAGCATTCTTCTCGAAAAAAATTACACTTATTACATGCGCACGAATGAGATATCAAACGAAGTTGAAGATGTCTTCTTTGTTCACGAAAGATCATTCAATATGTGGTGTGCCTTCCCGCATGTGCTAATGATTGACGCCACCTACAAAACGAACATGTACAACCTACCATTTGTTCAGGTCGTAGGCATGACGTCGACAAACAAATCGTTTACGGCTGCTTGTGCGGTAATTTCCGCTGAGAAGTCAGAGAACTACCTATGGGTGTTGCAGAGGATCAAGTCTATGCTGGTAGGATGTATGGAACCGCGCGTGATTTTAACAGACAGGGATTTTGCGCTAATGAACGCGTGTGAACAAGTTTTTCCAAAAGCGCATAAGTATCTTTGTCGGTTCCATATTCAACAAAATATTAATAAGAACAGCAAGAAAAAATTCTCTGACAAGGAATGGAAAGAATTCGTACGTAGATTTTGGTTATTGTGCGAGTCTACGACCGAGGAAATATACAAGTATAACTTGGAAAACCTTGAAGCACAGCTGAAAGAAGATGACCGTGAACGTAGGTATTTCTTACATAATTATGTTCAAATTTTATATAATAACAAAAACTGACTATTTACGTTTTTTTTAATTTTAGAGGTTTTTGATTATTTGAAGAAATCCTGGTTGGATCCGTACCGTGAAAAGTTTGTATCATGCTGGATTAACAAAACTATCAACTTTCACCAAACTACGACCAACAGGGTTGAGGGCATGCATGCAACACTAAAAAGTCACTTTCCAAGTCATCGCAACACACTGGATAAACTTGTACTGTATGTTGATCATGTTGTTGATAGACAATACACCGAGATTAGTACAAGCTTTGAAACAAGCCTCCGAAAAGTGATGACGCACCACAAGAAGCAGCCCATGCTTGCATATATTCTCAGAAAGGTTTCAATATATGCGATTGAGCTTTTGAGTAGGGAACTAAAACGTAAGGAAGACGGGTTGAGAGCCTACGGTGCAAGCTGTGGTTGCCAACTTTTTACCAGCTGTGGTTTGCCATGTGCCTGTCGTTTGGAAAAGTTGGAAAATAAAGGTAATTAATATCTTTGACCTTTCTCGTTATGATTCTGCCACCTAATTTGTTTTCATCCACAGGTCAGCAACTCCGGATCACACACATAGACGTGTTCTGGAAGAAGCTTAACTTCAAGCCTGCAAAGAAAAACATAGAGGATATCGATGTAGACGCGGAATTTGAAAAATTGAAACAAAAGATCGATCCAACACCCCCTCAAGTGAAAAGGAGCTTCTTTGAAAAGTTTCAGCAAATCCTCAATCCAGGGAACAATAACAAAAAACCTCCTGCTGTTCTGAAGAAAACTCGTGGTCGCCCAACATTGAAAACGCAGGAAGAAAGAAAGGTTGAAGCCGCTAGAAAAAGCTCGTACATTCCGTCGGAAGAAACTTGGGTCGAGGCCTCAGATGATCTTCCCCGTCACAGCTCGTACATATCACCCGAAGATTCTAGAAGACAAAAGAATACCAAACCGATCAACCTGCACCCTGATTTCCCGATGATCAAGCTCGGTCCTAAGACGGATATAGCGATCCGCAACTACGCATCTCAGATTCCCGAAGTGATCCATCCATACATCGTTAGAATAAAGGACGTGAAACCAGATGGTCATTGTGGGTTTCGATCGGTGGCTGTTGGGTTAGGAGTGAAACAAAATTCATATTTGATGATCCGGAAACAACTTATAAAGGAGTTACGTACGAACGAATCGCTTTGGAGGCAGTTTTTCGATCCGGAAAACATAGGACATTATGATGCGCTGCTTAGACGGATCAATTTCAAGGGGGTGGGACGAGCAGATATCGAAAATTACATGACGATGCCTAACACGGGGTTTCTTATTGCCCAACGATACGGTGTGATTGTTCACACCTTCGACATGCGTGGGAGCAATACAATTTTCCCTCTGCTAGGCGGGCCAAACGAAGCTGAGCAACCTCACCTGGTGGTTGCGGTTGTGTTCGTCGACCATGGGTATTTCATACATGTAGATCTTGGAGGTTGTTATCCAATGCCTCCCCCAAACCCACTCTGGACAGCGAACAGAACAGAGCGCGCAGCAGCCTGGCACACATTATACAGGGATCAGATCAACGCGTACGAAATGCTTACGTATCGTGCCCCTGACCTTAATGTAACCCCATATGTTCACGATGTAGGTTAAATGTGTTTAATAATAATCACGTTTGTGTTTGTTCAATATATGCGTTACATCACGTTAAAAACCGAATGTTACCGACACGACACGACCCAATCAGATTCAATACGCACTTGTACGACCCAAAATGACCATATACATCATAATACTACAATTAATGAAAAAATACGTCATGTTCATGTGCGGTAGGCGGCTGATACACATAACACCTCTCACAGGAGTACTTGTGCTTTCAAACCAAAATGATACGATATAACGGAATAAGACATCACACGTAACCGATTTGATCCGGAACTTGCAGTATAGTCCATATATAATAAAAAATGATGTATAATGGAAAAAACGTAAAATTTAGACTATTATCGACGCGTTTGTGAATTAAAAACAATTTTAAAAAAATTAAAAAAGGCCCAAAGCGCCCCGCTATGTCCAAAGCGGAGCGCTTTGCCCTTAAATAAGAACAGAAGCGCCCCGCTTTGGCCATAGCGGGGCGCTTTGGTCCCTCGTTATACCTGAAGCGAGGCAGCTTCTCCCCCATTTCAACACAAAACACACACAAAAGGTGCGATTACACACACTGATCTCCGGATATCTTCGTTTTCAATCTTTCGACCGCTAAAAGGTAAGATCGAACACCCTTAATCGTTTTGGTTAAATGTAGATGTTTGATATTGTTTTGATTGGGCCGGATTTGATCGATTGCTGGATCTGTTCTTCAAAATGAAGAACCAAAACGCCGCGCCAAGGCCAAAGCGCGGCGCTTTGGTCCAAGTTTATTTATTTTTTTATTATTTGTTTAATAATATTTGTTTAATAATATTTGTTTATTATTTTAATTATATTTAATATTATTTGTTTATTATTTTAATTATATTTAATATTATTTGTTTATTATTTAAATTATATTTAATATTATTTGTTTATTATTTTATATTTAATATTATTTGTTTATTATTTAAATTGTTTAAATAATATTATTTGTTTATTATTTTATATTTAATATTATCTTATCAACGTGCAGGGATGGATTCCTCCGATGACGAGATTGAGCATATGGAGGCTGAGGGAGATGAGGGAGAGCAGGGAGAGCCGGCATGTCCGTACCTGCAGTTTCCGCCGGGGTCACGGGCGAGGGGGAGATGCGCGAGGTTGCGCGCCATCCCCATTGGGGAGCATGTAGGGATAGACTGGGGCCTGCTGGAGACCGTGGGAGAGGCCGCGCGGGCGCGTGAGATAGTTGGACTAGATACTCCTTGGTCGCGCCTATTTGAGTTAGCGATGGAGGACTCGTACCCCGAGCTTACGTGGGAGTTTCTTTCCACGTTTACATACGCGCCGCATCCGGCGGATTACGTGGAGGACCCGGATTTTCCAGTCCACGAGGTTACATTCCGTCTCGCCGGTCAGGAGTTTCATATGAGTGTGCGGCAGTTTGCTGTCCATACAGGTTTGTTTAAATAATATTATTTATTATTTTATATTTATTATCATTTGTTTATTTAATGTTATTTGTTTATTTAATATTATTTGTTTATTATTATTATTTGTTTAGTTAATGTTATTTGTTTATTGAATATTATTTGTTTATTATTATTATTTGTTTATTTAATATTATTTGTTTATACAGGTTTGTACACATAGCCCGAGCTTGATACTGATTTATATACGCAGGCGGTTACGGCGATGGACAGGCAGACGCTTATCAGTTTCTGGAGGGCCATTTCCAGGGTTCCCTTTGGGAAATCCTGGCAAAAGGCCACCACCATTAAAGACCCCTTGTACCGATACCTGCACCATATTATCGCGGCAACTATCGTGCCGCGGGGTTCCAGCAGGGAGAAGGTCAACCTCAATGACCTTTTCTTTCTATACTGCCTACTGCGCCGCCAGCCCTGCGATCTAGCAGCCTGCCTGGCAGATTACTTTGCCACAGCATACCACCGGCAGCTCCGCGGGTTCGTGCACACTGGCTCATTCATCACCGCCATTGCACGCTCGCTAGGGCTCGTGCCCGAGCATGATACGGAGCTGTCCGATCCGGTCCCGTCTACCAGGTTGGGCCGCGCGTCAGTATCTGCCATGCAGATTACCCGTACCTTTGATGTTGGTCTGAGGTTTCGGGGACGTGACGGGCTGATTTGGCATCCGGAGGTGATGCCGGAGGTCATCCCGGTTGTTATTGAGGTGAGGGCTGGAGTGTTAGCCCCTCCTGATGTTCAGGCGGCCGCTCGGCAGGCTCAGCTACAGGCTCTGGGACTCGATGAGTTCCCGGGCCAGCCTCAGGCTGCGGCTCAGGCTCAGGCTGAGGCTGAGGCTCAGGCTCAGGCTCAGCCTGTATTAGAGGATCCGGCTCAGGAGGAGCATATCGAGGAGATCCCGGTACCACCAGTTCAGCCAGCTCCTGAGCCGCCACAGTACCCGCAGCACGTTTACGCTGACCTGCCTCCGGTAGCGCGTGAGGTGGCTCGGGACTTCGACCGGTGCCTCAGACGCCAGGCCACACGCCAGGACTGGATCATCGAGACGCTCGTTTCTCTACGAGAGCTCGCTGGGTTGCCTCCACTTCCCCTCCCACCGTCCCCACCGCACGAGGATTAGTACCTTAGTTTGTTTGTATAGTGTTTTGTTATGTATTATGTAGTCAGTTGTACCTTTTTGTTTTGTATGTACAAACTGATATATATATATATATATATATATATATATATATATATATATATATATATATATATATATATATATGCAGTTAATCTTCTATTTACATCACGTTGGTTTTGAATTGTTTACGTTTAATTCTTATGTTAACAGTTTATAAAGACGCACTTATATTATATACGTTCTATAAAAATAATGACGTAAAAAAACGTAATTATAAAACAACGTATTATAAAACTCAAATACAATTTTTTCCTCCAAAAAACAATACCAAACTAACCCACATCCCACCTATTTAAAAAAAAAAACAACACAACTTCCAACCAACGCTTTTTGTCTTTTTGCACACTCAAAGCGCCCCGCTTTGGCCATAGCGGGGCGCTTTGGCCAAAGTCAACAGACAAGGACTGACAAAGCGGGGCGCTTTGAGTGTGCAAAAAGACAAAGGCCGTGTGCGAATAGACCAGGCCTTATAAAAAGAGTAAATTACGTTTTTGGCCCCTGTGGTTATATCACTTTTACTATATTAGCCCAAAATAAGAATTTTTAACATATCTGCCCCCATGGTCTCTATAACTAACCATTTTGGCCCCTAAGTCTAACCATTTTGGCCCCCATGGTCTCTATAACTAACCATTTTGGCCCTCATGATCTCTAGACTTAGGGGCCAAAATGGTTAGTTATAGAGACCATGGGGGCAAATATGTTAAAAATTCTTATTTTGGGCTAATATAGTAAAAGTGATATAACTACAGGGGCCAAAAACGTAATTTACTCTTATAAAAAAATATAGAGTTGTGGTTGCGCGATGCGAAGGGGAATACATCACTTAGGTTGGTGATTTTAAGGGTGTGCAAAAGCCGGTTCAATTCGGTTTTAACTCATAACCAAAACCAAAATACTAGGCCGTCGAGGCCAAGTTACACCAGATTTATAGATCCAATTGGCGTGAATTAGAACATTCAATTCGGAATATACCTTTAGGTAATATTATGATTTTCTAAATTAATGATGTGTTGTTGGGGGACACATCGGGAGCCACTTCATATCTACAAGTTACAGGTGATCTGTCATTTAGACCGTCGTGCGAATTTCTCTAGGCGAGCTACAAGTTTTAGTGTTCTATCTTTCTAGAATTTTGACTACAAATCTATTACACTCCATCCATATACAGTAGGTGATTTTAGTGTCATCTAGCTATTTTGTGTAACCGGATTTAATTTGTGACCAAATGAGAATTTTAGTCAAAGATCAAACAAGCAGAGCCGGCTCGTTTACAAGTGAGTCGATTTCGAGTAATTTGAACAACGTTAAACCAATGTTCAAAACAGATTCATGTTCCTAAAACGTATGTATATAACATCATTTTGACAAAAAGTGTTAACAAAGTAAAAGAAAGAGCAATACAAGTCACCAAAAATCTTTACAAGAACACAAGCCGTTTTTAAATCTATGAAACCGAGTTCGATCCCTCACGATAATCTCACGCTCATACGCCATAGAAACAAGCTTCATAACCTGATGGCAATCCCCACATATTCTAAGGTTTTTATTCACACGTATTATCGAATCATCACTCGTTTTAAGCAACCCGAAAGACACAGCCAACTTTTCACTGTGATAACTCAACGCATTTTCCTTCTCCTCTGCCCCGATATCATGCAACACATAATCCGTTTCAGGAACATACCCGTGTTCCATTATCCGACACATTATTTCCTCGAGTTTCTTATAGATCTCTTGCATATTCGAATGACTTTTATCTCCGTTTATAAATTTGTGTATCACACCATTCACATCAATGTAACTAAACCCAGGCACTTTTTTCACTTGTTTATTTTTCATTGCGCTTCTCACCTCGCCCACATCTTTCCATCTATGATGAGCCGCGTATATGTTTGATAGTAACACAAACTCACCATCACTGTGTGAACCCATCTCCACAAGCTTCCTTGATGCCTTCTCGCCCATTTCTACATTGCCATACGTCTTACAAGCGCCTAATAACGTTTGCCAAAGAACAACATCCGGTGTTATAGGTATCAAATTGATGATGTCGTATGCCTCATTAAGCCGCCCCGATCTACCCAACAAATCAACCATAGTACCGTAGTGCTTGATGTTGGGAACCACCGACACATCCTTGCTCATTGTTTCAAACAGCCTAACACCTTCATCTACCATACCCGAGTGGTTACAAGCACATAGCGCAGATAGATAACTCACGTTATCCGGTCGAAATCCCTCCTTACTCATTTGGTCGAAAACCTTAAGCGCTTCGGTTCCTTCACTGTTAACCCCTAGAACAATGATCATGGTGTTAAAAGTGACAACAGTTTTTACACACCTCATGTAATTAAAAACCCGATATGCCTCTGCAACATGCCCACATTTCCCAAACATGTCAATCACCGCGTTACAAACATGCTCATTCATATCAAGCTTTTCGTTCTTTACATAACCATACACATTCTTCCCTTCCTGCACCAAGCCCAGTTGCGCACACGCAGAAAGAGCACCAAGAACCGTGATCTCATTCGGCTTAAACCCAACATCTTGCATCGTCTTAAAAAGCTGCAAAGCTTCATCCGGGCGGTCCCCTTGCGCCAGCCCCGCAATCATCGCATTCCAACAAGTCACATCTCTCTCAGGCATTTCATCAAACACTTTATAAGCATAGTCCAAATACCCAGACTTGGCATACACATCCAGTAACGTAGTTTGCAACAAAATATCAGCGATAAACCCGAACCGAACCACCTGAGAATGTATTTGAACAGCTTCATTAACTGCCAGGGCTCGTGAGCAGGCTTTAAGTGTGAAAGAGCATGTGAGGGCATCAGGCTTGCAGGGGAGGACACTCAGGCTTTTGCAGTAGAAGGCGATGGCTCGGGCGGGTTTAACGCTTTGGGCGAGGCCCCGGATAATGGCGTTCCAGTCATTGGTGGCTGGGAAGGTGAGGGTTTGGAAGATGTGGGCAGCGTAAGGGAGGGTGCCGGTGGCTTGGGAGGTGGCGCAATGTTCTATGAATTTGGATCGGGTTAAGTGGAAGAGGCCGGTGGTGATGAGGTGGGATTGAAGCTGCTTGTAGTGGGAGAGTGTGGTGCATTTTTGGAGTAGTGGCTGGATGGTGACGGCCATGCCACCGGCGCCGGAAATTGGTATCTCTTATATCAACTATAACTTAACAGATCATATTACTGGGTTAGCGAACATTTCAAACGGGTCATCGCCCGTCGGTTTGGTTTCATGGTCAGTTTTTTGTCTTAACTTTTGGTCGGTCAGTTTTAAAAATTCCAACTGTAGTGAACGGTTTGGTTTACGATTTACAACGAAAACCGGCCGTATAAAATTGGACCGGACCTTAGAATTAAATCAATGGGAAGTGTATTGGGCAATACGCTTCCCATAGGATTTTGGTTGGTGGATGAATTAAACCAATAGGCATCGTATAGGGCAATACACTTCATATTGATACGATGAACCATTATGCTTCAATATGCCCACCACCGCGTATTTGGGAGAGCCAAGAGGCTGGTGGCGGTTGAGTAGTCGACCTTGGCCACAGCACCCGGTGTCACGGTGGTTGACACTCGTTCCTTTCTGTTAAAAAAAAAAAAGATGATAAGAGCCATATGCTGCTTTTGAAAAAAAAAAATCTATAGGAAGCGTATAGGGCTATACGGTTCCTCTGGTCCCATAATCATTGCATGAAAAGTGTCTGAAAAGTTGTACTTCAAGTACACGTATAGGAAGCGTATAGATCAATACGCTTTGACCCAGAGGAACCGTATAGCCCAATACACTTCCTGTAGGGTTAGGGATGTGCAAATAAAAGGAGGAGATGTGTGGATACCGAGAGCCTTTTGCAATAATAGGACCGACTCAGACTAAACAGTCGGGTATGGTTTTCCATTTTGGGTCATATTTAGTGGGTAAATATTATTGGATTTAAAGTTAGACAGGAGTGTAAGATTTTATCTCATTTTACAACAAAATTGGACCAACTCAAATCGAACAGTCCGGTATGGGATCACATTTTCAATCATATTTAGCGGTAAATACTAAATATTATTGGATTTCAAACATTATAGGGTTTTGTTAAAAAAAATAAATACATAAAATATATTTAAAATTTTTGGATCCCCAGGAAAGTGGGCACGGACAGTCATCCACCTTGATATTACCCTCACTAGTATGGTATGAAACTAACCACAAAAATCAAATTACTTTGGTTCAACCGGCGTAATCATCCATGTCGCACAATAAAAGATAAGATGACCACTCAGGTTTGAAAACTAATGGACCTAACCAGCATTGAAACGGATCCAACCAAGAACTACGTTTTCAAAATATAACTAAGAATCAAATCGTATATGTGGGCTTTGGTTTGATATTGTTTCGTTTTGATTTGTCCATCTGAGCCAAGTTATTCACACCGGTGATGAAGTTCAACATTCGTTGAGACCAACCAAATATGTCAACTGTTCCATGCCATCTAATATCTATGGAACAAACAAAAACAAGTTTTGGGTTGTCATATAGTTGTATGTATGTCGTTAAATAAACGGGTTGCATGCATAAACAAACTGTGGTTAGGTTGGCCTGTTTAATTAATATGGATCGTGTTTGATATGGTTTGTTTAACCATTTTAATTAAACAAATCGAGACACCAAACCATTTGACTCGTTAAGATAATTAAATAAATATATGGGTGATGTTTGGCTTCAACAATTCAACCCGATACGACCAAAAACTACTATTTTTTTACTTCAAATTCAAAAGAAGTACCTTGTCTTAGCTCAGAAAACTCAGGTGTATAAAAACTATGAGATATATCATTAAACATAACATAGACAGTTAGCATGTCACTATCTCAGGTAAGCATAAGTTTTCTAATCTTAAGTTTCTCATGTATATCTTTTACTTGCATATGTACAATATCTTCCCATGAAAAACAACACCTGTAAGATCAAAATCATTGATCCTCCACGAGTTTGTTGAGTAGTAACGTCAAAAGCGCGTCTCTTCTCTCAGCGCGACCCTCTTCTCTAATCCTTCTTTGTTCTTCTTTTTCCCTCCAAGACTGTTCAGTCCTCATCCTCTCCCTTTCCATTCTCTCCATCGATTGACGCCATTCTTGCTCAAACATTTGCCTTTCATAAGCATGTTTCTCCATCAACTGTCTCCATTGCATGTCAATCATCTGCTGCTGCTGAAAGAAATCATGCAAAATCTCTTGAATCGAATTGTTTCCTGAATTCGACGGTTTTGGAGTAGCAGGTTTGTCAATATTTGATGTCTGTGGCTGTTTTCCCCTATCGGGTTTCTTCCTTGGTTGTTGGTCTTTGTATTCGTCTTCATCTTCTGAGATTTCTTCAAGTGATTGATAAGAATCAGTTCTTGCGACCCGTTTCTTTGACTTTGACTGGCTAGAACCGGCTTCAGGGTCAAAGGGTGTCTGTGGTGTGTTTGTTGCTCTTTCGGTGAATAGAGCATGTAGTTCGTTAAAAAATGGGAATGAACGGGTGTTATCGCGATCAGACGTCTCCTTTCCCTAATCAAATATTCAAAATTCAGTTAACAACCATAAAAAAAGTATTGAATCAGATAACTGAGATCATCATTAGAACTTTATAAGCACTTAATTCAACAAAAAATTTGAATTCCTACATCTAAACACATAGTATTAGGGCCCTAAATGTCTAAAATAGTAAAATCACTGTCAACAAGTCAACAACAAAGAACAAGTAATTTAACATATCTAGGGCCAAGTCACACAATGGCTAAGAACCCTACATCAAATTAGCAAGCAATGAAGCGTTAAACATAACTAATTCAAAGAAAACTGAGAAATCGTTAACCTTGTAGCAACAGATGAACTTTTTCCATTTGCATTTACACTATCAGGACTTCTTCTACAGCCTAATCAAATATTCAAAATTCAATTACAAAACCATAAACTCATCCAAATTCTAATGCAAAAACCAAAAAGTATGTCACAACTAACAACCAGCTTTACTTGAATCAAATTACCGAGATCATCATTAATGCATTATATACATCTCAATGCTTATAACTAGGGCTGTCTTTTTTAACCGAAACCCAACCCGAAACCAAAGTCACCCGAACCCGAAGTAGACGAAACCCGAAGAACCCGTAAGTCCGTAACCGAATAACTGTAAACCCGAACTCGAATATAGTTATATGGATGGGTTAACGGGTTGAATAATGGGTAATCGGTTTAAAACAATTAGCCATATTTTTGTAGATGTTTTAAGCCTTGCAATCATCCAATCAATAGCCTGATTTTTTTTCGAGATTGTTTCTTGGTTTAAGAAAGGATTGGCTGACTAATAATCCTCTCCTCTTCCATTACAGCCATATCTTCTAAAACTTTTTTATCACCGAAGTCCATACATAACTTCTAATTTCCATATCTTCAATATCTTCCATAATCAAAATCGTTTCTATAGTGTTCGCTAATAAGTAATAACTAATATTGATATTTTAAAAAGGTTGTACTTTTTAGTTAAACTAGTCCATTTTCTAACCTGAAACCCGATCTAACCTGAACACCGAAGAACCCGAACCTATAAAGGGTCGGTTATCGGGTTATATTTAGCTTTGAGAACCCAAAAACCCCGAAACCCAATTAAAAGAACCCGAAGAACACCCCTGCTTATAACCACTTAATTCAATGATCAATACGAATTCATACATCTAAACACATAAAACTAGGGCCCTAAAAGTCCAAAAGAGTAAAATCACTGCCAACAAACAAGAACAAATTTCCTAAATTAGGGCTAAATCACACAATGTCTAAGAAGTAAGAACCCTACATAAAATTAGGCCCGGCAAAACAGGTCTAATCGTGTTTAACAGGTCACAGACGAGACGACACGATTAACACAAGTATCAAACCTGAATACGACTCGGTTAACTAATTGCTAGCCCTGCATAAAACATTAACAACCAATAAACAAACAATCAAATCAACGAAAACCGAGAAACAACCGATAACCTTATATCGACTGATGAGGTTCTTCCACTTGCATTTACACTGCTCCGGAGTTCTCCTATACCCTAGCCCCTTCATCCTGGCAGCAACCACCTCCCACAAACTCTTATTCCTCTTCGCCACAGTAAAATCCCCCTCTAACCCCCCTCTAATCGCAATCAAATCCCTCGTCTCCTGCTGGCTCCACATCGGCACCCTCTCAGTATCCCCAACACCGCCAGCCACCGCTTGCAGCGGCAACAGCGGCGGCTGCGGCGGCGGAGGTGGAGGTTCAGTCATCATCATATGTGTCAGTCGAGTTAGGGTTTCATTGTTGTTAACCCTGTCTCCACCGCCGCTGCTGCTGCTGTTGCTGTTGCCGCCGAACATGATTTTGTTGATGATATGTGTGGTTTATGAAGTTTGGAAGTGGATTGTGTGGTTCATGTGAGTATGAGACATTGGTGTTGGTGGTTGTGGTGGTGGTTGGACGGTTGAGAGGGTGAATCGGCGGTGTGGGTGGGTGGAGATTTATGCCGGAAAAAGTCAAAAAAGTGCTTTTTGTTGGTTGACTCAAGGTGGGAAAACAAGCACTAGCTGCAGACTTGTGTTTGCCGGTTTTTAATGTCTTTGAAAAGTTTATGTATTTGAAACCGGTCAAAACCAACTAGTAATTTCCTTTTTTTTTTTTTTTTAACGGCCAACAGAATGAATCTGGAGCACTCTCAAGATACTTACCGGAGCAAAACGAAGTACTCCGAGGAGTAATCTGAGTCCACCACTAATCTCGGGGAAAACCCGATAACCACCCGTCTGTAGGCACGACGGTGAAATTACCGGTAAAACCGGTTTGGCTCAAGGATCGAACCCAAGGTTTCCTTGGGTCTCTTATCATTGTCCACCAATGTCTTACTCTGCAACAAGTGGGAGTTGAACTTGCATCTTTAAAGAGAAATTCAAGCCTTCCACCACTTGATCTAGAAATCATTGGCTACCAACTAGTAACTAAGTGGGATTTACTATAACAACTAAAAGAGAGAAGTTAAAAAGTAAAGTTGTGATGGCTTAAATGGATATCGAGATATGTTTTGCATCCATATAAAACCATAAAAATGACTATTGGTACCGATATTGTTCGGATGGAATTGGTTGTGTTTGGTTCATGATGGTATCGGCATTCGTAGAGCCTACGTCTACGATACCATAAAAGTTCTATATTTTGAAAGAAAAAAAAACTTTGTTTTTAATAAATCTATATTGAAATGTTGAGGATTAAAAGTATACATAACTGTGTATTTAGTTTTTTAAAAAGGTTAACGAACACAAATTATTAAAAAAAATTAAATTGAATGGGTTAAAAGTGTATGCTTACTATATAGTAAGGATGTTCAAAATTCGATTTAGATTCGAAAATTCAATACATATTTTACGATAATAAAGGGAATTAGTAAAAATAAGTTGACCTACATTGAATGAAACTTAGAATTACATAGAATGCATTAAACGCGTTTTTTAACGGCTAAATTGTTGTCAACCTCAACCACGTAGAAAGACAAATCCTTATTCAACACCTTGATATCGCTAGACCATATATTTAAGAGTTACAAAAAAATGTTTATAACGTTCAGGGCCGGCCCTAAGAATTTGTGTACCTTGTTCGAGCTTGAAAAAAAGTGCCCTTAGGTCTTAACGAAATTGGGTATTGAGCTCACTAAGATTTAAACCTAATGCCAATGTGCTAATAACTAATCTAAACCATACAAATAGTTTTGTAAGTGGGCCTATATTGGTGTTTGTATGAGTATACCCTATTATATTTTTTTACATGTGCAGTAAGTGGACCTATATTGGTGTTTGTATGAGTATACCATATTAATTTTTTTTACATATGCATATTGGATTTTTTTTAAATAACGTGTCATTCGAAATATCAGGCCCTAGCCGGTGGTCCTCCCCGCACACCCTCAGAGTCGCCCATGATAACGTTAATGTCTTTGCATTTCATAGTGTTCTCATATGTTTAGCTAATGAGAAATTGGTTTTAAAAAGTTTGCACTCAAAATTCATGTTTGTAAGTCGAGTGCATTAACAACTTTTTCTCAGTTATTACTTATTACCAGTGACAGATCTTTAATTTTTAAATAGGGAGGTTAAATTTTTCAGTAAAATTTACGCTACAAAATGAAAAAAAACTGTTTATTTGTTGGCTTGGGTTTAATATGGATTCACATTTAAAATTTTAATTGTTTAAAATTTCTTGTTTAAATGTTTAAAATTTCTGGATATTAAATATAGTTCGCTATGAATAGGGGTGAGCAAAAGGAAAAACCCGACCCTACCCGACCATTACCCGACCCGACCCGAGAACCGATCAAACATAAAATACAGAACCGATTCGCTACCCTAAATATAGGGTCGGTTCTGGTCCATAGGTCCAAGTCGGGTTTCACCATGAAAAAACCGAGAACCGACCCGACCCGACCCTATTTTATATGAAAAATTGGAACCGATCTAAATACCTAGGTACTTCGGTTCGGGTCGGTTAGGTATATTTTCGGTTCGGTTCGGTTAGGTATATTTTCGGTTCGGTTCTCGGTTATTTTCGGTCCGGACCTAAACTTGCTCACCCCTAGCTATGAAACAGTTAATGGAAAAACGCAAACACACATATATTAACCACACTAGGTTATAATCCAGTGTACTATATAACTTAATAATAATAAAATGTTCATAAAAAAACCCATGTGTGGGTTTAATAAATCATGTATTATACGAGTTGAATAAAATATAATATCAAATGTCAACACATACAGTTGTCAATATATAACTTTAAAAAATTGAACTTTAACGTGACTTTATAAATTTTGTTAAGTTAATTTTTAAAATATTTTTTTTAACTATGCATTAATTTTTTTTATATAATTGATAATGCTAATTCAACTTAAGTGTACTTACTTCTTTAAATATCATTTTAACATAGTTAACTTAACTTAAATTAGATTAGATTTATAAATATATAAAAATATACACATATATAAAAATAAAGAACTAAAATTTGGATTTTTATCGCTTTTTTATTATTTGACGTATTTTTACCATTCAAACTATCCAACAACAATAAATATTTTTTTTTAAATCACCGAAAAAGAAAACAACTATTATTTAATCTTCCCTTTTATAATATGTTAACAAACGTCCCTTTGAATTTTGTGATAATTGAAGACATAAATATAAGTTTTAAGTAAAAAAAAATTCATTTAGAAAACTCATAATTAATTAAAATTAAATTAAATTCACATGTTAATATATATATATATATATGGGAAGGTTAACGTACAAGTGTACAATATAAATTACGCACGTTATAAAACTCAAAACCCTAATCACGCATGGTTAAGAATTTTCAACATGCGTGATTAGGGTTTTGAGTTTTACAATGTGCGTAATTTCATATCGTACGCTCGTACGTTAAGGAATATATATATATATATAGAGAGAGAGAGGGGGGGGGGGAAGCTTAACATACATTACGGCTTAACGTACATCACGTACGACAGGTAATTACGCACGTTCATTTTAAAATCACGCACGTTATAACTTAAAAATCCAAAATCACGCATGTTGAAACACAATAATCGCGCATGTTATAGAACAAATCACGCACGTTGTTGTACGTGAAGTACGTTAAGCCGTAATGTACAATATACTTTCTATATATATATATATATATATATATATAGTGTAAGTATCTATGGAAAACCCATTTAATCTAGAAAACTTGGGAAACCTGAATTGTGTGGTCAAGATTGATCCACATCATATCTTTAAACACATGTTAAAAGGGCAAAATAGTCATTTGTTCAAGCCATCATTTCACCATCTCCCCCATCCCATCAAGTCATTTATTACCCATAATTTCATCACTTTTTTTAAAACCAACAATATACAGAACTTGCATCTCTTTCTTTCTTATTTCCCCCCATTTGTTTCTTCTTCCAAAACCCTAAATACCTTTGCTTTCTCCCATCTTCCATGGCTGATTTTCAGGCTTGTTCTCCTAGAGAGAGATAGCTAATGTTTTTTAGAGAGAAACAACAATATTCATCTTGTTTATTTCGGATGTGTTCATGCTTGTTGAAAGCTGATTTCGGGTGTGTTCATGCTTCATCTCACGTCGTCATCTTCATCTCGGGTGTGCTGATGCTTGTTGAAAGCTGATTTCTAGAGTGAGAAACAACAATCTTCATCATATTCATCAAGAACACCAAGAACACATAGAGAGAAGCAAGTTTGAAGATCTTCATCGTGTTCATCACAAGGTTTCTAGATTCGGTAAGTGTTTTTAGAGAGAGAAAGTTGCTATTTTAGAGAGAGAAACAACAATCTCTTGAGTATTTTATTTTGAAAAATCATTTCACACTTGATGTTTTAGTTAAAATGGTTGTTTATAGGTTTTTGTGTAATGGATGTTTTAGAGATGAACATGATTCTTTTGTTAAAATGGTTCTAAAAATGGGTAAATGTTTATGTAATTTGCAGGTTTTTATTTTTGTGTTAAAATCATTTTTGTGGTAAAAAGTTGTGTTTGGTTTGGTTGCTTGTTTGAGGCTTTAGATCTGAATAGTAACTGTTTTTTTGTTGGGTTGGTTGCTTGTTTGGGCTTTTGATCTAAATAGTAACTGTTATTGTGTGTTATACTAGGAGGTAACACATGTTACATGTGTTACAATAAAATTTTACACGTGTATAACACGTAACACATGTTACATACCTGTAGTTACATTTGTGTTAATAAGTTTAACTTTAGGGGATTAACACTGATGTACTTGTTTTGTTCATAGGTGAATGGATGTTTATGTTCAAGATAAAGATGGTTATCAAGACGCAAAGCGTAGCTAGATTTTTGTAACCTTTATGATAGTTTTAGATCATTTTTATATGTTTAAGTTTTTATAAAGTTTTTTGTTACCTTTAAGTATGATTGTAATGTGTGCAATTACTAACACCCCATGATGACAAGTGAGTTTTGTTTTGATTAACATTTGTAACTGGTGTTGGACGTAACATGTGTAACCTATGTGAGAGGTAACTAACTAATAGCAAAGAATGACCTGATAAAATGTTGGTCATATGACTTTGGTACACATGTGTTACATACGTTAAAAGGGTAATACAACATTAACTGTAACCCTTAACATTCCTTTGTTTGATGTTGGTCATACCATTACATCAAACATAGTATAACATTACATGTAACACATAACATCATTAAAAATAAACAATAGCATCATTAAAAGTTGTTGTAAACTACTACATTAAACGTAAACCATAATGTCAGAAAAGGGTAATAAAACATTAACTGTAACCCTTAACATCATTAAAAGTGGCAGCCTACCAAGGCTTTTAAGGTTACAAACATCATATAGTTATGATGACCACAAAAGGGTGATAAAACAACCGGAAATGGATAGTGACTGTTACATTTGTCAACATGTTGTTCATTCATGTAATAGTGACTATTACAAATGGTACAGGTTCTGTATAACATGCGTAATAACTATATAACATGTGCAACATGGTTATACATGTGTTACCATCTAGTGTAACACAAGTTACAACTATATAACATGTGTTACCATCTAGTGTAACACATGTTAAAACTATATAACATGTGTTACAACTATATAACATGTGTTACAACTATATATAGATGTGTTACCAGCTAGTGTAACACATGTAACAACTATATAACATGTGCAACATGGCTATACATGTGTTACCATCTAGCGTAACACATGTTACAAATATGTGTTACATATACGCAGCCCTGTTTTGTCCAATAAAGGGCCGCTCTTACCGTAAGTAACATGTGTAACATTGTTACTACATATGTAGCTAATTACAACTTCCAGGAACCAAAACCCTAGAGGTGTTACATATGTTAACATAAAGAGATTCTCTTAAAATCAGAAGAAGTATTACATCTCGTAAAGAGGAGTATTGTTGAATGTAGGGTATGATCTAGTTCTTCAAACCATTACATCAAACATAATATAACATTACATGTAACACATAACATCATTAAAAATAAACAATAACATCATTAAAAGTTGTTGTAAACTACTACATTAAACGTAAACCATAATGTCAGAAAAGGGTAATATAACATTAACTGTAACCCTTAACATCATTAAAAGTGGCAGCCTACCAAGGCTTTTAAGGTTACAAACATCATATAGTTATGATGACCACAAAAGGGTGATAAAACAACCGGAAATGGATAGTGACTGTTACATTTGTCAACATGTTGTTCATTCATGTAATAGTGACTGTTACATGTTACATATACTAAGTGTTTTATATATGCCAAGTGTGTTTCATACACACATGTAACATGCGTATGCCTTTGTGGTGCATATACTCATGTTACATGTATACGTATGTTATTCACTACATCGTATGTAACACATGTTACTCATGTTACATGTATATGTATGTTATTCACGATATATGTGCCTTCTTTTTATTCACTACATCGTATGTAACACATGTTACTTACATGTTCCACCATGTACTGCATTTACTTACGTAAGATGTGTAACACATGTTACAATTGCTTATTGTTTCCAAGTAACATTAAAGGTATGTACCTTGTTTTCTACTTCATCCTGTGTAACACATGTTACACTTGTTAATTAGTATCAAAGGTTACAATTGAAACAATATGTTGACCACCCAATGCTCGTCTACTACTTTTCTTACAATTGGTAATGAATAAAACATGTTAACTAATAACACATGTAACTGATAACTGGTAACCAAATACATTTCCCACCATAATTATTTAACATCCAGACACCAACATATTACAGAGAAGACCAGAATGGTCATATTGTATTTTGGGTTATGGCCATAATTTATCCCATTCATCGTCCGTTTCTTCTCTTTCTTCATCCCATTCATCGTCCGTTTCTTCGTCTACTTTCTTTCACTTTTTTGGTATCTTACCAGTTTGCGATCTTGTTACTCTCTTTGTTGCTGCAAATAAAACAGGTTTAACACATGTTACTTAATTTCATTAACACTTGTTACATATGTTAAGATAAAGTCAGGTTTAACATATGTTACTTAATTTCATTAACCTAATATGTTTTTGATAAAATAAAGTCAGGTTTAACATATGTTACCTATTTTTATAAAAATAAGACAAGTTTAACACTTGTTAAATAATACAGGTTTAACACATGTTACATAATTTGATAAAAATAAGACAGGTGTAACACATGTTACACTAACATGTTTACCTAATAGGAGAGGTTTAACACATGGTAATAAGATAGGTTTAACACACGTTTACATCATTTGATAAAAATGAGACAGGTTTAACACATGTTACACTAATATGTTTACCTAATCAGGGAGGTTTAACACATGGTACCCTAATAAGAAGGTTTAACATATGTTACGCTAATATGTTTATATGCTTTTTAGTCCGTTGACTTGTACCCTAATATCAGACAAGTATAACACATGTTACGCTAATATATTTATATGCTTTTGAGCCCTTGGACTTGTACCCTAATATCAGAGGTTTACCTAATTTGTTTTTGACAGAAAACAAGGCAGGTCTAATACATGTTACCTAATATGTTTTTGATAAAAAATATAAGACATGTTTAACACATGTTTTTGACAGTAAACAAGACGGATTTAACACATGTTACAAATCAATAGTTTTAACGTGCAGTTGGCAATCCAAAAAAATAAAAAAAATAACCCGAGACTGTTTCTACTCAAATCACACACCGATCGGACCAAAACACCTACCCATCGGAAAAAAACAGAAAACCCAACATTTATCCGATCAAAACACCTACTGATCGGAAAAAAGAAAAAATCATCACCGATCAAAACACCTACTGATAAAAAATCGAACCAAACTTATTGCTTCTGCACTTAGTTCTTGCTTTCTTCCATTTCCGACAACTTTTACCGGTCAGATCATCTTCTCCGGTGCCCCTTTTCTTCTCCGGTCAGATCATCTTCTCCGGTCAGATCATCTTCTTCTCCGGTCAGATCATCTTCTCCGGTCAAAACACCTTTTTCCGGTGCCCCTTATCTTCTCCGGTCAGATCATCTTCTCCGGTGCCCCTTTTCTTCTCCGGTGGGTTTTGGGAAGATCGATTGTTTGAGAGAGAAAGAGATGAATTTGGGTTGAGTATTTTGAAATGTTTGAAATGAGGAGGGGGTATTTGATTAGTTCTTATAGGTATTTGTGCACCTCCTTTAATGCATGTCAAATCACATAATATTATAATATATATAATGTACTACAATTATGGTTGATTTTACCTAAATACATTTCAAGTACTTTTGTTGACCTCATCATTCTATTAAATTTAATTCAAAAAGGCTTCAAAGTTTATGAGCCATTGGATGATCTTGATCAATGGTCATAGATTGGGTTTCCTAGGTTTTCTTAGTAGAAATAAGTTTTCTATACATCTATGCCCTATATATATATATATATATATATATATATATATATATATGGCTTCGGTTCAATTAAGAACCACCACGAGTTGTGAGAACCATGAGAACTCCTACTTTCCGCGCGAGTTAGGCCACAACTTTTTGTACAAACATAAATGAAAATATTATAAACACATTGGTAAAAAAACAAAAACAAAAATTGTCGAGTCGGTAGTTACGCCTGATGTAAATTTTGTTACAGCGATGAAATTTTTATACACCTGATGTAGGTTTTTGCAAGCAACATTTTTTTTGTTGAAGCAAGTGGTTTTTTAAGATTTTTGAGATTTTTTTTTGGAAAAACCCGTTGGAAGACCTAGTTCTCATTGTTCATACAACTCGAGGTGGTTCTCATTTTATCTTTCTTTCCATATATATATGAATGGTTTATTGTACAATAGCCCCTTAACGTGCGACCGGTACGCAACCACTAGATTCGAAATTATGCATGTTATATACATAATTACGCACGTTATAAAAATCAAAACCCGCATGGGTTGTTTCAATCCTGATTACGCATGTTATACTCATAATTACGCACGTTACCAAAAAATCAAAACCCGCATGAGTTTTTCAACCCTAATTACGCATGGGTTGTTTCAACCCTAAATACGCATGTTATCTGCATAATTATGCACGTTATTTGGTGGTTGGGCACCTGTCACACGTTAAGGGCCTTTTGTATTTTTAAACTTGCTCTCTTTATATATACACTACCAATAATTAAATAATAACTATCCATAATTAAGAAAAGGAGAGATGTGAATACAAATAAATAAATGGTCTAGAGTGGTGATAAGTGTTTCCTAACATTTTCTTTTATTATATAGCATAAATATATATATATATATATATATAGAGGTCGGTTATCATACAAATGCCCTTATCGTACATTACGTACGCTACAATCTCAGCCGTCAGATCATCTTCCCGCATTTTAAAATCGCATGTTGTTTTTTTATAACAATTTCGCATGTGATAATTTTTGATGAATTCGCATGTTGTTTTTTTGTACCAATTTCGCATGTGATAATTTTGATGAAATAGCATGTTGTTTTTTTATAACAATTTCGCATGTGATAATTTTTGATGAATTCGCATGTTGTTTTTTGTACCAATTTCGCATGTGTTAATTTTGATGAAATTGCATGTTGTTTTTTGTAACAATTTCGCATGTGGTACAAAAAACAACATGCGAATTCAATGCGGGCAGATGATCGGACGGCTGAGATTGTAGCGTACGTAATGTACGATAAGGAGATTTGTATCCTACCCTTTACCTATATATATATATATATTAAATTAAAATAAAATATAAATAAAAATTGTAAAACTAAAAAAGGGTATGCCAACATTAGTTTGAAATTATCAATTTGAAATTAGATATACAGTATGCACACATTGTTACATGGGTTCAAAGTAAGTAAAAGACATATTTTCTCTACTATTTTCACCGTTAGCTTCAAACTAATTATCTTATCTTACCAATGATACTTGATGTTGCAATAATTAAAATGATCACGCTTTTGGTCAAATCAATAATCACTATCATACCTGCCTAACAAAATGCTGATGTATCATAGTGGGACTTGGTTTGAAATCAAAACTTATCAGAATAATTTGTGATCCATTTGGAGTCTATCAAATTAATTGGAACTAAGATCTATTTGGTTGACAAAACAATCATGTAGTGGTTTTAACCACTTAGTCTAAAATTAAAAAGTTTAATGTATAAGTCCCTAATCACTCATTTTATAACATTTTGAGTCCAACTTTTTAACACTTGAACATTTATAACAAAAAAAACTTAATAATATATGGTTATAATTGTAATACGAATAAATAAAACAACATATTGTATCAAAATCATCTATCTACATATATTTAAACGAATCGTGAGTCCCTGCTAAACAAAACAAAATATTGAAGCAAAATCCTCAAGTTTATTTTCATTTTATTTTCAAAATTACTATGCTAGTTAATTAGTTATTTTCAATTTAATTAGGTTTAAAATATAAAGTTTTTAATTGGGCCAAATTAGTTTAATGGGGTTATTAGATTATAAAACTTTTTTTATTTGGGTAGTTTTAGTAAAAAAAAGGTTAATGGGTTTTAAAATAATTATATATATAAAATATATGTAAAAAATTTTAAAAATTGGGCCTTTAAAAGGGCCTTTGGCATTATCATTGGATGTATTTTTTAATCGTAGTTATTATTAAAATTTTGGTTAATTTTGATGACCCAACTCGAAAAGTGTTTTATCAAGTTGATAGACACACTTCAAAACATGATGACAACTCAAAACCGTAAAAAAAACTTGCGGATCCATCACCCGATAAGAACCAATACTTGCTACGCATAGAAAAGTTAAAACCCGATCAGATGATAACTCTGGTTCATATGAAAACAAAAACGATGGTTTCTTAAAGTAAGTTTCATGTAAAGACTTAGACCACCCGTAGTGGGGGTTATTTTTCAAAAAAAGCCAAAAAAAAACGCCCCCACTCCCATTACATAGGGCGTTTTGGGGGGTTATTTTTGAAAAAAAATTGTGTTAGCGTTATTATTAAAACGCCAAGAAGGGAGTGTGATGGGTTGACTGATCTTTGACCGGCCAATAAGAGTCGGTCAAAAATAGCTATGCCTTGCTGGGAAAAGTGGAAGACTTTCGACATTATTGAGATGTTGTAATCTGTTTGTTTTTCGTTTTTGTTCTGTTTCGTTTCTTTTCTTTTCGTTTGTGTTGTTGTCCCCTCAGCTTCTTGCTGGGTCTTTATATATATATATAAAGTGAGTTTTGCCTTTCAAAAAAAAAAAAAAAAAAGTTAGCTTTTTTTTTTTTTTTTTAATGATTGGAAGGGGCATTATTTGGGCATTATCCCCACTACACCACTTTATGCTATAATATCCCATGTTGACTGGGTTGCCACGTGTCGGATAATGCCCCATGGTGGGGGCATTATAACAATTTACCACTACACATGATCTTATCATCTGAGTTGGTACATAGAGAAAGGTCCCTCACAATTACAAGGCCGTTTTCTAAAATTCGGGTGCCATGTTCCAGTAGACAAAAATGCCCCTAGAATATAAACTTATATATATATATATATATATATAACAAAAAACTCAATAATAGGGGTAAGATCAAATAAAAAGTTTATTTTGCCTAAGTAGGATGAGAAGAAATCTTAATCATTCATTTTTCAAATCAATGGTTAAGATGAAAGTATAGGAGAAAGGAGAATTGCAAGTGTATCTTGGGAAAATCCTATTTGTGGACTTTCTCTCTCCACATGCAAGACAGATGCATATTCCACCCTTATTTTTTAAATGTTCATAACTTTTTTATACGACATTATTTTTTCATAAAAATTTCACCGTAAAATCGAGCATCTTTTTATTTTTAATTTGAGTACCATATTGCTATATAAAATATGAAGACTAAAAAAACCCACTAAAATGTGTTGTATTTCTATGTTGTATAACATTTTTTTGTGCTGGATTTTTGTACTATATTTTTGTGCTGAATTTTTTTTGTCAATTTTTTGTGCTGTATTTTTTTGCCGAATTTTTTCGTTCTATATTTTTTTGTACTAAATTTTTTTTGCTATATTTTTTGTACTACATTTTTTGTGCTAGATTTTTTGTGCTAGATTTTTTTGTACTAGATTTTTTTTGTTCTATTTTTAAAAAACAAAAGGGGTGCCACATGTAATTTTTACTCCTATTTATAAGGACCAAAATGTCTTTCATTCCTACTTATTAGGAGTGCCACATGTTATCATCACAATCCTTCTTAGGCTACTTAGGCAAAATCAACTTTTTAGTGGATCATTCCCCCTCAATAATATATATGGTTAGGGTGGAGGGTATAACCCTCGGGGACTTGTGCGGGGAATGATAGTCACCGCTCGGTGACTATACCGGGTGTTTGAACATGTGCGGTGACCAAGAGAGGGGCATCCAAAATCGGTGAACTCTCACCGAACATGATTGAGTGTGATTGAGAGGAGAGGAGAGAGAGAGAGAAAGGAGGGACCAATCATGTTTTTTTTTTAATTGAGGGGTGTTTGAGTATACCTAGTGATTGAGTGTAAAATAGAGAGTAGAATGGGGAGTTAACATGACATAATACTATTGGGTAGGATTTCACTTAAACACCCTAAGTTGTTTGACTATACCCTCCACCCTTATAACTGTAATACAATAAACAAAATATTATAATAAAATCATCTATTTACATATATTCAAAAGAATCGTGATTCTCTACTAAACAAAACAAAATACCGTAGCAAAATGCGTAAGTTTCTTTTAATTTTTTGGGAAATTGGTTTTTAATAAACCAACCTTTGCCGAATTGGTAATTAATAATCCCACCTACAGACTTGGTGTCTAATAATCCCACGTTTTATTATGTTGGTACTCAATAGACCTCCGTTAGTTTTTTTTTAACTCAAGTTAGTTTTTAAGTTTTATTTATTACACAAACAGTCCCTGTAGTTATAATTTACTAGTTTTAAGTTTCATTTATTACACAAACAGTCCCTGTAGTTATAAAAAAATTCATAAAAATAAAAAAAAAATCAAAAAAATTCAAAAAAAATAAAAAAAAATCAAAAAAATTCTAAAAAATTCTAAAAAAATCAAAAAAATTCTAAAAAATTCTAAAAATATCAAAAAAATTCTAAAAAAATCAAAAAAATCATAAAAATTCAAAAAAATCAAAAAAACTCTAAAAATCATACCGTTTCGACCCGGACCGTTTCGACCCGTACCGTTTCGACCCGTACCGTTTTCGACGCGTACCGTTTAGACCCGGACCGTTTCGACCCGGACCGTTTAGAACGCGTACCGTTTAGACCCGGACCGTTTTCGACGCGTACCGTTTAGACCCGGACCGTTTCGACGCGTACCGTTTAGACCCGGACCGTTTCGACCCGGACCGTTTAGAACGCGTACCGTTTAGACCCGGACCGTTTTCGACGCGTACCGTTTAGACCCGGACCGTTTAGAACGCGTACCGTTTAGACCCGGACCGTTTCGACGCGTACCGTTTAGACCCGGACCGTTTCGACCCGGACCGTTTAGAACGCGTACCGTTTAGACCCGGACCGTTTTCGACGCGTACCGTTTAGACCCGGACCGTTTCGACGCGTACCGTTTAGACCCGGACCGTTTTCGACGCGTACCGTTTAGACCCGGACCGTTTAGAACGCGTACCGTTTAGACCCGGACCGTTTTCGGTGCGGTGGCGGTGGTGGTGGCGGTGGTGGTGGTGGTGGTGGCGGTGCGGTGGTGGTGGTGGTGGTGGTGGTGGTGGCGGTGCGGTGGTGGTGGTGGTGGTGGCGGTGGTGGTGCGGTGGTGGTGGTGGTGGTGGCGGTGGTGGTGGTGGTGGTGGCGGTGCGGTGGTGGTGGTGGTGGTGGTGGTGGCGGTGCGGTAGTGGTGGTGGTGGTGGCGGTGGTGGTGCGGTGGTGGTGGTGGTGGTGGTGGCGGTGGTGGTGGCGGTGCGGTGGTGGTGGTGGCGGTGCGGTGGTGGTGGTGGTGGTGCGGTGGTGGTGGTGGTGGCGGTGGCGGTGGCGGTGGTGGTGGTGCGGTGGTGGTGGTGGTGGTGGTGGTGGTGGTGCGGTGGTGGTGGTGGTGGTGGCGGTGCGGTGGTGGTGGTGGTGGTGGTGGTATGATTTTTAGAGTTTTTTTGAATTTTTTTGATTTTTTTAGAATTTTTTCGAATTATTTTGCTTTTTTTAGAATTTTTTTGATTTTTTTATAATTTTTTTGAATTTTTTTGATTTTTTTTGAATTTTTTTGAATTTTTTTTATTTTTATGAATTTTTTTATAACTACAGGGACTGTTTGTGTAATAAATAAAACTAACTTGAGTTAAAAAAAACTAACGGAGGTCTATTGAGTACCAACATAATGAAACGTGTGATTATTAGACACCAAGTCTGTAGGTGGGATTATTAATTACCAATTCGGCAAATGTTGGTTTATTAAAAACCAATTTCCCTAATTTTTTTAATTACTATGCTGTTGTGAAACTAGCCTATTAACACAGGAATATTGGCAGAATTATAAGGAGAAAAGAACTAATATTTCATTGATAGGTATATTTTACAATGAGATACAATAGTGGTATATATAGGTGTACAAAACTTGCAGAGAAATGTAATCTATTTTTGGTGTTGATAACCACATAATAAATATATTCATAACACTTCCCCTTGGTTATCAACATAATACGCTTGATGCTACCTCGTTAAAAACCTTGCTAGGAAAACCCGGTGGGACAAAACCATAGCTAAGGGAAAAAGAGTGCAGCGTGTAATGCGCATTAGTTCCCCTTGATACTTCTAGATCAGGTATGTTGCCTCATTAAAAACCTTACTAAGAAAACCCAATGAGACAAAACTTAGTCAAGGGAAAAAGAGTGCAACTTAAATAAGTCTCCCCCTCATTTTAACATGTATCCTTTAAGTGACGTATGTCCATCTCTCTTTGAAAGTTGATCAAATCTTTTTGTAGTCAATGATTTGTCGCTCGATCCCTTAATGTGCAATCCTTTATGTAGAGCAATGTTGTATAATCTTCTAACAAGACTTTAGGTGCCTCCTTCCAAAAAATATCATATGTCCAGGCCTGTGTTTAGTTACATTCCTGCATCTACAAGACTTACCAAGCTTGTTTTGATGTGTTAGTAAAATATAATCAAATATCGTTTATACCTAAAATATTTCTTTGAACTCGTTCCAATGTCTCTTCGCTTGACAAAGGTTATATCATGACAATAAGCTCAAGTGAAAGATATTATAACCATACATAGCTAGCAAAACATATTAATGCACATATGCATTTAACGATGGTACTTCTAGAATGAAAATCTCTACTTCGGTAGGAGATGATAATATGCATTTCTTATAACAAGTGACTTAACAACCTTTAACATACTTTAAGCTTCAACTATGTCCATACTAAAATATCCCAACATCATCTTCTAGATGTACTTGAGGGATTGATAAAATATAATTAAATATATACTCGAACTGCAGTTCGAGTAATAATTAGACCGTGCCAATGTCTTTAAAAAATTCTCCCTCTAAAAGCTCGACAGTTTCTCTCGATGATGCCTAGACGTCATCACTGTAAACTGCGATTCTAGTGAACTTTTTGAAAGTAGAATGTTGATAAAACATTGCTAATTTAATCAAACTTATATCCCTCTTTAGGCGAATATCTCGAGTTGTACAACAATCGACCCGACTATTTTAGTCCATACATATTTTGTCAACTTCATCTAGTATGTTCTTGAGGTTTTGACATCAATGCTTCTGGCATTATCAATCCATGAGGGAATTCATTCCATCTTATCCAAATATGCATGTGCTTTCACTCTTCAGAAGTTTTGCTACGTAAATTTGCCCATTTAACACATATATATCTATATTATATGCAAAAAAAATGTCATGAACACTTGATTAGTTGCTTTTATCTCCAAAATCCATATTGTACAATGCGTGTACACTATTTATTGAGATATCATAATCATCATGTACAAGTTTTCTATGTATCATTATTGGTGTACAAGAATTACATCGTTAAGATGTTTCAATTCACCTTTAGGTAACTCATCAGGAGTTCAGTCGTATTTAAATATGAATATGTATACAACGATCATATTGTTCTCGAGAACTTTATTTACATAATAAAAACTTTCAGTATCAAGTGACAAATATTATTCATAAGACGCATGTCAATTCTCTCTTTAATATTATTACCAGACTAGTTAAATATTGGAAAGCTATTGTATCCACCACTGGAGAATACGATTCCTCATAATCAATATTAGGTCTTTGCGAAATCCTTGTGCCACCAATTTTGCCTTATACCATTTACTTTTCATTTATTGATTCACATAAAAGACCTGTTTGTTTCTAATATGTTTTACAACATTTGTTGTATGGACTACTGGTCCAAAAACTTTCCATTTCAATAGAGAATTCAACTCTGCCTCATTTGCGTCTTTTCGTTTTGGCCAATTATTTCTTTGTATTTGTTCATAGGCAGATCTTAAATCTTGATCCTCTCATTTCATTATCACAAGCGCTATATTATTTACAAAAGTATAACGACGTCGATTTTATTTCGATTCCATACATGTCTTAGACATGATATAACTTATCGAGATCTCTTTAGTTTCAGGTACCTGAGGTTCTTCTTGAACCATCATGTCTACCGTCTCTTCAAGAGACCTTTTTAATATAACCCCGACTTGACCATCTTAATTAGTTGCTCCAACTTTCGAGGAATTTTATTATTGGAATCGACTAGTCTACCACGCTTCAGACGTGCAATAGACTCATTACAAACATGTGGTTGCCCTTCTTGGACACTCATCTTAATTGGAGCATTAGCAGTTGGTATATGTGACATAATCACCATTTTAAGGTCAGTTGTCACGGCCCTCGACCCGGTTTGACCCGTTTCAGGAGCCGTGGGACAGAAAATCCCGTGGTATTTATTTAATTGAGTTTAACAGCGGAAGTTTATCATCAGGATCGTTTTAAAGCTAGAATTTTTCCCGATTATTTTATTTCACAACTTGGGATAAAACTCCTGTAATTTACAATACTACTATTTTACGGAGAAATCTTTATATTACAAAACATATTTCTTTATTTTATAATGAGCCACTATCTTAAGCTTGAAATGCTCCCCAGCACTTTTCCTGAATTACAACAGATCACCTGAAACATGTTTGAAAAAGGTTTTGTCAGCGGGAAATAATGAGTGAATCATTCTATTTACTAAAATAACACATTTGTTATAATTTACAGTATTAAGAGCGATTACAATGTTTCTGATATCAAACCAACTACCCACGGTATTTGTCACTCGACCGAATCTGTGACTATGGTCATATCCCCCAATTGGCTGCCCCAATGGTGACGATTATCAAGTAATGTATACAAAACCCCACATACCGGCTGTAACTTGGTGATTACAAAGACTTAATCCCCGTAATTATAACTTTGATAATAAACATGATTTTGAAAGTAATTTGATAAAAAGAGAATGACTCACATTGCAGATTTAACACGGATAGAGTTTACTCTACGGATTAGCCTTGTTAACCTAATTTAAATAATAATGCACACAAAACCGGGTTAGTAATCAATACAGCATTTACGATAACTCACGAGATCAAATTCTCACAACGAACTACAAAGTGCGATACTTCATCCATCGAATTAACGACGAACGACAAAGTATAACCCTAATGTGGGCATCACTTAAACATCCATTGGATATATTGATCGGTCGGAAAATGAATCGTAATAGCGATCGAGTTATTACCCTGTTTTGTGGCAGCACTTCGTGATCAGTGTTTCCTGGATGCATAGTGTACCTAGATTTATGAGCTTCTTCTAAAATCTTAGGTCTTAAGTCTCCCTGCTTAGGTACCCAAATTCTACTTTTGTGGAATCTCCAAATTCCATCGACTCCTTGTTCTAATTCCCTCATTCGTCCTTTCATTCCTTCAGCATCATCTTTGATTGCTGTAGTTTGAACATTCTTCAATTGTTCCATTAAATCTATTTGTAGATTTAATCTGAGAGCACGAATTCGTCGTTGTTTCTCATAATACTTACGACTTAAAGCATCTACAACTACATTTGCTTTTCCTTCATGATATTGAATATCACAGTCGTAGTCGCTTAAGATTTCCATCCATCTCCTTTGCCTCATGTTTAACTCTTTTTGCCCAAATATATATCTTAAACTCTTATGATCTGTATAGATAGTAAACTTACTTCCGTACAGATAATGTCTCCAAATCTTAAGGGCAAAAATTACGGCTCCTAATTCTAAATCATGAGTCGTATAGTTTTCTTCGTGCTTTTTCAATTGCCTTGATGCATACGCAATTACCTTCTTGCGTTGCATAAGCACACATCCAAATCCTAATTTTGAAGCATCACAATATACTTCAAAATCTTCAGTTCCTTCTGGTAAGGCTAAGATTGGAACATGGGTTAGTTTCTGTTTTAAGATTCTAAAAGCTTCTTCTTGTTTGGGTCCCCATTCAAACTTAGTGGCTTTACAGGTTAGCTTAGTTAATGGTACAGCTATCTTGGAAAAATCCTTAATAAACCGTCTATAATATCCAGCTAATCCTATAAAACTTCTAATTTCCATTGCGGATTGTGGAACCTTCCAATTGGTAATTGCTTCTATCTTAGCAGGATCTACATGAATACCTTCATGATTTACCATATGTCCTAAAAATTGCACTTCCTTTAGCCAAAATTCGCATTTCGAGAATTTGGCGTACAGCTTTTCTTTTCTTAACAAAGTTAAGAGTGCATGCAAGTGCTGACAATGTTCGTCCTGACTTTTGGAATAAATAAGTATATCGTCTATGAAGACAATTACAAATTTATCCAAGTACGGTTTACAGATCCTATTCATCATGTCCATGAATGCTGCAGGTGCATTTGTTAACCCGAAGGGCATGACTGTAAACTCGTAATGACCATACCTAGTTCTGAAAGCAGTCTTAGGTATGTCTTCTTCTTGTACCTTCAATTGATGATATCCAGAGCGTAAATCTATCTTAGAAAAATATCTAGCTCCTTGAAGTTGATCAAAAAGATCATCAATCCTAGGTAATGGGTATCGATTCTTAATTGTAACCTTATTCAATTCTCTATAATCAATACACATTCTCATCGAACCATCCTTTTTCTTAACAAACAACACTGGCGCTCCCCACGGGGATGAGCTAGGTTGTATGAATCCTTTACTTAGTAATTCATCTAATTGTTTCTTTAGTTCTAACATTTCGGTAGGAGCTAACCGATAAGGTGCCTTGGCTATCGGTGTAGTTCCAGGTATTAGATGAATCCTAAATTCTACTTCCCTATCTGGTGGTAATCCAGGTAACTCTTCTGGGAATACATCTGAGTATTCTGAGACTACAGGAATTTCCTTGAGTTCTTTTCCCTTAGTACTAATGATTAGTGAAATCATATATACTATTCCTTGCTTTCGTTCATAACTAGCAACTTTCATTACCGATATGAACTTCATGGGTTTACGTGGTTTATCTCCTGTAATCATGATTACTTTTCCAGTAGGTGCTTGAATTTCTATGGAATTCCGATCACAAAGAATTCGAGCATGGTTGGCTATTAACCAATCCATTCCTAATACAACATCGAATTCAGCTAATTTCATAGGTAATAGGTTTGCAGAAAATTTATGATCTGAAAGTTCTATTTCTACTTTTTGCAAAACCTGATCTATTTTAACTGAATTCCCATCTGCGGTTTCGACTGTAAAAATCTGTCTAATGTTGGTTAAAGGTAACTTAAGAGCTTGGCAAAATAAAGTATTTATAAAACTTTGGTTTGCACCAGAGTCAAATAATACTTTTGCGTATACGTTGTGAACTAAGAACGTACCAGCTATTACATCTGGGATGAGTTCAGCTTCTTGAGTGGTTAGCTGGAATGCTCTGACATTCTTCTTAGTAGCTCCTTCGGTCGCCTTGGGTTTGTTATCTACTGGTTTGATCAATTTAGGACATTCTGTTTTATAATGCCCCGCTTCTCCACAGTTAAAACAGATTACGGTTTTCTTTTTGCAGTTTTCTTCACGATGTCCTACAGTTTTGCAAAAATTGCAAGTGATATCGCATCTTCCATAATGTTTCTTTTTGCATTTCCTGCAGAATGACGGAGCTGGAGATTGCCCTGTTCCTTTTCTCTTGAAGCTGTTATTATTACCCACACGAAATCCTTGGGTAATTTTCTGAGCTAGTTCCTTTTTCCTATCTTCATCTCTTGTGCGTACCAGTTCATCGGTTAGGGTATTAGCTAATTCCACAGCATCGTCAATAGTGCGTGGTCTCGCAGCTTTAACGATATTGCGAATTTCACTAATCAATCCCCAAATGTAGCGAGAAATGAGTACCGGTTCTGGCGAAGCCAGTGTTGGTACCACTCTAGCATATTCAAAGAATGTCGAGGTATAACCGCGACAATCTACACCCATCATCCGATGATTTAGAAACTTATTCGTCATCTGTTCCTTTTCATACTCGGGACATAATTTTCTTTCCACAAAACCCTTAAATTCCTCCCAAGTCATAGCATAAGCTATTACTCTTCCTTTTGATTGTAACACAGTGTTCCACCATTCGAGTGCTCCTTCTTTGAAGAGATTTGATACGTACATGACCTGATCATCTTTACCACATTTACTTATTGCAATGACTGCTTCGGTTTTCTCTAACCAACTCAGTGATGCAGTTGCTCCTTCATTGCCTGCAAATTCAGTGGGTTTACAAGCAAGGAATTCTTTGAAAGTGCAACCAGGCGTTGCAGTTTTCATTTTCTTGGGTAATGGAGCTTGATGTGGTTCCCTATTATGATTTACATGATTATTGCCTCCGTTTACACTATTACTGAAGTTATCTTCAGTAATATGTTTACTAGGGACAATTTGTTGCGGTTCAATTGGATTCTTTATAGCAGCAACAAATGCTGGAATAGCATTGGCTATCCCTTGAGCAACAATGTTTTCGATATCTTGCCGAGTCATATATTGATCTCCTGGATGTTGCTCAGACTGATTAACCTCATTTACTGGTTCATTTTCAATGTTTGCCATCTGATAATATATATATAATTTTTATTAGTATCTGATAAATAACAATTATACATAAAAACAATCAAACAATTTCAACACACGTATAGGCAAAACTATCGATTTCTCGATTACATTTTATATATTTGATAGTATGCATCATTACACACCAATATCCTACAGAGTTTTATTCAGAGTTATTTTACAGACTGATTTTACTATTACTTTTACTATTACACAACCACAGTTTTACCATCCTACTATCTCTCGTCACTTGTCGTCCTAAAAACGAAGCTCCCTTTCATCATATTTCCAGGCAATTTGTCCCCCTATTTCCCTGATTCTATTTCCCGCATCCATCAACTTTTCACCAAAATGGCGAAGTTCAGCCATATTTTCGTTACTCATTGGTGGATTAGGTAGGGGTTCCGGATCGACTTGTGGAAAAAAGGAATAAGGATCGTTGACAATATTTTGAAATTGCCAATCATTTGTCCACCATTCGTCCATTTCTAAAGGTTGGGAGTGAACTATGGGTTCTGGGATTGCTGGTTCAAAATTCATAGGGAGTTGATTTTCAATAGGATTGGTAAAAATATTAGTATTAACAGGCTGAATCGTCTCACAGCTTGCCAATAGAAAATCTATTTCTTCTTGAAAAGTCCTTCCCTGGTTTTGTTTGGAGCTCTCTCCAATTTCCATTGGTCTAGAACCTTGTCCCACTTCCATTTCTATATCCTTGGAATATTCCTCAAACTGCATTTCCATTTTCCTAGACTCTTTCTTGACTTCAGGTTCCATCTCCTGCTGTTTAAAACTTTCCTTGGTTATAGTTTCTTTTCCTTTTTCTAAAGGATTGTCTATTTTAGGAAGTTTTGTAACTGGCTTTTTCCTACGTATACGACTTCCCCACACGTAATTCTTTCTTTTCTTTCGTTTTGGCTTGTTCAAAGGTGGAGCCTTGAATTCTACCGGTTGTTCTACATCGGGAAAGTATCCAGTAAATCCTTTGGAAACTTCTATATTCACTGGGTAAAGATTGAGGTTCTGAAAGACTTCAGATATCTCACTCATGCTGATGTAGCATATATGCAAAATGCATAAAATACTAAGTTAAAATCTTACAATAATTTTCATAAATAACTTTTAAATATTATTGCATATTGCGTACTAATTTATTACAAATATAACTGGAAAACATACTAGGGTTTATTGGAAATTTATTTATTGCTGATGGTTTCTAGATTGTAGGAAATAAGATGCTAAAATAATATTTAAAAATTTGCATTTTCTGCTACTGTGGCTAGCATATACAAATTTGCCCATTTCTCATCTAGCTTATCTTCCCAAGGTGATTTATCAATTAATTCCTGGGTTTCCCGTTTAATCTTCTTTTCTCGGATTTGTTCTTTACTTTTCTTAATAATCATACTCATTTTTCTAGGAGAAAGTGGTTCTTCATATTGTGCTTTTCGCACAAATATTCCTTCTTCAGGAATTGTAGGGAGTTTTGAAGATTTGGTTTGGGATGTACTACCCTTCTCATTGGATGATCTATCTAATTTTAAGATAGATGCTTGACAGCTTTTGCTTACCCATACTGTAACTAACAATTAATCAGTTAATAACACACATAATCATATAATTGTAATCAGGAAAAATTAAGTATTTCTAAATACTTAATTAGCTTAACTCAGTGGCTCTGATACCACCTTTTTCTGTCACGGCCCTCGACCCGGTTTGACCCGTTTCAGGAGCCGGGGGACAGAAAATCCCGTGGTATTTATTTAATTGAGTTTAACAGCGGAAGTTTATCATCAGGATCGTTTTAAAGCTAAAATTTTTCCCGATTATTTTATTTCACAACTTGGGATAAAACTCCTGTAATTTACAATACTACTATTTTACGGAGAAATCTTTATATTACAAAACATATTTCTTTATTTTATAATGAGCCACTATCTTAAGCTTGAAATGCTCCCCAGCACTTTTCCTGAATTACAACAGATCACCTGAAACATGTTTGAAAAAGGTTTTGTCAGCGGGAAATACTGAATGAATCATTCTATTTACTAAAATAACACATTTGTTATAATTTACAGTATTAAGAGCGATTACAATGTTTCTGATATCAAACCAACTACCCACGGTATTTGTCACTCGACCGAATCTGTGACTATGGTCATATCCCCCAATTGGCTGCCCCAATGGTGACGATTATCAAGTAATGTATACAAAACCCCACATACCGGCTGTAACTTGGTGATTACAAAGACTTAATCCCCGTAATTATAACTTTGATAATAAACATGATTTTGAAAGTAATTTGATAAAAAGAGAATGACTCACATTGCAGATTTAACACGGATAGAGTTTACTCTACGGATTAGCCTTGTTAACCTAATTTAAATAATAATGCACACAAAACCGGGTTAGTAATCAATACAGCATTTACGATAACTCACGAGATCAAATTCTCACAACGAACGACAAAGTGCGATACTTCATCCATCGAATTAACGACGAACGACAAAGTATAACCCTAATGTGGGCAGCACTTAAACATCCATTGGATATATTGATCGGTCGGAAAATGAATCGTAATAGCGATCGGGTTATTACCCTGTTTTGCGGCAGCACTTCGTGATCAGTGTGTGTTTTTAGACTATTTCTATAATAACTCGGAGTATAATTTGAAACTGAACGTCGCATCAACGCAGAATTGCATCAAACAGACTGTTCTATTTATACTTGAAAAATGCCCCCCTCGCGCCACGCGAGGGGTTCTCTTGTTCCTGTCGCGTGGCGCGACAGGACCTATTCTACCCTAGGGTTGCTTCGTGTCCCAGTAGCTTGGCTGAGTTGGTTTCGTGTAATTTCTAATTTTTTACAGCAAACTGTGTGGATTTTACCGAGTGGGGTTTACCCCCCCTTGAGTTTTAGGGGCCCTAATCCTGATTCTGATTGTTCTGAAAATTTTACCGTTTGTGCAGAATTACTTGGGTTTCTCAATTAGGGTTTCCTAATCAGATAATTAAAATACTAAATAGTACTTTTTGATGAGAGTTGTTACATCAGTGAATGCGTCTGGTAATAGATTCGCTAATCTTTGTATATGAGTTATTCTTTGAACTCTTGGTTCACACTTTTAGTTTTTGAGGATCAATGATAATTCATACCAACTCATTTATTTTCCAACTGCTTTTTATCTCCCACTGATGTTGGGAATGTTAATCCATTGAGATGGATATCAATTAATTTATCATATATTCCCAACCACCTTTTAAGGTCCCATCTTTGTGCGTAGTGGTGGATCAATTTCAATATATGTTGCGCAACCAAATCTTTGATGGGGCATCTTTGGTTCCTGACCAAAAACCAACGATACATGGAGAAAGTATTATGACTTGTTGGCTTGATGTGAATTAATGTTGCATGTAAAATAACATGTCCATAACATATGATCATCGACGTTTAGTGATCATCTCAACAAAACATGTATTCCAATGATGATCAATAACTTGGGAATCCAATTCACTATTTCAACCGAAATAAATATGTCAATATGGAACAATATGCTTGTGATCGCATTAGCTAAGACATAATCACACAAACTTTAGGTTGTGGATTTGATAACCATTTAGACGATGCATCGATTTAAAACACTAAATGGTATCATGTTGGGATATGCATATCCTTTATTCACTTCCAGAATATTTAGGGATTCTCACCCTACTATGGTTGGTAAATAATGAATTTCCCTTAATAGAAAATATTGCATTCTAATTACCCACTTGAAGAATCTTCTAGTTCTTCAAGACGTTTCACATCATCATTGACTCGGGGTGGTCTAATCGGTCATGCCAACTAATTAAATAATTATGATCCATAAACTTCTGGTTTATGATCGTATGTGTATTACTTGCCCATATGTAATACAAAACGTATGATACGAGAGAATATATTATAACTTTAAAGTTCAAACCATCACTTTATACAATCACTCCTTAGTTTGCCACTTTTGTGGTCCATCTCATTATTCTTAGTTTGCCACTTTTGGTGGTTCACCTCATTACTAAGATAATCATTATTACGAATTTCTTAATTATGTCCATGATCACAACATTTTAATGATCATTATATAATCAAATCACTTCAGGGAATGGAATAACCAAACAAGCTTCATAGCTTTCCATTATTTACTTGGTCACACGAATATAAAATCATTTCGATCTTTTCATACTCTCTTAATGATATTGCTACTTCAAGAGCATATCTCATGTGTGATAAATGGAAATTTTTATCCGGTTTTTCAATATAAATAATCTTCTCTTTACATAACATCAATTGAGAAGCAATAACACATACGAGTCATAAAATTTATCGGTCTAAAATCTTATGACCTTTTATAACTTGATAATGAGATTTGAAGAGTATGACACTTCATGTATCATATCTAAGCATACTTATACACTTTTATGAAGTGATAACAAATCATAACTTTAGTTTAAATGTTCTATTCAATATTGTCTATATACAAAAAATGATAGCCTACAACCATAATATCAAACTATACCGTAAACGATATTATAACATGTCAACATAAGAGTTATATTCATTACTTTAGTGTCATTAGTAAAATTGTAGTAATGATAATCTTGGAATAAGCACATTAGACATGATTTATTTAATCTTTCGTATCCATAATAAGAGTACTTTATTACGAAGTATATGAATACTTATCATCACAAATATCTAGAATTTAAAAGCTTTTAAAACTTATCACAACAACACTTCAAAATTTGTGAATATTCCCTATCTGTTTTCTTATCAGATTTAAAAAACAATTCCTTTCAAAAGTTTTGATTAAATATATGAATTGTTTTTACTCATAATTGGAATAGAACATATATAACCTCTAACAATTCACACCCTAAATTAGAAAACGAAAATTATAGAACAATTAAGTTACTTGATGAGAGAAAACTCAAAACCCAACAAGAAAAAAATGGGTAAGGCCATCTTTTAGGGACGTAAACATGTATGAGATTAGTTCGTGTGTTATGTGAATCAAATTATCTAGAACTAACTAATATAAATATATATCATATAAAATTAATATAAAGCACATGTTTATAGCAAACTACACACGAGTAACTACTTTTTCGATAATGTTATGCATTGTAAAACCCAAATTAAAAACTATTGATAGGAATTAAAAGAAATAAAACGTATTGGGATCTCCTCTAAAGTTATAACATATGATTACCCAATATAATATCATTTAAAAGAAATAATGGATCTCAGAACAACAAAAGAGATCATTGTGAAAACTTTTACTAAATAGATCAAATAAAAAGAATTTAACTCCTTGCGAAATTTTCCACCATAATAATTTATGTGTAATATTGTTTCTATAATTAAAATAACTTAAATAAAAATTAATTTATTTTCCAAGTGTGTTCCATAACTAGAAGTTGAAGAACATATTCAGCAGAAATCATAATATGCACATGACAATTAAATATAAGAAAAAAAAACCATGATTTCTAAAACTGTGTACATGTGTATTTAGCATACATCCGAATTTTTTAAGTGAATAAAAATAAGTAGGCAAAAGTGTATATAAAGAATCAGATCTTGATTTTAAAAGTTTTAAAATATTACTTGATGATTGAAGAATCAAAATCACATAGATAAAAATCTCGTAATTCATAGTCAAATACCAAACGTATATAATTTAACTTGTTTATCTCTAACACAACATAAAATTGTATTAATTGAAACATGGTTTATATTTGAGATAATAAAAAATGATAATAAGTTAAATAAACAAAATCGACTTACCTTGTGATGGTGATGATTCCATCAAATTCCAAAAGCAATTCGTGCTGATAACGTGTTGTGAAACTAACCTATTAACACAGGAATATTGGCAGAATTATAAGGAGAAAAGAACTAATATTTCATTGATAGGTATATTTTACAATGAGATACAATAGTGGTATATATAGGTGTACAAAACTTGCAGAGAAATGTAATCTATTTTTGGTGTTGATAACCACATAATAAATATAGGGGGTGGTTCCCCTAAGAAGCCTATTTTGCCTAAGTTGCCTAAGAAGCAATCTACACCATTTTTTTAAACAACCAATGGACCAGATTAGATCCCTAATATTAAACTAGATAAGTAAACAAAATAAAACGCGCGGGGGTATTTTCGTCATAAACAAAAAAATAGTACTGGACAAAAAGCAAAGCAGTTATTGACGATTCAAAAACAGTTCTTCTTCACTCTCTCTCAAAACTTCCCAATCGCTAACAAACGTCCCCTAAAATCGACAATCAGACAGACGAAAATCGAACAAACAACAACAAAAACAACATCAACGATGGATTCAGAGAGTACGTTCCATTTTTTTTTTTTTGCATTTTGGTGTGTATTCGTTTCAATTTTGTACGGTTTTTCTAAGTTTCTTCGAAATCAAATCGATTACACAGGTTCTAAGAGATCTACAAGAAGCCAGAAGCATAAAGAAACAAAACTTGATGACGATTTCGAAGGTTTGTTAAGGATCTGTAAACGAACAGATTTCTAGGGTTTTAATATGTCTAAACTGATTCATGTTCTGCATTTTATAAAACAGATCGATCGTTGTGTTTTAATGAAATAGTGCTGGTTTATTTTTTGTGCTGGTTTATTTTCTGTGCTGGTTTAACCTATGTGCTAGTTTAGTGTTTTAGAAATATCTAGCACAAAGTTGTGGTTGGTTTTCTGGTTTTGAAATCGGTGCTGGTTTAACTTCCGTGCTAGTTTAGTGTTTTTTAAGAAACTAGCACAAAGTTCTAGTTGGTTTTTTGGGTTCCAAATATGTGCTGGTTTACTATCTGTGCTAGTTTATTGTTTTAGAAGAAACTAGCACAAAGGGTTTAGTGTTTTCTAGTAAACTAGCACAAATTCTAGTTGGTTTACCGTCTGTGCTACTTTAGTGTTTTAGAAGAAACTAGCACAAGTGGTTTTTTGGGTTCCAAATCTGTGCTGGTTTACCGACTGTGCTACTTTTAAATTCAGGAGATAAGTAATATAAGTTTCAGTTGCTTTTTTGTGTGTGAAAACAGAGCTGTACAATCCCAAACCACTACAAATTGTACAACCAGGAGAACCAATCCCTACTTTTGATAATGAACCTTTGCATCCCATTCCACTCAAAGTTGTAAGACCAACAAAAAAGGAATATTATATGAGTCCGAAATTTTGGAATGAAGTAGCAATCTGGGGGCCAAGCTATACCAATCATCCTACTTCTGGTGGTGAACCTTCAGATCCCATAAAAGAAGAGATTGATGAGAAACCTGAAATCTCAGTTGTACAACCCAAAAAAGAAGAAGATGATGAAAAACAAAAGATCCCCATCCTACAACCTAAACATGAAGAAGATGAGGAAAAACCTATAATCTTAGTCAAGAATTTTGGAAGGAAGTAGCAATCTAGCCAGCTCCTGCTATGATCATCATGTTTATGTTGTTTGTTTTAGTTTTCTAATGTTATCAATGCTGTTATGTATTATGATCATGTTTTTCTGAACCTTATGTAACAATGATGTTTTGAATTATAAAAATCATGGTTTATTATGTATTAAATGATCAAAATGGTACTGGTTATTGTTTTTTTAATATATAGTACACTTTATAACTTGTGCTGGTTACTATGTTTCTTCTGAAATTACTTGCAGGCTCATCAGACAGTGACTTCGAACAACCGGAAAAGAAACAAAAAACAGCACTAAAAGCTGTTGCCACAAACCTTGAACCTATACGATCAACACTTTTCAAGGAATTTGATAATAAAAAAAGAATTAGAATCAGGAACAGCCCAAAAAACCTTGCTCAATTCATGCAAGTGTTATCTGACGAACAGAAAGCAGAAGTAGATAACATGGGATTTGAAAGCATGAAGAACTTTGATATAACAAAAATACCAACTGATCTGGGATACTGGCTCACTAACAATTATGAACCTACAATCAACACACTGAATCTAGGTACACATAATGTAGTGATAACACCTAACCTAGTACAAGAAGTTCTTGGCATACCAATGGGTAAAGTGAAGGTTAAGGAGACTAAACCATCAATGAGTGATCTAGTTGTTGCAGAGTTTAGAAATCAATTTGAAATTGATGATGAACTGCCAAAAATGCATCATATTATTCATGTTGTGAAAGAACAGAAGGAGAGTGGAAGGCTATTTCAACTGAACTTTCTTGTAATGTTCAACTCAATAATGGCAGAGCTCACACACGGTGGCAGCGTCAACATGAAATTCCTTACAACATTGCAACCTGATGTAGATATTAAGGATGTTGACTGGTGCAGCTACGTGATCGACTGCTTGAACAGAAAGACAACAAGCTGGTTCCAATCTAAAGCAGCACATTACATCGGACCGATAACATTTCTAGTGGTATGTTGTAGTTATCTAAAAATGATCTATATTTATTGTTTTTTATCAAACATAATAACAAAAACTAACTTGTAAATCAATCAGTTGGTTTATGCTCATGATACATACCAAAAAACAAATCCAACACAGAAGATGATACCAGCTGTAATGTATCATAAAAATGATACAATTAAAAAGCTTGGTCCGGTGGTGGAAAGCAATAAAAGAAAGAGAAGTGAAAAAGATGGGAAACCAGCACAGAAACTCACCTTGACAACACAAACACCTACTCAAAAGGTGGTGAAAAGTAAGAAGAAAACAAGTTTGAAAGCAGCAACAACTGGTGAAACAGAAGAAAATGAAAAACGAAAGAATTTGAAGGTAAAACTGAAGATGAAGAAAAAAGCACCAGCTGAACAACCTCTATCCACATATCAAAAAATCTCAAAGGAAACTGATGAAGCTAGAAATCATTACTTTAGTGACTTCCCAGAATCTCTTGACATTACACAAAGTTTGGACATTCCACAATCCCAGGAAAAACTCTCACAAATTCCACCTACAAATCCAACAAGTGGAGTGGTAATTTCTATTTTATTGTGTTTATCTGTAGTATTACTGAAAAAAGTGCTGGTTTAGATGGTTATTGAAAAAATGTGCTACTTTTATGACATTTAGTGTTTGGAATGTTAAATTGTGCTAGTTTATACCTAGTATATGTTAGTTTAATGTTAGAATTTGGAATGTAAAATTGTGCTGATTTATATGCTAAAGTGTGCTGGTTTAAATGGATTGTAAAACTGTGCTAGTTTGAAATGTGCTACTTTTATTGTAAACTTTTATCATGTGTATGTAAAAATAAAAATGGAAAATGTGCTACTTTTACAATTTGTGCTACTTTATAAAAAGAATGTGTTACTTTTACAATTTGTGCTACTTTATAAAAAGAATGTGCTGGTTATCTTTTCAGGAATGGATTTGTCTGATAAAATCCAAAACAAAAGAGCTGGACATGCATGTCAAAGAAACACACGAAATGATTGCAAAATGTTTAACAAAGTACAGAGGTGAGGAGGTTGTGGATGCTGTGGATGAGTGGAGAAAAAGATTGGTAGTATATGGTGAAAAGTACAATTTCGAGAAGCAAGAATCAGAAGCAGGGAATGAAGAAAAGAAAAAAGGAGGAAGTGGAGAGAAGACAGAAGGAGGGAATGAAAAGGAAGAAGGGAATGAAGTTAAACTTACCCAATCACAAAAAAAATGGTGGTCTCACAATTTGATTCAACTCCTTTCAGAATCACCAGTTCAATGTGGCCAGAGATTATAAAAGAAATAGAAAAGGCAGAACAAGCAGCAAGCAGCAAAAAAGATGGTGCTGATCATGGAGTTGGTGGTGAAGAAGAAAAGGATGCAGGTGGAGAAAAGGCTAAAGATGGTAAACCTGATGGGGAAACAACAAAGAAAGGAGGTGAAGATGCTAATGAACCACCAAAGGGAGAAAGTGACACTGCTGGTCAACCAGCAAAGAAAGAAGGAAATGAGGCTGCTGGTCAACCAGCACAGCAAGGAGAGGTTTTTAAAACACCAGAAAAGGAAACCAAAAAAGACAGTGAAAAACAAGAATTCATAGGTGAAGACCTAAACGCCGGAGACCAGAAGAAAAAAAGACAAAGCAAACGTACAACTCACCCTGCCGAACCTTTATGTTCACCATATATGCAGCGAGTTGTACAAATAAAAACAAAAACTGAAAAAATTGAAGAAATGATAGCCGAATGGATGTTCTCGACAGTTGACGACCCCTGGTAAGTATAAAAACCAACAAAATCTTAATTGGATAAAAATAAGTATTTAAACTAATGTGTATTACAACAATGCAGGGTGTTTATATTTGAGACAGCATTTAGCACAACCCTTTCAAGGGTATTTCTGGAGTTGCTTCACCCGAACTTATACATACATGTCCAAGTCCTAACAGCTTGGTCATTGGTACTAAACAGTGAAGAGGTCTACAGAAGCAAAGGTTCACCGGCAAGAGTTTTCTGCCCATGCAACATGCTGGTATGTTTTCTAATATGTGCTGGTTTTAATAACAGATTAGAAAAAGCACATTTAACAAAATGTGCTGGATTATTACACATTGTGCTGGTTTTGAAATATTAATGTTTTATTAATAGCTGGTTAGTCTAATATCATCATCATCATACTCAGTAAATCCCACCAATAGCAAAGCTAAGGTAGGGTCTGAGGAGGGTAAGATGTAGACAGCCTTACCTCTACCCCGTAGGAATAGAGAGGTTGCTTCCAGTGAGACCCCCGGCTCGACTGGTTAGTCTAATATATGAAATGCTATTATTGTGCTGGTTCATAACACATTGTGCTGGTGCTGGTTTATAACACATTGTGCTGGTTTCTGTGCAGGGAGAAAACAATTTCAAACCAAAACTGAACAAAAAGACCTGCACACAAAATTTCAGAGAAAACATTGCCGCGACATTGATGACTACCGGGTTTGAAACTATTAGGAAAGTGGACATGTTGTTCATTCCAATACTACAAAACAAGCACTACTACATTGTATGTTTTGATTTCAAGGGAGAAGACATCAAGATTATAGACAACATGAAAGGGAAAGCAAAAGCACAAAAAATGGCACGTGCTAAAAGAGTGGTAATATATTGATGCCCATTAATTCTGTGCTGTTTATTTTAATTATATTTGTGATGCTTAGGGATTTTGATTTTGAAAATTTTCAAATTACAGAAAGAAATTGTATGTGATTACCTTGAAGTTGAATACCCAACAATGCACCCAAAGATGTCGCCCTTGGAACCAGAAATAATGAAAATGTCGTGGCAAACGGAAAAGAACTTTGTAGATTGTGGTGTCTTTGCAATGAGACACATGGAGACATACACAGGGAAGCATGTGAGCAAGAAGGAATGGGATAGTGGGCTGTCGAAAGAGTCACCGGAACAAGACAAAGAGTTGGTTGAACTGAGATACAAGTATTTAAGCAAAATACTTTTATCCGACATCAACTTAGCGAAAGGTGAAATGATGGAACTGTTAGAGAAGTATGAGAAGATGGAGCCTGAAAAGAAAGAGGAATGCAAGAAAAATGCGGAAAAGAAAATCAATGACAGATTGAACAAGAAATATTGATTGTGTTGGTTGAACAATATAACATTAGTTTGGTAGTTGTCTGTAATATTTTGTGCTGGTTTAACAATTAATATGGTGCTGGTTTAACAATTACATTGTACTGCTTTAACAGTTATATTAGGAAAGTTAATTTTATGCTGGTTTTACAATTAATATTGTGCTGGTTTCACTATGACAATATGTGATGGTTTCATAGAAGAAGTTTAAAATTGTGCTGGTTTTATAATTGTGCTGGTTTTAAAGAACAAAGTTTAAAATTGTGCTGGTTTTAAACAGTATATTGAATGTTGAAAAATCAAATTCTTGACAATTGCATTTACAAATCAACAAAAACTAATAATGTGCTGGTTGAATGTTGTAAACATAATAAGAATACAAGAAATCCAAACTGAAATGAAAAAAATAACAAATCCAAATATCATGATTTCCAAGACACACGACTAACTGCTCTTCTGGGAATCAGCAACAGTAGTCTTCATCTTACAAGTCCGACTATTATGTCCATGACCTCCACATATCAAACAACCTCTAGTTTTAGGTTTCTTTCATATTCTTGAAGATGATACCTCACGAAAAGACTTTAAGCGTTTGTTTGAACCACACCCCTTGTTTCTAATACCACTAGGTGGAAGAATGGTAGCAGAAGACGATGAACATGGCTGATCAGCACGAAGAATATTAGCTAATCTTGCATTCTTGTCAAGTGATTCTGCAGGAAGGTCAGCAGAATCAACCTTCAACTTCGACTCGATCACTTGGTCTCTATACAACGATAACAGGTCCATATTTGTAACAAGACGGTTAACAATATGTTCAGTTGCAGTCATTATCTCACGCACAATGCTGGAAGCACGTTCAACTTGATTACCAGCAGCATTTTGATCAAAACTCGAAACTTTTGTCTTTTTTGGAACAACATCTCTTGTCCAACGCCCCATAACATATTTTTTAGGGAACTCCTTTATACCACAAAGACGAAGAACACAAAAGGCATGCCTACATAGCAAACCATACTGCTCATATCGGTTGCAGCTGCATTTAATTACCATATCCTTAGGAGTAAAAAGAACCTACACAAATAACAAATGCTTTATATTGTGCTAGTTTATAACAAAGTGTGCTGGTTTATATATGTAAAATTCTAATTGTAAATATAAATCACTGTGCTACTTAAAATGTATTGTAAAAAGCAGAACATGTTTGTGCTACTAAAGGTATAAATAAATACCTCATGAAGGCCGGGAAGATTGACCTGTAGAATATAAAACTTAATTGAATCACCAACTTCTTCTTCACGCCTGCACATACAATTCTTGCAAGCAAGTCGAATTTCTTCTTGAACATCAAAAAATATCCCCCGAGTATAAATCTTTACAGCTTCCCGTTCCAATTCATAATTGGTTTTCATGGCAGGTTGTGTGTATTTGGTATCATGATCACGTTTGCTGCGCTTAAACCTCTGAGATTCCATTGCAGTATCAAAATGGCTCAAAAACTCAACTAATGACAATTTTGTGTTGGTTAATTGACCAAAAAAATGATTTTCACTCTCAGACCTAGATGTTGTACGCATAAGACCGGACATATGTTCATGACGATAGTATGCAGGAATCCAATCTGATCTGAGGTTGTACATATCAGACAGCCAGCTGTTACTAGTAAGGTTGTACTTAATCATTAAATCACACCATTGTGTCTCAAACTGTGCTGGTTCAAGAGCATCAGTCCATACAACAGCACATATATCTTCTTTAAAAACCTCATCTTGTGATAGCTCAGTACCAACCTATAACAAAAAAAATAATTAGTATATTAAAACAGCAAACAAATCCTAAAATGTGCTGGTTTATATGTTAAAGTGTGCTAGTTGATGTATAAACTTAAACTAAGATGCTTAAACTGTGATGGTTTAAAGAAAGTGTGCTGGTTTAAAAGTGTGCTGAGTTATATGCCAAAGTGTGCTGGTTTAAAAGTGTGCTGATTTATATGCTAAAGTGTGCTGGTTTAAATGGATTGTTTAAAGTGTGCTGGTTTATATGCTAAAAGTGTGCTGGTTTAATTTATGCTGGTTTAAAAAATTATAACATTGTAAAACTGTGCTGGTTTAAGAAAGTTACCTTTTCAGAAACTTTGATCATTATATGCCACATACACAAACGATGTCTGGTATCTGGGAAAACATCTCGGATGGCAATTTTCATTGCAGGGTCCTGATCAGTCACAACCACCTTAGGTGCAACACCAACAACAACAACAACAACCATACCCAGTATATCCCACAGATAGCAGAGCTATTTATAGGGTCTGGGGAGGGTGGGATGTAGACAGACCTTGCCTCTATCCATAGGGATAGAGAGGCTGCTTCCAGAGAGACCCTCGGCTCGAAAAACTTTGAAGAAGCCATTTATATGATTCAGCAGTTTCAGATGCTAACAAAGAACCAGCAAACGTGACATTGTGATGATGATTATCGATTCCAGTGAACGGAACAAATACCAAGTCATACCTAAAAATTGAATTGATTATATTACAACTGCTTGCTGAATTGTGCTAGTTTAATAAAAATATGAATAAATGATCTACAAAAAATGAATAAAATACCTGTTCGTACGGAACGTAGCATCAAAAGACATAACATCCCCAAAGACCTCATAATTCAGTTTCATTTCTTCATCAGCCCAAAATAATCCAGCAAGAGAACCTTTTTCATCACAATAAAATTCACAAGAAAAATTCGGCAAATACAGCTTCTTCTTCATAAGACGTTGGACAGCCATGTCCACATCAAACTCTCCAATGAACAAATTAATATCTCTTTTAAAATTTTTACAATCAGTAGACGTCACTCCAACCTTATCAAATCCACCACGAATCTTTCTCATAAGGTTGAATGCCCTAACTGGACCAATATTCATCTCAGAAAAATCAGAAAGCAGTTGCTCTTCAGTGAATGTCAACTTTCTAGACGAAGCTAAAAGATGATAATCCTCTTCATCAACAAAAGAATGATTATGCTCCTCAAATACATGAGAAATTCTATAAGTATTTTTTGGAGTTAAAGACATACGGATGTGTGCCTTACATCCGGTACGTTTAGAAGGTCTCCTCCTTCGGTCATTTAACTTTTTATCAGCACCAACACTATCATTTACCGTGTCAACAGCACAGGATGTCGCTGAACCCTCTTTCGCACAAACAAAGTACTTTCTAATCACAACACCATTTTTTGAAGATTGAGTATGCTTTCGACCCTCAAACCCAGATAACTTAGCATACTTCTTATAGAAATTAAAGGCAGAATCAATTGACTGGAAATGCATACCAACTACAGGTTTGGAAGAATCTGGAACAATAGGAGTATAATACTGATTACCAGTAGTTGGACAGATACGAACTCCTGAACAAATCAAAAAACCAGAACAAATAAAAGATATCAGCACAAACTTTACAATAAACCAGCACAAAAAACAAGCACAACTTTACCAGGCAAACTAGCACAAAATAAAGATATCAGCACAACTTTACAAAACTACACTTTAAAATATGATGTAATATAAAAAAACCAGCACAACTTCAAAAAACCAGCACAACTTCAGAACTACACTTTTAAATAAAAACCAGCACAACTTAGATCAAAACTAAAAACCTAAAAAGTAGATGAAATTAAAACTAGAAGGTATTTTACCATCGACAGTAGTAGACATCATTAAAATAGAGGAGGATAAATCAGCAAATCAATGAATGAACAGAGGAGCTAGGGTTCCAGCAAATCGATGAAAACGATGAACGATTCAGCAGGATTGATCTCAATCTCGCAGGTACCGGCAAATCGATGAAAACGATGAACGATTCAGCAGGATTGAGATTGAGATTTGCGATTGATTTAGATGTGGTCAGATGATGAAAACGATTGAATGAGATGTGGTCAGATGATGAAGCTCAATGAATGAATGAATGAAAAATATGAAAGAAGGAATGAAAATCGTGTGATTAAAACTAAGTACAGATCTGTTTGAAATTTGCATTTTCCAATATTACCCTTTCACCTAAATTAATGAGATTGCCACATGTAAGCTCAAGATTGCTTCTTAGGAAACTTAGGGAAGATTAAATTCTTAGTTGAACCTCTACCAATAAATATATTCATAACATATGCAAGTTAATTAGTTATTTTTAATTTAACTAGGTTTATTATGGTCGCCGCGTTGCGGCGTACTTCTTTTGTGATTTAATCTGTGTTTATATGTATTTTGAAATCACTGCGAGAGCCTTGCGCATAGAACCACTGACAAAAATTAAAAAAATGTAAAAAAAAAAACACTAAAAGAGAACCTGAAGAAAATCAACAAAAAAAGTTATATGGTAATGATGTTCGTATGAAACTCATGGTCAGATATGAGCCAATGGTATTGGGTATCGGTACCGAATTTCCCGAAATATATTAAGTAACAATTCGGTACCGACTTTTGGCGTTCATGGTACCGGTTCGCCACCGGTTTTACCTTCATAAACCAGTACCGTAACCAGCATTTTTGATACAAGTACCGATTCGGATTCGGTATCGGTTGGCACCGTGCTCATCCCTACCCCTGAAACTAAAATAAAGAAATCATTAAAAGTTAAAGAAAACCAACAAAAAGTTGTGCGATAGCGTTATTGTTCGTACAATCGTACGGTACTCGTGATTAACGATGAAACAGAGATACCATGTAGCATTAAAACACTATTCATTAACTTTGTTTATATAGGTAATATATAGGTAATATGTAATAGTTAATATAATAGATATAAAAAAAATGTAAAGAGTGGGACTTGAACCCATCCCCTTTGCAAACTAAAACACCACACAAATCACTTTACCAAACATACAAATAGATCATGTTAAAGAAACCTAAAGTATATAAACAATAACATCAAAGGATGGAACTCACTATAAAGAAGTCAACAAAGACAACCAACCAATATGGAAAATTTACTATTCGTTACCATTCATCATGATGTGACAACTACTATTCATAATCTTGGTTTATTAATATATAGGATAATTATGTTTAAACTATAAAGTTTTTAATTGGGCAAATTTAGTTTAAGGAGATACATGATAAATGAAGGGTTCAAATGAGAAAGATTTTTGTAAGAAGAAAAAAGAAAAAGTTTCAACCAATAAGAATGCTTCATTTTACTTTATTTAATATTTACATTAATTTTAATATAAGGGTATAATGGTAAACTTACATAAATCATTAATTTGTATTCTTCCCTTTAATAACTAATTAAATTAAATTTGTAATTCTTTTCAAAATATATATACCTTTTCCAAATAAAAAAAAACAACTTAATTTAAAGTGTAGAATAAATTACTAGTTGTGTATGATAAATTACGAGTTGTGTAGGATATATTTCGAGGTGTGTAGGATAAATTTCGACTGTGTAGGATAAAATTCTATAATGTGTAGGGTATATGTAGGAAAATTTCGATATGTGTAGGTTTTGTAGATTATATGTAGGATAATTAATGATTAGTTGACAAATTAATTAAAGAGAGAAAAATTAATGATATGAGTTATAAATAAAATAGTATTTTACTAATATGCCATTTCCTCTTTTTCTTCTTATATTAAATTTTTATCTCAAATGAACCTTCCCCTACATGATAATTGGGTTAAAGATGAGTCATGTCGATAACTAAGAAGGTTAAGATCATTAGGTTATAAGAGTTTGTTTAATGGGGTATTGGATTTTAATAATCCAAAGTTTCACCCATTGGCCACTAATAATCCCAACTTCAAAAATTCCCTGTAATAATCCCAACTTGTATGATTTTGGCCACCAATGATCCTTGTCTAACTGGGTTAGTTAAAAGTGACGTGGCAAGTGACGTGTTTAAAACTTGAAAGATTTTGGCCACCAATAATCCCAAGTTTCACTAATTGGCCGGTAATAATCCTCCAGTCACCACCATCATCTCCTCCAGTCACCACCATCATCTCCGACCACCTCGTCCTCCTCCACTGCCACCACCATCTCCTCCAGCCACCACCATCATCTCCGACCACCACCTCCATCATCTGCCACCGGAAACCACTATCACCTGCGACCACCTCCATCACCTACCCAACTCCGGTGACCTGCAACTTATTCCGACGACCTTCTTTACCCCTGAAACCACCAAAGGAGACCACCACTTGTCATCTCCAACCTCTAGTGACCTTCTCCGCCGCTCAAAACTTCAAAATTTCCATCATATCTAGGTATCACGTTTTTCCGGTGAGGCGGTTGGAGTTGTGGATGGCAGTTTAATGGTGGTGGCCGGAGGTTGGAAGGGTGGGGTGTTCGGTGGATATGGTGAATCGGAGGTGATAGTGTTTTTCCGGTGCTGGAAGACTGTGGGTGGAGGTGGAGGTGGTCGGAGGTGATGGTGGTGGTCGGAGATGATGGTGGTGGCTGGAGGAGATGGTGGTGGCAGTGGAGGAGGAGGAGGTGGAGGTGGAGGTCGGAGATGATGGTGGTGACTGGAGGAGATGGTGGTGGCAGTGGAGGAGATGGAGGTGGTCGGAGATGATGGTGGTGACTGGAGGAGATGATGGTGGTGACTGGAGGATTATTACCGGCCAATTAGTGAAACTTGGGATTATTGGTGGCCAAAATCTTTCAAGTTTTAAACACGTCAGCTGCCACGTCACTTGCCACGTCACTTTTAACTAACCCGGTTAGACAAGGATCATTGGTGGCCAAAATCATACAAGTTGGGATTATTACAGGGAATTTTTGAAGTTGGGATTATTAGTGGCCAATGGGTGAAACTTTGGATTATTAAAATCCAATACCCCTTGTTTAATTGGGTTAGTTTTAATACAACGGTTAATGGGTTTTAAACTTTATAAAATTCTGTTTTAAAATAATTTTATATATTAACTATATATGTAAAAAAAATTAAAAATTTCGGCCCTTAAAAGAAGGGCCTTGGCATTACAATTGTTTGTAACTTTGTATTTAGTTTGTGAATAGTATCTCATCATTTAAAGGTTGTCATATGGCAAGCCTTTTTTTTTCTTTTTTTCATTTAATAAATAGTATCTTCTTCATTCAAAGCTTGGTACGTGACAAACTTTTTTTTTTCCATTTATCCATCTTTTATCAAAATACTGGTACGGTCCTATTCGGTCTTGGTAAAATCGGCACCAGCCTGGTACAGAAAATATCAAATGTCGGTACCGAATTGATATTGACAATTTTTAGTTCGGGAAATTAACCAATACCATTTCCTCATCCCTGATCACGGGTAGCGTACAAACATCAACGGTATCGTACAACTTTTTTTATTGATTTTCTTCAACTTTTAGTGTTTCCTTTTTTTAGTTTCAGTGCTAGGGTTGAGCTCGGTGCCAACCGATACTAAATCGGTACTGGTACCGAAAATACCGGTTACGGTACGGTATATGAAGGTAAAAACTGGTAGCAAACCGGTACAAGGAACGCTAAAAGTTGCTACCGAATTGACTTAAAATCTTTCGGTTCAGGAAATTCGGTATTTTTTTTCCATTTATCCATCTTTTATCAAAATACCGGTACAGTCCTGTTCGATCTCGGTACATGAAGGTAAAAACCGGAACCAGCCTGGTACAGAAAACATCAAACGTCGATACCGAATTGATATTGAAAATTTTTTGTTCGGGAACTCCTATTCTCCTAACCAATACCATTTGCTCATCCCTAATTGGTACTGGTACCGAAAATACCGGTTACGGTACATGTATATGAAGGTAAAAACTGGTAGCAAACCGGTACCAGGAATGCCAAAGTTGCTACCGAATTGACTTAAAATCTTTCGGTTCGGAAAATTCGGTACCGGTACCCAATACCATTTGCTCATATCTGACCACGGGTGTCATACGAACAACATCATTACCATAAAACCTTTTTTGTTGATTTTCTTTCGGTTATCTTATACTGTTTTTTTTCTACATTTTCTTTTTATTCTTGTCAGCGGTTCTGTGCGTAACGTGCTCTTAGTGATTTCAAAACACATGTAAACAAAGACTAAATGAGAAAAGAAGTTTGCCGCAACACGGCCATAGTGATAAACCTAGTTGTTATTAAAATTTTGGTTAGTTTCAATCATAGTTGCAAAAGTCGCTAGGCGCTCCCTAGTCGGATTCGGGAGTACTCGGGAAGTACTCGGCCTAGGCGGAGATTACTCGGGGAGTAATTAGGCTAGATGAACAGTACTCGGGCCTCGGCAACCTACCTTGTAGCGAGTACTCGGAGGGCAGGACTTTCACAACCATGGTTTCAATGACCCAACTCGAAAAAGGTTTTTCAAGTTGATAGACACACTTTAACATGATGACAACTCATAACCGTAAAAAAACTTGCGGATCCATCACCCAATAAGAACCGGTACTTTCTATGCATAGAAAAGTGAGCCTGGTTACATGATAATTGTGGTTCATATAAAAACAAAAATGATGGTTCCTTGAAGTAAATTTCATGTAAAGACTTCTCATTCGAGTTGGTGCACAGAGAAGGGTCACTCACAATGCAGGGCCGTCTCTCAAAATTTGGCACCTCACTCACAATGCAGTGCCGTCTCTCAGAATATGGGTGCCGTGTGCCAGTAGACAAAAATGCCCCTAAAATATAAACTTATATCCATATAACAAAAAAACTCAATAATATAGAGTATAAGGTTAGAATTGTAATACCAATAAACAAAATAAAATATTGTAGCAAAATCATCTATTTACATATATTTAACCGAATAGTGAGTCTCTACTAAACAAAACAAAATATCGTAGCAAAAAATCCTCAAGTTTCTTTTCTTCTCCTTCTTCTTCTTTTTTTTTTTTTTTCAAAATTACCATGCTAGTCAATTAGTTAATTTTAATTTGACTAGTCTTAAGCCCCCCACGTTGCGGTGCAGGGGGTGTAAAAGCATGCTACCAGCGTTGTAGGTTGGGGGCGTAAAACCATGCTAAATAGCAACCAAACGATGACCAAAACCAGAAAAAAGCGTAAGATAAAAACACGAATTTCTAACACCAAGTGACGTAAAACACAGACGGAGTCGAATTTATACTGACACATATTAGAAAGTCGAGAGGGTAAGTATATCCAAGGGAGCAAATGTGACCACCAAACTCCGTGCTAAGTAACAACCAAATAACGACCAAATTCGGAAGAAAACGTAAAATAAAAAGTAATAAAAAAAACTTAATTCATTTACGTTTTGTGGAGAATTATAAAAAACCAAAGTTTTGTTACAAAAATGAAAACCCTAAAGTTCACCATGGGAAAAAAGACAAAATAGTTACTATTCATCTCCATGTTATGAATTAATATATATATATAGAATTAGGTTTATAATATAAAGTTTTTAATTGGACAAGATTATTTTAAAGGGGTATATGTTTAGATGAGTCATATCCCTAACTAAGAAGGTTAAGGTTATAAAACTTTGGTTAACTGGGTTAGTTTTACTAAAAAAGGGTAATGGGTTTTAATTAACTATATAAAATTGTGCTTTAAAATAATTTTATATATAAAATATAGGGATATTGGCCTCTATTAATCCTAACTGGACGTCATTGGCCATGAACAGTCCCACCTTTTTTTATTCCCCCTGACAGTCCCGCATTTCAACTATCAGAACGAGGATACGAGTCGATTGATGTAAAACTTACCTCAAAACAGTGCTCCAAACGACTTGATTTTTGTTAATTGGAAGTTTAAATACCCGAATTGAAGCACCTTTTTCGTCGTTTGGAGCACAATTTCAAGGTAAGTTTTACATCATTCGACTCGTATCCCCGTTCTGATAAAAAACACTAAAACGTCAGTTTGTAATTCGGAAAAAAAACTTAACTCCCGTTAAGTTTTTTTAACTGAGGTCCGGTGGAGAAAACATAGTTGAAAGGTGGGACTGTCAGGGGGAATAAAAAGAGGTGGGACTGCCAGTGGACAATGACGTCTAATAGGGATTATTAGAGGCCAATATCCCTAAAATATATGTAAACATATATAAAAAATAGGGCCCTTAAAAAAACGGGCCTTTTGCGAGCTATTGCAACACTCGCAACCCCTCATCAGCTCACATGGAAATGATGGTTCACAATTTCACACAAAAACAATCATGGAAGCATACACCATGCAAAACTTGCAGCATTACTTGTTCTATAATCTTATCCTAAGTATTGCATACAACCATTTTTCATGTGTCAAGGAGAGCCTTTTATCACGGCTTAAACTATCTACACACTTGGTGTGTAGATAGTCACCTCATAAAGTGTTTTTTTGTCTTATATGCACACCCTGCAGTGTCGAGCTGTGGTCAAAGCGCGGCATTTTGGTTCGGTCAACCAGACAAAGACTGACGGGTGTCTGACGGGTCTGTTGGCCGGACCAAAACGCCGAGCTTTGGCCGCGTTTTGGTCCTGTCAACCAGACACCCGGTCAGTCTTTTGTCTGGTTGACAGGACCAAAACGCGGCCAAAGCTCGACATTGCAGGGTGTATATATAAGACAAAAAATCACTTTTTGGTGTGCGCATAGGCACATTGATTTATCACTGGCACCCCCTCATCAACTCACATGGAAATGATGGTTCACAGTTTCACACAAAACTATCATGGAAGTATACAACATGCAAAACTTGCAGCATTACTTATTCTATAATCTTATCCTCAGTATTGGACACAAGCATTTTTCATGTGTCAAGGAGAGCCTTTTACCTCGCGCACTCCCTATAAATAACTCAAAAATCCATCGTCTTCTTTCGTAACCTGGCTGGCTTTTCATCTCTGATATCTCATCTTCTTAGCTGTGTGATATGTATCAAAGATAGATAAGCAAGAAATGAGATGGAAATTAGTAACAGAAGAAAAATGAAGGAGGTTTCGAAGTAATTTTCTCACATAACATTAAACCAAATCATCACATGCCTTTTATAGGCTAACAAAAGAAACTGAAAGACATAACTAACTAGACCACTACTACACTAACCCCACTAACATTAAATAACATAAATTAAAATAAAGAGTGCATGAAATTATCAAAAACAGAGACGTGGGTGGTGCATGGGTTACGTGGGGAGGCACATATCACTGTGATTTTGTACCATGGTGTTCCATCTTCTTCAAGCTTTAGCAGTCTTGTTTGTAAGTAAAACATATGTTATTAAATAAATCATTATAAGTATGCATCATAATATGCACCAAATGTTGATTAGTTCCCCTTTCTCATGTTACATTTGGTTTTAGCTGGTACTTGTTGTAGGTCATGCAGCTGTAGATCCAGAAATTTACTTCAAATCCGTGTTACCCAACACTCCGATGCCGAAAGCAATCAAAGATTCTCTTTCTAATGGTTAGTAGTGATTCAACTCTACAATTTTTTTTTTAAGAAAACTCAGATATCATTCCACACGAAAAAGGGCAATTACAAAGCAATGGCAGGTAGTCGGGCAACAAGTTGCGCCTGTGGACCAACCGTGTTTTCAAATTTGTCACGTTCCTGCGTCTGTGGACGGACCTCTGAGCATGGGATGAGTCGGCGTATCATGTTGAAGAGTCCATGTCCATCCGAAGCGTCAGTGACTCTTCCGAAGCGTCGGTGGACTCTTCCGAAGCGTCGGTGGACTCTTCCGAAGCGTCGGTGGACTCTTCCGAAGCGTCGGTGGACTCTTCCAAAGGAGCGTGATACATGGACTCTTCAACATGATACGCCGACTCATCCCATGCTCAGAGGTCCGTCCACGGACGCATGAGCGTGACAAATTCGAAAACATGGTTGGTCAACTGACATTTTTGTAATTTTCCCATTTATATATGCATCTAATATTCTTCAAGAATAATTCTTGGAGTAAATGATATATGCTTTCAATTTTGACAAACCAGACATCTCCATCAACACAAACCACAAGGAAAGCACTTCATATGTATTGAGTGACCCAAACCAAGTATTCCCCAATTATAAATATAATTGTGAGGCAACACCTGAACAGATTATGGACAAGAAAACATCTGCACTTTTCTTCTTGGAAAATGATCTACATGCTGGCAAAAGAATCAACTTGCACATCAGTAAAGATACAACCGCAACACCTCCATTTGTACCTCGCGACGTTGCAGAGTCAATGCCCATTGCATCAAGCAAGCTGCAAGATATCTACAAGGAGTTCAAAGTCAAACCTCACTCGATCGAAGCAAAACTAGTCAAGGAGACGGTCAACGAATGTGAGATGGCTTCCAACAAAGATGCAGATCAATATTGTGCAGCTTCCTTGGAGTCAATGGTGGATTTTGTTGCTTCAAAGTTAGGGAAAAGGGTTAAGGCGATGGAAACCCGAGTGGTTGGTAACGAAAGCAGATCGTTACAAGGGTACATAGTCGAAGCAGTTAAAAAGTTAAATGGAGATGATGGTGTTATCTGCCACCAAGAATATTATGGGTACGCGGTCTATTTTTGCCATAAAACACCTAAAATCAGTGCGTATATGGTGTCGTTGGTCGGAGAAAATAATGTAAGAGCTAAAGCGACATTTCTCTGCCATGAAGACACATCCTCATGGAGCCCAAAACATTTGGCTTTCATAGTCCTCAATGTAAAACCAGGAACCAGTGCTGTTTGTCATTTTCTTCTTGAAAATGTAGTAGCTTGGGTTCCCTACTAGGTTGTATCTTGTGTTGTCCAACTTATAATGGCTAAATAAATCCAAGTATATCTGGCACACAAAAATCAATAATGTCAAATATCTTTTCCAACCATCATTTATCCGTGGGGTGGGGGTTGGGGGTTGGGGGCATGAGTGGACACGTGGAGTTAGAGTCCCCGCCGGTGAGTGACGTGTCCGTGGGGTATGGCGGGGCGTGGCTAGCCCGCGTGGCTTGGCAGGTTTATTAAAATAAAAATAAAAAATACACACAACATTAAAAAAAGCCTAAAATTTTATTAAATTCCTAAAAATTACAAAATTCATAAAAATTACAAAAAAACCTAAAAAGGATTACAAAATTAAAAAAAAAAAAAAAAACCTAGAGCGTTAGGTAAATTTCGAAAAGGGCGAGCTTGTCGAACGGCTTCCGCTCCTTGCCCCGGAACTCGATGTTCGCCACCGCCACCCGGTCTTCGTGGCTTATCTCACCGTTCGGGACGCTGTCGTAGTAGGCTTTGAAACGATTGAGCTTCGGTCGTAGCTCGCGCCATTTGTGTTGGCACGCGTTTAAATTGTGCCGGTCGTTTCCCACGTTATGCCGGTAGCAAAAGCTTCTGGCCAATAACGTGTCTCACCGGGTTGGCGGCCCTTCATTGTCACACCCCAACCGATGACGGAAACATCGGGATGAGACAAACAAATCGCTCAAAGGCATCATAACATTAATTGTGACAATATAGATACATTGTTTCAAATAAAAACAAATTGCAACAAAAATGGTTTATTATGAAAATGGGTATCTAGTCCATCCTAACTTGATTCCTTCATCATCTTGTCTATCAACCTGCAACATGTATTAAAATAAAATCAACAAAAAATTGTTGGCGAATATACAAGTTTGATACATAGCATATGTAACACCCTAAATTTTATACTTGAATTAATCACTAATTTATACCAAAAGTTAATAGATTATCATAAGTTTAAATAGTGACATAAACCTTAGTCATCTAATGACTAAGTCGGAAATTTCAACATTTGTTTAATTAATTGTTTACAACCCATAAACAAAATCTAAGTATGATAAAAACATTTGCGGAAGCTTCAAAACGTAGTGTTCGGTTCTTCATTAATCACTTGATCGCTACCCGTAAGGTCCACCAATTTACCTATGATCAAAACCGTTAAAAACATTAGTTTTGACGTTGTTATATAATATAATCACAAGGTTTAACATCACATTGGAAATAATAAAAATATAAAAGCTATTCTGGATCCACCGTAAATTACGGTATCACCGTAATTTACGGTGAGTCCTGGAAATGTTTGGTCACCGTAAACTTCTGGCATCTACCGTAAATTACGGTACTACCGTAATTTACGGTATTACCTGGAAATTTCATGTTTTGTTTGTTTGATCATTACACCAAAACCCCAACCCTCGGATTTCAGTATTCTATACCGTAATTTACGGTATTACCTGGAAATTTCATGTTTTGTTTGTTTGATCATTACACCAAAACCCCAACCCTCGGATTTCAGTATTCTATGATATCAATACATTAAAATCTGGTATTTCTAGTAAGTTATATAATATCCAATATCAACAATCAATCTATCATAATCCGGAGCATTAACCATGCCTAACTTGATTATCCGACCCGTTTGGCTCGTCTACGGAATTTCTTCCTTTTGACGACTACCAACGAGTTCTAACCAATTTTTGCCCAATTATTCAATATAGCGATATCATCGCTTAAATTCATAGCAACCTTATTTCTAAAATTCAACTATGCATATTGTAATGATTTAAATTTACTTAATGTAACGGGTCAAGTTACATACCTTAGCGCACGCCCTTCAACCGCGAATCACCACCGGCTTGTCCACTCGACGTTCCGGTATCTTGTCCTATAGAATTCAATTCAAGACATGTTTAGAACTCTCTTCAAATCATAATACGCATAATACACCGAACATCATGATTATGCGTTTAAACTCGAAATTTCAGTTTTTAAGCCTTCATAGAGGCATTTCAACAAACACTTCATAAGCAGATTTTTACATGATTAAACATCACATCTTTAGTTTATCATTTAACCCTATTTTCATATAAATCAACCAATTTACATGAATGTTAGCTTCTAATTGCTGAAATCACTTCTAGATTGCCAAATTACACTAGATTAACAATCTACTTTCTAGTGTTCATCCAAATACACATGACCCACTAATCACCTACCATGGTGTTTATGGGTTCACCCAAAATTTCTTATGATTTCAACTTCTATTGATCTAGGGTTTGTCCTTAGACACTATAGTTGTTCCTCAATCATCATAACATACACATGCAACCCTAAATCCAGATTTTTCCCAATTCATGAAAATTTCAAGTTGAGAGTTTTCCTTAAATTTTACATACCTTGTAATCCTCTTGTGATGAGGATCACGATTCTATGCTCGGATTTTCGTTTGGACCAGATTTGCACCTCCAATTTGAGATTTCAAGCAGATTTTTGAGACATGGAAGATGGGGGTGTCGCCCCCTGGTTCTTCTGATCGACCAGACATCCCCATTATGGGGTGTTTGGTTTGTTTTATTTAATTTTAATTATCTCTAGTTTCAATTCTTACAACTTAAGCCCCTCATCTTTATTGAACATATTGTTTAGTAGCTTTTTAACCCTATCTTAAGTTACTTCTAGTCTTTTAACTAACTAGGTTAAAATTTCTAGTTAGTAAATTCTTGTTTATTTAAACTTTATATTTCTAATATAAAGTTTTATATTTTTTTCGGGGTGTTACAAGTCCACCCCCCTTAAAAAGGGTTTCGTCTCCGAAACCGAAGTACGTACCAAATAATGTAGGGTGAAGACGTCGCATCTCCTCTTCGGACTCCCATGTAGTGTCCGAACCTTTCCTATGCTCCCATTTGACTTTGATTTGGTCAATTTGTTTATTTCGTAAATGTTTGACCTTTCTGTCTAAAATCTCCACCGGTCTTACCGCATAATTCAGACTATTATCCACTTCGATATCATCGTAATGGATATAGGCCGTTTCGTCTGCTAGGCACTTTCTTAATTGCGACACGTGGAACGTGCCATGGATTCCACGTAGCTTCTTCGGTAATTCAAGGCGGTAAGCTACCTTGCCAACTCTCCCGATAATTTTAAATGGTCCAATAAACCTTGGGCTTAGCTTCCCCCTTTTTCTGAATCTAATAACACCTTTCCATGGAGAGACTTTTAACATGACCATGTCACCAACTTGGAATTCAATCGGCCTTTTCCTTTTATCAGCATACGCCTTTTGCCTGTCTTGAGCCGCTTTCAAGTGTGCCCGAACTTTATCGATCTTTTCATTCGTGGCTCGTACTATATCTTGGTGGGCAAGTTCACGTGGACCCACTTCACCCCAACATACCGGGGTTTGACACTTCCTACCGTAAAGCATTTCGTATGGTGCCATCTTAATACTAGATTGGTAACTGTTGTTATATGAAAACTCGACCAACGGTAAGTGAACATCCCAACTGCCTCCAAAGTCGATTATACAAGCCCGTAGCATGTCCCCCAATGTTTGTATCGTTCTTTCACTTTGTCCATCCGTTTGAGGATGGTACGCAGTGCTAATGAACAATTTGGTCCCCATTTGCTCTTGGAAATCTCTCCAGAAATTCGAAGTAAACCGGGTATCCCTATCAGACACGATAGACACCGGCACCCCATGACGTGCTATGATTTCATTGGTATAAACTTCTGACATCTTTTCTGACGTATAAGTCTCACGGATCGGAATGAAGTGAGCACTTTTCGTCAATCTATCCACCACTACCCATATGGCATCAAAACCACGATTCGTCTTAGGCAACTTGGTTAACAGGTCCATTGTAATATGTTCCCATTTCCAAACCGGAATTTCTAACGGTTGGAGTTTGCCGTATGGTTTCTGGTGCTCCGCCTTGACTTGTAAACATGTCAAGCATTTTTCCACATATTTCGCCACGTCCCTCTTCATTCCGGGCCACCAATAATTTTGTTTCAAATCATTGTACATCTTGGTTGCACCCGGATGAATTGAATAACGGGATTTATGAGCTTCGTTAAGTAGAAGCGCCTTTACTCCACAAGTATGTGGGACCCATATCCTTCCGGATCGAGTCTTCAACCCGTGGTTCCCATCCGACAAATCTTTCAATTGACCGATTATTCTTTCTTTCTTCCAATTTTCTTCTTTTACTGCTTCTAACTGCGCCTCTCGAATACGTTCAAGTATACCCGAGGTCACCACGAGTTGCATCGACCTCACTCGTATTGGGACATAGTCCGCTTTTCTGCTTAGAGCGTCCGCTACCACGTTTGCTTTTCCGGGGTGATAATGTATCTCACAATCGTAGTCCTTCACCGTTTCCAGCCATCGCCTTTGTCGCATATTTAACTCCTTCTGATCAAAGAAGTATTTCAAGCTCTTGTGGTCGGTGAATATGGTGCACTTTACCCCATACAAGTAATGCCTCCATATTTTTAATGCAAATACTACCGCTGCCAACTCGAGATCGTGCGTGGGGTATTTCTTCTCGTGTATCTTCAATTGTCTCGAGGCATAGGCTATTACCTTGCCCCGTTGCATCAACACGCAACCGAGCCCCGATAATGAAGCATCCGAATAAACCACCATGTCTTCAACTCCGTCTGGCAATGTCAGTACCGGAGCTTGAGTTAGCTTTTCTTTTAGCGTTTGAAACGCTTTTTCTTGATCAATTCCCCAAATAAACTTTGCTTTCTTTTGGGTTAGCTTTGTTAGCGGTGACGCAATCTTGGAGAAATCTTGAATGAATCTCCTATAGTACCCCGCAAGCCCCAAAAAGCTTCTAATTTCTGAAGGGTTCTTCGGGGGATTCCATTTTGACACTGCCTCTATCTTTGACGGATCCACCAATACTCCGTCGGCATTTATGACATGGCCTAAAAATTGAACCTCTCGTAACCAAAAGGCACATTTAGAGAATTTTGCATATAACTTCTCTCGCCTAAGTGTCTCTAACACTTCTTGTAAGTGGTGTGCGTGTTCAGCTTCAGTTTTCGAGTACACCAAGATATCATCGATAAACACGATGACCGACTTATCCAACATTGGCTTGCAAACCCGGTTCATGAGGTCCATGAAAGCCGCGGGTGCGTTTGTTAGCCCAAATGACATCACGAGGAATTCGTAATGTCCGTATCTCGTGCGGAAAGCCGTCTTCGGCACATCTTCTTCTTTGACCTTTAGTTGGTGATACCCCGATCTAAGGTCAATTTTGGAAAACCAGTTCGCACCTTGTAGTTGGTCGAATAAATCATCTATCCTCGGGAGCGGGTATCGGTTCTTTACCGTGAGTTTGTTTAACTCCCGGTAATCAATACACATGCGCATGCTCCCGTCTTTCTTTCTCACGAACAATACCGGTGCGCCCCAAGGAGACACACTCGGACTTATGAATCCCTTGTCAAGCAGGTCTTGGATTTGGGACATCAACTCTTGTAATTCCGACGGTGCAAGTCGGTACGGGGCTTTTGCTACGGGTTTCGCGCCCGGAATCAATTCGATCCCGAACTCTACTTCCCGTTCAGGCGGTATCCCCGGTAAATCTTCCGGAAAAACATCTTCATAATCTCGTACTACCGGTACATCTCCAATCTTTCGTGATTCTTTCTCGGGCTCATTAGCGTATATTATGAATGCCTTGCATCCTCGCTTCATTAGCTTGTGAGCTTTCAACATTGAGCATACTATGGGGTTGCCTCCTTTTTCGCCATAAATGGTGACGTGTTTCCCGCTCGGAGATGTTAGTTTTATCTCTTTACGGAAGCACACGACCTTTGCATGGTGTCGAGATAGCCAATCCATCCCAACGACTACTTGAAATTCTCCCATCGACATCGGGATTAGATTTATCAAATATTCTTCATCGTCGATGCTCAGTTTACAATTTTCACATACATCACAAACAATAAAGCTTTTGTTATTACCTATCTCTACTTCTAAAGGCACAGGTAATTTTGTTAGAACAAATGAAGGATGTCGAATAAGTCCATATGAAACAAAGGATTTATTCGCACCCGTATCAAATAACACGTGTGCAGGAATTGAATTTACAGCAAATATACCTGAGACCACGTCAGGTTCAACCTTTGCTTCTGCGGCGGTTAGTTGAAAAGATCTTGCCTTTGCTTTCGGGGCTTCACCTTTCGGTTCCTGCCCATCCTTCTTTCCAACCAATTCCGGGCATTCCGACTTCTTGTGACCCGTTCGATAACAATTGTAACAAACCGTCACTTTCTCCGGGCATGATATAGCCATATGTCCCGTTTTCTTGTATATGGGACAGGGCTTATCCTTGTAACGGTATTCGCCTTTATGACCCTTCCCGCAGATTCTGCAACTTGGTGACCCGCCTTTCGTATCAGATTTCTTTGCGCTTTCGTTTGCTCGTGCCTTCTTAGTAGGGCTTGGATTCGCATCTTGTGCCCTTCGTTCACCCCGTTCTATGCTCTTTTTCAATTCGATCTCCCTTTCCCGAGCATCATTGACAATCTCGGTAAGGGTCTCGTATTTTGAAGGGGTTATGAACTCTCTATACTCCGCACTTAGCATGTTATGGTAGTAATAGACCTTTTGTTCTTCGTTTGTCACCAAATCATCACAGAACTTTATCTTGTCCATAAACATCCCCGTGATCTTGTCTATGGATTCACCCTTGTGTCTGAGTTGCATGAACTCTTCCTTGATTCTATTTATGACCGCTTTGGGACTATGGTGTTTAAGAAACGGCGTCTTAAACTCCTCCCATGTCATGGCCTTAGCCGCTTCACTTCCAATCTCCTTCTTTTTGTTATCCCACCAATCTTTCGCTTGACCTCTTAATTGACCCATACCATAAGCTACGTAGTCATTTTCATCACAATGAGTTCTCTCGAATACTCCTTCAATATCACTTAGCCATCGTTGGCACACAATTGGATCAACCTCCCCATTATATATTGGGGGTTTACAGGCCATGAATTCCTTGTATGAACAAGGCTTTCGTCCACCATGCTTTTCCTTTGCTGAATTGGAATCATCTTCCAATTTCTTGATTCTCTCTTCTACTATTGATAAAACTGTGTTTTGAATTTTATCAATAAAGCCCGACAAACTGTTTTCGATCGCCTTTCCAACCTCTTCGGCAATCACTTCCCTCATTTGTTCGGTGACTCTTGGCACCGCATTATCATTACCTCCATCAGCCATCTCTATTTCTGAAATGTTTACATAGATTGTTAAACATTCCATTTATAACACATGCTTTACTTGTTTTGATTTAATCAAGTTCATAACTTGATTAAATCATTCTTGTTTCAATTTAATCAAGTTCGTAACTTGATTTAATCATTCTTGTTTCAATTCAATCAAGTTCGTAACTTGATTTAATCATTCTTGTTTCATGCATTTCTTGTTTTTGAGTGAGCTTACTCACTCGTTTCATGCATATTGTTCATTTCTTATTCTTTACGTAGTACATAATTTATTAACAAATAAGTTAGTTCTTACCGGACGATCGATCAAGCTTGAACCGAACACTTATTGACAACCTTGAGCTCTGATTACCAACTTGTAACACCCTAAATTTTATACTTGAATTAATCACTAATTTATACCAAAAGTTAATAGATTATCATAAGTTTAAATAGTGACATAAACCTTAGTCATCTAATGACTAAGTCGGAAATTTCAACATTTGTTTAATTAATTGTTTACAACCCATAAACAAAATCTAAGTATGATTAAAACATTTGCGGAAGTTTCAAAACGTAGTGTTCGGTTCTTCATTAATCACTTGATCGCCACCCGTAAGGTCCACCAATTTACCTATGATCAAAACCGTTAAAAACATTAGTTTTGACGTTGTTATATAATATAATCACAAGGTTTAACATCACATTGGAAATAATAAAAATATAAAAGCTATTCTGGATCCACCGTAAACCAGTAGATCCCCACCGTAAACTTCTGGCATCTACCGTAAATTACGGTACTACCGTAATTTACGGTATTACCTGGAAATTTCATGTTTTGTTTGTTTGATCATTACACCAAAACCCCAACCATCGGATTTCAGTATTCTATGATATCAATACATTAAAATCTGGTATTTCTAGTAAGTTATATAATATCCAATATCAACAATCAATCTATCATAATCCGGAGCATTAACCATGCCTAACTTGATTATCCGACCCGTTTGGCTCGTCTACGGAATTTCTTCCTTTTGACGACTACCAACGAGTTCTAACCAATTTTTGCCCAATTATTCAATATAGCGATATCATCGCTTAAATTCATAGCAACCTTATTTCTAAAATTCAACTATGCATATTGTAATGATTTAAATTTACTTAATGTAACGGGTCAAGTTACATACCTTAGCGCACGCCCTTCAACCGCGAATCACCACCGGCTTGTCCACTCGACGTTCCGGTATCTTGTCCTATAGAGTTCAATTCAAGACATGTTTAGAACTCTCTTCAAATCATAATACGCATAATACACCGAACATCATGATTATGCGTTTAAACTCGAAATTTCAGTTTTTAAGCCTTCATAGAGGCATTTCAACAAACACTTCATAAGCAGATTTTTACATGATTAAACATCACATCTTTAGTTTATCATTTAACCCTATTTTCATATAAATCAACCAATTTACATGAATGTTAGCTTCTAATTGCTGAAATCACTTCTAGATTGCCAAATTACACTAGATTAACAATCTACTTTCTAGTGTTCATCCAAATACACATGACCCACTAATCACCTACCATGGTGTTTATGGGTTCACCCAAAATTTCTTATGATTTCAACTTCTATTGATCTAGGGTTTGTCCTTAGACACTATAGTTGTTCCTCAATCATCATAACATACACATGCAACCCTAATTCCAGATTTTTCCCAATTCATGAAAATTTCAAGTTGAGAGTTTTCCTTAAATTTTACATACCTTGTAATCCTCTTGTGATGAGGATCACGATTCTATGCTCGGATTTTCGTTTGGACCAGATTTGCACCTCCAATTTGAGATTTCAAGCAGATTTTTGAGACATGGAAGATGGGGGTGTCGCCCCTGGTTCTTCTGATCGACCAGACATCCCCATTATGGGGTGTTTGGTTTGTTTTATTTAATTTTAATTATCTCTAGTTTCAATTCTTACAACTTAAGCCCCTCAACTTTATTGAACATATTGTTTAGTAGCTTTTTAACCCTATCTTAAGTTACTTCTAGTCTTTTAACTAACTAGGTTAAAATTTCTAGTTAGTAAATTCTTGTTTATTTAAACTTTATATTTCTAATATAAAGTTTTATATTTTTTTCGGGGTGTTACAGCATAGTAGAATAAAATGTTTAAATGTGCTCATATCCAACATGAATAAGATAATGCAAGTTAACAGTTATGCCGAAACGATGTTACTCTACATGCTCAAACCAAAGTTCCCAACGCAATTAAAGTGCCTATCCCAAGAGTCTAGCGGGATGGTTAACATGTTTAACTTAACAATACCCAAAAGAATAGCGGGCGGGGCGTTACAACCTATAGCATATGCATAGTACCATAATTGTTAAGGTAGGCTTATACGAAGTTAATGAGCATATAGTCATGAAGTGTTTACATTAGCATCACATGTATAACAAGAATCAAACATTTCATATGTAATTTGGATAGAGTGTGAATAAATAAAGTTTAACGTGTTTGTGAATTTGAATATGAATACAAGTTGCACCCAAAAGTGTTTAAATAAAAATGGGATCATGTATATTCACATTGATTGCGTTGCGATTTCTTGTAATAATGCACGAGTAAAGATTGGGAATCCAAGAGAACGAACGAGAGAGTTTATCCTAGATATTTACAATATCACGAACTCGTTATAAAAGAAAAAGAGTTAGAACTAAGGTAGTGGTTGGTATGCAGGAATGAGAAGTGGAATGGAATGGATGATTACGAGTGAATGAAGAAAAAATAGTGTTTGGTTGGTCAATGGAATGGAATCACCCATTCCAAAAGGCATTTCATTCCCTCAAAATCATTCCTTTCACCCCCCATGTTTTTTTCCATTCCATCCCCTCTTGCACCATTCATCAACACCATAACCCACCACGTTCGCCACATCCCACCACCTTCGCCACAACCCACCACCACCACCACCCACCACCCACCACCGACACCATCGCCGCCACCCGCCACCACCTCACCCCGATAGCCACCGTCGCCGCCGCCACCCACTCGCCACCGTTATCACCCACAACCGCGACCAACCGCCGCCGCCACTCGCCGCCGCCACCCACCACCATCGTCAATGCCGCCACCACCACTTGGCGTCCCCGCTGCACCACTCGCCGCCACCACCACTTGTCGTCACCGCCGCACCACTCGCCGCCACCACTACCACCCATCGCCGCCGCCGACACCCACCACCGCCACCTATAACCACCCACAATCACTACCACCACCACCACTCACCGCTGATTTTATTACTCTGTTTTTCTTGCCTACCGAACAATACGCAATAATAATTCATTCCATTCACACATGGTAACCAAAGAAGACATGGAATGGTAATGATCCACTGCATTCCCACGTCCATTCCATTACCTCGTCCATTCCATTCCGTCGTCCATTCCATTACCCCATACCAAATAGACCCTTTCTCTTATTATAACAAATTTCTTTACAAAAGGTTGTATTAAAAAGTACACTTTTGACATATTTCGATATATGAAGGAGCAGAGACTGATTATAAAAAAAAGGTTTAAAAAATGACACAGCGATTTTGTAGGGAACGGGACTCGAACCCGCGCCATCTTGGACAATAACGACAATAATAACCACTAGGCTTTGATCTATTTGGTGATTAAATAATAAATAGAATTATCATTGCTTTTTTTAAGGTGTTCACCATGTTATCTTCTTCACGATATTGCAACTGACTGTTATGCTTTCTTTTGTATTTGAACATTAGCTTACAGAATTCAACGAGTTCACATTTACGAGTTAAGAAATTACTAGTCCAAGTGTGTATATACGACATATATGAAGGGTCTACATATTTACACACCTTAGGGATGAGCAAAGCGGTATCCGATACCGAACCGATACCGATACCGCCTAATACCGATCCCGAATTTCACCCAAACTAGGTACCGATACCGATACCGAAACATGTTGGTTCGGTATCGGTACGGTACGGTATCGGTATTTTGAGGGTCGGTATCGGTATTATACCGATACCGTACCGTACCGATACCGAAAACGCCAAATAGTGGATACCGTATGGGATACCGAAAAAATTCGGGATCGGGATCGGTATGGGATCCGTATTCGGTGGCATATGCTCATCCCTAATTTCCACACCCTTCTAGACGCCTTGTATAGGCCTATACGAGGCGTATAGGGTTGCTTTCCCGACCAGCTTCTGAATCTCGTACAACGTCACATCAGTCAAATCAGACGGGGAGTCTAGGCCTGTACGAGGGTCCAATACGAGGGTACTAAGACGCCTCGTATAGGCCTATACGAGGCGTCTTAGAGACTGATTTGACTATGTGTCTGACATGTGACTTAAAGCAATACGGGGTGTCTAGAGCTATACGAGGCGTCTATATCTCACATAAAGTGCAACATGCAGTGCATTCTTGGTCCACCCGAGCATTCAACATTTCTTACATTCTGTTTCTTCTTCTTCTTCTTCTGTTTCTTCTTCTATTTCTTCGAAAGAAACTCTTGTTGTTTGCACTTGTGTTCTTATCATCCCGAAGTGTTGAAATGTCATCATACTGGGATGGCAACTATGTCTTCAGGCAGTATTCTAGCGACAACTGGGTGCCCGAAAGCGTTCCGGTAACAGTTATTAGCTTAAATGTTTTAATTACTTGTTGTTTTAGTTTATTATTTACTAATGATGATACGGTTGTCTATTTTGGAGGAGTCTGGCGTTCCCGATTCTAATGAACAAGAGGAGGTTGTGTCTAGTATACAAGGAAAACAAAACAGACCGTTTCTAGATTTGAACAAGCATCCCCCTGTTGATGAAACAGCCCCTATAGATGACTCATACCATGCTGGTCAACCAAGTTATCCGACGCAACAAGGGTATCCGGATTATAGATACGGGTGTGAATATTCTTACGGAGGAGACGGTGGATACGGAGGAGACGGTGGATACGGTGGATATGGTGGATACAGAGGAGACGGTGGATACGTTCATCAAAACAATCCGGACGTTGGAGGTTATGGTGGATATGGTAGATATGGTGGTGAGGCACCTCCCATCCCGGACAGGCCGTACTTAAAAAAGCAGGTATCAATTACTATTTTATTATTATTATTATTTTATTATTATTTATTATTATTATTATTGTTATTATTGTCGATGTTACAGGTTTTCAACTCTTTAGATGAACTAAAGAAACGGATACAAGAAATAGGAAACGCGGATGGTTTCGTTATTGTCACCCGTCGATCAAAGAAAATCGGGGGAAGAACCGGGAGGGTATGGCTTAAATGTGATCGTGGTGGTGAGCACCAGACTACAGCAACACTTAGAAAATCTGGAAGCAAAAAAACCGGTTGCCCGTTTTACCTGCTGGCTGTGCGAAACCACCCGTATGAAACCTGGGAGATAAAAGACGGAAAAATTGAACATAACCACGAACTTTGTGAGGACCTGTCGGCCCACGCGTTTGTGCGAAGGTTTACTCCAAGCGAAATGAAACTGATCGAGCAGCTGACAGCTCAAAACATGGAGCCGCGCAAAATATTTCAAACGATAAGGAAGCAGGACCCCGACAGGTTTCATGTTCAGAAAGACGTTCAAAACGTTGTGGCGAAGATTAGAGCCGAACAAAGACAAGGATTGACTCCCATGCAGTCATTAGAAAACGTGCTGATAAACAACGACTTTATTTACGAGACACGGGAGGAACCCGGAACAGAGATCGTAACAGATATCTTCTTTCTTCATCGGTACTCGAGAGACATGTGGCGTGCATTCCCCCACGTCATGCTGATCGATGCGACGTACAAGACAAACATATACAATATGCCATTTATCCATATTGTTGGTATGTCGCCTACCAACAAATCGTTTATTATCGCGCATGCCGTTGTTAGTAAAGAACGGGGTGATAACTTTGTGTGGGTGCTTGAGAGGGTCAAGTCAATGTTGGATGAATGTATGGAGCCACATGTGATTTTAACGGATAGAGACCTAGCCCTTATGGGCGCGTGTGCTAAAGTATTTCCAGACGCCTCCAGGCTTCTTTGCAGGTGGCACATACAACAGAATGTTATGAAGCACTGCAAGGCTGCCTTCACAAAAGAAGACTGGGATAAATTTTTGTCATTCTGGGGGACATTGATTGAGTCTCCAACCATACACATCTACGAGTACCACTTGCACAACTTGCAAAAGCGACTTGTGGAGTGCAAACGTTCTAGTAAGTTTTTCTAATAACATACTACTCACCTATGTAAATTTTATTAAATTATTTTTACTTTTTAGGAGTCTTCAAATACGTGTACGATAACTGGCTAAAAGACTATAAGGAGATGCTCGTCTTTGCGTGGACTGATAAAAGGCACAACTTTGGTAATCGTACCACAAACAGAGTTGAGAGCCAACACGCCAACTTAAAGAGATACGTCCTAGATAGGAGCTCGCTGGACCGTGTAGTTGGTTGTGTCCGGGATATAGTTGAGACACAGTTCGGTGAAATAAGGAAGACTTTTCGAGAAAGCAGCAAAAAAAACAATGAACCACCACAAACACCCGCTGTTTCAACACCTACTTGGAAAAGTATCCCATACAGCTCTTGACTTGTTGAGTGGAGAGGCAATTAGGAAGCTAGATGTCTTGGAGCGCTTTCATTCATCATGTGGTTACCAAATGTGGTACAGCTGTGGGTTGCCCTATGCTTGTAGGATAGAAAAGTACATGCGTGAAGGTAATAATTGTTAAACGTACAATACTTGTGTGATATATTTTCGTTAATCATGTGACTTAAACAATGTTGTTTTTAACCGTGCAGAGCGTCCGATTCAACTCGAAGACATAGACGTCTTCTGGCGGAAGCTTAACTTCCAAAGTTGTAAATTGATAGACGATGACGTTGACATGGTCGAAGAGCTAAATATTGTTAGACAACAATTAGAGTCGCACCCCCAGCTCAGCAAAAAAGCCTGATGTCAAAGATTAAAACGGTGTTGACTCCAAAGAAATCTAGCAAGAAACCACCGGTTGTCCAACAAAATACTCGTGGCCGACCAACAACAAAGCAGGTACAGCAAAGGTTGGACGAGGCCTCTCATATAGATGAAGAATTGAGGAGAAGCTCCTTCGGTGATGCAAACACGTGCTTTGAAGGTTCCCGACAAAGTAAGTACGATAAACCTCGCCACAGCTCGTACGTTCCGTCACAGGCCTCTCAACAGTCGATTATAAGGTCCCAAAAACCCAAAGCGAGCCTAAGCCGTTCAAAGAGTTCTAAGAAGAAAGAGACACGAGATGATCACGGTTTTCCTTTAATCATTGGGGATGAGTACGTGGGAATCATCAAACAGTTTAAGTCTGCCATTCCGCAAGTGTTTCATCTGCACGTCTCGTGCATACGAGATGTGATGTCGAACGGTCATTGTGGGTTTCGGTCTGTGGCTGTGGGCTTAGGTATGGATCAGAGTTCATGGGGGCTCATTCGAAGGGACCTTGTCCAAGAAATGGATCAGAACGAATCGATCTGGTTCCCAATATTTGAAGCATGGGAAGAAGGTTATTTTTACACGCATCGTCAGGGCCTAATTTGGGATTCAGTGTCCGGTTGTCCCCCGGATCACTGGATGGACTTCCCCTTAGCAGGACTTCTTATTGCACAAACGTACGGTATCGGGGTGCACCTGTTAACGACAACCTTGGGTGCGAGTTCCACTTTCTTCCCGATACTAAGTCCTCCGGCTAATCAACAACCATTATTCATAACGCTTGCACATGTTAACGAGAACCACTTCATACATGTTAAGCAGGAAGGGGATTATCCAACGCCACCAGCACACGGGCTATGGTTGACCCACCGAAGACCCCATACGGAACAATGGGAAGATATGTACTTGCCACGTCTAGAATGGTATACATCGATAATGAATCCTCCGCCAAGATCAAACCCCAGTCTTAATTACATCGATAGTGATACGGAAGAATGATTTTTGTAATTAATAGTATTTTTTGTAATTAATAGTATTTTTTATATTAATTCCTATAATTTTCTACAATTTCTATATTTTTTTATAATTTATATCATTTTTCTATAATTAGAATTGATTAAAACAGGTTAATAACATTTTTATAAAAATTTATATAATTTTTTTATATTTAGAATTGATTAAAACAATTTTTTTGTATTTTTTTTAAAAAAATTACCAATATACGCCTCGTATAGATCTAAACGTGTCGTATACAATTGGTCAAAAGACCATTTTGCCCCTGATATGCCCCAATTCTAGGCTTAAATCAGGGGCTAAAAGGTCATTTTACCATAACCAGACGCCTCGTATAGAGCGGGATGGGTCGTCTGTAAGAGCAGGATTTTGAAAATTTGAATTTCAAAATTTGAATTTATCACAAAAGGACGCCTCGTATAGGCCTGGACGGGTCGTCTATATGGGCGGCAACATTTTTTTTTTTTTTTAAATTTGAATTTTGAAAATCTTTTGTTTAATTACCAATATACCCCTTTAAAGACCCCAGTATAGGCCTTAAACAGGGGCATAAAGGTAATTTGAAACCCTAGACGACGCGTATAGGTCTATACGACTAATACATGGTGGGCGGCAACTGTTTCACTTTTTCTTTTTTAATTATTAAAAATATCTTTATTAAATTACCATTTTACCCCTGTAAAGCCCTCAGTATAGGCCTTAGTCAGGGGTAAAATGGTAATTAACCATTCCGGAAATATCTTTTTGGATTGGTTAATTACCATATTACCCCTGATTAAACCCTATACTGGGGGCTTTACAGGGGCAAAATGGTCATTTACCAAAAACACTAGACGGGTCGTCTAGCTCTATACGAGGCGTCTATGCCTCGTATAAGGGGGGAAGACCTAGACGACCCAGATTATCACCCAAAACAAAAAACACACACATATACGGTGCACAAAGCTTTATACGCCCCGGATACGTATTTGGACCGTATTTTCAAAGATTTGAAGCATCCCTGGTACGTATTTCTTCCCGTAGTTTAGTATTTTAGCTTCGTTTTTTGCCTTTAGGCCGTAGGTTTGCCCGTAGTTTAGGTTTTTGTTGGGTTTGAGGGTTTTAGGCTGAGGTTGAAGATAAAGATGTTATAACAGGACGCCCCGTATACCTCTATACGAGGCACTTTGATTTTTTTTTTTTGTAATTAATGTTATTATTAGTTATTATTATTGTTATTATTATTGTTTTTATTATTATTATTTATTTATTTATTTATTATTATTATTATTGTTGTTGTTGTTGTTATTATTATTTATTATTATTATTATTTATTATTATTATTAGTTATTATTATTATTTATTATTTATTATTATTATTATTTATTATTATTATTATTGTTATTATTATTTATTAATATTATTATTATTTATTATTATTGTTATTAATATTATTATCATTTATAATTAGTATTATTTATTATTATTATTATTATTGTTATTATTATTTATTAATATTATTATTATTATTTATTATTATTGTTATTAATATTATTATTATTATCATTTATTATTATTATTATTATTATTGTTTTTATACGTATACGGTATTTATTTGCAGATTGATTATGGAGGACGATCAGATTCACGGCGATGACATTCAGATGGAGCTTGATGGGGCACCGCCGGGGGGTCAGCCGGTTCAGCGGGGTCCACGACGGAGACGGCTACCGCCTCTGGATACGCTGCAGGGTCACCCGTATCTAGAGTTTCCCGACGGCACCCCTGCCGCCCGTCATCGCCAGAAGCTTAGGAGGATGCACATTGGATCACATGCAACGATCGACTGGGAGGCGATAGATGAGATTAGTGAGACGGCTAGAGTGCGTCGGTTTATACCTGTCGATTCGCCGTGGCATCGTCTTTTTGAGTTGGCGCACACGCCGAGCTACAGGGAGCTGCTGGTTGAGTTCCTTTCGTCATTCACATTTCACCCTCCTGGGGCCCCAGTGCAGCTTGCGCACCCAGATGCTCCCCCTCGCCTGAGATTTCTTTCAGGCTTGCTGGCGTTTTGCGTTCGATGACGCTAGCACAGTTTGCGGTGCGTTGCGGTTTATACACGCAGGAGGAGATCGAGACTGACGTTTACACATCGGGGCTAGTGGTGGTTGATAGACCCACTCTTTTAGGGTTTTGGCAGGTGATTGCGGCGCCAAATACTTGGGAGCACGACAAGTCGAAGGGGAGGGTGTTGTTTATTAGAGACCCATTGTACAGGTACGTACGTTTATTCCAGCAATTATTGTGATTATGTGTATTGTTTATTAATCTCTGTTTCTGTATTTCGCTAACACTATCTGCAGGTATATGCACCATATGCTCGCTACTTCTATTGCAGGGCGCGGCTACAGCCGTGAGTGGTGTACGAGCACATATCTTTTTTTCTTTTACTGTTTGTTGTACAGGAGGCCGTGCGCACTAGCACACGGTCTAGTCCAGTACTACGCCTCCGCCCATCACCGGCAGGAGCGCGGATTTTTGTATGGTGGCCCGTACGTGACCGTCATTGCCCGTTCATTGGGCATCGTACCGGAGCAGGACCCACATTTACGGACGCCGCCAGTCATGCCGACGCGGATGGGTTTTCCATCATTGTGGGGGATGTTATTGATCAGGAGGTTCCCTGTTGGCCCGCGGTTTAAAAACCGCAACGGGGGCATATGGACAGAGGAGGCCCTACCAGAGCAGTTCGAGCCAGTCTATCCTCCGGCAGATCCTGCTGATGCAGTGCCTGTGGAGGACCCTCCGGTGGATTTAGACGGTGCAGCGATGCTACAGCCACCGCCACCTCCCGGGGCGCCTCAGTTTCCATGTCATGTTATTACAGGTTATGCCCCAGGAGCTGCACCGCTACATCCGGATGTACGAGCCGAGCTTGACAGGCTCAACGATTTGGTAGGTTGGTTGGTTCGGGAGGCGCAGGATAGACGAGAGAGAGAGAGGGGTTACCCGCGATACCGCTCCCACCACCTCGAGCACCACATCAGCAGCATCAGCCGCAGCAGCCAGATTCGGATTCGGATTCTGATGCATAGACCTGTTGTTGTTTTATATTTTTGTTATGGATGTACAAACTTATCTTATATATTTTTGTTATGGATGTACAAAAGTTATCTTATATATGTCATATTTATGTTTGTTTTCAGTTATTCAGTTACTTAATGATTGTTATCTTAAATTGATATAATACGGAAACAATATATGTTTTGAATATAATACGGAAACAATATATCCCCTGAATATATTACGGAAACAATATAAAATTTTAATCGGAAGAATAATATTAAAAAAGTAAAACTAACATTTATCCAAGAATGGATCATTTTACAACTTTAACTCTTTTGTCACACTATAGAAACTGAAAGACGTTGATGGAACATAAGTTGAACTATTTAAAAGGTTTATCCAAAAAAAATCCCACTAGCAAGAAAACACAAATTATTAGTAAGTTGTGCATAAATGAAAAAAAAAACATAATTAATCATGCAAAAATGGTATTTTCCGGGTTAAAAATCCAAGCATAATACGGAAAGAAGATATGATCAATACTAGCGGCTGCGTGTATACACATATGATCAAAACTTTTTTTAAAACCAAAAAAATTTTCTCTAAAAAACACATCTTCAAAAACTATCAAAAAAACCATACGAAAACCCCCCAAAACACCCCTTCTTTCAACAAAAAAAAACCCAACGCCTAGACGCCTCGTATAGGGCTGTACGAGGCGTCTAGGGTTTCTTAAACTTTGTGCCTGACATCTCTAAAGACCCCCTTGAATACAGTGCCTAGACGCCTCGTATAGCCCTATACGAGGCGTCTAAGGCACCAAAAGTGTCCAAATAGGCGCAGAAGGTGTCCGGATAGTCCCTGCCTATATGAAACGAGTTGGTTTAAAAGAAACGTATACCGAATTGGGTCTAGTCGCGTTCGTCGACCTCCGTTTGGTTCCGGCGTAGCTCCGACGAACTGGGTTCACTCCGACTGAACTCTGATGTGTCACACCCCAACCGATGGCGAAAACATCGGAGTGAGACGAAAACGAGATTGCAAGAGACTTCATAACACTAATTGTGACAATATTTAAATAAACCGATTTCATTTCATGAAGTAAATTGTCAACATTACAAGAAATTCAAATACGACAAGTTCAAAGGAAGTACATAACAACATAAGCAAAATTGATACAACATATTAAACCTAAACGTCTATATGTGTATCTAGGCATCAACGCTACTTCATTTCATAGCATTCATCATCCTCAACCTGTAACATGTTTAAAATAAACTTCAATGCAAAAGCAAAGGCGAGTATACAAGTTTGATACGTACATAGCATAAAAAGATGACTAAACAATTCCTCATAGCAAGCATGTGATACAAGATAAACCTTAAATTCGGCATGTGTCTAACATATCAAACCAATGATGAAACGCAATATGCTCATGACATAATGTAACACCCCGAAAATGGGTTTGGTAATTAAACCCCGTTAATACTAAAGAGCGGGTAGAATACCGTTAGCAGAAAAGATTAACCCGGAAATTATTAGGATTCAAATAAATAAGCCTAATAATAAAAAAAAAGAGCAAACGACTTGAGAAGACAAAAGTTCATAGGGAGTCCGAGTTAACGGGATTTAAAATAAAACAGGTTTTTAACTTACCGAACCTACTAAGTTGACTAGGAATAATTCTAACCTAGTTAGATAGTGACTTATGAGTGGGTTAAAACACTTAAATTATGAATTAAGGAAAATGGAGGGGCCAAACTTGTTAAACTTGAAACTTGATTTATTAAAAACAAATTAAAACACACCAAACACACACAAGAGTGTGTGTCTGGTCGTACAAACACAGGGGGCGACACAAGGGATCCCACAAACCCTAGTTCTTCCAAAAATCCACCAAATTGAGAGCTTAAATTCGTTCTAAATCAAGTCTCAAACACAAATTCGTGATCTCCATTGAAAGGGGAGTCATAAGGTATGTAAATTTTATGAAGAATCTCTAGTTGGATTTCTAGGTAAACTTAGAAATCTGAAATTGATGGTTGCATGTTCGTTATATGATGAAATAGGAACATTGTAGTGTTTAGGAGTAAACCCTAGACAAGAATATATTGAAATCATGCCTAGCTCAAGTAAATTCAGATTTTTGTTGATGCTAAATTCATGTATGAGATGTTTTTAGGGTTTTGATTGCTAAAAATTAGTGTTATGATGTCAAGAACATGATTAAATTGAAAGCTGAATGCAAACAGCTCCTGATAAGAAATTACAGCCAACTTGTACTGGCTGTAACCTGAACAAAACGTGACAAAAACGTGTGTTTCTTGAGTCTAAAATGTAATTCCAGGAAATATCTTTAAAACCCCACTGGAATCGCATTTTTTCGACGAAAATTGAGCGTTTTATAAATTTTTCCGTATCAAAGGTTCAAGCTGCGTTTTATGGCAGAATTTGCAGCCCATTACGAATGTCATAACTCAATTTAGGAATTGAGTTATGATTTCAAATTCTTACTGTAGAAAGTTTTAAGTGATTAAAAGAATCGCCAATTGGAATTTCGTCAATCGGATAAACGAGGAATTTTTAATGAATTTTTCCGTAAGCTGCAGTCAGAAGTGACGAATCTGATTGCAGCTTAGTAAATGAATTTTTATGAATTTTTGGTAAAGAGTTAGATCTTGAAATTTTAACACAAGGCCTATCCCTCTGAGATGTACACCACATAAAAAATCATAATTTTTGAAGACTTGTAAACAGGTTAAACAAGTCACCAAAAACAACTCATTTTCAGTGATATGAAATGCCTAAATGAAATCGCGGCCTACTAGTTAGTATGTAAAATTTGATTTCGTTAAGAGTTCGGATGAAATATGCCTAAGTGAGTTCATTGAACCAAATGTGCATTTGAATATGTTGATAAGTCAATTGACTTTTAAAAAGTCAAACTGACCAATGATTAGATCGAATGATAATTTTGATATGGACGAATGATAAATTCGACATAAAACCCGTAGGATGGAATAGTCGTAAATGATTATGACTAATCTAACCGTCTTACGAATTGTGATGATGATAGTTTGACTCTAGACAATCTAGATGAAGACTTGGGAAAGAAGCGGGTCAAACGGATCAAGTACGCGGAAAAAGAGCATAACCGGATGCAAGGTAAGTAAAGCTTACACCCTTTTGTAGGATATACATTTATTTATAAGTTATAAACACAACAAAGGTTATAATCGAAATACGGTTCCGACACAAATTGATATGGGTCGGAACATATCAAAAGATGAAAACCATGTTTAATGGTAAAAATGGTTGAAACGATATTTTGGTCATGTGATGAAATATATAAAATGAGTTTTCGAATGGCTACTTTATAAGTAAGCCTAAACGAAGTAAAAAGTGAAAACAACGATTTAGTCACGTATAAATAGATAAAAGTTGAAGTATAAAACGACACCAAGTGGCATAAGCCATGTTGAGTTAAACGTGTAAGAAACGGATTTAAGAGACACAACTAAATGGTGAGAAATCCGAAATGAATTACTTAACGAATTGGTAAATAAATACCATTTATATATAAGCGTAAAATGTTTGGTCGTTTAGACCAAACGGGTCAAATGGCAATGTCGATACCATTGACATATAATGACTAATAAATGCATGTCGAGTCTTATGCGCAGAGGATAAATTGGTTAAGACTTAGCGGTGCTATGATATAGCATATTATGGACGCAAGGTATTAAACGGGTCAATGTGTTGATCCGAACCAGGTATGCATATTGTGTGTTGTAGATAAGTATACAGTAGGTTGTGCATAACAAAGGGGAAAGATTTAAACTTAAAAGGTTTAAATCTTCGAAACGGGTCAAAAGAGTTATGCGCATAGATTGGGAACTAGCCGCGTAATTCATAAAAGTTACAAACCCGAACTAAGGATTTAGAGATAAACATGTTGATGTATGCTTAATGGTTAATTAGAAACAAGTTTGTGGTTTAAAAATTTGAACGGGTCAAATGTCTTTAAAAATAAATTTTAAAGCCAAGGGCTCGAAACCTTAATTTGTGAATTCAGATGTTAAGTTTGAAAGCTACCGTAAGTTACGGTACCTACCGTAACTTACGGTAGCGAATAAATTGTTACGGCAGTTTTCTACTGCCTTACGGCAGACCAGTTTTGCCCAATGGCTACCGTAACTTACGGTGGCTACCGTAAGTTACGGTAGAGTCCAGTCACTTTTGCTGAAATTTTGCATATCCTAGTTAATCGAATCCGTTTTTGAGCGTAGTTTCGATTACGGCACGCGACGGGTGTAAAACCTGCAAATCCTTGTTATTTTAACTGATTGGCTCATGGAACTTGTAGTAACTTGTAAATAAACTATCAAAACTAACTTTTATGTTGGTTTTGATTCTAGGTGAATGTTATATGCTTCCGAATGAAGATCAAGCCACGAACAAGAACCGAACACACCTCTCAATGAAGCTTCCGCACTCGATCTTGTTTTGTTTTAATAAAAGTGGATTTTGTAAACACTTTTAATGATGTTTTGGATGTTGTAAACATGTTTAAATGCTTATGATGTAAAAGTTTTTGTTAAGTGACATTTTTCATATAAAATGCTTACTTTAATGTTGTGTAAATGTTAAAAAAATATTATGGGTGTTACACATAACCACAAGTCTACGGGCGGGGCGTTAATCCTATAGCGCTACATATGTCACGGATAGGCTCGTACGAAGTTAATGTTAAGTCTAACACAAGATGTCCTCAACCCAAGTTTAAAGTATCAAGCAATCACGTATACAAGCATGTTATAGGAATGTTTGTGCATTTAAGTAAAATGTTCATGTGTAAGTTTAGGTAAGTAAACATGTTACACCCCAAAAGTGTTAAAAGTAAAGAGGGGAATTCGAGTATACTCACGGTTTTGCAAGTCTTCTACTTGATAAATCCGCGAGAGTGTTGGTTTGTTGATTAGGAATGAGGAACACCAAGTCCTTCTACACAAAGGAAACATAGGTGTGTGAGTTTGGGAAAACGGAAGATCATAGGGATTGGAAGTTAAAACACAAGAATATATGTATTCGAAAGTAATCATCTTTAACACTAAGTACTTGTTCTTGACACTATGAAACCACAAGGGTTGATGTTTTCATGAGTAACATACTCATTAGAATCGTAACAAGTCTTAGGCCTTGGATGATGTTATTCTAATATCTTGACGAATGAACACAAGTCCAACATCAAGAGTTCGAATGTTCGTAGTTATTATTTAGGTTATGTAGTATATATTAATAAGTCCAATTGTACAAGTATTTCAAGCATGAGGTAGAAGATTAAATCTTCATTTAGGTACCTCAAATGTGTTATAGAATTCATGTAGGAGGTAGGAAGAACAAGCTTCCATTTAGGCACCTCTTTTGTGTTCACCACTACACTTGTTGTAAAAACATACAAGGAGGGTCATGAACTAAGATTAATACAAGAATATAGACAACTATACTATGAGAAATCATCAAGTAATGTGGGGATTTTATGTTGGACAACCCAAGTTAGTCCATAATCACCCTTCATCAAGCTTTGACGCTTGAGCATGACTTGTGGGTTAAAAACCCTAATAAAAATGGAAAGTATTTGAGGTTTATCCTTTGATGTTGTATGTCTCAGCCCTGTTTTTAAGCTTAACTAACCATATAAGTGGTTATAAGCATAAGCACGTGGGTTTGAGTGAGTTAGACTCATGTTTAAGCAAGGATTAATGAAAACAAACTTGAACAGGGGACTTTGAAGCCTTTTTGTCGGAGTTCCAGGGACTTGTTTGCTGTGAAACACCCCTAGAATCGAAGCCAAGGTCAAGCCAAGTATTCTGGAAAAAGAATGAGCGAAAACGGTTGAGAAACGAAGAATTTATGCATACTTTTGTGAAGAGATGCAATTATGCTCGAACTTCTGCTTTGGCAGCTTGTTTATGACGATTTGAGAGTGATTTAGAGTGATTTGATTGTGTTTGCAAAGTGAAATAGACTTGGGGAAGGGCTTGTATTTATAGGGAGGAGTTTAGGTTAGTTGTTTGTTGGTTATTTAATGCTAAACTTGTTCAAAAACACAAAAAGAGCCAAAAAATCGCGCCTAAACACGTCTGGACATGTTTCAGCGAATTGGGCCTTGGTGGCGGGCCGCGTGATATTCAGCTGGGCCTGGTCGCGGGCCGCTAGGCTTTCACGGAAAGGGTTCTTAAATAAAAAGGGGGCCGGGTTACTTCTGATGTGGAGCCGCAGCTCAACCGGTTAGTGTGCGTGTGTTTGGGGTGGCTGACCCGGGTTCGAGTCCTGGCATCAGCAACCTTTTTGTTTTATTTATTTTTCCTTAAAACCCTATACTCTCATTTATTACACAACTTACCCCTGCAATTTAACTAACCAAGTTATATTATTACCTTATACTTAAACTAACTAAGTTAATAGTTAACTTTATACTAAGTTAATTATGAAATCTTAATCATTTAGTTTATTTAAACAATTGATTAAGCAATTTTAACTAGGTTATTTCTTAACCTTAAAATCTAACGGGACTAACTGGATTATTAGAAAATAAACTTTTAATTTACAAAATTACCATATTTTATGAGCAAATTTAAATTAGGAAAATTTTCATTAAACGGTTATTCATTTAACGAGACTTCCACTCTCATTGTTAATTATTTTAACGAGCATCAAGTGTCGGTCAGTAACGAATCAAGAATCTTTGAACAATATTCCGTTCAAATGACGCATTATTCACAAGTTTCACGTATTTGCAAGATTAGCACAAGGTTTCCAAGAATTACGAATATGCATCGATTGTTTCACGAAATTGAATGTATGAGCATGTATAAAGTATGTATGACATGTAATTAACAAAATACGAGTTTTATTTATGATCCAAGTCTCGGATTTCACAACGGTTACAAAGTAAGAACGATTACAAGAACACAAGGTTTCCAAAAATAGAAACACTGACAAGACTTGCTATAAATGGAAAGTACAAATAAGCAGGGCGTTACATGATGACTCCTTCAAACTCATGTTGCGAAACTGGCGAGTTAACCTCCTATGTGAAACCCGGTTGTCACCGGCGGCGTCTTCGTGTCTTTGGCACGATCGGTGTATCTCCCGTGGGTATGTCTGGGATCGAAGGAAGGTGGCAAGCGCGATGACGGGTTCTCGAAACAGACAATATAGACGTAGATGGAGGGAAGGTTGGTTAAGGTTTTGTGGTGAGGTTGGAGAGTGGTAAAACAGATCGTAAAAACTCCGGCGATGCTCGAAGCATGTGGCGAGTGTGTGTGAGGGTGTCAAAATGATCTTGTGTGGTTGTGAAGGTAAAACGGTGATAAAGGTTCGATTTATATAGGGTCTTCACAATCTCGTAAACTTGGAAACTATCCTTGATTGATTTGTATGTGTATAGATATAAGTCTAGGTTCATGATCGGTGAGAAAGGAAACGCGTATACAAAGCTTAATCCCGAGTAATCTGTAACACCCTAAATTTTATACTTGAATTAATCACTAATTTATACCAAAAGTTAATAGATTATCATAAGTTTAAATAGTGACATAAACCTTAGTCATCTAATGACTAAGTCGGAAATTTCAACATTTGTTTAATTAATTGTTTACAACCCATAAACAAAATCTAAGTATGATAAAAACATTTGCGAAAGCTTCAAAACGTAGTGTTCGGTTCTTCATTAATCACTTGATCGCCACCCGTAAGGTCCACCAATTTACCTATGATCAAAACCGTTAAAAACATTAGTTTTGACGTTGTTATATAATATAATCACAAGGTTTAACATCACATTGGAAATAATAAAAATATAAAAGCTATTCTGGATCCACCGTAAATTACGGTATCACCGTAATTTACGGTGAGTCCTGGAAATGTTTGGTCACCGTAAACCAGTAGATCCCCACCGTAAACTTCTGGCATCTACCGTAAATTACGGTACTACTGTAATTTACGGTATTACCTGGAAATTTCATGTTTTGTTTGTTTGATCATTACACCAAAACCCCAGGATTTCAGTATTCTATGATATCAATACATTAAAATCTGGTATTTCTAGTAAGTTATATAATATCCAATATCAACAATCAATCTATCATAATCCGGAGCATTAACCATGCCTAACTTGATTATCCGACCCGTTTGGCTCGTCTACGGAATTTCTTCCTTTTGACGACTACCAACGAGTTCTAACCAATTTTTGCCCAATTATTCAATATAGCGATATCATCGCTTAAATTCATAGCAACCTTATTTCTAAAATTCAACTATGCATATTGTAATGATTTAAATTTACTTAATGTAACGGGTCAAGTTACATACCTTAGCGCACGCCCTTCAACCGCGAATCACCACCGGCTTGTCCACTCGACGTTCCGGTATCTTGTCCTATAGAGTTCAATTCAAGACATGTTTAGAACTCTCTTCAAATCATAATACGCATAATACACCGAACATCATGATTATGCGTTTAAACTCGAAATTTCAGTTTTTAAGCCTTCATAGAGGCATTTCAACAAACACTTCATAAGCAGATTTTTACATGATTAAACATCACATCTTTAGTTTATCATTTAACCCTATTTTCATATAAATCAACCAATTTACATGAATGTTAGCTTCTAATTGCTGAAATCACTTCTAGATTGCCAAATTACACTAGATTAACAATCTACTTTCTAGTGTTCATCCAAATACACATGACCCACTAATCACCTACCATGGTGTTTATGGGTTCACCCAAAATTTCTTATGATTTCAAGTTCTATTGATCTAGGGTTTGTCCTTAGACACTATAGTTGTTCCTCAATCATCATAACATACACATGCAACCCTAATTCCAGATTTTTCCCAATTCATAAAAATTTCAAGTTGAGAGTTTTCCTTAAATTTTACATACCTTGTAATCCTCTTGTGATGAGGATCACGATTCTATGCTCGGATTTTCGTTTGGACCAGATTTGCACCTCCAATTTGAGATTTCAAGCAGATTTTTGAGACATGGAAGATGGGGGTGTCGCCCCGGGTTCTTCTGATCGACCAGACATCCCCATTATGGGGTGTTTGGTTTGTTTTATTTAATTTTAATTATCTCTAGTTTCAATTCTTACAACTTAAGCCCCTCAACTTTATTGAACATATTGTTTAGTAGCTTTTTAACCCTATCTTAAGTTACTTCTAGTCTTTTAACTAACTAGGTTAAAATTTCTAGTTAGTAAATTCTTGTTTATTTAAACTTTATATTTCTAATATAAAGTTTTATATTTTTTTCGGGGTGTTACAAGTCCACCCCCCTTAAAAAGGGTTTCGTCCCCGAAACCGAAGTACGTACCAAATAATGTAGGGTGAAGACGTCGCATCTCCTCTTCGGACTCCCATGTAGTGTCCGAACCTTTCCTATGCTCCCATTTGACTTTGACTTGGTCAATTTGTTTATTTCGTAAATGTTTGACCTTTCTGTCTAAAATCTCCACCGGTCTTACCGCATAATTCAGACTATTATCCACTTCGATATCATCGTAATGGATATAGGCCGTTTCGTCTGCTAGGCACTTTCTTAATTGCGACACGTGGAACGTGCCATGGATTCCACTTAGCTCCTCCGGTAATTCAAGGCGGTAAGCTACCTTGCCAACTCTCCCGATAATTTTAAATGGTCCAATAAACCTTGGGCTTAGCTTCCCCCTTTTTCTGAATCTAATAACACCTTTCCATGGAGAGACTTTTAACATGACCATGTCACCAACTTGGAATTCAATCGGCCTTTTCCTTTTATCAGCATATGCCTTTTGCCTGTCTTGAGCCGCTTTCAAGTGTGCCCGAACTTTATCGATCTTTTCATTCGTGGCTCGTACTATATCTTGGTGGGCAAGTTCACGTGGACCCACTTCACCCCAACATACCGGGGTTCGACACTTCCTACCGTAAAGCATTTCGTATGGTGCCATCTTAATACTAGATTGGTAACTGTTGTTATACGAAAACTCGACCAACGGTAAGTGAACATCCCAACTGCCTCCAAAGTCGATTATACACGCCCGTAGCATGTCCCCCAATGTTTGTATCATTCTTTCACTTTGTCCATCCGTTTGAGGATGGTACGCAGTGCTAATGAACAATTTGGTCCCCATTTGCTCTTGGAAATCTCCCCAGAAATTCGAAGTAAACCGGGTATCCCTATCAGACACGATAGACACCGGCACCCCATGACGTGCTATGATTTCATTGGTATAAACTTCTGACATCTTTTCTGACGTATAAGTCTCACGGATCGGAATGAAGTGAGCACTTTTCGTCAATCTATCCACCACTACCCATATGGCATCAAAACCACGATTCGTCTTAGGCAACTTGGTTAACAGGTCCATTGTAATATGTTCCCATTTCCAAACCGGAATTTCTAACGGTTGGAGTTTTCCGTATGGTTTCTGGTGCTCCGCCTTGACTTGTAAACATGTCAAGCATTTTTCCACATATTTCGTCATGTCCCTCTTCATTCCGGGCCACCAATAATTTTGTTTCAAATCATTGTACATCTTGGTTGCACCCGGATGAATCGAATAACGGGATTTATGAGCTTCGTTAAGTAGAAGCGCCTTTACTCCACAAGTATGTGGGACCCATATCCTTCCGGATCGAGTCTTCAACCCGTGGTTCCCATCCGACAAATCTTTCAATTGACCGATTATTCTTTCTTTCTTCCAATTTTCTTCTTTTACTGCTTCTAACTGCGCCTCTCGAATACGTTCAAGTATACCCGAGGTCACCACGAGTTGCATCGACCTCACTCGTATTGGGACATAGTCCGCTTTTCTGCTTAGAGCGTCCGCTACCACGTTTGCTTTTCCGGGGTGATAATGTATCTCACAATCGTAGTCCTTCACCGTTTCCAGCCATCGCCTTTGTCGCATATTTAACTCCTTCTGATCAAAGAAGTATTTCAAGCTCTTGTGGTCGGTGAATATGGTGCACTTTACCCCATACAAGTAATGCCTCCATATTTTTAATGCAAATACTACCGCTGCCAACTCGAGATCGTGCGTGGGGTATTTCTTCTCGTGTATCTTCAATTGTCTCGAGGCATAGGCTATTACCTTGCCCCGTTGCATCAACACGCAACCGAGCCCCGATAATGAAGCATCCGAATAAACCACCATGTCTTCAACTCCGTCTGGCAATGTCAGTACCGGAGCTTGAGTTAGCTTTTCTTTTAGCGTTTGAAACGCTTTTTCTTGATCAATTCCCCAAATAAACTTTGCTTTCTTTTGGGTTAGCTTTGTTAGCGGTGACGCAATCTTGGAGAAATCTTGAATGAATCTCCTATAGTACCCCGCAAGCCCCAAAAAGCTTCTAATTTCTGAAGGGTTCTTCGGGGGATTCCATTTTGACACTGCCTCTATCTTTGACGGATCCACCAATACTCCGTCGGCATTTATGACATGGCCTAAAAATTGAACCTCTCGTAACCAAAAGGCACATTTAGAGAATTTTGCATATAACTTCTCTCGCCTAAGTGTCTCTAACACTTCTTGTAAGTGGTGTGCGTGTTCAGCTTCAGTTTTCGAGTACACCAAGATATCATCGATAAACACGATGACCGACTTATCCAACATTGGCTTGCAAACCCGGTTCATGAGGTCCATGAAAGCCGCGGGTGCGTTTGTTAGCCCAAATGACATCACGAGGAATTCGTAATGTCCGTATCTCGTGCGGAAAGCCGTCTTCGGCACATCTTCTTCTTTGACCTTTAGTTGGTGATACCCCGATCTAAGGTCAATTTTGGAAAACCAGTTCGCACCTTGTAGTTGGTCGAATAAATCATCTATCCTCGGGAGCGGGTATCGGTTCTTTACCGTGAGTTTGTTTAACTCCCGGTAATCAATACACATGCGCATGCTCCCGTCTTTCTTTCTCACGAACAATACCGGTGCGCCCCAAGGAGACACACTCGGACTTATGAATCCCTTGTCAAGCAGGTCTTGGATTTGGGACATCAACTCTTGTAATTCCGACGGTGCAAGTCGGTACGGGGCTTTTGCTACGGGTTTCGCGCCCGGAATCAATTCGATCCCGAACTCTACTTCCCGTTCAGGCGGTATCCCCGGTAAATCTTCCGGAAAAACATCTTCATAATCTCGTACTACCGGTACATCTCCAATCTTTCGTGATTCTTTCTCGGGCTCATTAGCGTATATTATGAATGCCTTGCATCCTCGCTTCATTAGCTTGTGAGCTTTCAACATTGAGCATACTATGGGGTTGCCTCCTTTTTCGCCATAAATGGTGACGTGTTTCCCGCTCGGAGATGTTAGTTTTATCTCTTTACGGAAGCACACAACCTTTGCATGGTGTCGAGATAGCCAATCCATCCCAACGACTACTTGAAATTCTCCCATCGACATCGGGATTAGATTTATCAAATATTCTTCATCGTCGATGCTCAGTTTACAATTTTCACATACATCACAAACAATAAAGCTTTTGTTATTACCTATCTCTACTTCTAAAGGCACAGGTAATTTTGTTAGAACAAATGAAGGATGTCGAATAAGTCCATATGAAACAAAGGATTTATTCGCACCCGTATCAAATAACACGTGTGCAGGAATTGAATTTACAGCAAATATACCTGAGACCACGTCAGGTTCAACCTTTGCTTCTGCGGCGGTTAGTTGAAAAGATCTTGCCTTTGCTTTCGGGGCTTCACCTTTCGGTTCCTGCCCATCCTTCTTTCCAACCAGTTCCGGGCATTCCGACTTCTTGTGACCCGTTCGATAACAATTGTAACAAACCCTCACTTTCTCCGGGCATGATATAGCCATATGTCCCGTTTTCTTGCATATGGGACATGGCTTATCCTTGTAACGGCATTCGCCTTTTTGACCCTTCCCGCAGATTCTGCAACTTGGTGACCCGCCTTTCGTATCAGATTTCTTTGCGCTTTCATTTGCTCGTGCCTTCTTAGTAGGGCTTGGATTCGCATCTTGTGCCCTTCGTTCACCCCGTTCTATGCTCTTTTTCAATTCGATCTCCCTTTCCCGAGCAGCATTGACAATCTCGGTAAGGGTCTCGTATTTAGAAGGGGTTATGAACTCTCTATACTCCGCACTTAGCATGTTATGGTAGTAATAGACCTTTTGTTCTTCGTTTGTCACCAAATCATCACAGAACTTTATCTTGTCCATAAACATCCCCGTGATCTTGTCTATGGATTCACCCTTGTGTCTGAGTTGCATGAACTCTTCCTTGATTCTATTTATGACCGCTTTGGGACTATGGTGTTTAAGAAATGGCATCTTAAACTCCTCCCATGTCATGGCCTTAGCCGTTTCACTTCCAATCTCCTTCTTTTTGTTATCCCACCAATCTTTCGCTTGACCTCTTAATTGACCCGTACCATAAGCTACGTAGTCATTTTCATCACAATGAGTTCTCTCGAATACTCCTTCAATATCACTTAGCAATCGTTGGCACACAATTGGATCAACCTCCCCATTATATATTTACAGGCCATGAATTCCTTGTATGAACAAGGCTTTCGTCCACCATGCTTTTCCTTTGCTGAATTGGAATCATCTTCCAATTTCTTGATTCTCTCTTCTACTATTGATAAAACTGTGTTTTGAATTTTATCAATAAAGCCCGACAAACTGTTTTCGATCGCCTTTCCAACCTCTTCGGCAATCACTTCCCTCATTTGTTCGGTGACTCTTGGCACCGCATTATCATTACCTCCATCAGCCATCTCTATTTCTGAAATGTTTACATAGATTGTTAAACATTCCATTTATAACACATGCTTTACTTGTTTTGATTTAATCAAGTTCATAACTTGATTCAATCATTCTTGTTTCAATTTAATCAAGTTCGTAACTTGATTTAATCATTCTTGTTTCAATTTAATCAAGTTCGTAACTTGATTTAATCATTCTTGTTTCAATTCAATCAAGTTCGTAACTTGATTTAATCATTCTTGTTTCATGCATTTCTTGTTTTTGAGTGAGCTTACTCACTCGTTTCATGCATATTGTTCATTTCTTATTCTTTACGTAGTACATAATTTATTAACAAATAAGTTAGTTCTTACCGGACGATCGATCAAGCTTGAACCGAACACTTATTGACAACCTTGAGCTCTGATTACCAACTTGTAACACCCTAAATTTTATACTTGAATTAATCACTAATTTATACCAAAAGTTAATAGATTATCATAAGTTTAAATAGTGACATAAACCTTAGTCATCTAATGACTAAGTCGGAAATTTCAACATTTGTTTAATTAATTGTTTACAACCCATAAACAAAATCTAAGTATGATAAAAACATTTGCGGAAGCTTCAAAACGTAGTGTTCGGTTCTTCATTAATCACTTGATCGCCACCCGTAAGGTCCACCAATTTACCTATGATCAAAACCGTTAAAAACATTAGTTTTGTCGTTGTTATATAATATAATCACAAGGTTTAACATCACATTGGAAATAATAAAAATATAAAAGCTATTCTGGATCCACCGTAAATTACGGTATCACCGTAATTTACGGTGAGTCCTGGAAATGTTTGGTCACCGTAAACCAGTAGATCCCCACCGTAAACTTCTGGCATCTACCGTAAATTACGGTACTACCGTAATTTACGGTATTACCTGGAAATTTCATGTTTTGTTTGTTTGATCATTACACCAAAACCCCAGGATTTCAGTATTCTATGATATCAATACATTAAAATCTGGTATTTCTAGTAAGTTATATAATATCCAATATCAACAATCAATCTATCATAATCCGGAGCATTAACCATGCCTAACTTGATTATCCGACCCGTTTGGCTCGTCTACGGAATTTCTTCCTTTTGACGACTACCAACGAGTTCTAACCAATTTTTGCCCAATTATTCAATATAGCGATATCATCGCTTAAATTCATAGCAACCTTATTTCTAAAATTCAACTATGCATATTGTAATGATTTAAATTTACTTAATGTAACGGGTCAAGTTACATACCTTAGCGCACGCCCTTCAACCGCGAATCACCACCGGCTTGTCCACTCGACGTTCCGGTATCTTGTCCTATAGAGTTCAATTCAAGACATGTTTAGAACTCTCTTCAAATCATAATACGCATAATACACCGAACATCATGATTATGCGTTTAAACTCGAAATTTCAGTTTTTAAGCCTTCATAGAGGCATTTCAACAAACACTTCATAAGCAGATTTTTACATGATTAAACATCACATCTTTAGTTTATCATTTAACCCTATTTTCATATAAATCAACCAATTTACATGAATGTTAGCTTCTAATTGCTGAAATCACTTCTAGATTGCCAAATTACACTAGATTAACAATCTACTTTCTAGTGTTCATCCAAATACACATGACCCACTAATCACCTACCATGGTGTTTATGGGTTCACCCAAAATTTCTTATGATTTCAACTTCTATTGATCTAGGGTTTGTCCTTAGACACTATAGTTGTTCCTCAATCATCATAACATACACATGCAACCCTAATTCCAGATTTTTCCCAATTCATGAAAATTTCAAGTTGAGAGTTTTCCTTAAATTTTACATACCTTGTAATCCTCTTGTGATGAGGATCACGATTCTATGCTCGGATTTTCGTTTGGACCAGATTTGCACCTCCAATTTGAGATTTCAAGCAGATTTTTGAGACATGGAAGATGGGGGTGTCGCCCCTGGTTCTTCTGATCGACCAGACATCCCCATTATGGGGTGTTCGGTTTGTTTTATTTAATTTTAATTATCTCTAGTTTCAATTCTTACAACTTAAGCCCCTCAACTTTATTAAACATATTGTTTAGTAGCTTTTTAACCCTATCTTAAGTTACTTCTAGTCTTTTAACTAACTAGGTTAAAATTTCTAGTTAGTAAATTCTTGTTTATTTAAACTTTATATTTCTAATATAAAGTTTTATATTTTTTTCGGGGTGTTACATAATCAGCGATTTCAGCTAAAAGGAAATGATGACAGCGAGTTATCTGCTGGTCTTGGGGGGCAACTTTGGCTGTTCAAAAGGAAACTCGCTGAAGACAAGCGAATATAAGTTGTTGGATTGCTAGGTTTGTACCAAAAGATAGAGTGGTGAAGTGGTCTGCTGCTCGTTTATTTATTGTTGTGACCCAGGTTCGAATCCGGGCACCCACACTTTTGTTTCCTTTTTAGTTTAAAGCTTAAAAAGTTACAATGAGGTCCCTTAACTATGAGGGGTTAATAGGTTAGGTAAAGTAATTTTGTTTTAGTTTAGATTTCCTAACTAACATTACTAACTAGGTTATTTATAAAAATAAAAGAATAAAAACTTTTAATTGTAAATTTAATTAATTTAATTTATTAGAATACTAAATAAATAACCATATTAATAATTAAAAAAAAATATTTCGACAGTTATTTAATTCGCGAAAAATATCCGAGCTTTAAGGGTTAGGATCCAAAATTCAAAACGGGTCGGATTTTGAAAACGGGTCGATTTCTGACGGATGTTACATTCAATGCGTCAACGACGCTCGTGAAAAGAGCTAGCTCTTCCTCGTGTGTCCAAGAGGCCATCGATCAAGTGTGTGTGGGTAGCGGGTTCGATCAAGTGTGTTTGGGTTGGGGTAGCGATGGACAGCCGGTGGGGTTGGGGTTATAGATATAGCGATGTTAACTGTTGGGTTAGTGAACCGCTTGGCTTGGCCAAATGGTTAGAATTTGAATTTTAAATGCCCCCCGCTATGACCTACCCAACAAGCGAATAGAAGCCGGCCACATAGGATCGCTAGCCCCGCCCCACGTCTGGCTCCCGCCCTTTGGGCCACGCCCAAACCCAAGCCCACCTGGGGTGGTGGCTTGGGCGTTTTCAGCCAACCCCCGCCCCATACCCCATAGTCTTATAAACATGTTAAAATTGTGCTCTCACCGCTTTCACCCGCATAAAAATGTTCTCCTTTGGACCTAGCCACGCACACTGCATACACACGCGCATATACACGTATATATAGGATTAGGATACAATAAGGGTCTCTTTGGTATGTGATAATGGAATAGACGAAAGAACGGAATGGACGGGGTAATGGAATGTACGATGGAATGCAATGAATCATTACCATTACATTTCTTGTTTGGTTCTCATGTGTGAATGGAATGAATTATTATTGTGTATTGTTTGGTAGGCAAGAAAAAACGAAGGAATAAAATCAGCGGTGAGTGGTGGTCGGTGGTAGTGATTGTCGCAACCCCCGATCCCTAATTCCTGGGAACGGGCGGACGCGAGCTCAGAGTTTGGTGGTATGAGTTTGTTTAATCTTGCAGCGGAATTTACATCAGGACCGTAGTTAGGAAATGTTTATCAGAGTAAAACCACCATATTTAATATTAATAAACACATGGGCCAAACCCAAGTTTCTTATTACAGTACATTTATAGGGACAAACCCTATTTTATTGAATTTTAAAACATCGTGTTTTAGATAACTTTTATAGCCACTAATTTTCCAAGCCGTCAGTGCTCTCGAGCTGGCTTTTTCCCAGTTGGCTTTCACATTGTGTTACCTGAAACATGTTTTAAAAATATTTGTCAGTGGAAAATACTGGTGAGTGAATCCCAATTTAATCAAAAACATTTTATCAATTACCACAGTATTGAGAGCGATTACAATGTTTATATCTACACAATTACCCATTCAGTACTTGCCACTCGACCGTATCTATGGCTATGGTCATATCACACATTGGCTACTCGTCGTCCAATTGTGAAGGTTATTGATAAGTGGTAAAATACACATATTTATCCCGTGTAAATTGTATAATTATTGTATAGGTTTTATTTATTTTTATTTAGTTTTTAGTGCTTTGTTATATTAATTTGTGTTTTGGCAGCTCCTGGTGCAAATAGAGCAAAAACGAGTAATATGGAAATGACCAACCAGTTGAGCAGAGTAGGATGCCAGAGACCGAAATAAAATTGCCGCTATTTTTCTCGAGCGAGCCGAACCCACTATCTCTATTTTATAAACTCGAGGGACTAAAGTGCAATAAAAGAAAAGCTATTTAAAAATAGCTTATAGAAGTTAAGGGACCAAACTTGCATAAATGATGAAAGTTCAATTAATATTCAACTCCATCACAAAATAAGAGATCATGAAGATCTGTTGTTGACCGAATTCATTTATATTTTGTGTTTGGGCTATTTGGATGTTTAGCAAGAAACTGGCCCAATATACCTTGTGTTGCGATGTGATGAAATAAAGGCCCAGATCGATCTTGGAGGCCACATGTGGACGTGCAAACTTGGAGAATAGGGTCCTTTGGGGTTGGTGGCGACTAAAGAAAAAAAAAGACAAAAAAGGGGCATCAGACGTGCGTGAGAAGAAGACATCAGGTGCATACCTGGAGCCGCACGAACAGACGTGATCAGAGGGACGAATTTTAAAGACAAGAAGAAGATTGGCGAGGGTTCAAGCCGCGGTCAAGATTTAAGTCTGGGTTTGCAATTTATTAGTATTCAGTTTTAAAGACTTTGTGTTTCTTTCAACTTGATACTATGATTTGTTATTTATTTGAGACTTGTTTCTTGTTCTTGGCTATGGTTTTTGGCTAAACCTTTTGATACTACCTAGGTTAAGATGAATATTTAATAAAGTTTGGATTTCTTTTCGTTTATTATCGTGTGTATGGGTTTTTCTTAAAAAGTAAAGAACTTTGGAATCTTTAACTTAGTGCATATGCGTATCTAGTTTTGATTATTGATTGTTTATTCGTTTCACATGAACCTTGGTGAATGTCTTTCATAGGATATGTTTGTGTTGATTGTTCGAGTCTTTGCGGGTTCGGGTAGTCTTTGGGTGAATTGGCCAATAACCTTAGAAACGGTAAATAAAATATATTTAGAACTTGATATTCTGCTAATCTTGTCGCTGAGAGACTCGAGGTTATTAATAGGTCTCGGTTTGATATATAGCTAGGATTAGGTTTTGAGAGAAATCGGTCTTAGTTCCCTAATCTTATTCGTGTCTATTAAACTAAATTAAAATCCATAGTTGCCTTAGACTTTCGCGCTGAGAGGTAGATTGTCGGATTAAGGCACTTTTAAAGAAGTTAGAGGACTGAGAGGAAGTCTAACCAACCGGTAGTCATAACAGCCTGTAGAGTCTCACAGGTTTCTTCCTGAGAAGGGTCGGGAGGTCTTAGTAGGGATTTCTTAGGGTTTAGCACACGAAGATCCCGGTTCCATATCACTTTAGTTTCGAATAGAAATCCATTCCTAGTTAAATAGGATTCCAACCTAGGTAGTTCTTCATCACCGCTGAGCAAAACCTTCGTTCCAAAGTCGCGTCTAGTTAATTTAGTTAATTAGTTTAAGTTTAATTGCAGTTTTAGGATTGTTAGAAAACCCCCCTTAAACAATAAAAACAAGTAATTCAGTTAGGTCAGTTAAGTTAGTCGAGTCTAGTCAACGTAATTAGAGAGTCTCGTGGGTTCGATACTCGGACTTACTTAGGTTATACTGCATTGACCGGTACACTTGCCGGTTGTGTGGTCTAGGTTTAGAGAGTCTTAGTCTTATAAATTTAAAACTTAGAGTGTCTAGTTTAGGGTTAAAATTAGTTAGTTTAATTAGACCACTTTTAGCACATCAAGTTTTTGGCGCCGTTGCCGGGGACTCTTGGCGATTGCGTTTATTAGCTTTGATTGGACTTAATTGACATAATTTGTGCTACTTGTATAGTTGTGTAATTTTTTAGTTAGTTTTCTTTTTTCTCTCTACCTTGTTCTGCTCTTTTTACTCTCTTAATGGCAGGTGATCCTATTGACCTGGATGTCTCTGATGATGAGTCTTATCCCACCGGACCAATATGGGATTTGTCAGATGAAGAGGATGAGGGAAGTGAAGATGAGCTGTTTTGGGAGAGAGAATTTGCGGATCAGTTAGAGGGTTTGTCGGTAGATGAAGAAGGAGGTACATTTGATCCGGAGGGGGACCTTGCATACTTAGAAGCTTTACTTGCAGGAAACCCAATGACGGACATCAAAAAAGAAGAAGTGGTGGTGGAAGAGGAAGAACACCACAGCTGGCCCGTGTTACTAATAGCGAATGCAAGAAAAAGTTTAAAACCACGGGAGAAGGCAATGAGAAGAACACCTGGGATCGTGATTCGGTGGCTCCTGCCAGGTAAGTTCAGGTGTTCTAACCCATTAAAAATTTTAAAATCATTTTATAATTCCACCACAAATTTTTTAAATATTTTTGAGGACCGGGTGGAATTAAATGGGTTAGACTGGGTTCAGATCAAAGAGAAACCTCCTGATTAAGTTCAAGTATGGGGAGGTTTTGTAGAGTTTGTATTTTGAGTCTTTTATTTTGTATATTGAGTCTTAGTTAGTAGTTTTTGAGTCGGTTTTTGTGTCGAGTCGGTACTGCTTTGGTTTTTGCTTGTTTTTGTTTATGCAGGTTTGATATGTACCACCCGTACTCAATCTCCATTCGGGTGATTTTGGAGCTGATGTTCAAATATCAGGCTTTTTCCAAGTATACCAGTTCGAGTCAAAGCCGATCGCGACCGAAATGCTATACGATCGAGCTGGATTGGACGAGAGTTATGGAGCATACGTGTTATAAAACCAGCTAATTCCTATCCATTTATGCCCTTTGTTTTTTTTATTTCTTATTTATTTTAGTCTTTTGAGTCGGTTTCCATCCTACATTGAGGGCAATGTAGAGTTTAAGTGTGGGGATGGGAAACTATCGTTTAGTGTCTAGTTAGCAGAGTCTTGAGTCATAAAAATTTAAAAATGCAAAAAAATTGAAAAACTGAAAAATCCAAAAAAATTAAAAAATTAGAAAAATGTCTTTTGAATAAGAAGTTTGCAAATTAAAGCGGAAAGTGATAGAAAAGATGAATTTTTGCTCGGGTTCGAATAATAATAATATGAGATTATAATAAATCGAGCTTGCGTCTAGTTTGGGATATGTGGATAGGCCCGGGTTTGGTTTTAAGTCCCTTTGAGTTAATATACCTTAATTGTCGGTCTGCTAGTGGGTTCTCGCCTGGGAGATATGGGAAACTAAAACTGCCAATAAGAGTATAAGGGGCACCGTTATAAGTTAAAACTGTTAGAGTTTGTGATCATGAAAAAAAAAGAATAAAAAGTGAGCTAGAAACTAAATGAAAGTAACACAGTTCTATGTAATCCGAGTTGGGGATAGCGACTCTACAGCCGGAATGCCTCTGGGATGTGTGAAATCGAATTGCCGATTAAAAGTACTGAAACCTAAGTAATCTGTGGTTGGGGATAGCGACTCTACAGCCGGAATACCTCTTGGTTAGGGAAAGCATCGTCTAGACTCACGAGAGAAAAAAAAAAGCAAGAAGCAAAGCAAAAATAGAAAAAAATGGAAAAAAGAAAAAAAAATTTGATTGTAAACTCTTTTGGTTTTGATATAAGACGGTTAGGAATTGGTCAAATGATCGTTCCTTTAGTCCTATAAGCTTGAGGTGGGAGTAGGTGGACTGTAAATTCTGGTGTGAGACCCTAGGTGGATTGACCGCACTTAAATTAAAATCACATGATAAGGGCTTAGGATTGGATTTGGGTTTAAAGTGGACAAGTATATTCGCAATCGTGACTAACGCAAGTCTTGGTTTTAATAAAATATACCTATGCTTTTGACCCGAGTAACTGTCCATCTCTGATTCCGTTGCATAATTCTTTTTCGGGGACGAAAAAAGAGTAAGTGTGGGGATAATTGATAAGTGGTAAAATACACATATTTATCCCGTGTAAATTGTATAATTATTGTATAGGTTTTATTTATTTTTATTTAGTTTTTAGTGCTTTGTTATATTAATTTGTGTTTTGGCAGCTCCTGGTGCAAATAGAGCAAAAACGAGTAATATGGAAATGACCAACCAGTTGAGCAGAGTAGGATGCCAGAGACCGAAATAAAATTGCCGCTATTTTTCTCGAGCGAGCCGAACCCACTATCTCTATTTTATAAACTCGAGGGACTAAAGTGCAATAAAAGAAAAGCTATTTAAAAATAGCTTATAGAAGTTAAGGGACCAAACTTGCATAAATGATGAAAGTTCAATTAATATTCAACTCCATCACAAAATAAGAGATCATGAAGATCTGTTGTTGACCGAATTCATTTATATTTTGTGTTTGGGCTATTTGGATGTTTAGCAAGAGACTGGCCCAATATACCTTGTGTTGCGATGTGATGAAATAAAGGCCCAGATCGATCTTGGAGGCCACATGTGGACGTGCAAACTTGGAGAATAGGGTCCTTTGGGGTTGGTGGCGACTAAAGAAAAAAAAGACAAAAAAGGGGCATCAGACGTGCGTGAGAAGAAGACATCAGGTGCATACCTGGAGCCGCACGAACAGACGTGATCAGAGGGACGAATTTTAAAGACAAGAAGAAGATTGGCGAGGGTTCAAGTCGCGGTCAAGATTTAAGTCTGGGTTTGCAATTTATTAGTATTCAGTTTTAAAGACTTTGTGTTTCTTTCAACTTGATACTATGATTTGTTATTTATTTGAGACTTGTTTCTTGTTCTTGGCTATGGTTTTTGGCTAAACCTTTTGATACTACCTAGGTTAAGATGAATATTTAATAAAGTTTGGATTTCTTTTCGTTTATTATCGTGTGTATGGGTTTTTCTTAAAAAGTAAAGAACTTTGGAATCTTTAACTTAGTGCATATGCGTATCTAGTTTTGATTATTGATTGTTTATTCGTTTCACATGAACCTTGGTGAATGTCTTTCATAGGATAGGTTTGTGTTGATTGTTCGAGTCTTTGCGGGTTCGGGTAGTCTTTGGGTGAATTGGCCAATAACCTTAGAAACGGTAAATAAAATATATTTAGAACTTGATATTCTGCTAATCTTGTCGCTGAGAGGCTCGAGGTTATTAATAGGTCTCGGTTTGATATATAGCTAGGATTAGGTTTTGAGAGAAATCGGTCTTAGTTCCCTAATCTTATTCGTGTCTATTAAACTAAATTAAAATCCATAGTTGCCTTAGACTTTCGCGCTGAGAGGTAGATTGTCGGATTAAGGCACTTTTAAAGAAGTTAGAGGACTGAGAGTAAGTCTAACCAACCGGTAGTCATAACAGCCCTGTAGAGTCTCACAGGTTTCTTCCTGAGAAGGGTCGGGAGGTCTTAGTAGGGATTTCTTAGGGTTTAGCACACGAAGATCCCGGTTCCATATCACTTTAGTTTCGAATAGAAATCCATTCCTAGTTAAATAGGATTCCAACCTAGGTAGTTCTTCATCACCGCTGAGCAAAACCTTCGTTCCAAAGTCGCGTCTAGTTAATTTAGTTAATTAGTTTAAGTTTAATTGCAGTTTTAGGATTGTTAGAATGAACGAATTGAAATGAAATCCAATGCCTGCTATTTATAGTTGTGATATCTGGTCTCCACGCGGCCTGCGTAAAGGTAGACAGGAGTCTACGCGGCACGCGTTGACTTCAGTCAACTGCGTAGCTTAGCTGGGTCATCAACTAGCTTCACCATGTGTTGACACGTGGTGGCTTCCGGAGGAGGGCAGGTGGCCTGTCTTGTCGCGGCCCGCGTTAACTAACGGTGTGGCCTTACGCGGCCCGCCTAAACTTAAGATTCACTGAAATCCAGTTCTAACCCTTATACCGCCCGCGTAAGGGTTTGGGGTATGTCCACGCGGCCCGCCTCAGCCCTAGATTTAAACTTTTATTTATTCTAAATACTATTTTATATATTTCGGGCTCGGTTTTCACTTACGGGGTGTATGTAAAGACATATTGAGACATTCTAAAGTATATTGGGGTGTCGGGTTATTCGAGGGTTGTTACATTCTCCCCACCTTGTTTTAGAGCTCGTCCTCGAGATCTATTGGAACAAGTGTGAATATTTTCGTTGCATTTCAGATTCAAGTTCCTATGTGTACTCCGGTCCTCTTTTGGAGTCCCACTTCACTTTGACTAGAACTAATCTCTTGTGTTTGAGATTCTTGACTTGAATGATTTTGTCAGTTGTTTCCTGCACTATCTCAGGCATGGTTGCAAAAATCGCGACTAGTCGGCGATTAATCACTGACTAGTCGCTAGTCGCCCATCAACTGAGTAATTTTCAGCTAATCCGTAAAAAAATCGCTAGCCGGCCTAGTCGGCCCTAATCGGCCCTAGTCGGCCCTAATCGCGACTAGTCGGTCTGGAAAAATCAGAAAAAATCGGGAAAAAACAAAGAAAAATCAGAAAAAATCGGAAAAAATCGGAAAAAATCAGAAAAAATAAGAAAAAACACATATTCCGACCAAAACCTCCCAGATTCCGGTCAAAACTTGTCCACTTAAAAAAATTACGTATAAAAATATATGTATATAAGTATAAAAACTTAAAATTATACATAAAAAGTCCGATCCGATTAATCCTGATTAATCCCGAGTAGTCGCTAGTCCCTACCTCACCGACCCGCTAGCGACTAGCGAGTTCTCCAACCTTGATCTCAGGTCCAGATAGTTGCTTTTTCCCAATTTCTGCCCAACAGACTGGGGTTTGACACTTTTGTCCATGAAGTGCTTCGAATGGTGCAACATTGATACTTGTGTGATAACTATTATAAGAAAATTTTCTTATTAAAGGTAAGTGATTGTCCCAATTACCTCCGAAATCAATTACATAAGCTCTAAGCATGTCCTCCATTGTCTGAATTGTTCTTTTGCTTTGTCCGTCCATTTGAGGATGATAGGCTGTGCTTTAAATTTAACTCAGTTCTCATTGTCTTTTGGAAACTTGACTAAAAATGAGAACTAAAACGACTATCTCTATCAGAAATAATTGATAAATGTATTCCATGTAATGAGACTACTTCATTTACATATAATTTAACTAATTTTTCCATATCGAATGTTTCCTTCATGGGTAGGAAATGAGCTGACTTGGTTAGCCTATCTACAATTACCCAGATTGTATTATTTCATTTCTTGGTTTTAGGTAATTTAGTAACAAAATCCATTGTTATCAACTGGCATTTCTAACTATTGTAACAAACCTGAGGGTTTCTGGTGTTCAGCTTTAACTTGTGAACAAGTTAAATATTTAGAAACATAAGCTGCTATGTCCTTTTTCATTCCTATCCACCAGAAATTTTTCCTTAAATCCTGGTATATCTTATCACTTTCTGGATGTATTGTATACTTAGACTTATGGGCTTTTTCTAATATATGGTGACGTAGGCTTCCTAATTTAGGTATCCACATGAATCCCTTCATGATTTACTAAGTGTCCAAGAAATTGTACTTGCTCTTGCATTTTGAAAACTTAGTATAACACTTTTTATTTCTTAATAGACTTAAAAGTGCGTGCAAATGCTTTGCATGATCCTCTTTACTCTTAGAGTAAATTAGAATATCATCTATAAATATAATTATGAATTTATCCAAATATGGCTTACATATTCGGTTCATCATGTCCATAAATGCAGCTGGGGCATTGGTTAAACCAAATGGCATGACAGTAAATTCATAATGGCCATACCTTGTTCTGAAAGCGGTTTTTAGGAATGTCCTCTTCATGTACTTTTAATTGATGATATCCTGACCTTAAATTGATTTTAGAGAAAAATCGAGCTCCTTGCATTTGATCAAACAAATCATCGATTCTCGGTAATGGGTACCGATTCTTAATCGTGACCTTGTTTAATTCATGGTAGTTAATGCACATACGCATTGATCCGTCCTTCTTTTTAACGAATAAGGTCGGCGCTCCCTACGACGATGAACTTGGCTGTATGAATCCTTTTTCCAATAATTCGTTTAACTGTTTCTTCAATTGCTGCATTTCTGCGGGTGCCAAACGGTAAGGTGCTGTGGCAATAGGGGCTGTCCCTAGCAGTAGGTGAATTCTGAATTCAACTTCTCTGTCTGGCGATAGTCCTAGTAATTCTTCCGGAAATACATCTGAAACTGAGATACTACTAGAATGTCTTTTAGTTCTTTTCCTTTAGTGTTAGTGATTATGAAAATCAAATACACTATAGAACCTTTTCTTATATAACTTGCAGTTTTCATCACAGAGATGAATTTCGTGGATCTAGAGGGCTTATCTCTTTTAATTGTGATCATTTGACCTTTTGGTGAATTTACTTAAATTGACTTTTGATCACATAAAATACTGGCTTTTATTGGTTATTAACCAATCCATTCCTAATACAATATCAAATCCTATCAAATTCACTGGGTAAAGATTTGTAATAAACTTATGGTTTAGAATTTCTATTCTTGCTCCCTGCAAGATTTCAGAAATCTTAATGGTTTCTCCATTGGTTATCTCTACTAGACATACTTGTGGTAGTTTAGTTAATGACTGATTTAGAAATTTGCAAAACGAAGTATTAATAAAACTTTGGTTTACACCAGAGTCAAATAACACTTTAGCAAAAATATCATTTAACTAAAAACATACCAGTGATCACATCCGGGATCATCTTTGCTTCTTCTGCCGTTAGAACAAATGCTCTAGCATTTTTAGTGTTCTTGTTGTTCGTAGCTGGAACAAATTTTGGACAGTTTGGTTTGATGTGACCTTGTTCGCCGCAGTTATAGCATATCCTGCTGTTTTTCTTCCTGCATTCTTCTTCCTGGTGTCCCGATATTTTGTAGAAGTTACATTATATGGAGCATCTTCCAGAATGCTTTCTCTTGCAATACCTACAGTAGGGTGCAGAGGTAGAACCTATATTTTTCTCACGATTAAAATTTCCAGAACGAAATTCTTGAGTCAATTTCTGGGTTAGGTTTCTCCTTTGATCCTCTTCTCGGGTACGGACTAACTCATCAGTCAAGGTATTGGCTAGTTCTACAGTTTCTTCTATGGTTTGAGGTCTAGCTGCCTTGACTACATGTCTTATCTCTCCAATTAATCCCCAGATATAACGGGAGATTAACACTGGTTCAGGTGAAGCAAGAGTTGGCACTATTCTAGCATATTCGAAGAATATTTTAGTGTATCCCTTACTATCTACACCAGTCATCCTAAGGTTTAGGAATTTGTTTGCTATCTGTTCCTTTTCATTGGGTGGGCAGAATTTCCTTTCTACCTTGTTCTTAAACTCTTCCCATTCCATATTGTAAGTTCTATCGATTCCCTTAGTTTGGAGGATAGTGTTCCACCATTCTAAGGCTGAGTTCTTAAACAGATTGGAAGCAAACAATATTTTATCTTCTTCTGCGCACTTGCTTATTCTTAAGACTGCCTCAGTCTTTTCTATCCAGCGTAGGGTTGCAATGGCCTCTTCGTTGCCCGAGAATCCCATTGGTTTGCAGGACCATAATTCTTTATAAGAACAACCATAAGGCATGGTTCTTCTTCTTTTGGGAATGGGCGCTTGAAGTACGGGTCCATTGTTCACACTGTGTTCTGGTTCAATTGGTCGCTTACTGCTATGTTTACTCTTGTTATCAGCATCCTTAACAGTTTGAAGAATAAATGGCATTGCATCTATAATTCCTTGGGCTACTATGTGTTGGATAGCACTATTATCCACTTGGTTTCCATTGTTATTGAGGCTAGGATTCTCATTAACCAAGTTAATGTTACTCTGGTTATCATTATTTAGATTTCCTTGATTTACTTCGTCGGCCATCTGAATTTTAAAACATCTACCAAATATTAATATCATAGAATAATATTTAATATAGCAAATCACATGATACACAATTTAGCCAAAAGCGTCGATTATTGCGACTTTACTTTATTAATCTATTACACACCAGTACTGAAATTAAAAATTTCAATATCGACTGAAATAAATAATAATAGGCATCCGTACACACATTTATTTTATTATTATTATTACTATTACCGTTTCTACCATCATATCTATGGATATGGATTCATTCAGAAATTCATATTGTGTTCATCGTATTTCCATACGAGTCGTTCTCCTACCTGTCTCATTCTCTTACTACTTTCTAGAATTTCCTCCCCAATGTCCTAAGTTCTTGTATGTTTTCTGCATTAATTGGGGTTGCAGGTTCTAGAACTGGGTTCGGAATCTGGGATGCAGTTTACTGATATGAGGTGTAGGTGTCTGATATCGATAAGGATCTTCTAAAATTCCCTTAAGGTATACATCATGGTAATAGGGATCTAAAGGGTCCAAACCTGGGTAGGCTCCTAAGTTTTGCATGGTTATGTCTTCATGTATTGGGTAACGTTACACATAGTCCCTATTGTTATCTCATCAGGGGTCGTAATTTGGGTCTAAGGGATTTGTTTGAAATGAGGTTTCCTTATCTTTTGGTGATCTACCTAATTAACGATAGATGTCCGAAATTCTTTTCTTACTCATACTGTAAACTAACAGATAGTCAAATAACACATAACAATAATTACAGTTATGCACGTATTTCCATAATTTATTTCCTAACATAAAATATAACTTTAAGTGTCAACAGAACACTTCTTTGGCTTAGAACAGTGGCTAGGCTCTGATACCACCTTCTGTCACAACCCCCGATCCCTAATTCCTGGGAACGGGCGGACTCGAGCTCAGAGTTTGGTGGTATCAGTTTGTTTAATCTTGCAGCGGAATTTACATCAGGACCGTAGTTAGGAAATGTTTATCAGAGTAAAACCACCATATTTAATATTAATAAACACATGGGCCAAACCCAAGTTTCTTATTACAGTACATTTATAGGGACAAACCCTATTTTATTGAATTTTAAAACATCGTGTTTTAGATAACTTTTATTGTCACACCCCGACCACGTGGAACAACCAAACGTGGCGGAAATGTCGGGGAGTGTTGTAACAGAATTAATTGTTTCAAATCCATGGCAATTGAAGTTTCGTTTTATTAATCAAACATGAAAGTTTACATTGTTTTAAACAAGAACCAAGGAGTACATAACATAAATTAACTAGTTCTTGTCTCGTTTTAAGTCACTAAGGCACAGGTCCGCCTAAGTATGTCTTGATAAGTCCTATGCATCATCTCCTGAAAACACATGTGAAAATAGGTACGTCAGCATAAAAATGCCTGTGAGATACATAGGTTTTGTGAAAACAGAATTCATGACTTATGTTTGAGAAAATGTTTAGTCATGAACCTTGTAATTTGCTTTGTCTTGTAAATCATTTAAAAAAAAACGATAAGATCAGATGATATGTATAAATAAGAGAATAATGTATGGTTAAATGAATAACCATGTAAAATGAGTTTGTATAAGATAAGTTGTTTGTAAATCAATGTCTTGTGAAAAGTATGTTATTTGTATAAAATGTTATATGTCTCAAATTGAAATGATTCAAATAACGCTACAATATGTAATACCATACAAACACTTATATATAGGAAGTACCAGCGGCGTATCCACCATGCTTGTATCATATTACACACGCCTCGTTACTTAAATCACTTACTCAAACCAAACCACCAAGATGTAATGTTTAACAATTGTAGAAATGTTTATGTATAGTCAAATGTCTATTGTCAAATGTAAATCATGTCAACAGATACAACTGGTTCACACGGTTCAATAGTTACAAACGGTTCATATAATCAAAGGGTTACGACGGTTCACATAGTCAAATGGCTACAACGGTTCAAAATGTAGTATAATGTGTTCATATGCTGGATGAGCATATGCAACAGAAATGCAATGTAAAACAATATACTAAGTATGCACGTAATGGACATACATAGCATAAGTGTAATGTAAAACAATGTACTAAGTATGCACACAATGGGCGTACATAGCATAAAATGTATTGTAAAGTGATGTACTAAGTATGCACACAATGGGCATACATAGCATAAAAATGTATTGTAAAGTGATGTACTAAGTATGCACACAATGGGCATACATAGCATAAAATGTATTGAAATCATGTACTATAAATGTACTAATAAACATAGCAAGTATATGATGTGAAAATAGGAAAGCATGAAAGTAACAAGTAGGCACATGTGTTTCACCCCAAAACAGTTTGGAAAATAGTAAAAGAGGGGTCTATGTACTCACTTGAGATTGCTCAGAAGTCCTAAGATAACCACCAAGCAATGCTAGAGATCACGGAATCAAACGGCACCTAATATAGGTAACTATGTTAATTAACCGGACCTAAATCGGAGGATCAGATAGAATGAGGGCTTGTAAACCAAATGAGTATGGGAACTCATGTAATATGGTTTAACAAAGCCTACATACTAAATCGGAACCTAACCTAAGTGCTTTCGACCCATCGCGACCCATTAAGGTAGCTTATGCTACTTTACCGCGTCGTGCGCGCAAAAGCGCACTCGAGACGTCTAACTAGCCCTATGACAAGTGTTATATGCCTAAACATGTTACATAATCAGTTATGTGACAAAAGTTTAGGTTACATATGCTTAATTACCAATTATACATGAAAAGGGTATTCTGGTAATTTACCTAAGGCATATAAACTACCAATCATACAACTACTCAAACGATGTGACCATAGGGTATAACCTCGGAAGGTTATTCCCTATATGCAATGGTCCTAAAGTATTTGGTCGGGTTCGAAGGTATAAGCGATTTATTAGATCGCTTACCCTTACGACCCTAGACAAGCACAAAACTAAAAGTGACAAGCTAAGCATGTTAAAACATGCTTAACTAAGTTTGAAAACAAGTTTGGTATCAAAACAAACGGTTTTGATACCTAAGATTAGTTTGGTTACAAAATACGCACGAATGCGCATTTTGACTTAAACTACAGCTCGTTACTGAGCCTAGACAACGTGGTAATCAGTAGGCATAGTCACAAGGGACTATAACCATCGTGATTACGCTCACGTTGCGAAGTTCAAACGAACTTCGCATTGACCATAAACTGGTCAATGCAGAAAGTCAAACAAAGTTTGACTTTCGGACTCGGAAAGCAATAAAAGAAAGAAGGAACACTTACAAAGGGTCCCCGAATGCTAATCTCGATCCAAGTAGCTCAGGTATGAAACAATGGTTTCAACTTAGAGCTTCTCAAATCAAGATTCTTGTGGGTTTTGCAAATGAAGGCAAGGGGGTATTTATAGGATTCGTAGAGCCGTTAAGATCGTTTCTTGGAAACCGTGCTTTGATCTTGGCCATACACCTCAAGATAGTGGTTTTACAATACCATGTGAGCCCCTAGTATTGCCCAATACCATGTGCAAGAGTGGATAGGACCAGATGCAATGTTTCTACAAGTTTTTGCTGTCTGGGGACTGCTTGCGCACCGTAACACTCAGAGTGTTGAGGTGCGCAAGGACCTTCTTTCACAGAATTACACTTTTGGTCCCTGTCATGCATTTAAGTCATTTCCGACACGTTTAAGGCCCGTTAACCCCATTTCAAAGCTCTAAAATGAAGTTAAAGTATAGGGAACTTAAAATGTGCTAAAAAATATCTCGGATGTCGGTTCGTTTGGCCGTACAATCGCGATGTTCGCTTAATTACGACGGAATGCGCATAAGCGCGAAAAACGATCCAAATGACGCGACGAATGGATTTTTCTTATGCCAAACACTAAAATAAAATGTTTTAGTGCTTACATAAATTTTTGGATGTCTGGATGTATTCAGAACGTAAGTTATGCGCGAAAGAGCAAACTTATGCACTTTTTGACGCTTTTAGTCCCTGAATGACTCAAAAGTTTATTTTAGCACACCGAACCCCTCAAAGCCTATTTCTAAGCTATGTAAAGGATATTTATGGTATGTTTAACTTATGGCCATGATCCGGAATGTCTGTTACAGTTCAAATTGGCATACTTTCACAGTTTGTCAACTTTAGTCCTTGTAAGCGATTTAACTCGATTTTGTCATACCAAAGCCTTCAAAACTTATTTCTAAGTTATGTAATGGTTATTTAAGGTATGTTAAGCCTATTTCACTATTCCGGAGTGTTCGTTGCATTGAACGGGTTATATTTACGCATCAGTGCGCGTATAACCTTCTAGAAAGCGATTTAAAGCTTGAAATCGAACAAGAATTGATATGTGCAAAAGATACACATATTTTTACAAATCCCAAGTATGAAATACAATATTTCATTGGATTGGCATTTGTTTGATGGTCGCAGTGACCCAGGTGTCACATTTATAGCCACTTATTTTCCAAGCCGTCAGTGCTCTCGAGCTGGCTTTTTCCCAGTTGGCTTTCACATTGTGTTACCTGAAACATGTTTTAAAAATATTTGTCAGTGGAAAATACTGGTGAGTGAATCCCAATTTAATCAAAAACAATTTATCAATTACCACAGTATTGAGAGCGATTACAATGTTTATATCTACACAATTACCCATTCAGTACTTGCCACTCGACCGTATCTATGGCTATGGTCATATCACACATTGGCTACTCGTCGTCCAATTGTGAAGGTTATCAAGTAATGTATACAAAACCCCATAGTACCGGAGATAATTGAAGAATTACATGACTCACATACTGGTAATATAATATAAAACAATTGAGGTTTTATAAAAACAGTTGACACAAAAAGGAGATTACTCACTTTGCTATCTTAGATTTTCCGTAAGGGTTTCCTGGTGAAAATCTATAATTTACACAGATGTACATTGATTAGTATCATAACCCTTTGAAAATATTAATGATACCCTCCCCGAGACGGCATTCCAACAACTACGTCGGGCAGAACCACGACAGTTGTTACGGAATCCTAAATTAATCGGGCAGCGTATCTACTTATGAAACCGGGGTTATAATACTTACAACGGAGCAGAACCTCGTTAATTAGGGGGTATAATACCCGACTATAATATACCTACTACAGAAATTGTGATTTGAGATTTGAGAATGAACGAATTGAAATGAAATCCAATGCCTGCTATTTATAGTTGTGATATCTGGTCTCCATGCGACCCGCGTAAAGGTAGACAGGAGTCTACGCGGCCCGCGTTGACTTCAGTCAACTGCGTAGCTTAGCTGGGTCATCAACTAGCTTCACCACGTGTTGACACGTGGTGGCTTCCGGAGGAGGGCAGGTGGCCTGTCTTGTCGCGGCCCGTGTTAACTAACAGTGTGGCCTTACGCGGTCCGCCTAAACTTAAGATTCACCGAAATCCAGTTCTAACCCTTATACCGCCCGTGTAAGGGTTTGGGGTATGTCCACGCGGCCCGCCTCAGCCCTAGATTTAAACTTTTATTTATTTTAAATACTATTTTATATATTTCGGGCTCGGTTTTCACTTACAGGGTGTATGTAAAGACATATTGGGACATTCTAAAGTATATTGGGGTGTCGGGTTATTCGAGGGTTGTTACAGTGATTGTGGGTGGCGGCGGCGACGATGGATGGTGGTGGCAACGGCGAGTGGCAGTGAAGCGGCCATTGGTGGTGGGTGGCGGCGGAATAAATAAATAGAAGAAACTATTTTTAACAATCAGTCATAAATAAATAAAAAAATCACAAAATAAGAAATGAAATCATAAAGAAAATTAACTTAAAATGAGAAATAAAAAAAAAACAAAAACCTTCCTTTTGTTATTTTAAAATATTTTTCCTTTTACTAAAAAAAATAATTTGAAAAGGAAAAGTGAGAGTACACGTCACTCAATGTTTTGCATTGAAACACTACTTTTTAATGTATTGGTAAATTACGGAAACACCTTTCAATTAAAAGTTTATTACAATAAGATGTCATCTTCTTCTCCAAAGATGCTTGCAGGTTGCAACCATTTGTCGCACAAGTCGGAATATAGCAGGGATTTTCGAAAGTTTATCAGAATTTGATATTAGGGGTGAGAATCAAATAGAAAGTTTATTTTGGCTAGGAAGGATAGGAAGCAATATGATTATGACATGTGGCAAAATTTAAAATAAAGAGAAATGGTATTTTAGTCAATCGTATCATTTCTTCTTCCTTCTTCTCCCCAGTAACTTCAAAACCAACCATTTTCAAAACCCACCATCTTCAACCTTTTCTTCACTTACTATCTCAATAATCACTACATTATAGTGCGATTTTCGTCACCAATCAATGATTCAAACACCCGATCAACGTGTTCTTCAGCTTTTTTGAAGAAAACCCAATTTAATTTCATACAAAATCTTGTTTTTCCAGTGATTTTGAAGATAATCACTCGATCCGTTCGATTCGATCGCTGATAAGTGTTTCAATCATTCAAATTTCGTCAATCGTCGAAGAAATCGGCTTCGATCCATGTAAGAAATTCTTTAATTTCATTTTTACGATCTGGGTTTTTGTTTTTAAGCCATTGCGTTTTACGATCTTGACGGGGGTCCGGGGGCAGCGCCCCTGGGAGCAGGGTCCAAGGGGCGGCAGCCCCTGACGGGGTCCAAGGGGCAGAGCCCCTGGCTGGGGTCGAGCTGCTGTGCACAACAGTTTCTTTTAATAAACTGCTTTAATAAAAAATGCATCAGAAAAATTAATTTTCCAGAAATTGCCTCATTTTCGTAGACAGTTTCTGGTTCTGTGAACAAAAGTTTCTTTTGTGTTTTCTGCTCATTGCGTTTTAGAAATAAAACATTTTTGAAGTGTTTTTAGTCATTGCGTTTTAGGTAAACACATTTTTATGTATTTCAGTTCATTGCGTTTTAGAGAGAACAACTTCTTTTGTGTTTTTAGGCCATTGCGTTTTAGAAATAAGACATTTTTATGTGTTTTCTGGCCATTGCGTTTTAGAAATAAGACATTTCTTTGTGTTTTTTGTGCATTGCGTTTTAGGTAAAACACATTGTTGATACATATTATGTGGATACGGCTCGGCTCGGTTCGACTCGGCTACGAAGTGAAGACCGTAGTCAAGACATCCTCCTGTCTTGACTCGGTATGCTACTTACTTCGTAATGTTTATGTACATGTAACCGCGTGTGTGCAGTATACATGTTAGTATAGTTTGTATGTTTACTGATTGTTATTTGTTTGTTGTTTGGATCATTGAAGCAGCCCAACAACATGACCAAGTCAAAGCCCAAATCAAAGGCCCAATACAAGTGACGAAAACACACTTGTTGGGCGAAATCACCTTAGTGGTGAAAACACTTTTGGTGAAATCCCCATGTTCATGAAAACACCTCATATGTGACGAAATCCACTGATTTCATTGAGGTCTTGATTTCGTCGATGTGTTTTCGTCGGCCTCTTTGATTTCATCATGTGCTTTGGTATATATACTCAGTTAACAGACAGAACACAATAACGAAGTCTGAATAGATTTCTTTGAGAGAACACACACACAACTGAGAGTTTATAGGTTTATCTTGTAAACATTGCTTTGTAACGGTTTCATACGAGTTAATACAATGGAGTGTTAATCGTAGAATCTTTGTGTTTTACGTGTTCGTCACTTGGTTTAACTTACCCGTTTGGATTCCGCACTTTCGGGTTTGTCGGAAAACAGGGAATAGAGGTTACTCGATCCTCCGGGTGGACCTACAATTGGTATCAGAGCATTGGCTCGATTCCTTGTTTAAACCAAGTCGATTTTCTTGTGTTTTAATAGATTTTAAAGTGTTTTTCAGTTTTGTTCTTGTTTGAATATCATACTTTTCTGGAAAATAGTTTTGAAAATCGTGAAAACCTTGTTATTTTGTTGATTGTTTTATGAAAAACCATTGTTGAAACTCATGCAAATATGTTAAGTTGTGGTTTTTATTGAAACATTGTGCAAAATTTGATTTCGAAAAATTCATATCTTCATCTAGTTCATCATATATTCAAGTTGTTCTTGTGTTTGTTCTTGATAATATCTCTGATTGATCCTTATTTGATAAATTGGTGAAGTGTTTATGATTATAAAATAGTTGTTTGACAAATGTGTACAAGTATCATGATGAAAGGTAGAAAATAAGGAGCTTCGAAATCAGGAAAGTATGGTGGTTTGACAAAAGAGGTCTTTGTGTCAGTAAGAGATAAGGGTTGGTGTACTAAATATCTAAATTGTCTCCTGGTCCTTTGGTCAACAACATCAGCCAGATGAAATCAACATACAACATAACTTTGGCCGAAATCACCTATGTCCAGTCAACGAAAACACTTCAGTTAGTCAACAATATCAAGCTGCTGGACATCATTCAAGTTGGGCCGAAATCACTTCAACTTCTGGCCGAAATCACTTCAACTTTCTGGGCCGAAATCACTTCAACTTCTGGGCCGAAAACACTTCAACTTCTGGGCCGAAATCACTTCAACTTCTGGGCCGAAATCACTTCAACTTCTGGGCCGAAAACACTTCAACTTCTGGGCCGAAATCACTTCAACTTCTGGGCCAAAATCTCTTCACTTCTGGACGAAATCCCTTGAATATCTGGACGAAATCCAGTTTGTAAATCATCAAACATCGGCCGAAATCAGTCCTTGGTCGAAATCACATGTGCTGAAATCCCTTATTGCCGAAAACCAAATTGCTTTGGCCGAAATCCCTATCAACGAAAACAAACTAATCCTGGACGAAATCAAAAGCTTGTTCTTGAACGAAATCACATCTGATTTCATCAAACATAACATCAACGAAATCACAATTGGATTTCGTCAAACATTCTTATGCTTGTGTTATTTTTTTTACAGAAGACTTGCAACTCATATTTAACTGTTTGATTTGTGTGATTTGTTCAGGTATTAGTCATTAAACATCAAAAATGAATCCGAATTGGTGGGGTAATCCGTCTCGTTTATCTCCATCATGGGCCGAATCTCCCGCACCCGCATCTAATACAGAAAGCAAGTATACAAACACGCGTTTGTCGCCATCATGGCTGAATCTCCGGCACCCACATCTTCGCAAGCGAATCAAACATCGACCGGTCAATGGGCGTTTGTTTCAAATCAAACTCCAAGTATTCAAAGTATACTCCTCAGCGAAAGCGAGACCGGAAGTCTGAATCGTCCACCAAAACTGATGTACCTAAACGAATATCCTGGTTGGGTTGATAGATTTCAGACGTATGTCAATGGGCAAAACACGGAACTGTGGTTACGTTTTACTACAGATTTCGATCAAACTCTTGAGGTTGCCGCTTCAACTACCGCTACATTTGCAGATCTTTCGGAAGACCAGAAAAAGGTATATGATTTAGAAAAGAAAGCATATGCTATTCTGACTCAGGCGATGAGCAAGGATATATATCATCAGTTTGTCAGTTTCAAGACGTCAAAGCGATTGTGGGATGCATTGAAGACAAGAGGTCTAGGAAATGAAAAGTCACATCAATTGCGACATGATTTACTCAAAAAGGAGTTTGATGGTTTCACTTGTATGGAAAATGAATCTTTGGGAGATATGACAAGTCGATTTCATCACTTGCTGACTGAATTGAGCAATTATGAGGTAGTAACAACTCCAACACAGGTTGTCACAAAGTTTTCCGATGCACTGCCACCTCAATGGAATACTTTCTTGGAAATCCTGAAATACAATGGCACATTGGCTACGACAAACATCAATGATTTCGCTCAGCTCTTGGAGAACAAAGATCAGGAAGAAATCCTAAAGGCAAAAAGGGTTCCAGTGCGACAAAATCCTGATATGTATTATGGAACTTCTAGCACTTCTACAATACCAGTGCGACATAATCCTGATATGTATTATGGAACTCCTAGCACTTCTGCAAAACCTGCTTCACACACTCCACTTCAAACGGCATTTGTCACAAGCACGGATTTGTATGGCAATCAGATACAAGTTCCTGTAAAGCCAGCTCCAACAACAGATATGTATGGATATCCACTTCCACCTTCCTCAATACCAAAGGTTGTTGCACCAACCACAGATTTGTACGGCAATCCACCACCTGTGCAACAGCAAGCCTGTTATGGTAGCACGTCATCAGCTGGTCAGCCATCTAATACAGTACGACTGGACACATCAATTTTCTCCAAAGTTAGCGTTGAAGTAGCTAAGGATCACATGGAGATATTGAACACATTGGTGAGCGCGTATTGTGGGTTGATAGCAGGTCAGATCGGGAACATCAATCTGACTCAAGAAGATTACCAGCAGATAGATAAAGAGGAGATGAATATGATGGACATCAAATGGGCTTTCGCCAGTGCTGTAAGGTGAGCTAAAGACTTCATGGAACGGACGGGTCGAACCAGCTTGGAAAGCAAGAAAGACACCAAGTATGGGTTCGATAAGCAGTCTGTTAAGTGCTTTAACTGTGGCGAACGTGGTGACTTCAAGAGGGAATGCACAAAGCCAGCTCAGCATGGGAACCAGAATCCTTTCAGAGTTCAAGGAGGCAACCAGGTGAATCAGAATCAAGCCAGGAATGATGATCGCGCTTTGGTCCCTGCAAACAATCAAGCAGGACCATCGAACACCAATCAAGCTCTTGTGGTGCAAATAGATGAAGGTTGTGACTGGTCAATGCAATTAGGCATTGGTGATCAAGGAGGAGCAGCTTGTTTTGCTGAAGCTGCTAAGGATTTGAAGCACGCCAGTGGTGGAGAATCTTCCACTAGTGGTGGTGAATCTTCAGATGAAGAGAGTTCTGGTGATTCAAGGAGTTCAGATGAGGAAGTCTCAACCTCAGGCGAAGATTTTTATGATGATGTATCTAGTGGGAGAATCGATGAAAATATCGATGAATTGTTACGAGAAGCTGCAGCAAGGAATGATAGAAGATCTATTCTGGTGGATCAAGCTGCTTATTCTTCTTTTTCTCTTCTTTCAGCCTTTATGGCTAATGGCAGCAGTTCATCAAGCCAGGTATGTGTCGATGAACCAAATGTTGTTAATTGTGATAATTGTGCTAGCTTAAGTGTTAAATGTGCTGATTTGGATGCTAATATGTCTGAGTTGCAAAGCAAACATGATGCTTTAAATGCTAAATTGTTTGACTTGCAAAACAAACATGTTTCATTAGATACTAAGTGGTGTGATTTGCAAAGCAAACATGAGGATTTGCAAAACAAATTTGAAGTGACAAATATGCACAATCAAAAGTTGATAGTGGATCTTTCAAAATGCAAAGAGGCTAACATGTTTTATGAAAACCATGAAAAGGAATTTAAAACGATGGTTGAAACTTTAAGAAAAGATAAAACCGAACTGACAAAAATGGTTTCAAGAAAACAAACTGACATAAACCTTTATATCAATCGTCTTGAAAGCATGCAAAAAGAGTTAGCCTTCACATTATTCTAACTCTAGATATGTGCTGGATCACATCATTGGCACACAAAAAGAGAAAAAGGATGTCACGTGCATTGGATATAAGAAATGTCCACCACCTGTTAGACAAAATTATGATGCATTGCCTGATGAGGAGTATAGAACTCATTATGAAGAATCTGTTCCTTTAGACATTGAGGAATTTGCAACGGGACTTGGATACAAACAGGAAGTATCATCAGATTCGGATGTGTCAGCAGATACTGTTGTAACTGCTGAACAAAATCAGGATCCTCCAATCATTGTTGAGGATACTAATTCTTCAGATGATGAATCTAATGATACTGACTCAGCACAGTCAGATGCAGTAATCAAAGAAGAGGACATACCTCTTGAGAATCATATTCTATGTGATCCTCCCGCAAAACCTGCTATGACTGTTCTGACTAAGTCCACGTCTACTTCCTCACAAGAGCCTGAGAGTGTGAACTTGCTGTACACTCTTGTTGGTGATGATAAAATCTACTCCGAAAAAGATTTTCCTATTAAGAATGTTAATCAATCTTTAATAAGTAAAATTTTTGAGGATTCAACAAGTAAGTTTTTGGGAAAGACAGGATCACACGTTGTGGTAACACAGTGTCCTCCTATCCCAAAGGCTGAAGTTAGAAAACAATGTGGCAATCAGAAATTACCAACAGTGAAAAAGCAGCAAAATCAAACCAAACCTAAAAGTAACTCACCGACTCAATGGCAAAAGAAACAGACCAAGAAAAAGGACAAGAAAGTGAACTTTGTGAAATCGAAGGGAACAGATAAACTTGAAACATTTTCAAATAAATCTAACTTAGATCATGTCATTCAAGTTAATTCTTTGAAAAGAAATGAACCAAACAGTTCAATACCTAGTACCTCGGGATCACAAAGTTCATCGACAAGACAATCACATGATACTACGGGGTTTGTAGAACGTAGATCATGTTTTTCATGTGGCACAATTGGACATATCATTCGAAATTGTCCATATCTTCATAAACAAAAAGCCAAAGTTGATGATCCCCGTGACCAAATTGACCGCAAGCGATCTGTTTCATCAAAACCAGATCCCTGTCTTGTAAAAGAAAGGGAAAAGAAACAGAAACGCCAACAGGTCAAGAAAATTGAAAAAGCAATTAAAACCGATGTGGTTAACAAAACATTTGTTTCTGTCAAACCAGACAATTCAAAAACTTCAGACAATCATGAAGTTAAGATTTTAAAGAATAACACTAGTAAAACAAAACAGACCTGGAAACCAAAAACGGTTATTGAATCAGGGGGAACATCACAATTTCCACAACATCGAGAAGTTCAAGTAACTTACGTTGATGAAAATGGAAGACCCAAGACCACAAAGGCTTGGGTCCTCATCTCCAACTAATCATGTGAGTACATGTGCAGGGTGTTCCAGGAGGAACTTTCAACAGTCATTGGATTGTTGATAGTGGGGCATTCAGGCACATGACAGGCGACATGAAGCTTCTCTACGACGTTAAATCTATTAGAGGAGGTTATGTTGCTTTTGCTGGAGATAAAGGCGGATATATTACTGGAGAAGGAATGGTATCCAACGGGGTTGTAAGTTTTGACAAGATCAACTTTGTACAACAGCTTGATCACAATCTTCTCAGCGTTTCACAAATCTGTGATAAGCAGTTTTCAGTACACTTTGATGCAAATGGATGTTACGTGCTGAAACCCGGCTTCAAGATTCCAAAAGAATGGATTCTTTTATCTGCTCCAAGGATAAATGATCTTTATGTCCTTGATATGAGCCAAGCTATTACGACGACTGCACAAGCAACTTGTTTCATTACAAAAGCCACGGAAAAAGACTCAATCTCTTGGCACAGACGTATGGGTCACATTCACTTACGCACAATGAATCATTTGGTGTCGAATGAATTAGTGAATGGTGTTCTTCAAAAAAATTTCCATCTTCAAGACGTCTGTGTTTCATGCCAAAAAGGAAAGCAAACGAAGAAACGACATCTGACAAAGAAGATCAATATGGTGGCAGTTCCTCTTGAACGTTTGCACATGGATTTGTTTGGTCCTGTCAAGCACAAAAGCATCAGGAATGATCAATACTGCCTTGTAATAACGGATGATTATTCAAGATTTTCTTGGGTGGCGTTTATGGCTCACAAGAGTGCAACTTTCGGTATTATCAAAAACTTGATCATTCAGATTGAGAATTTGTATAAGTTGAAGGTTAGACGGATACGCAGCGACAATGGTACTGAATTTAAAAATCAAGCCATGGCGGAGTTTTGCACATCAAAAGGTATTCTTCACGAATTTAGTGCGGCGTATACTCCTCAACAGAACGGCGTCGCTGAACGTAAAAACCGTACATTGATCGAGACTGTTAGGACTATGTTGGTAGAGTTGCAGTTGCCCATTCCATTCTGGAGTGAAGCTGTGGCCTCCGCATATTACACGATGAATCGAGTCCTTACAGTCAAAAGACAGAACAAGACCTGCTTCGGCTTCTTCAGAAACGGAAACCAGATTTGTCATATCTTGAACCGTTTGGAGCTCCTTGCACAATGATCGATCCTAATGGAAAGTTTGGGGCAAAAGCTATCGAAGGTCACTTTCTTGGTTATGCCACCCCGAACTTAAGAGTCTGGAATCTAGAAGGATGTTTTTCGAGAGTGACAACGCAACAGATTCATCGTTGGTTCGTCCGATTGTTGTCAATCAAGAGCCATCTTCAGTGAACAATAATGCTCTCGACAATGAGGATTTTCATGATGCAACCGAACTGAACGAATCTTCAGAGGATGAAGAATTTCTAGATGCAGATCAAAAAGCTCCTACATCAGCTGTTCATGGTACTTCAGAGGCTACACCTCCAGTGGACGCCCCTATAACAGCTGAAGCTACTGCATCATCCTCTTCGTCAGTTTCGGGTATTGAATTGGTTGTTGATCTCAATCTCAACAATCTGGGTATTAATGTTCCTGTCCCAGATAACCCAGAAACTAGAATACACAATACCCATCCTCAACAAAACATCATAGGCAATGTACAAAGTGGCATACAAACAAGAAACATGTTACGAAACAACAACAACGCAGGCCTGTATGCGGCGATTCGAGAACCTGGTCAACAAAACGATTGGTCTTTCGCGTGTTATGTCTCACAGGAAGAGCCAAGAACTTGGAAAGACGCTTTGAAAGATAACTCTTGGGTTGAAGCTATGCAGGAAGAACTGCAACAATTCCAGAAACTTGGTGTCTGGAAGCTCGTAGAGAAACCTGCTGGTTATAAGAAGATTGATACCCGTTGGGTGTATAAATGCAAAAAGGACGACCGTGGAATCGTTATTCGCAACAAAGCTAGATTGGTCGTTCAAGGTTTTCGTCAGATTGAAGGTATATACTACAACGAAGTGTATGCACCTGTTGCACGTCTGGAAGCAATTCGGATCTTTCTGGCTTATGCCTCATTCAAAGGATTCAAGGTTTACCAGATGGACGTCAAAAGTGCATTCTTACATGGTCTAGTGGAAGAAGAGGTGTATGTTGAACAACCTCCAGGTTTTGAAGATCCTATCTATCCCGATCGGTTTTGGTTGCTGAACAAAGCTCTCTATGGTCTACATCAAGCACCGCGAGCTTGGTACGCAACCTTATCAAATTATCTGTTGGAGAATGGATTTCGCAAAGGTCTTATCGATTGCACTCTCTTCATAAAAGAACAAGATGGAGATCTTCTACTGGTTCAGGTATATGTGGATGATATTATATTTGGTTCTACTAACAATGTTATGTGTAGGGACTTCGAGCGTGTAATGCAGGATAAATTCGAGATGAGCGCTATGGGGGAGATGACTTTCTTTTTGGGCTTGCAAGTGCAACAAACGAGGTCTGGGATTTTCATCCATCAGACTAAGTATGTCCAAGACATCTTGAGCCGATTCCAGATGTCCGACACATTGCCCATTGGTACCCCACTGCAGCAAAATCACGGAATTAATCCAGACTTGAAGGGTGAAGTTGTTAGCTCTTCATACTACCGCGCGATGATTGGATCCCTTATGTACCTCACAGCATCAAGACCAGATATAATGTATCCAACACGCCTGCTAGCCAGATATCAAGTGAACCCAAAGGCCTCACATCTTGCAGTTGTAAAAAGGATTTTTCGTTATTTGAAGGGTTGCCCAGACACCGGTCTATGGTACCCTAAGGATGATAACTTTGAATTAGTCGCTTTCAGTGATTCTGATTTTGGCGGATGCAAAATCGACGGAAAATCCACAACGGCTGGATGCCAGTTTTTAGGAACTCGCCTCGTAACGTGGCAGTGCAAGAAGCAGACTTGTGTCGCTACATCAACTTGTGAAGCTGAATACGTTGCTGCCTCAAGTTGTTGCTCCCAAGTTCTGTGGATACAACAACAAATGCACGATTACGGTTTTGAATTCCTAACTACTCCTATTTTAGTCGATAATTCTGCTGCTTTATCTATCACTAGAAATCCTGTGCAACATTCAAAGACCAAACAGATCGAAATTAAGTATCACTTCATACGTGATTGCTTTGATAAAAAGGCTTATCGATGTTGTTAAGGTTCACAATGATGACCAACGTGCCGACCTTTTTACCAAAGCATTTGATAAATCAAGATTTGACTTTTTATTATTGGTAAACGGCATTAAGGTCAAGCAAGAGTAATCCACATCGGAAAATCGTTTTTGTAAATATCTTTCTGTTTTTAAAATTATTGTAAGTTTGTTGATTTTAGGGGGAGTAATTCCAAATTTGAAAAATTCAAAAACATCGAAAAATTTCAAAACTCAAAAACAATAGAAAAACAAAAATGAGTTTCCTGGCGAGCAAAAGAGAAAATGATAGTACATCAGTGGTCTGTCTAAACCTCTTTAAACTGAAATGCAAAATGAAAAACGATAAGCAACTCTATATAAGATGTATCGGTAGGCTCACAATCATCTTAAAGTGTGCAGGGTGATATAAACTTATATCGACTGAAGACCAGGTGGGAACCACTCATTGGCATATGGTCTTAGTACCGAAATTTCGTTTGAGAGATTGCCGAGGTTCTGAGATATGTGGTCTTTATGCTGTTTATCATCTGGGTATCATGGTTGTTTCTTTTACTGAAACAAACGGAGACGAAGTCTAGATCTTCCATGATACCATACATACGTGTACATATTGCATACGACCTCAATAAGTGATCAACAATCACATGTCCACAAAATAAGTGATAATATATCACATTTATCCAGGAGTCAAGTTCGTCTCTTTGCTGTATGAAAGTACTGACCTGTTCACGGACTTGCTCTTGTGCCCTTCATGCATCTGAAAATCAAGTTCCTCATCAATAAGTGATTCTATCACATAGGGCTTGTTTTCAATCAAAATAAGTGAGTTTCTCACATTTTCATATACGGCAAAACAGATGATAAATGGTATACTCACCAGTAAGATGAACTCTCGTGCATACCTTGATACGGGAATGTGTCGTGATGTGGATGAACACCGGTCGGTAAGTATAAATCATACCTTAAAGTATCCCCTCGCCATGATTACATATGATAAGTTGAGCTTATGTGGATAACAATACCGATAATCGTTATAGGATGTTTATCAAATTGTTAACAAAAAGAACAACAAGAGTGTTTTGGCATGACCGTACACTGATATGATTCTCTTACCCTCGAAACTCGCAAAAAGAATGTCTGTATATATTTACTTTTATTAGTTTCTACAACTCTGTATATATTTATTTACTGCTTTCAGTCTTTAAGTTTGAAATATTCAAAATACCAAAAAGATTTTAGGTGTGTTTTAATATAAACTTTATAAAAGCCAAAAAGATTTTATTTCTGCTTTAGTTTGGATTAACCGATGTTGGAACTCAAGTCTTCGTTACCTGTTACCTGAAATCTGATTGAAAACCAAAACGACTGAATCTTCATAAACGGTCAGAGTTTGAAAGTTTTGAAAGTTAATAATTAAAATTAAAAAATCTGTTAACTTTTTAAACTAACTGTCGGACGGTAGTTGAATAAGAATTGGTCACCTGTGTGTCATTTGTTTTATGTTAACTATATTCCAAGCAGTTGTTCTCATTACGTGTTTAGCTTTCTTGCATGTGCAGATGCTAAAGGCAAGGAGAACATGTTCGATGACAAGCTTCGGAATGAAGACACGACGTGAAGGCACTCAAATGATTAAGATGATCGAGTTGCCGCTGATCACTCATCAACACCACAAGGATCTAAAGCATTGAAGATCGAAAGATTCACAACATAATCAAAGGGGGAGTTTATTGATACACTTCCTAAATGAAAAAGGGAGTTTGTTGATACACTTTCTACTCACTACGCGTGAAGACTTTGAAGATCCTTTCTGAGAATGAATGAACCATCAAGAGATGGAGAACGAGATTACGAACCTCGCGAGCAGCATCCAAGGGGGAGTTTGTTGATACATATTATGTGGATACGGATCGGCTCGGTTCGACTTGGCTACGAAGTGAAGACCGCAGTCAAGACATCCTCCTGTCTTGACTCGGTATGCTAGTTACTTCGTAATGTACATGTACATGTAACTGCGCGTGTGCAGTATACATGTTAGTATAGTTTGTATGTTTACTGATTGTTATTTGTTTGTTGTTTGGATCATTGAAGCAGCCCAACAACATGACCAAGTCAAAGCCCAAATCAAAGGCCCAATACAAGTGACGAAAACACACTTGTTGGGCGAAATCACCTTAGTGGTGAAAACACTTTTGGTGAAATCCCCATGTTCACAAAAACACCTCATATGTGACGAAATCCACTGATTTCGTTGAGGTCTTGATTTCGTCGATGTGTTTTTGTCGGCCTCTTTGATTTCGTCATGTGCTTTGGTATATATACTCAGTTAACAGACAGAACACAGTAACGAAGTCTGAATAGATTTCTTTGAGAGAACACACACACAACTGAGAGTTTATATGTTTATCTTGTAAACATTGCTTTGTAACGGTTTCATACGAGTTAATACAATGGAGTGTTAATCGTTGAATCTTTGTGTTTTACGTGTTCGTCACTTGGTTTAACTTACCCGTTTGGATTCCGCACTTTCGGGTTTGTCGGAAAACAGGGAATAGAGGTTACTCGTTCCTCCGGGTGGACCTACACACATTTTTATGTGTTTTCAGTCCATTGTGTTTTAGAAAGTGTACACTTTCTTTTGTGTTTTTAGGCTATTGCGTTTTAGAAAAAAACAGACATTTTAAGTGTTTTCTGGCCATTGCGTTTTAGAAATAAGACATTTCTTTGTGTTTTTTGTGCATTGCGTTTTAGATAAAACACATTTTTATGTGTTTTCGGTCTATTGCGTTTTAGAAAGTACACTTTGTTTTGTGTTTTTAGGCTATTGCGTTTTATAAATAAGACATTTTTTTGTGTTTTCTGGTTATTGCGTTTTACAAATAAGACATTTCTTTATGTTTTTGGTGCATTGTGTTTTAGAAAAAGTCATTTTTTTTCATTGCGTTTTACGCAACTGGGTTTTTTCCATTGCGTTTTACGCAACTGGGTTTTCAATTTTTTTTCGAAAATATAGCAATAGTGTACTCGTTTTAAAGATAAAAAACGCTCGTTTTTTTGGTGCAATTTTTATAAAAAAAAATAATGTCGTATGAAAAAGTTATTAACGTTTAAAAAATTGGGGGGAATTGGAGGAGAGAGAAACTATTGTCCTGGATTGACTACAATGCCCTTACACAAACCCACGTGCCTCTTTTCTTTCCTTCATTTTACCTTATTTAATCTTGGCCCTTGACTGAATCAATTGATGGTCAAGATTACTTCCTAGCCTTCCTAGCCAAATAAACTTTCTATTATATCCTAACCCATCTTTTTAGAGGTTAGTTTCTAAAGTCCAACTAAAGGGAGGTGATCACAAAATTTTATGGGGTGTGCTTGAGATTTTCACGCATATATAACACCGATATTCTTTTTTCCAGGGTGTGCGCCCGCCCCCTCTCGTACACTAATAGGTCGGCCCTTGGGCTAGAGGAGCCATTATAACACTAGCGAACCACAAGCGCCAATAGGGAGCATCACTATTTAAGAGGTCGGAAGCATGTGAGCTTCTTAGACCATGGGGTATGGTGGGGCATGGGTTGACACGTGGAGTTCGAGCCCCCCCCCCCCCCCCGCTAGGGCTGCAAACGAACCGAACTAACACGAACAAGACCTTGTTCGTGTTTGTTTGTTAAAAAATATATGTGTTCGCGAACTGTTCACGAACACTTATCGAACGAGATTTTATGTTCGTGTTCGTTTGTTAAGGAAATGAACTTGTTCATGTTCGTTTGTGTTTGTTTGTTAATTTTAGTCAACGAACAAAAACGAACGTTGATGAACACAAACTAACGTTCATGAACACAAATGGAAACAAGCGAACACAAACAATCGTTCATGAACATAATATATAATACATTGACACTTATGAGATATTTAATTTGTCGGAATTTTGAAGTATTATACTTCTATTAAATTTAGAACTTTGTGAGCAGTAAATATCACCACGTGTCAGTACCTGATTTGCTCTTTTTTCCCACTTACCCAATGATGTTATTGCATATATATCTTTTTGTTTCCATCTTTTGGTAAGATTGTGTGTTTGGTAAGGTGGTTTGGTTGTTGTCCCTATACACCAGTGGCGCCAGTTCGAGCCCCACTTTGCCCTTTTTTCTTCTTTTGATTATCAGAAGGATGTCAGAGATGAACAATTGGATCTGGTTACATTTCTTGCTTTAAGAATTTTTGAGGTGCTTCATTTTTACGAAAGAAGGTTGGGTTTTTCATCTCCGATGATGATGATGCTGGTAGATATTTTCGGACAGGTAAAAATTCATATGCAAGTTGGTTTTTTCACACTTATAAAGATTATGAAGAAATATTTTTGAGTCAAATCTGCATTACTTTTGTTTTGTGGTTAGTTTTATTCTGTTCGTCGTCTGATTACTCTTTTTGAATTAACCTCTTCACTCAATTGCAGAGGATAAGTTGAATCGTCTGGAAGAAGTTTGCAGCAATTCAAATCATGGGTCAATAAATGTTTTGGTTTTCTATTTGTATTTCTGGAGAATTTTAGGACAGTTCATTGTTTTCTTAACATTCTTTTGTTATTTTTGTTGATTTGGTGGGTCAAAATTTAGAATGGGCCATTTGCATATGTCCAATTTTTTGTTATTTGGTTGTTTTGTTATCGGTTGTAGGCCAGTAATTGCTTCATTTAGAATTATAGTGGATTAAAATTAAGATTTGAAAAACAGCTTCAGTCCCGTTTCAACAGTCTCCTCAGAACAAGCTTTATTTTGCACTTTTGTTTGTTATATTCTTTATTTTAAAGTTTTGTTTGCTGCACATAAGTGATGGTTTCAATCAGTGGCGGAGCTTGACCAAAAGTTTTGAGGGGGCGTAAAGTGATGAGACCCAAAAAAAAAAATTTCTATCGTTATGTTTCGGGTCGGGTATCGATTTGGGTTAGACCAAATAATAATAGTTCCAAATAAAACTAAAAAAATTCATTTATTCAAATAACCCGTTCTTACACATAAAAACTTGCCATAGATTAAGTTTATTTTGTGGTGGGTAATCTAGGGTTAAACAAATAAGAGTTAAAATATGTTTACAAAACTATCCATCACTTATATACAAAGTGGTAAAAAACTTTACTTTAATTTATATATTGTATAAATATTTAGGATATACAAAGTGGTAACAAACTTTACTTTAATTTATATATTGTATAAATATTTAGGAAAAAATAATTGGGTGAGACGATCCTATATAATTTTTAAAATTTCCGTACGAAAAATCGGAACCTATACACTTTTAACCGAAACATTGGGGTGGGCGGGTGCACCCCCGGGCACCAAGTAACCTTCGCCACTGGTTTCAATATTCGGCTGCTGGACTTGGGGAGAGCACTTTTGAGTCAAGAGACAGACTCCCACCTGGGGTAACCTGGCGCAACGCGCCGGTTTTCTTACCACTAGTTTAAAGAAATATAAAAACTAAAAACACTAATGAACTATCTAACACAAACGAAGACGTTACCGAACGTTCACGAACATAAACGAACGAACGTGACCTCTGTTCATGTTTGTTCATTTAACTAAACGAACGAAATTTCTTGTTCGTGTTCTTAAACGAACACAAACGAACTTCCCGCCGAACGGTTCACGAACTGTTCGCTGAAGATTTGGTTCGTTTGCAGCCCTACCCCCCGCTGGTAAGTGACGTGTCCGTGGGGTATGGCGTGGCGTGGCTAGCCCGGCGTGGCTTGGCCAGGTGTATTAAAATAAAATAAAAACTAAACATGGCTCGCTTTGCCCTAGCCAACAAGCCAATAAGAGCCGGCCACATAGGATCGCTAGCATGCCCCACGCCCGGCCTTAAACTCCCGCCCAAGGGGCCACGCCCAAACCCAAGCCCACCCGGGGTGGTGACTTGGGTGTTTCTCTCCAACCCACGCCCCAACCCCCGCCCCATACCCCATAGTCTTATGTGCTGGATCGCACGTGTTTTGAAAATTCGAGCATTCACATGTCCCATCGCCTTCACCATCTTCTACCCTATAATTTAACAAAAAAATTATAGTTTTCAAAATTTATCTCTCATCTTAAAAAAAAACTTTCACATCCCATTCACCATACCTATCTCTATATCGTGTTTTCTCTTTCTTTTCTAATATTTATTTCTCTTTTTGTATATATGTGTGTGCGCACGCGCATATGTGTGAGAGAGATGATATAAGGGTGAATAGTAGCTTTTCAAATTTGGAGGGGGGTGTGTTGGTTTTTTTGTTAAAGTTTAGGGAATTAATTTCATAACTTGGTTAAAGATATGGGATTTAAATTGTAATTAAGACGAGAGGATTAAAATGTAATTAATGTTTGAAACACAAATTTACCCTCATTTCAAGGTTTTACCTTATGCATTAAACAACAAAAAGTTATTAACTTTTAAGTATATTAAAAGGGGAAAGTGAATATGAGGCTGTTACACACCTAAGCTTAGATATAAAACCCTTCAAACTAGGTCGTTTTGATTAAAAATCTTAAAATTCATAACTAAAACAATGTTTCGTCTCCTTTTTAGGTAATTCATGGGTCTTCTCCTTATTTAGTGTTTACAAACTACTGTACATCCCGTGTTTAGTTTTGCTTCTTTTTTCTTTATATTTGAAACTTTCATCAAATATTTAATACTTCTTTGATTTCGGCCTACATCAAACGGAATGATTCGTAATACTTAATATATGGAAGAAAGGAAACAAAAGTATTTCAGATTTGTAACCCATTATTGTAGGAACAGGATGTAGGAACTAGGTTCACTTTTTATAAAATATAATTACAAAATATATAATAACGAGACTCTCGTTCTTTGTAGGAAATACCATAGTACAATACTGGTTGCAATAACTAAATAAAGAGAATATAAAATATAATTTTATATACCAATCTTGATTCAAGCCGCATCTCTGGTGGGTTATTCACGCGTATTTGATAGCATCCTAGACTCGAGTACTCATCATCTTGAGTCTTGAAAAATACTCTTTAACTGCAACAAAGAGCCCAATAAAACATTGACGATTTTGGTTGAGGCACGTGTTCAACACGCTACCCTTAAAACAGATTTTGCGCCTCTACTAAAGACGACGCGTCTGTCTACCAGGGTACAACAGCCGAAGCAGTATGTACTGCCGGAGATGGCCACGCGCCCGAGGTTACACCAGATAAAATTATAGTGTTAGAACTTGTGGAAAAGAATGATATGAAGATGATGAAATCGAATAGAGAAAACATATCTCTCTAAGTACCCAACACATGGGTCTTCAAGTATCTCCAAGAACTCTTCTAATTTTTTCTTCTAAAATTCCACTTTCAATTCTCTACTTGTAATTAGCTTCATCAAGTTAGGCACATAACCTATTTTGCATACAAGAGATATGGGGTAGAGAAGAGTCTCACTTTTTATTAGAGATTTTATTAGAGAAATAAACTCTAATAAAAACTAATAAATTGACATAAAAACTCTACTAAAAGTCTCACTTTATTAGAGATTTTATTAGAGACATAAACTCTAATAAAAAACTAAAAAATTGTCATAAAAACTATACTAAAAGTCTCACTTTATTAGAGATTTTATTAGAGACATAAAATCTAATAAAAACTAATAAATTGACATAAAACTCCACTTAAGAGTTTATCACCCATATGAAGAGTCTAGTAAATAATTATAATTTTACTAAATTATAATTTCACCAATTTAATATCCATTCATACCATCTAAATTTCCAACACAGGAGTACAGGACCCAAAAAACTAAAGATTTAATTATGAGTTGTGATGGAATAGGAGTAAAACCTTGAAATATATGTTGAATTTGATGAGCTGTTAATGGTAAAAGAAATTGAATTCGATGAACTGTTATTAAGGTGAAATAAACATGAATAGCATAAAAAGAGGAGTAAAAAAGTGTGTTTTAGTTTTAATTTTTAGGGTTTTAAATCAAAACTACGTAGTTTGAAGGGGTTTTACATCTAAGCTTAGGTGTGTAACAGCCACATATTCACTTTCCCCATTGGCTGTTACACACCTAAGCTTAGATATAAAACCCTTCAAACTAGGTCGTTTTGATTAAAAATCTTAAAATTCATAACTAAAACAATGTTTCGTCTCCTTTTTAGGTAATTCATGGGTCTTCTCCTTATTTAGTGTTTACAAACTACTGTACATCCCGTGTTTAGTTTTGCTTCTTTTTTCTTTATATTTGAAACTTTCATCAAATATTTAATACTTCTTTGATTTCGGCCTACATCAAACGGAATGATTCGTAATACTTAATATATGGAAGAAAGGAAACAAAAGTATTTCAGATTTGTAACCCATTATTGTAGGAACAGGATGTAGGAACTAGGTTCACTTTTTATAAAATATAATTACAAAATATATAATAACGAGACTCTCGTTCTTTGTAGGAAATACCATAGTACAATACTGGTTGCAATAACTAAATAAAGAGAATATAAAATATAATTTTATATACCAATCTTGATTCAAGCCGCATCTCTGGTGGGTCATTCACGCGTATTTGATAGCATCCTAGACTCGAGTACTCATCATCTTGAGTCTTGAAAAATACTCTTTAACTGCAACAAAGAGCACAATAAAACATTGACGATTTTGGTTGAGGCACGTGTTCAACACGCTACCCTTAAAACAGATTTTGCGCCTCTACTAAAGACGACGCGTCTGTCTACCAGGGTACAACAACCGAAGCAGTATGTACTGCCGGAGATGGCCACGCGCCCGAGGTTACATCAGATAAAATTACAGTGTTAGAACTTGTGGAAAAGAATGATATGAAGATGATGAAATCGAATAGAGAAAACATATCTCTCTAAGTACCCAACACATGGGTCTTCAAGTATCTCCAAGAACTCTTCTAATTTTTTCTTCTAAAATTCCACTTTCAATTCTCTACTTGTAATTAGCTTCATCAAGTTAGGTACATTACCTATTTTGCATACAAGAGATATGGGGTAGAGAAGAGTCTCACTTTTTATTAGAGATTTTATTAGAGAAATAAACTCTAATAAAAACTAATAAATTGACATAAAAACTCTACTAAAAGTCTTACTTTATTAGAGATTTTATTAGAGACATAAACTCTAATAAAAAACTAAAAAATTGTCATAAAAACTCTACTAAAAGTCTCACTTTATTAGAGATTTTATTAGAGACATAAACTCTAATAAAAACTAATAAATTGACATAAAACTCCACTTAAGAGTTTATCACCCATATGAAGAGTCTAGTAAATAATTATAATTTTACTAAATTATAATTTCACTAATTTAATATCCATTCATACCATCTAAATTTCCAACACAGGAGTACAGGACCCAAAAAACTAAAGATTTAATTATGAGTTGTGATGGAATAGGAGTAAAACCTTGAAATATATGTTGAATTTGATGAGCTGTTAATGGTAAAAGAAATTGAATTCGATGAACTGTTATTAAGGTGAAATAAACATGAATAGCATAAAAAGAGGAGTAAAAAAGTGTGTTTTAGTTTTAATTTTTAGGGTTTTAAATCAAAACTACGTAGTTTGAAGGGGTTTTACATCTAAGCTTAGGTGTGTAACAGCCACATATTCACTTTCCCCATATTAAAATGCCATTCTCTAATGTATTAGACTATTATAATATAGTATAGATATAGATATACAACGATTTTATGTTATTTTATTGTTAAAACAGCTTCAATAATGAATTTGTTTGTCAATGAAACCATGGATTCGTGAAAAAAGACGTGAATCTAACAGATTTTTTTGGGCAATGATAGTAGACCCAGGGAAACCTCGGTTTGATCCTTGAGTCAAACGGGCTTTACGATAATTTTACTGTCGTGTCTACGGGCGAGTGGTTTACTAGGTTTTCCCCAGAATTGGTGGTGGACTCAGATTACTCTCAGAGTACTCTATTTAGACTAGCGGGTGTGGGCGTTGGTTGGGGCGGGGGATGCCAGGCAACGCTGGCTAACCCACACCGTGCCAGCGTTAGCCACGGTGTTGCCCCGCTAGCGTGGCTTTGAAGCCCGGGGTTGGGGGGGTTCTGAGGTGGCTGGCTTGGATTGGCTGCTGGCATATGACCGTTTGGGGTAGCCGTTTTCCATAGTCGTTGGGGATGACGGTTTTGAAGGAAAAAAATCAAATTTAAAAAAAAATTACAATTTTTTACCTATAAATACAGGGAAATGGATTTTATCACCCTAAACAAAGCAAAATTGACCAATGCCACTCCCAACTTTCATTTTGGCTCCCACCACCCCAACTTAATACTTCGGTTGCTGTATCACCCCGTCATTAACCAGACACTAACGAGGTTAGTTTTTTTTTGCTGACCTGGCCAATTTTTGCTGACCTGACCAATTTTTGCTGACATGGCATGGTTATGTGTAAAAAATTAGCTTTAAAAATCAACAAAACAATATTACTTACACACATAATACATACATCTGTTCCAAACCCCTTTTCCCTTTCTCTCTCTAATGCTACCACCAATGGTTAGGGCAGGCGGGGTGGAGCCGTGATGGGCTTCCATCACGCGTGATGGCATACGAAACACCGCTGTCACACCCCGATTTCCACTAGGTGGGGGAGTATCGTGACGTGGTTGGCAACATAATAGTCAAACAACACAATATTTAATATGCACAGCGGAAGCAATTTTAAAAGATATAATACAACCGAATTTAATATTGTAATATCAAATGTCACAATATTCGGAAGTTTATCCACAGAAGGATCGAAAATAAAATATGAAACAATAGTTCAACAGACTTCAGGCATCTTAAGCTTGCGAGACTTCTAATGATGCTAAGGAGAAATCCCAGCCAATTACGCTTAGTACCTGCATTTAATCTTTTTGGGAAAATACGTCAGTTTACACTGGTAAATACAATCAACTGACTCATTTTGGAAAATGATTGAAAAATGATTTGGATGCACGTGGCATAAACATTTTATTTTAACTTGGGAGAATTATTTAAATATATAATCCTGTGAACGAATTACATGTTCCTTGTGCGTTCAGTAGCCCGGATCAAGTCCGGGTTAAAGATCAATAGACACACCACAATATTCTTTTGTGCACTGACGGGTGTAAGCCTACACCCCGCGCTTAAGTCGTGGCCATTTCGTAAAATGATGCCAAGGATATCCGGGACATGGTCATTAACCCCCCAAAGGCTTTAAGTAACAAGACTGTTTAAACGAGCCGATCAAATTATTCAATTAACCACCCAACGATGGAAGATTTGATGCTCGATCAAGCGGTATGCTATATACCGTAACCCAAGCCCGTATAGGGAAAATAAGTTAAAAGTATTTACCTGAGCAAAATATAATTCACAATAAGCAAAATGCACGTAGCTTTTACTAGTCCTCCTAATCTGGAACGAAGGTTTATAATAACCTATTAGAATCCTAACGGGTCTTTAGTTAAGCTTAAGCTTAGACCGGTTAGTTTCAAAGACACGGTTCGTACGCACGATTAAGCGAAGACCGGATAAAATGTGATTTAGACCCGACAAGTTCAGAGACTTTCTTAATATGGGTATTTCATTCACATTCTGGAATTTGAGATAAAACCGATAAGGTTTGACCCGTTTAGGCTAGTTTATGTAAACTAGTTACATAAACCGAACCGATCGCGTAATAAGCGTAATGGGTATTCATGAGAGCTATTTACAGGTTTCCTAAGTTAATATGCTTCATATATGTTGTGACATCAGTAATATGTCTTTTATTATGCCCGAAATGAATTTAATTACAAACTATGCCCCGTAGGGGTAGTTTGGTCATTTTAAAGGTTGTAAAAGAGTTTAAGTGTCAACCTGAGTTACAGGCCTGATGTAATCAGCAAATATACTTAATTTTCTAAGTTATATCAGTAGGTTAAAGTATATAAGTGAAATTTATCAATTATAACCAAACTATGCCCCATAGGGGTATTTTGGTAATTTCACATAAGCCGAAAAGCTCAAAACTGAAGTCTGAGTTCATCAACCTTTGCTTACTGTTAAAATATCATAATTTTCCTCGAATATCAGTAGGTGTCAACCCTTGTATGTTTAATATAGTTATAGCACATACGATGCGTTAAAAACGCTTAAAAAAGGCGATTAAAGGCCATTTCCGTGTTCGATACTTAAATCTGATATTTTTATATTTCCAGAAGGCTTAAAATAATTTATTTATCATATGTGATCAGTAGCAAAAGGTTTGGAGTCGTTTAGATATGTAAAACTCATTTTATAGCCCGTTAGGGCAAAACCGACAATTACCGGATTAAGCCTACGACTATAAGTTATGCTCAGCCTAAAATTAATTAAAAATCTTTAAAAATCCCAAAATAATATATTACATCAGTGGGTAAAGAGTTTGATATCAAAAAGTATGTTTAAGTAGGCTATACGCTAAATACGCCGTTTAATTAACATAAAACTTTAATTTTACGCTAACGAGCATAACTCTTTATCTACACCTCCAACTGATGTCAAATTTTGCATACAAGTTTATATATCAGTAATTAAGGTTTCTACTCTTTTACATTTCCAAAAATCACGTTTTAAGGTGAAAAGGGCATAATGGTCAACATATGAGCAATTAACGGAATCATGCATATTAATTGGATAACTAATGATCCGAGGTGTATAATCACAGAGGGTTATACTAGCATGTAACCTGGTCCAAATAAAGCTCTAAGGCATTTCTAAAACATGCCATAACGGGTCAGAACTGAAAGTCAAAGTATAAGTCAAACTATGCGACTTTCGGTTCCGAACCGGGTCTAAAGAGGAAATTGTCGGGTTGAACATGTTTAGACATGTTCTTACACTAATTACCAAGTTATATTAATGATCAAACAGGTTGTATGTGCTCTACATTGCTAATCATGCATAAATTGCAATTTAAACATTCTGTTGACTTTTTAATTATACGTTTGACCCGAGATTTGACCTAGTTAGAGTGGGAATCAGGGGGAACCCTTTTAAGGTTTTATTACCCACATAATAACCAACTTATAACTACTTTTGATTCGAGATTTGACTGAGCCATTATTTGTTAATCTCGAAGTCAAACCGTAATTACGACGGTTTGACTTTTAGCTAAATAACTAAGCTAAACTCAATAAAAGCAAGGATTAGTAACTTACTGAAGTCCTAAGCTTGATTAGTGATCACTTGAGAGTGCCTTGAAGCTCCAGAAATGATCAGATTGCAAGAGGAAGGTGTGAAGAACAATGGTGCATATCATGGCCTTTATATAGTGTTTAATCCACCACAATTCTTTGACACATGAGTCTACAACCCACCACAACTGATCAACACATGTTCCTAGTGCTTAGGGGGTGTCTAGGGGTCGCCCTTTATGTGGAAAATCGGATAAAATCGATCAGATTGCACTCAGCAGGCAAAAACCCAAAGAAGTCGGAGCTGGGGAACCCTCGCGTGACGCTAAGCCCCCCCCCAGGGCCTCGCGTCGCGCTAGGCCTACTCTGATCAAATCAGAATTTTTTTATTTTTGCGATTTGATCCTTGGCTCTTCAAAATTCGATTAGGCACTTGTTTCTTGCATTATGAACCCTCATAATTGATCTATAAAGGCTTTAAAACATATACCCACTTTGCTAAGTCCCCGGTTAACTTTATTGTTACCCGAAAAGTCTTAACTTTCAACGTTTACGCTTTAACCCTTCGCACACGAATTTGATCATAACTTTCTCATACGATAACGAAACTTTACGAAATTTAAATTGTGCATTCTAGTGAGCATAATTAACTGTTACAAAGATTCAAGTTTGTCAAAAGGTCACTCAGAGGTATAACTTAAACATGTTGACACATTTAGCCCCTGTAGTTTGTAATCTCTCACTTTTAGCTCCGTATGATCCATGATTTATTCGTTTGAAGGTATGAGCATCTTGTAGGGTCAATATACAATATATTTACTCACTGTTGACACTTAGAATACGTATATTCACATACTTTCCATGTTTGTCAACTTTAGTCCTTTCATAATATTCTTTCACACGTTTAAACATATGACACGTGTCTACACATTATAGGACGTGAATTTTCGAGGTGTTACATCCTCACCCCCTTAAAATAAATCTCGACCCGAGATTTACTGAAATAAATAAGGGTACTTTTCTTTCATCGTGGATTCAACTTCCCACGTGTATTCGGGACCTCTACGGGCATCCCATTTGACCTTTACAGTAGGTACATGCTTCCTTCGAAGCTTCTTTACCTGTCAATCTTCAATCGACAAAGGTTTTTCCACAAATTTTAAGCTCTCATCTATATGCACATCTGTATGCGGTATAACCAGTGATTCATCAGCGAAGCACTTCTTCAGATTGCAGATGTGGAACACATTGTGAATTCCACTGAGCTCTTCTGGTAAGTTTAACTTATAGGCAACTGACCCGACACGTTCGATAACCTCGAAAGGTCCTATGTATCTCGGGCTTAGCTTGCCTTTCTTACCAAATCGCATCACTCCTTTCCAGGGTGATACTTTGAGCAACGCTTTATCACCTACTTCGAAGTGAAAAGCTTTACGCTTTGGATCTGCGTAACTCTTCTGCCTATCTCGGGCAGCCTTGAGACGGTCACGAATCTGGACAATCTTGTCCGTCGTTTCGAACACTATCTCTGGTCCTGATAATTGGACATCTCCAACTTCCGCCCAACAAACGGGTGATCTACACTTTCTACCGTATAATGCCTCGAAGGGCGCAGCCTTAATGCTGGTATGGTAGCTATTGTTGTAGGAGAATTCGATTAACGGTAGGTTCTTATCCCAACTACCACCCAAATCGATCGCACATGCACGTAGCATGTCTTCTAACGTTTGAATAGTACGCTCACTCTGGCCGTCTGTCTGAGGATGGTAAGCCGTACTAAAATTCAAACGTGTGCCCAAAGATTGTTGGAAACTTTTCCAAAAATGTGACGTGTATCTAGTATCTCGGTCAGAGATAATAGACACAGGTATGCCATGTAAGGCTACAATCTTATCAACGTATAACTGGGCTAGCATGTCGGAGCTATAAGTCTCCTTGATGGGTAAGAAATGTGTTGACTTAGTCAGTCTATCAACTATAACCCATATTGTATCATTTCCTTTTCTTGTCTTAGGTAACTTGGTGATAAAATCAATGGTTACCATTTCCCACTTCCACGTAAGAAGTTCAGGCTGTTGTAGCAAGCCTGACGGCTTTTGATGCTCGGCTTTGACTTGTGCACATGTCAAGCATTTAGCTATATAGGTGGCTACAGACTTTTTCATGCCTATCCACCAATAATTTGCCTTTAGATCCTGGTACATCTTATCAGCTCCAGGATGAACGGAGTATTTGGAACTATGGGCTTCCTGGAGGATGACATCTCGAAGTCCTCCATAAATTGGAACCCATATTCGTCCATTTAATCGTAAAATTCCGTCCTTGCTAAGAGTTAACTGCTCCTCAGTTACTCCTAACTTTTCATTAGGATAGTTAGCTTCCAACACATCTTCCTTCTGTGCAGCTAACAACCTTTCAATCAAGTTATTCTTTATCTCCATGCGCTTGGCATTGATTCGGATGGGTTTCATCCTTTCCTTTCGACTCAAGGCATCGGCGACTACATTCGCCCTGCTGGGATGGTACTTGATTTCACAATCATAATCATTCAAAGTCTCCATCCAAAGGCGTTGCCTCATGTTTAACTCTTTCTGATTGAACAGATGCTGGAGGCTCTTGTGATCAGAATAGATCACACACTTAATACCATATAAATAATGCCTCCACAGTTTTAGTGCAAATACAACGGCACCCAACTCCAAGTCATGGGTGGTGTAATTCTTTTCGTGCACTTTTAACTGTCGTGATGCATAGGCAATAACCTTGCCTTTCTACATAAGCACACACCCCATCCCGGTGTGTGATGCATCACAATAAACTACAAATTCTTCGATTCCATCAGGCAATGTCAACACAGGAGCATTGCTCAACTTCTGCTTGAGAATATCGAAAGCTTCTTGCTGCTTAGGGCCCCAAACGAACTTTACTTTCTTCTTGGTCAAGGAAGTTAGGGTGCAGCAATCCTTGAAAAATTTTCAATGAAACGCCTGTAATATCCTGCCAATCCCAGGAAGCTACGAATCTCTGTAGGCATCTTTGGTTCTTGCCAGTTCATAACTGCTTCAACCTTAGCGGGATCCACTTGGATACCACGCTCGCTAACCACATGTCCAAGAAATTGGACTTCACGAAGCCAAAATTCACACTTGGAGAATTTGGCATAGAGCTTCTCCTGATGCAGGAGTTTGAGAATACAGCGAAGGTGTTTCTCATGGTCAGCTTGGTTCTTTGAGTAGATAAGAATGTCGTCGATGAAAACGATGACGAATTTATCTAAGTACGGCTTGCAAACGCGATTCATGAGATCCATGAACGCGGCTGGTGCATTGGTGAGCCCAAAAGGCATCACTAGGAACTCGTAATGACCATAACGAGTCCGAAATGCTGTTTTATGCACGTCTTCATCTCTAACCTTCAGTTGATGGTAACCTGACCTCAAGTTAATCTTCGAGAAATAACTTGCCCCTTGTAACTGATCGAACAAATCGTCGATCCTGGGCAAAGGATACCTATTCTTGATCGTGACCTTATTAAGCTCACGATAATCGATGCACAGACGCATCGATCCGTCCTTCTTCTTGACAAACAGGACTGGCGCTCCCCAAGGAGACGAACTAGGTTTTATGAAACCCTTGGCCAGCAATTCGTCTAGCTGTGTCCTCAATTCTTTCATCTCCGTTGGAGCCAACCTATAGGGTGCTCTGGCAACTGGTGTTGCTCCGGGGATGATATCAATCCTGAATTCCACTTGCCTATCTGGTGGCAAACCAGGTAGTTCTTCCGAAAAAATTTCTGGGAATTCAGAGATGACAGGGATGTCTTCTATCTTCAGTTTAGGCTCATCAATAATCACTTGTGCCATGTAGATGACACAACCCTTCTTTAAACATTTTGAAGCCTTGAGCATAGTCACTTGCTCAGGCAGCCCATACTGGGTATCTCCCCGAATGGTAAGTGATTCACCAGACGGAGTCTTTATTACCACTTGTTTCTTGTTACAGACAATTTGGGCCTGGTTATGAGATAACCAGTCCATACCCAGAACTATGTCAAAACCGGCCAACTTAAAGGGAAGTAGAGACAGAGGAAAAGAACGGTTCTTAATGGATATAACACATCCATCTAACACAGTAGAGACGGTTTCTAGGGTGCCATCTGCTAACTCCACCTCATAATTAACATTTAAGGTTTTGACAGGTAATTTCAGCAATTCACAAAACCTATGATCTACAAACGACTTATCAGCGCCTAGATCAAATAGTACTCTAGCATAGACGTCATTTACAAGGAAAGTACCTGTAATAACGTTGTCGTCTAGCACCGCTTCCTTTGCGTCCATTCTGAAGACTCTAGCATTAGTCTTCTTGGCCTCTTCAGGCTTCTTGTTGTATTTAGGGCAGTTGATTTTAATGTGCCCTTTTTCATTGCAACGGTAGCACGTTGCGTCTTTCATCTTCTTGCAATCCAAGGTTTTGTGATCCGTGGACTTGCATATACCACAAGCATAGGTTTTTGACTGAGTCTGTGAGTTCGACTCAAGTCTGCACTTTCCAAAGTGCTGTTTCTTGCAAATTTTGCATTTGGGCTTCTCACCAGAATTATGCCCATCTTTCCTTGACTCCGATCCTTTCTTGTTATCACCGTTCCTACGGTGCTTCTTGTTCGATCTCCGTGAACTGTCATCTTCACGTTTTCTCTTCTCAGCCTCCTTATTCCTCAGCGATCTTTGTCTGACCGCATCCAAAGTAAGGGATAAAGATATGTCAGCTACAGACCTAAAAGTAGCTGGCCGAGAAGCCTTCACGCTTGCCTTGATTTCCGCGGCTAAACCACCGATAAAGCGAGCTATTCTTTTTGGTTCCGGGGTTACCAGATAAGGAACCAACCGGGACATCGTGTTGAAGCTCGTTAGGTAAGCTTGACAGTCAAGGTTTGTCATCACCAATGATAGAAAGTCAGACTCTATCTTCTCCACCTCATGCTGAGGGTAGTAATTTTCCCTGATAAGGGCAACAAATTGATCCCACGACATGTTGTACAATGGGATTTTTCCGGTGGCTTGAATCAGAGATCTCCACCATGCTAAAGCTTCACCCTTAAAAGACTGCGACACAAACTTGACCACGTCTCTCTCAGCGCATCCGCTGATATCTACCACCGTATCCAACTCATCCAGCCACGTCATACAGTCAATGGCTCCTTTCTCCCCAGTGAAATCCCGGGGTTTGCAGGAAACGAAATATTTATAAGAGCAACCCTTGTCACAGGGTCCCTGGTTTAGTATAACCTGCTGAGATGGAGCACTGTGGTTCGAGGAGTGTCGATCATCATCTTTCTTCGGGTCGTCTTTCTTGGACGGTGGCTTTGAAGGCTGTGTAGATAGGGTCCTACTACGAGTCCCACTATACTCTTCGTACTGCCATTCCAATGCCTTAGTAACTGCGTCGTCGACCAACGCTTTTAATTCCGCACCCGTTAAATTAATCCGGGCGTTATCAATGTTCTCCACTGGATGACTATTTATCTCGTCTGAGTTAGCCATTTTTAATTGAACTGTTACAGAAAACAAGGACAATAGTTTATTTGGGAGTTTATTATGGAATTGCCCCTTAGGGAAATTCATTAACCATGGTAAACAAAGACCATATTTAGTTAATTTATTAATCATATTTATTTAGGATTTCTATAATAATTTATCCTAATTATAAAACAATAAAAGTTTTATTTGTGGCACAAAAGGCCTAGTCACATGGACACTTTTAATTTATAAGTTATGATTTCAGAGAATCAAAACTTGAAGGTATACTGGCACAATAGGCCTAGTCACAAGGACATTTATAAATTATATGCTAGGATTTCAGAGAATTAAAGCATTAGAGGTTTGAACCTAGTTCATTACCTTTATCTGACAGGGAGTCATCGCTACCACTGTCTTTTGGCTCATATGGAAATGAGCAGGGCCTGTAGGCACTATATTACCACGTATGGTAAAAATATGATCATCTTAATTGATGATTTAACCCATGATTCAGAGATCATTTAATTGGGTTTGGAATCCTTGAAAGATCCTTATATAATAATAACGTGTGTGATTTCACACGTCTGCCAGGAGTGTTAACATGTTTTCAGATGTTAACAGGGATTTGAATCTTTTTAACAGGTCTTACCATCTTGGCCTGGCCTTATAATGACCCGAAGGCTAGGTTTCACTCTTTAAGATTCTTATTAAAAGGAATGATTTTAATTCATTTATTTCATATATAAATTATTTATGCACATATGGCAAACATGAAATTTATAAACAAACATTCCATTAATTTATTAGAATATTACACGCTGCCCTAAACGGGTCCTTTCAAATACCAAACTTACCTACGCAGGGGTTTAAATAAGTACTTACCCACGCAGGGCTTAATAACAAACATAATAGTCCACGCAGGGACTTACACAAAAACATAACAGTCCACGCATGGACCTAAACAATAACATACCCTCGTAGGGGTTTACAGAAAGATAGACCCACGCAGGGGTCAAAATAAACAACATACATACCCACGCAGGGGCTTACAACGATTGGAAGGACTTAGTGGTCCTTCTTACTCTTCCCTTTGATCAAGCTTGTCAGTCCTTGGAAGAAGGTTTGTCGCTCCCTCCGTTCCCTATGAAATTCTCGCTCTACATGGTCTAACCTTTGCAGAATTTCTTCACGCTCAGGTGGGGAGAACCTTGGTGGTTGCGATTGTTGCCTGATAATAGGTCTTGCCGGTATCTGGTACCCATGAGTTGGGTACCCTATTCCCCATGGATCCCCATAGGGTCCTTGGGTGTTGTAGTTAGCCGCTACCATGTAAGGATCGGCTTCGGCGTAGTTGTAATTGGTGTGCACTGGCTGTTCAAACGGGTTATACGCCATAGAACCCGTGTATGCCGGAATTGGGTTATCAAAACCCATAGGTGGTGGTTGCGGTGCAACTGGGTGTGAAGGTCCACCCATTTGTGGGTCCTCCTGATGTGGCGGGTAATGGCTGCCACTTGATTGCCGAGGAGAGCTGAAATGGAAGTCTCCTCCCCGCGTAGACATACGCGGTCCAGATCTCCTACGCCTCGGCGGTTGCGGAGCTGCTGGTTGAACTGGTGGCGGTGGAGGTGGTGGTGTGACTGCCACAAATCTTGGATCCTCAGAGGGATCCCGTTGTTGCTGTTGCTGCTGCTGATGAGGCGACGAATGGTGAGGAGGTGTATAGTACCATTCGTGCCTGGTGAACATAGCTTGAAAGCTATCTGGACCGACATAGGGTGATCCGTGAAACGAAGAGCCATCCGAAATCTCTATGGGATGGTTCGGTGTACCACTGGCGGGCTCGACGGGGTCCGTATCCTCGTCCATGTCGTCCGCATGATCGCCAGAGAAGTGGTCCTCCAGTCCCAATGGGTTAAAACCCACTGGTTCTTGTATATAATTGGCCAGGTTAAACCAGCCCCTGAAAACTGGTGTAGGGTCACCAAAGGAGTTGTGCGATAAAGATCGCTGTAGAGGTATGTATGAGGGTTGCGGGTTGTTGGGCTCATTTTTCGAGTATGGCCCATATGAGTTATGCACGGGTGGTGTCGAACTGTGTGAGACCGACCGTCTAGCCGGCTCAAAGAGGTTTCTCCGGTTCTGCCGGGGATCGTCACTCTCCGTGGTAGATGGAGCTCGTGCATTCCAAGGTCCAGCTTCATTATCGTTGGGGGCGGTGATTGGCCCTTTGCCTCTTCCTCTTCTCCTGAAGAATCTTGGCGGCATTTTGTTAATCCTGTCAATATGGCATGAGATAACAAAACAAAAATATATGCAAAATAAAGGACAACACAAATAAAGTGGAATTTGTCCTATCTTATATGTCTTGACTCAAAAGTTTAGAAATGTGCAATTGTGTCATTGAGATTAAACACAAAAGGCTAGTGTTTAATTCACTCAATGTTGGCTCTGATACCAACCTGTCACACCCCGATTTCCACTAGGTGGGGGAGTATCGTGACGTGGTTGGCAACATAATAGTCAAACAACACAATATTTAATATGCACAGCGGAAGCAATTTTAAAAGATATAATACAACCGAATTTAATATTGTAATATCAAATGTCACAATATTCGGAAGTTTATCCACAGAAGGATCGAAAATAAAATATGAAACAATAGTTCAACAGACTTCAGGCATCTTAAGCTTGCGAGACTTCTAATGATGCTAAGGAGAAATCCCAGCCAATTACGCTTAGTACCTGCATTTAATCTTTTTGGGAAAATACGTCAGTTTACACTGGTAAATACAATCAACTGACTCATTTTGGAAAATGATTGAAAAATGATTTGGATGCACGTGGCATAAACATTTTATTTTAACTTGGGAGAATTATTTAAATATATAATCCTGTGAACGAATTACATGTTCCTTGTGCGTTCAGTAGCCCGGATCAAGTCCGGGTTAAAGATCAATAGACACACCACAATATTCTTTTGTGCACTGACGGGTGTAAGCCTACACCCCGCGCTTAAGTCGTGGCCATTTCGTAAAATGATGCCAAGGATATCCGGGACATGGTCATTAACCCCCCAAAGGCTTTAAGTAACAAGACTGTTTAAACGAGCCGATCAAATTATTCAATTAACCACCCAACGATGGAAGATTTGATGCCCGATCAAGCGGTATGCTATATACCGTAACCCAAGCCCGTATAGGGAAAAAAAGTTAAAAGTATTTACCTGAGCAAAGTATAATTCACAATAAGCAAAATGCACGTAGCTTTTACTGGTCCTCCTAATCTGGAACGAAGGTTTATAATAACCTATTAGAATCCTAACGGGTCTTTAGTTAAGCTTAAGCTTAGACCGGTTAGTTTCAAAGACACGGTTCGTACGCACGATTAAGCGAAGACCGGATAGAATGTGATTTAGACCCGACAAGTTCAGAGACTTGCTTAATATGGGTATTTCATTCACATTCTGGAATTTGAGATAAAACCGATAAGGTTTGACCCGTTTAGGCTAGTTTATGTAAACTAGTTACATAAACCGAACCGATCGCGTAATAAGCGTAACGGGTATTCATGAGAGCTATTTACAGGTTTCCTAAGTTAATATGCTTCATATATGTTGTGACATCAGTAATATGTCTTTTATTATGCCCGAAATGAATTTAATTACAAACTATGCCCCGTAGGGGTAGATTGGTCATTTTAAAGGTTGTAAAAGAGTTTAAGTGTCAACCTGAGTTACAGGCCTGATGTAATCAGCAAATATACTTAATTTGCTAAGTTATATCAGTAGGTTAAAGTATATAAGTAAAATTTATCAATTATAACCAAACTATGCCACATAGGGGTATTTTGGTAATTTCACATAAGCCGAAAAGCTCAAAACTGAAGTCTGAGTTCATCAACCTTTGCTTACTGTTAAAATATCATAATTTTCCCCGAATATTAGTAGGTATCAACCCTTGTATGTTTAATATAGTTATAGCACATACTATGCGTTAAAAACGCTTAAAAAAGGCGATTAAAGGCCATTTCCGGGTTCGATACTTAAATCTGATATTTTTATATTTCCAGAAGGCTTAAAATAATTTATTTATCATATGTGATCAGTAGCAAAAGGTTTAGAGTCATTTAGATATGTAAAACTCATTTTATAGCCCGTAAGGGCAAAACCGACAATTACCGGATTAAGCCTACGACTATAAGTTATGCTCAGCCTAAAATTAATTAAAAATCTTTAAAAATCTCAAAATAATATATTACATCAGTGGGTAAAGAGTTTGATATCAAAAAGTATGTTTAAGTAGGCTATACGCTAAATACGCCGTTTAATTAACATAAAGCTTTAATTTTACGCTAACGAGCATAACTCTTTATCTACACCTCCAACTGATGTCAAATTTTGCATACAAGTTTATATATCAGTAATTAAGGTTTCTACAATTTTACATTTCCAAAAATCACGTTTTAAGGTGAAAAAGGCATAATGGTCAACATATGAGCAATTAACGGAATCATGCATATTAATTGGATAACTAATGATCCGAGGTGTATAATCACAGAGGGTTATACTAGCATGTAACCTGGTCCAAATAAAGCTCTAAGGCATTTCTAAAACATGCCATAACGGGTCAGAACTGAAAGTCAAAGTATAAGTCAAACTATGCAACTTTCGGTTCCGAACCGGGTCTAAACAGGAAATTGTCGGGTTGAACATGTTTAGACATGTTCTTACACTAATTACCAAGTTATATTAATGATCAAACAGGTTGTATGTGCTCTACATTGCTAATCATGCATAAATTGCAATTTAAACATTCTGTTGACTTTTTAATTATACGTTTGACCCGACATTTGACCTTGTTAGAGTGGGAATCAGGGGGAACCCTTTTAAGGTTTTATTACCCACATAATTACCAACCTATAACTACTTTTGATTCGAGATTTGACTGAGCCATTATTAATTAATCTCGAAGTCAAACCGTAATTACGACGGTTTGACTTTTAGCTAAATAACTAAGCTAAACTCAATAAAAGCAAGGATTAGTAACTTACTGAAGTCCTAAGCTTGATTAGTGATCACTTGAGAGTGCCTTGAAGCTCCAGAAATGATCAGATTGCAAGAGGAAGGTGTGAAGAACAATGGTGCATATCATGGCCTTTATATAGTGTTTAATCCACCACAATTCTTTGACACATGAGTCTACAACCCACCACAACTGATCAACACATGTTCCTAGTGCTTAGGGGGTGTCTAGGGGTCGCCCTTTATGTGGAAAATCGGATAAAATCGACCAGATTGCACTCAGCAGGCAAAAACCCAAAGAAGTCAGAGCTGGGGACCCCTCGCGTGACGCTAAGCCCCCCCCCCCAGGGCCTCGCGTCGCGCTAGGCCTACTCTGATCAAATCAGAATTTTTTTATTTTTGTGATTTGATCCTTGGCTCTTCAAAATTCGATTAGGCACTTGTTTCTTGCATTATGAACCCTCATAATTGATCTATAAAGGCTTTAAAACATATACCCACTTTGCTAAGTCCCCGGTTAACTTTATTGTTACCCGAAAAGTCTTAACTTTCAACGTTTACGCTTTAACCCTTCGCACACGAATTTGATCATAACTTTCTCATACCATAACAAAACTTTACGAAATTTAAATCGTGCATTCTAGTGAGCATAATTAACCGTTACAAAGATTCGGGTTTGTCAAAAGGTCACTCAGAGGTATAACTTACACATGTTGACACATTTAGCCCCTGTAGTTTGTAATCTCTCACTTTTAGCTCCGTATGATCCATGATTTATTCGTTTGAAGGTATGAGCTTCTTGTAGGGTCAATATACAATATATTTACTCACTGTTGACACTTAGAATACATATATTCACATACTTTCCATGTTTGTCAACTTTAGTCCTTTCATAATATTCTTTCACACGTTTAAACATATGACACGTGTCTACACATTATAGGACGTGAATTTTCGAGGTGTTACAACCGCCGCCACCATCATTTTCCACACGTGGAAAATTTTTTCCGTGGAAAAGTTCACGCGTTGAACTTTGTTTGAATTGTGCCCGTTGGCTTTTATTTGACCGTTTTTTAACGGTAATGTTTAATAAAAAAACCTTTAAACCATTTATATATACTTCACAATTTTTAACCATTTCACCCACACCAAAACACAAACACATATCACACATTCTACATATTTCTCAAATGGATTTTCCTACGGATTCGACGTTTCCGATGGACAGCGATAGCGATACCCAGTCGTCTTCTGACAATGAGACGCTTAAATATTTTGTGTCGGTGTATAACGAACTTGAATCAAGTTCGTCCCGCCCAAAGAAGAAAATGGTAGATCGTGATCGTATACATGCCAACGAAGTGTTAATGAACGATTATTTTGTAGAGAATCCGGTCTACAATGCCGAAACGTTTAGAGATCGGTTTCGTTTACCAAAACAATTATTTTTAAAGATTGTTGGAGACATCGAAGCAACCGAAGAATGGTTTCAAGATGGTTACGATGCGAGGGGCAAACCAAGTTTCACGCCGATACAAAATGCACGTCCGCCATTCGCCAACTAGCGACAGGTAACCCTCTCGATCAATTTGATGAATACCTTCACGTGAATGTCTGCAATTTTTTTGCAACGCGGTCATTAAATTGTATGGTAAAGAGTTTTTACGTAAACTAACGAGACACGACATCTCACGTATTTATGCCGCACATGAGGCTAGATGGCATTTTCCAGGGATGCTCGGTAGCATCGATTGTACACATATCGAGTGGAAAAATTGTCCAAGAGAGTTGCGAGGGGCGTATGTTAGGGGTGACATCAAAAGACCAACCATCATACTTGAAGCGGTGACGTCGAATGATTTATGGTTTTGGCATTCATATTTCGGTGTTCCAGGTTCAAACAACGACATCAATGTTTTGCACACGTCGCCGTTGTTTCAAACCGTAACGAATGGTACCGCACCCTTCTGCCCATTCTATGTTAACGGATGATATTACAGACGAGGCTTTCTTCTTGTGGATGGTATCTACCCATCATGGTCTGTTTTTGTGAAAGCTCCTTCATTTCCTGTCGAGGCTAAAGAAATCGTGTTAAAAAAGTTGCAAGAATCGACAAGAAAAGATGTTGAGAGGGCTTTTGGTGTTTTAAATGGTAGATGGGGCATACTAAGCTGACCGGTTCGTGCGATGAACAAGAAATCAATACAAAGCATAGTATATGCATGTATCATATTACACAATATGCTAATCAAAGAAGACGGACGTTCAATATCTCCGGATTGGGTGCCGGATCCTCCTACACAAGTTCACGTTCCAGAAAATATCCAACAAGACTTGCGTGATGAAGAAACTCACTTTCGGTTGAGATACGATTTAATCGAACTAATAGGTTCTTTAGGTTTGGAGTTTCCTGATTTGGACGAGAAGTAGAGTTTCTTTATTTTTTTTTTAAATTGTAGTCTAAAATATTTCTAGTATGTTTAATTGAACTAGTATTTTTTATTTTAATGAAATTTATAATTTTAGTGTTTTATTGTTAATTTAAAAATAAAATTAAAAAAAGTTCTGAGTGATGGAATTTCATCACTAGTGATGACCACCCCCACTTAAAATAAAGCTTGTGAGTGATGAAATAATGGTTGATGACATGACGAAACTTGATTGGATGTTGTGAGTGATGAGTGAGTAATGAGTGATGACCACCCACACCCCCCTTAGACTAAAGGGTATGGTGAGGCCCATCCCCACGAGGATGGGCCGCCACGTAGGCGCCACATCACCGGCTCGTGGGGTATGGGTCTCCTTCATTTTTGAGGGGGGGTGGAGGATGAGGCTACCCCACCTTATTATTTTATAATTTTCTAAGTTTTTTTTAAAGTTTTTTAACTTTATAAAAATAATAAAATACAACATAAAACAACATAAATAAATTCATTTCATAACATAAAAAAAATTACATATCCTAAAAATAAAAAAAACATTTCCGAAAAAAAAAATTACATTTCCTAAAAAATAAAAATAAAAAACATACGACGTCCATTTTTTCTTCACCTCTTCCTTCATCCCCCGATACACCTCTCGTTCATCCTTCGGAACCGAGTCGAGATCCAACCTCATTATCCTAAAATCCTCCGCTCGAGCATAGTCGGCCGACACGTTTTTCTTGTGACTATATTTTTCGGCCGCAAAGTCTTTAAATGAACGGAATTCGGAAATCAAGTCGTCCATATTCGAAGACGCCTTCGAGCCGCCACCTCCACCCGAGCCGCCCCCTCCACTCGAGCCGGCCCCTTTGCGCTTTCCGGCCGCCTCTTTTTTTGCTTTGTCCCTTCCGCCGGGACGTTCGATCTCGTGATATTCCGGTTCGTCATATTCCGGTTCGTCATATTCCGGTTCGTCATATTCCGGTTCGTCGTTTATGTCGATTTGACAACGAGCGATGGAGCCTCCCGCACTATAACTTCCGGACTCGGAAGTTTTAGTCCGTTTGGCGGTTGCGACCACATTTGGAACCGGCGACCATTTAGGTTCTTTCTTTAAAATGTTCCATGCTCGGATGTGCGGGAAAGGCGGATTTTTTGCTTCCCATTTAGCGGTCGCAAGGTTAAGAACGTCCTCGTCGCTACTCCCACTAGGACGATTGATGTAAAGTGGGTTATAAATCCAGATAAAATCATTCACCAACTTGTTCATTTTCCGCCACTTGGCCGATACGGATTCGAGATCACGGTAGGGGCCTTCCCCCATAAGGGTATTAAATCTTTCCGTACATGCCTTCCAAAAACTAGAACCCGTTTGATTGTTCCCTACAATTAAAAAAAATTGCATTAGTAAAACTAAAAAATAAATATTTGTAAATTTAAATTTAAAAAAAAATTCATACCGACAATCGGGCAAGTTGAGGCCTTAAGATACACAATTGCTAGCGCCTCCTCCTCTACTTTTGTCCACTGTCTCGGCTTTGCTCTCGAACTGCCTTTTTTTCCGGTGTCGGGTTCGGTTTCAACCGCCTTCCCCTTCCCCGTGTTTTTTTTTGCGCTTGAGTTCTTTAGGTGGCGATTCGGGGACGACTTCATCATCATCATCGTCAAGCTCCACCGAGGGTTGCGGTTGCGATTGGAATTGATCAAGTTGAACCGAGTTGCGTTGCATGAATTGTTGGAGTGCTTGGTATTGTTGCATTTGTTGAAGTTGGGACATTTGGGAGAAGGCGTTAGGTGATTGTTGGAAACCCGAAAACGGAAATTGTGTATTCCCCCACGAAGGATCCATAGCCGGAGTGTAAGCGGGACTCGAAAAAAAGTTAGGATTGTTCGAGTTGGGATTTTCGGGTTGGGATTGTTCGGGTTGGGGTTGTTTGGGTTGAAGGGATTCATGATTCTATAAAAAATGGGATTGTTTTTTATAAAAAAGGATGAGAGAGTTGGAGAAGAATGGAAGAAATGGGAGAATAATGGTATAAAATGGATGAGAAAGATGGTATATATTTAAATTTGAAAAGGTAATTTTTTTTTATTAAAGTATCTGTCTAACAACGGATATAATATTCAAAAGTTGGCCTGTCGAGTTCGAGCGGGAGTAGCCGGTCAAGCCGGGATGGGGCAAGGGGAGCGGTGTGGGGGACCGGCGCCGGGCCTCGCCGGGCCTAAGCCGGCCCCCATACCGCTTAGTCTTATGTCCACCACCATACTATACTGCCCACCAGTGGTTTCTCTCTCTAACGCTTCCATTGATAACATCAAGCTTGAAAAAAGATGGGATTTTTTGCGGTAGTGAGTGTAGATATGAGAAGGGGTAGTGGTGGTGTTGGAAGTTATTAGGGATTTAATTAGATTCTTGGTTGTTTGGGTGTCGCCTTGTTGCAGTAGTGTTTGAAGATTTGTGAGTTGTTCTTGTGGGTTAGTGGATTCTGCAACACCATTTTGGTTGATTGAAGAGAAGAACTTATTAGGGTTAGAGAGAGAAGAAAGTTGGAGTGTGAGATTGGGACGGAGAGTGAGGCTTCTCTTTGCCATTGCTGTTCTTCACGGTGGTGTTCTTGTTGAAGTTTAGACCTAAACTTGAGGCGACGGCGGCTGGGTCCAAATCTCCAGTGAGATTGTGCATCAATCTTGGCTAGTGAAGGTGATGTTCAGGTGCCTTTGATGAAGATTGGTTGGGGGGATTTAGAGTTTTAAGCAGGTGTGTTTTCGTGTCTTCACGGTGGATTAGGGTTTGAAGGTTTGTTTTCTGCGTGTTTGGGAAGGAGAAGAGAGGGTTTGTTTAATCCTGCCGCCTTGGATCTTTTAAAATGAGATTTATATATTAACTAGGTTATAACTCGTGGTACTCACGGGTCGCTCTATTTGTAAGGATATTAATATTTTATTAATTTTATTAAAACGGTTTTTTATAAAATTTGTGAGGATATATATTCAATAATTCAATGTTAATCGTACATAAAAATATATTAAATTAATGATATAGTTTATCTTAAGAAAAGCTCCACTAACTAAGAAATGACATTGATCAACTCATTTAAGGCTGAATGGGATGTTTTGGATAGAAATGCCCTTTCAAATTTCAATTAAAGGGATTTCTGACTTAAGTTGTTGAACGCCTATTAATAGACCATGGCCATGAGCAGCCAGTAGTCGTCATCACTTCTTCATGCAAGTCATGAAAAAAAATTATGCAACAAACCTTCAAAAATTGTTAGACATGCAGCAATATTCAATAAAACACTAACCGAAATGCAATTTCAATTTCCAAATGCACAATATCATAAATACGGTACCTTATCAAAAGTAAGAATGGTAGTTTTGGCAGGAAAACGCTACTCTAGAGGTCCTCATGGAGTGACAAAGGGTCTCAAAATCATTAACTAATATTGTTACCATGTTATGGAAAGTAAATTATATTTCTTAATTTATTTTTTGGTAATGGTTTATAAAAAATAACTATAATTACAAAAAGTACCGAAATTTTTACACTTAATATGAAAATTATAGTTCAATAACGTGTATTTTTAAAAAGGGAAAATTGAAAACTAATCAAAATTACTATCATTATTGTTTTCTTATTTAAGTAGATTGAAACATTTTACAAAACAATTGAATATGTATGTATTTATTGATTGAATGATTGAAACTCATTAATTATATTGACCGTAAAAGTCTTGAATCTTTTAAAAGTTATAGAAACAACCTTAAAATTTGCAAACTTAAAAAAATAAGTTGAATTAAAATTTTAGTTTTTAGAATGATATTCAAACTTCCGAAGTTAAAACATATTATACAAATTAATCAACAATTAATGCGGCTATAATTCTTTAGTACCTTATAGCCTTGAAAATCCTCGTCCTATACATAATAGAATCTCATGTGAATATGACTTCTAGAATTTATTAACATGATTTTAATATTTTAAATACGTAAGTTGAGATCCTGAAAACCAAACTATAATAATTCAAATTACATAGTAGATTGAAATGAGGCAACTTAAAACTCTGTTTTCGCTAAGTTAATGAATAAGAATCAAATACAACAACACATTATGAATAACAATGAAATATGAAAGTACCAAAAGAATATCTTACCCATGTAATGTGATATCTGGAACACTAAGAGCTAGCAAATAACAATTTTAGCAATCAATATACTTTTACCATCTTATCTATTCATCATTTATTTATAAAACAATAAAAATTAACACATATTCTCGACAGGTCACCCAACTCGACCCATTTGTATCCGTACTAAAAGTTACCCATTTAATCCATTACGCAACCAACCATACCCATTCAATTACCTACTTTACGTTTTACTACCCACTTTCTAGATGACACATTATACGAATCGACCCATTTTGAGTAAAATTTTACCTACAGGAGGCTGAGGAGCACCAATTGATGCAAAACCAACCAAATATAAACAAATGAAGTTCTCAGCCCTTTGTTATAGTTTCTTTCTTACCCCTAAACTTTATCAAATTTTATCTTTACCCTTTCTTAGCCCTTAAGTTCAGAAAATGCAATTTTTAACCACTTAACTTTTTATAAACTTTGTAAATGTCACTTTGACCCCCTCAAGAGTTTTTTCCTTGACGATATAAATTCGAGTTAGCCGGGTCGCGTATAATACGTTATGATTGTACGATATAAATTCGATTTATGTTACGTTTTGATCCAATCGCAATGCAACTATAGGATATATTGAGTTCAATCGGATACGTCAAAACGTGCGTTTTCATATGGTTAACACATCACATAACGCTTGGACTAATCTTTTCGATATAAATTAATATAATTTAAATGATTTATTTATTTTATTAAACTAAAGTAGTTAAGGATAGAACCTATTTCAAAAATGTTTATAAGGGGTAAACAAAAATATTAGTCAATATTTATTGGTTCTATACTTTTATTTCCGTGTTCAATTCTCAACTCAAATACGGTAATCACTATGTTTACTTGACATTTATAAGAACCATCACCGCAATCACCTCATCCATCGTATATTGAGTATATCCGTTAAATTTTTTTAAAGATATTACTACACAAAATTACATTTATGCAACTCGTGTAATACACGGGGTTTTTAAAAAAAATATAACTTTTTTATTATGTAGTATATAAATTAGATTTATTCAATCCATATAATACATAGGGTTTATAAAGATATAACTTTTTATTATTTGGTGTATAAAATTACATGTGGTCAACCCGTATAACACATGAGGTTTTTAAAATGTAACTTTTTTCATTATTTAATATATAAAATTAAATTTACTCAACCCGTACAATACACGGGGTTCTCAAAGATATAACTTTTTTTATTATTTAATATATAAAAGTACATTTATTCAACCCGTATAATACACGGGGTTCTAACCTAGTATAATATGTATATATTCGAATACATTATCAAATTCCATACCATAAGATTTGTAAGTATAATAAAAAGAAAGTACAAAACCCAGTCATTTAAGAAGTTCAAATTTCATTTATTCAATCTAAACTTGAAAATTATCAGTTAAACTCGCTCACTCAATATAGTATGAGACGTCAATGTAATGAACAATATAATATGCGTTGTGCTCATGAAAAAAAAAACAATATTCAAATTACCATATCTTTCTCGAACACCACCGGTTCATCCCGTGTAATACCACAAGTAGAAAGAAAGATTGATGTTGGGTCAACATATTAACAGTAGTAGCTGTAGAGTATATATTAGTTCATAATTAGAAACTTTTAAATCATTTATCCAATTGTATCAAAAATTGGTTTTAAAACGGGCTCAATGAGCTGCTAGTGCCCATAGCCTATATTGTAATTCCAACTTTTTAAACTTTTATATCTTGCATATTCCTTCTTTTCAACTTTCAACCAACAACAATGGGAATTTGTCAAGCTATAAATTTTTAATGAGGACGTAAAGAGTAAAACTGCTTTATCTTTAAAGAAGAAACTTACATCTAGGGTAGAATTGCACACCAAGAGTTAACCTTCCTATCTTGCTCACCAGGATATATATATATATATATTATATATTATTATAACTTAGGCAATAAGGTTGTATGTTTTATCATGCTTGGTGTGTGTGCTTGTGAAGGAAAAACTTTGCTTGTGGTGAAGAAACGACCACAAACAAAAAGCTTTGTTAAATAACCTCTTCAATTGTCATGGTTTTCCAAGCATATAGAATAATGAAACGGTAATTACCTACCGTCCGATGTAATACGCCAAGCGTCGTTTCGAGTTGGACATGTTCAAACACATGATAGAATGAGTACTATAGTTGAATTGATAAACCATCTTATGTGAAAAGATTACATGAAAATACTTGTGGTAGCTTATCTCAACCAAAATGTTCATCAGTTGCAGTATAAGAAACGAACAGGATCAATGGTCGGATTCACATCATTTGTCAGACTTCCACGGTTCCACCAAGCATCACAATCTCCGATATGATCTTGAAAACCCTTAAACCTCCATTGTCGTCTCCCTTAAACAACTACCAGAGATCTTGATGGCCACCACCGTCCATTAATCGGGTTTTTGAAACCGTCACGACCATCGAATTGCGCCCCTTCCTTGTTTTCTTCTTTGTGTAGTTTCAATTACTGTAGGGAGAAGAAGACATCCACAACCACAACAACCACAACCGCAACCCAAATTAAAAGTAAAAAAAACTACAGAGAAGCAAGACTCGAACTCGTCACGTGATGGATCGTAGATAAGCTAGTTTTTAGATTTTTACCGCTGAAGCTACTTTCAATTTTTTAGACTGCAAGACTGGTTTGTTAACAATATTTAAAAAACATGGGAAATAAATTTCATTGAACCACAAATCACCAAAATAAATCATAAGCTATACCTTCAGAGCTATCTGCTGTAGGTAACGTTGCTTTGCCTCAGTCCCTTAAATGCACATTCTAAGAGCCATGTAGTCTGCAAGAGTTTTTGTTTGTGTTTGGAGGGTGGTATATATGATGGAGATAGAGTGGTAGTGTTTCTAAACCTGATGAAAACAAATCAAAAAGCACAATTAATGTTAACTTTATAGGAATCTGTAAGTAGCATCAACAAAACCAAATTAACCTCCAATAAAGGTTTTGTAACCGTAATGCAAACAATCAATTCCCAAACAATTGTTACCTTAGGCTTTCCTATGCTTCCACTTGTACAGAGAAGATAAAATGGATCCTCTGTAGTCTGCATCAACCCACTACACATCACATTTTGGAACATCATCCTGGAAATTTTTATTAAATCAAATAAAAATAGTGGAAATATTTATAAAAAATAAAATATGAAGCTGACATGGAAATTAAGAGGATCATAACAATGGTCAAGTGCTTTTTATTAATCTTATAATATGTTATGGAACAAAACTTGTTATACTGCTAACGAAATAGTATAAAACTGAGTTGCAGCTTAAGATGACATCAAAACAACAATAAGATTTGATATCATGTATGATTCAGACTATGAGTAAGAGCACCAAAAGATATACCATTAATTATTTTCATATGTCACTACCTTAAATGAAATTTTTTAAATTAAACTCACCATAACCAGATAGTCAGATACTATCATCGTGTCCCTCTGCTCTAGCGATCTTGAAATAGAACGGACAATTCACTTGATCCTTTTCTGTGCAGAAAAGCGATGGTAAATGCTCCACCATTGTTTGAGGATGAGTTGGAATTTGAATACAACTCGAAAATCCACTAACATACTCAACTCGTTTAGATAAATGGGCTACACACTTGGTGTTTGAGTTAATGATTTTAAGTGTGTGTGAGCTAGAGTTGACGTTTTGACACGAATAAGCTTGAGTTGTGTTCGGAATAATCTCCAACCTGTTACCCGACTGCCATCCAAAATAATAATGAAAAATGAAAATAACAATAATGATGATATTTTTACTTACTCTTATTATAGAAAACTTACCAAATAAAGCAAGCCTTCATAAGCCTAAGAACTTAGGTATGTAAATGGGCTTCCACTGTCAATTATTACAAGTAGATTCTTAAGCCCAGTTGGTTTTCCACCATAACTGACTTCTCCATACCCAGGTGAGTAGTGTTCACTGTTTTCATAATGAATTAAATTTTTCAGCAAAAAATATTAACTTTCTAGTTTCTACCAAAATCCGCATACAATTGCCAAAATTAAAATTTAATTGCAATTTGTATTATCACAACGATATCCGAAATTAAAATTGGTGTAGAAAATAACGTAAAATTTTATTCTTTTGGGCCTACAAAAGATAACTAAGAACATTTTGTTAATAAATTGATATGATGCGCTAATGGCACTAATAATCTACTCAGGTGCATTTCCTGAACCAAAAAAAAAGATGAAGAAAAAGGAAAAAAACATCATAAAAAATATTAATAGGTGGGTAGTACCGAAGCCATTGTGATTACAAATCAATAGAAAAAATTAAAAAGATAAAAGTAAAAATTAATAACGATACTATGTTGTAGTCCTGTGCTATTTCATCAAAAGTTAAAACTTGTCCTCCTTGACATTTGACCAAAAACTCCATCTAGCCAAGCTGCTCAACCAAAAATATGAAACCATCAATCAAAAACCCCAAAAACATAAAAATGAATGATTGAACAGAAACAAAAATCGCCCCTAATAAAAAATTTAAAAAAAATTTCTCTTGATGAACAATAATTACTTTAATTACATTTATACCATCAATTCCCATCAAACAAATGAATAACCTTTTAAGTGTGGACCCTAACCTGTTGCGATGGAATCAGATAGTTTTACATGTAGTTGGCATACCCTGTTGTTGAAGTAAATTTCTAATCAGATTGGTAAACAACAACTATTGCGAACCAATTGATGCAAATAAAAGTTAAAGAAGAGAAAACTGACCTGAACATATCCTTTTTAACAATTCTTGATCAGGTACCAGGTTTTTCACACACTCACATCTGCATATATAAATATACTTTAGCATGTACTTTGGCATGTATGAGTATACAAACCTAGGGATGAGCTCGGTACCAAATGGTACAAAAAATACCGGTACCGAAAATACCTAGTATGGTACGGTTCGGTACCGATACGGACCGGTATTTGAATGTAAAAACCGGTACCGAAAACCCAAATGTCGGTACCGAATTGATACCGAAAATATTTCGGTCCGGGAAATTCGGTACTGGTTCGGAACCGTATAGAGCCGGTACCATCTTGTTGCTACATAATCCAGCAATCTATAATAAAACAAAAGAGGTTCCCTGAATTTATAGAAATTCATTATATATTCTAAAGCTTGTGGATTGCTTTATAAATATTAAATTGAGTTATTAAAATACATGTACTTCATAAATTAAATAAAAGTTAGTGGGCCTATTAAGTTTGTGTCAAAGCACAAACAAAGCCAACTTATTTTCAATAAATAGACCTAAACAATGCTTTAAGTCTTTAAAACATGCTTTGGTGTTTCCTAAGAATCGAGTAAATATTTCAGTAGTATAGTGTGGTAACTATACTGAAATAGTCTTACCTTTAGTGAACATAAACCACCCATAAATTGTTGATTAAAAAACATTTCTGAAGTGTTGGGTCAACTGTAACAAATGTGTACCGGTTTTGGCATGCAATCCAACCCGCTTGACCCACCTATATAACTTCTAAGACAACCTCTTGCAATCACTTTAATCTAAGTAAATTTAATGTTTACCTCAAAATCACTTGTAAGTTCCCTTGTCGACAATCTCACCAATTCGTCCAAACGTGATACACGGGCACCAACACTTAAGCAACCTGTAGTTCCTAAAAAAAAATACGAAAATTCAATAAAACAATCCTATAAAAAAAGTTCTTGATATAATATTCTTCATAAAGTGTAACAGAATGATGAGTATATGGTTAAGACTTACAACCGGAGGAATCTTTGCTGCAGTCACAAAGGCCGGTGGACCACTGGCTAGGGGCAGTCATGGGCTGTTGAGGTTGTCCGGTGGAAGAATACATGATTGAAAACTGATTGAGCTAGCTGCTAGGGGCTTAATTTGGATTGGTGGTGGTTCAAGTGTTATGGACTATCTATATATAGAGCTAAGGTTGGTGGTGTGGATGGGTGCGGATAGAATCCATCAAACAAAGCGGTATATTATCATTTCCTGGCAGCCTCTTTGGACTTTCCTTCATACCATCATTACCATGTTGGTATATACTATCATTTCCTAGCAGCCTCTCGGTTTTCAATCATTTTAACTCAGAGAACAAAGCACAAACAATAAAAAGATGGAACATTTTTAACCCTCACCAATGATTCAACATAGAAGAAAGAGTCCAGGTGCAGGCAAGGCTGCATATGTTGTTCTAAACACAGACTTTTGAGTTTCGATTTTAACTAAATAGCGCAAAGATCTCTCCCATCTACATAATAACACAACTAAGCATATAAATCCCACTTTTTACTCATAAAAAAACACCTAACATAAACAATATAGATTATATATATGAAATAAGATCACCCTCTGAATGCAACAATCCATAGGTGCATATGATGAGTAAACTACATCAGTAGTAGAAAACACAAAACCAAATGTAGCAGCCTCACAACATTCCATTTCTATTTCGATCCCCGTGTTTATTATGCAAGCCTCCGGTTGAAGATGCACTGAACTTTTGTTCATCGTTATTAGAATTCTTGTGTTTTTTTGGTCTTCGGGTGGCTATGTAACGGAAATCATGAACTCCGACATCTCTGCCTTTTCAACCAGTCACGATTAGCGGAGAAGCCGAACTGCTTCCGATCTCATCAGCAAACACACAAATGGACCGCACACCACCTAAAACATGCACATACACACACACACATTTAAGTCCAATATTATATGTAATCTGGGTCTTTACCTTGACAGCTTTGGTGGTGCCGAATGTTGAAGAAACCCACTATTCCACTCCAGACCTTTATAGAAGGACAAAGAAAAACAAAAAAAACATCAAGATCAAAAAGCCACAAGTCAACTAATTAATTAATAATCTTACAATTCTTGACTTGCACACTTCCAATCACGAACAAAGGAAAACAAAATCCCCCAAAAAACATCAATATCATGGCTTAATTAATTAGAGCAAGAGACGGATTAGAAGAACACAAACTTTGGAAAAAATCAAATCTTCAAAAATAAAATGCGCCGCTGCCACTGCTGTTAGGGTTCACAGCGAAACCCTAATCGCGCCGCCGGAGTGCCTCTTGCCGTTGTTGTCTTCAGACTCAGGAATCGCCCGAGCCGTCGTCCGACGATCCAAAAGAAATGGTCTGCAAAGAAGAGAGAAACGGATGAACATATGAAATCATATGAAATCCAAGTAAAATTCTCTACAAATTGTGGATTAAAAAAACATACCACGATCCATATGAAATTGATACAGATGAAATCAATATATGAAATCGCCCAGCTTGAAATCTTCAAAGTCATAAGCGACTGAGATTTAGGGTTTGAGATTGTAATAGATTGGATGTAACAAATAATCAGTTGCTGGAATGGAGATGGAGGCTCTCTAGGGTTTTGGAAAAGAAACACAGATGTATGTCGTACAAAAGAAAGTCGGGTCATAATAATAGGAAACGGATCCCGCTGTAGCCCATATAAAAAAATCTCTAACCCGAAGTTTTGGAGCCAAAAAGCAAAATCGAGGGCCCTCATTGCTTGACACATCATCAAAATTTAACACATTTATTATATATAATAGATTATAATTAAAATATAGATTTCTTTAAAAATAATTGGCCACCTCAGCATAGCATGACACGTCATAAAAAACAAGCAACATCATTAAAAATTAGCCATGTAGGATAAAAAAACTAACTGAGTTAGTGTTTGGTTAACGACGGGGCGACAGGACAACCAAAGTGTTAAGTTAGGGGTGGTGAGAGCCAAAATGAAAGTTGAGAGTGGCATTAGCCAATTTTGCTTAGTTTAGGGTGATAAAATCCATTTCCCCTATAAATACCCATCCCAAACTTCATTTTTTCCACAAATATTTACAAATCTTCTTCAACTAATCCCACACCAAATAACAAATCTTTTTCAACCAAAACGGAACATGGTGCATTGGACGGAGGAGGAGAAGATCACACTTGTGACATCGATCGTCGATGCACAACGTACGCTACAACGCGGTCAAACCGCGTATTGGGGACAAGTGTTCCAGCAATACCAACAACATGTTAGGAACGCTCGTCACAATTTAAACGTCTGCCAACACAAGTGGCGTGAACTCAAACCGAAACTGGATCGGTTTAAAGTTTGTTTCGACCGTGTCCCTGCGGGCGACCTGAGCCACGACGATCGAGTGGAGATCGCGAAGATCGAGTGGAGGCACAACAAGAATTCGGAATTTAAGTGGGTTCTCCACTTTAACATTTATCAAACCCTGTAATATTTTTTAGGATTTAGTAACTATTTTTTTTTAATTTTTAAGGATTTGGTAAGTAGTTTTTCTTTTTTAATTTTTAGGATGTTATGTAACTTTTTTTTTAAATTAATATAAGTTTGTGTTTTATTTTATAAATGTCAACTATATAAAAAAACCAACATAGCACCCTAACTTCGCCTGACCACACCACTTTTACACCCCACATTTTTTAGGTGGCCTGATGAAGCCCACAATCGGTATATGTGCTTCCAACCCAAACCCCCCACCTAGAGGTGTACAAATCGGTTTTTTTTTTCAAAAACCGGCTTTGGTTATTAACCGAACCGGTAACCGGTTATTTTCATCTAAAACGAAAACCGGTTTTTTCTATAACCGGTTTCGGTTACTAACCGGTTTTTCAAGTCCAAAACACTAACCGGTGTAACCAGAGCCGTCTCCGAGAATAATAAAAAACTTTTGGGCCTCGGGCGAGACAAAAAAGTTGGGCCCCTTTCTATAATATAACGGCTGCGAACGGGCCGTGAACGCAACGGTTAACAGCTGCGTTTGCAGCCGTTAAACCACTGCGTTTACGGCCCGTTCGCAGCCGTTATACGGCTGCGTTTACGACCGTATAACGGCTGCGAAGAGGTTGTAAACGCAGCGGTTAACTGTTGCGTTTGCATCCGGTTATCTGCTGCATTTACGGCCTGTTCGCAGCCGTTAAATGGCTACGTTTATGGCCGTATAACGGATGCGTACTGGCTCGCAGCGATTTAACGGCTGCAAACGCAGAGGTTATCCTCTATCACGAGACTAGTAGCTGTTTAACGGCTGCGTTTAACGGCTCGTTGTAGGCTCACGAGTTATTATCGATCACGGGACTTAAATCCTCTACGTTTTGAGGAGTTCATAATTTTACACACACAATTAAACCAAAAGTCCTTTCGCTTCTTAACAACAATGTAATAAACTACTACTTACGTTATTGTCGATCGTGGGACTTAAAGCCGAACATAACATCAGCAAAGTTTAAGCTCATCAAACCACTAATCTATATTCTATATACCATAAAACTGCCTCATATGAAGTAAAAAAATAGTTAAATATTTCATGAGCAGTTAAACAACAAGTTCAAACACTGCTATTAACTACACAACTAGCAATCTCCTCCTTGGAACCCTAAAACTCCCCTACCTCTTCTTCTAGGGTTCTTAAATCTCAATAAACATCAAAATTAGACATACAAGAACATCCCTAATCAACCAATTAGAGCCAAAATACCAACATCCATTCAAATTTCAGAAGAATCCCAAGTTTTTCACCCAAACCCTCAAAATTCTACAATTTTAACCTAATTTATGGATGAAATACATACAAAATTCGAAATTATTGAACTGGGGTTGAAGAATTACCTGTTGTATGCTTCAAATCGACTTCAAATACAATCCAAATACGTAATCGCTTTCATATGTGTGTGTATTTGTGTGAGGAGCATACTGATTTATACGATGCATTAGGTTTAATTTTATTTTCTTTTTTTTTTTGAGCAGGCATTAAGTTTAATTTTAATTTCTTTTTTTTTTTTTTTTTTTTTGAGCGCACAGGCCCCAAACACATCAGACTTTGGGCCCTTAATCACATCTCAAAGTTCAGCATTTGGGCCTCACTCTCCTGCATTTGGGCCTTTTTTATAAGTAACATAATAAGCCTCTAAACTGTACTGGGCCCCTAATATTTTTGGGCCTTGGGCGCCTGCCCAGCTTGGCCGGCCCAAGAGCCGGGTCTGGGTGTAACCGGTTGGGATCGGTTTTTAACCGGTTTTTGCCAAAAAAAAAAAACCAGTTTTTCAGATTAAGAATCTTAACCAGTCTACAACTGGCGGTTCGGTTCACTTGTAAAACAAGCTATAAAAAAATCGGTTAAAAAAAACCGATTTCGGTTCTAAAACCTGTTTTTTCCCGTACATAGTCTTAATCCATTGGATGCCCCAATGGCCAATCCTCGGGATTGTTTCTGTTCCGTTAAAAAAAAGGTATCCTGACTTAAATTACAAGTGTAGTGGAATACAGCTATGCCTATGAAGACTTATGCTTCTGCAATTATTATGATAAATCTTGATTTAGTCAACCCTCCTGCTAGCTTCATCTAAATTAGAACCCCAAAAAAGTAGCAAAATTTTCATTTGCAATGGCTGTTGCTGAAATCTTTATAGGTGCATTCATCACCGTGTTGTTCGAGAAACTGGCCTCTACTGACTTGATGAGGCTTGCTCAATCTGCAGGAATCCATTCCGAGCTCAACAAATGGAAGGACACCTTGTCCCAGATCCAAGCTGTGCTTCTTGATGCAGGCCAGAAGCATATCATAGATACAGCTGTTCAACTGTGGTTGCACAAACTCCAACATTTAGCTTACGAAATAGACGATGTTCTTGATGATTTGGCCACTGAATCTATGCGAAAAGAGTTGAAAGGAGAACCTAATTCTAACACCAGCACCACCACTAGTAAGGTACTGAGGCTGCTTATTCCAACTTCTTGTACTAGTTTCACTCCTCATGCCTTAAAGTATGGTAGTAAGATGAGTTCTAAGCTCAATGAGATTACAACCAAATTGAATGCTCTTGTTGTGGAGAAAAATATATTGGGTTTGATTAGTAATGTGGAAATGTCAAATAGAACAAGTAGACGGTTAGAGGAAACATCACTGGTTGATTTGTCCAGAATTGTGGGTCGTGATGGGGATAAGAAGGCATTGCTAGAGAAGTTGCTGGGCAGCGAATCGTGCGATGAAAACGTCAGCATCTTGTCCATTGTTGGTCTGGGTGGAATAGGCAAAACCACTCTAGCCCAAGTATTGTACAATGATGAGAAAGTGAAGGATCACTTTAAACTCATGTCATGGGTTTGTGTGTCTGATGAATTTGATGTATTTAATATTAGCAAGGCTATTTTTAAAGATGTAGGTGGGGAGGATACAAAATTTGAAACTCTTAATCAGCTTCAAGTAGCCCTTACAGAAAAACTTATAAATAACAGGTTTCTACTTGTTCTTGACGATGTTTGGAACGAAAACTACAACGAGTGGGAACTCCTTCAACGCCCATTTGTTGTAGGGGCAAGTGGGAGTAAAATTATCCTGACAACACGGAAGACCATGGTTGCATCCATGATGGATTCTTTTCAAGCTTACCCTCTCGACCATTTGTCAAATGAAGAAGCTCTATCTTTATTTGCTCAACATGCTTTAGGTAAACAAAACTTTGATTCACATTTAACACTAAAATCACATGGTGAAGGTATTGTGAAGAAATGTGGTGGACTGCCTTTGGCTTTGATAACATTGGGGAGGGTGTTGAGAACAAAGTCGAATGAAGAAGAATGGGAAAAGTTGTTGAATAGTGAAATATGGCATTTACAGAATGAAAATAAAATTCTTCCGGCTTTAAGGCTAAGCTACTACGACCTCCCACCACATCTGAAGCAAATGTTTGCCTATTGTTGCTTGTTCCCTAAGGATTACGTGTTTCAAAAGGATGAACTAGTCTTGCTTTGGATGGCAGAAGGGTTCTTGTATGAATCAAACAGCAACAAGTCATTGGAGAGTTTAGGTCGGGAGTGTTTTGAAGAGCTTGAGTCGAGATCGTTTTTTCAGCAATCAACCAATGATAAATCAGGATATACAATGCATGAGCTAATAAATGACTTGGCCACAAGTGTTGCAAGAGAGTTCTTTCTTAGCTTGGGTGATAAGATGGCCCTTTATGACATGAAAGAAGATTTGGGTAAGTTCCACCACTTCTCCTTCATTCGTGAATCAAATGGAGTATACAGAAAGTTCAAGGCATTACATAGAGCTAGACGCTTGAGAACTTTCATAGCTATGTCTATCACAAAGTTGAATCCTAGGCAAAGATTCTACTTATCAAACAATGTGCTTATAGAACTACTTCCCAAACTACAATTCTTGAGGGTGCTAAGCCTTGCTAATTATAATATCAAAGTGGTACCACACTCCATTGGTAGTCTCAAGCATATGCGATACCTCAATTTTTCCAACACGGACATCATATGTTTACCGGAACAAGTCGGTGACCTTTACAATCTGCAAAGCTTGTTGGTTTCTGGTTGTCCTCATTTATATAGCTTGCCAAATAGTACTGTAAAGTTAATAAACCTCCGACATCTTGACATTAGTGATACTCCATTGATGTGCAGGATGCCTTTAGGAATCGCTGGGTTGACGAGTCTACAAACTCTTTCAAAAGTCATTATTAGGGAAGAAAATCAGTTTAAAATATCTGATCTTAAGGGTCTATTTCATCTCCAAGGTCAACTTTCCATACAGGGACTGCACAAAGTGAGAAATGCAGTAGAAGCGAAGGAAGCCAACTTACAACAAAAAAAGAGTCTTCGCAATTTGGAGATGAAATGGAGTACTGTCTTTGATGGTTCTCATAATGAAATAACTGAATATGAAGTGTTTGAAGGGTTAAGGCCTTTTGAAAAGTTGACAAGCCTCAAGATTTATTACTACAAGGGAACAAAATTTCCTAGTTGGGTCGGGGATGCCTCACTTGTTTGCTTAACCCAACTTACATTACATGAGTGCCGTTATTGTACACATTTACCAACACTTGGGCATCTACCATCACTTCGGAAGTTGTTTATTCAACGAATGGATGCATTGAAAAGATTGGGTCCAGAGTTACTTGGACCTCCTAATTCTTGCCAGGCTGTTGCGTTCCCATCACTTGAAGTTTTAGAATTTAAAAATATGAAGAATTGGGGGGAATGGTCAACTAGTGGTGGTGGCAAAGATAGAATTGTTGAATGGTTTCCTTGTCTTCATGAGATGTCTATAATAAATTGTCCAAAACTAGATGTAGTGGCAATTGAGTTAATACCATCACTTCGGGTTTTACATATACAAGGATGTTCAGTAGTGGTGTTAAGAAGCATGGTCGGTGTGGCTTCATCAGTTATCAGATTAACGATTTGGGACAATAAAGGACTCAATCAACTACATAGAGATGGTTTAGAGCATCTTCAAGCAGTTGAATATTTACGCATTTTACAGTGTGATGAACTCACATACTTGTGGCAATCAGAAGCAGAGGCATGCAAGATTCTTGTGAGTCTACAGAAGTTGGAAGTAAGTGGGTGTGTAAATTTGATATCATTGGGAGAGGAGATGGTGACACAGGTGATAGGCATGGAACCCTTTAGAGAAGTGGAAATTAAAAGTTGTCCTAGATTAAATAGTTACTACTGTCCAAATAGTGTTGAGAAGTTGAAGATATCCGGTTGTGATTCAATTACATCCTTGACCTTCCAAACAATGCATGATCTCCCATCCAATTTGAAGATTCTTAACATTGAGGATTGTCATAATCTAGAAGTAAATTGGCTTCACAGCAACTTATTGTTATCACTTGAATCTCTAATCATTTTCAAAATACCGACTCTGAGGTTGTTTCATGAAGAATGCCTAGTTCATCTCACCACACTAATAATTTCTGGATGTGATAACATAGAAACCATTCCGGGTAAAGGTTTTGGATTTCTTCCATTTCTTTGTCTGAGATCTCTTGTGATCGCTAATTGCAAAACTCTGAAGTCATTTCCGCACGAGCAATTGCAAAGTCTCACTTCGTTGGAAGAAATGAGGATAAGTAATTGTCCAAGGATGGACTACCCATTTCCTTGTGGTTTATGGCCTCCTAATCTAAGTACATTATTTATAGGAGGCTTAAAGAAACCCATATCGGAATGGGGGCAACAAAATTTCCCAACCACACTTGTTACACTAATCTTATATGGCAAAAATTCAGGAGTGGTTTCCTTTGCAAAGGTGGAAGATATGAGGAATAGCAACAATACCACTTCACCATCGTTTTTTCTTCCTCCATCTCTAACTTATCTATATATCCGTGATTTTACGGACCTGGAATCACTTTCAAGGGGCCTGCAACACCTCACTTGCCTGGAAGAACTTGTTATTGTGTCATGCCCCAAGCTTAGAGATCTTCCCGTGACACTACTCCCTTCACTCTCACGTTTGTCGGTGGACTCTTCATCCCCAGAACTAAGAAAAAAGTGTCACAGAAATGGAAAGTACTGGCACATCATCTCCCAGATCCCTAATCATCAGCTATATTGATCACATGTATGTCTTCTCCTTCTAGTTTTACAAAAATGTTTACAGCAGTTAGATAGTTAGCAATTAAAATACAAGTACATGGTTTGAAGAGTAAATCACTTAGTGAAAGAATCTGTTAGTTTCTGCAATCGTAAATATGCAGTACTATGCATAGTTTGTTAAGCCTGCTAGTAGTCTTATAAGCTATCTTTAAAAAAAAATTGGTTGCTTTATTACTATGATGTTAAAGATTGTAACATTAGTTACACTATTTTTATACATTATATATGCTAATATCTGGTCCATTAATCTAGAAATCATAGTTTCCAGACGCTAATGAAATATCATTATGTAGACATTTTAGGCCATAATACATGACTTGATCATCTTTTTTCTTATTGCTGGAATCACATTTCTACTTGAAGAGATCTCTTTCAGCTGCAAGTCTGCACTGCCATTGGCGCAGCTTTGAAGGGGCCGGGAGGGGCGCCCGACCCCCCGAACTATTCGCTTAGTAGTGTTATATATGTAGTTTTCGTATAGAAATTTTTTGGTATATACGTTTTTGACCCCCCGGTTCTATAGAAAATTTTTGGTATATTTTCGACCCCCCGTCGAAAACGTCAAACTTTGCCACTGGATCTGCCATCATGTTCGGGACACTGGTGCAGAATCCAAAAGTAGGCCTTTTTCTTTCATTTATATTCCATCATTTCTAGTTTTAACATTACTTTGATCTGGCTTCCATCATGTTCCGGACACTGGTGCAGAATCCAACTTTAGGCCTTTTTCTTTCATTTATATTCCATCGTTTCTAGTTTTAACATTATTACTTTGATCTGGCTGGCATATGTTAAACCTAATATATACAGTTAATTTTATCTGCCTGTTTTGCTGGATAAATAGTTCATTTTCATTTTTTACAGGTCAACTGAAATTGGTCTTAACACTGTCCTAAAACGATTTTGCTTGGCTGGCATGGCCAAAGAGGTATATAAGATTTCTCTGTCTCACACTTTTTGCATCAAACATTATGTAAAAAATCTTATTTAAGACAGTGCTTGATTATGCTGAACAGGACAAGAAGGGTAGAAAATTCATATGGTAAAAGTATGAAGGAACACGCGTCACGATTTTTTTCCCAAATAAACGTTCACTTGTTATTAGAATGGAAGAAAGAAAATTTTACAACTGAAGTTTGCACAGTCTTGCTTCCAGTTGAGTTGACTTATTTTAATCTTCATTTCACTTTTAACTAATAGACCTTAAACATACCTTTATGAAGACTTAAGCATCCCTCATTCTATATTATATTGTTCCCGTTGTTAGTAACCGACATTTGGGCTAATTACAGCCGTTCAAAGTCATCAACTTTTAATCTCAGCCGTTTAAAGTCTCTAAATTCCTTCTAGAAGCAGCAGTTCACGGCAGTTCAGCACTCTCTCACCCATGATCTTGCGGTTTCCTGCAGTTTATCAAGATGCACCAATCAGAAATGCAGGTTGTAATGCGGTTTAAAATGTGTTCCTTATTTTCAGGGAGTTAGTGGGGTAGTGGACACTTAACTACATATTTTGCTGGCTATATAATACCAGTTCAGGTAGTGTAATCTTCTGTCTTTTTTTCGCTTTTCCTGTATTCATACAGCAAGACATTTGCAGCAATGGATATCTCGGATGACTTTGTGGACATTTATGAAGCCGACGAGCCTGCAATGAAAGTAAGTAGGAATGTAAATTGTTAGTAACCAAAGCATACAGGAAGATTGAAATGTTAAGAATTCTAAGCTTTTTTTGCAGTTGAGTTCCAATGCAACAGCCAAAAGATTGATATTGAAATGTTTAGCCCAGAGAAAGATTCTTCTATGGTACCTTTTTTTATAGTGCATATTTATTTTAGCTATCTAAATGTGGATGGTTTCTAATCGTTTGTGAATTGCACCAAATATTTGGTATTCTAATATATGGTGGCAATTGTAATTTTTTCAGCTGGGTTTTAATGCAATGACACCGAAGAAGAATCATATATGCAGCCCAATGAAAGATTCTCCGAAGGTATCATTTTAAGTCACTGCTAATGTATAAAAATGGTTTTGATATTTAGTCTGATTTGTTAAATTCTATGAATTTATTGTTTCAGACGGACAGTGGAAGTGTAGAGATCATTTCATATGGACAGTATTTTAGTCCATTCAAATCTGAAATGCATAGGGAGGTTATTGAACAGGTGGTGTTTTTTTTAAATAAAGTTATAATTGCAGAAGTGTATCATGATTGTTTCACACCTATATGTTTTTTTTAAATGTATTATACTAATGTTTTTAGTTCTTGTAGTTTCAGATCATAGAAAAACAAGCTAAAAGAAAGCATGCGCTCCTAACTTGGAAATGGGACGAGGTCATTGATATTACCCAAAGTGAAGATTCGAATGGTCAGAAAGATGATTTTAAGGCAAAACAAGAAGATGATTTGGAGTCTGAACTAAGTGATACAACAGACTCTTTGGATGGTCCATTGAAAAGATCGAAGATTCCACGTTTAACTAAAAATTGCAACGATCATGTTGGATGGGTTGAAGTTTAAGTTTACTCAGTTTAAGTCCTTGTTATGGGTCATTTTCTGAACGTACATATCTTGACTAATATCCTGCTTTTGGTTGTTAGCTTGTGATCAGGATACTGGATTAGGATATTGCTAACATCTTGGGCGATATCCTGAGGTTAATTGAATTAACCACGTGCAGGTTAGAGGCAGTGGGTTACTAACGGTCAGATGGACTTCTTCTCCTCAAGACTCGGGCGTATCTGTTATGTGAGAGACGTTGAACCCGAAAGACCAGGTCTACAACGTTCGAGTGGGGAATATTCGCCGGATCCCGGTTTATTAGGATAGTTTGTTACACTTCTTTTACTATAAATAGATGGGGGCGGATCAGATTAAGGCACGCAACTTATACACACACTTTCGAACACTTTTGCTCTCTAGCTCACTGCAAACACTACACACAAACACTTGTATTCAAATTACATTGTAACACCTAGTTGATCCGCACCACATCCTGCACTGTATCCTGATATTTGAAGTAATAGAAGAACAAGGCAGCTGCGATTGTCAGCTCCCGAGGTTTTGTGCCGGCGATCTAGATTGATCAAGGGCTTTCCTCGTACATCACGTGTCAACCTTTACTTTTTTGCTCATTGTTTGATCATAGATACAGCTCTATATCCTGAGCCGTATCCTGAAACTGTTTTTACACTTAACTAGAATAACATATTTTTCACGCATATTTCTAGCACTCTACCTCACTTAACTAATTTGATCACTAAATTGCTTCGGTAATTTTTGACCAAAACAATTTGGCACCCACCGTGGGGCAAGTGATGCTATTTTTGCTAAAAACTTTAGTAAAATCATTACTCGGTTTTATTTTGTCAAAACTTTTTTTCTAAATTGTTTTCATTGGTCTCGAGATCAAACATGAGCTCTTCCACCATGTCTGCTACAACCTCTGCAACAATTGGTTCGGTGCTTCCACCTCCTCCTCCAGGAATGCAAGCTTCATCTCACGGAGCTGAAAGTCATGTAGCTCGGTGTTTTGGTCAAAAATCAAGCAATGATAATGCAACCAAACTTTCTGTTGTGAGGTATGATGCTTGAATCAATGAACAACACTAAGGATCACTCATAAATGAAATGTATAAGTGACACAAAGATTTATACGAGGAAAAAGCCCTTGATCAATGGATGATCTCCGGCATAAAAAAACCCCGGGTGATGGAAACTACCGATCACCAACTCAAATTAAACAAGAAATGTGTTACAACTTCGGATGATAGCGAGCTAATTACAAGGATCACTATAGTGTAATGTGCAAAACAATGTGTAATCGCCAAGTGAATTGTCAAGAGCTGGTGAGAGCAGTTGCGAGTGTGTGTGTTAAGCTAAAAATAGCCAAGTGTTTTCTATTTAGCTCGCTATCCCTTTTAAAAATGGAAAATATCTAAGCTAATAAACATTCCGCAAATGGTGCAAGTCCTCCACGACCTCCATAACGTCCATTTCAGCCATGCACGTGCGGAATAAATATGGAATATGCTCCAGGAATATCGCCAAGACCAAGTCCAAGCTCGTACTCCTGCAAAACAAGTTCATATTCAAAGTAGACAATCGTTAGTATAAGGATCCTTACAATGATCCATGATCCTGATCCTGCAATACTTCTGAGGATCACTAATTCAAACAGAATTGAGGATCACTAAACCCAACAGTTAATGAGGATCACTGATCATTGGAAAATCCTCCCCTAACAATTGCCCCCAAAATATAAGGAGTAAAAATGTAAATAACGAGTTATATTTTCTGTTCTTATCCGCAACGAATCAACGGATAACTAGCCGTTGTAGTCGGACTAGCCGTTACGAGCATGACGTCATTGAGGTGACTATCCTGCAAAATCATCATTATAAATTGAAGTTAGGGATAGGGATTAATTTACATTTAAATTCAAGAGAGACTCCCTTTAAATCCACATTCGAAGATCAAGCAGGTATCTCTCATCCTCTTCTCCCTTTACGTTTTCTTTCTCTGTTCATCTTCTTCTCTACCATCATGACCAAGATGATGCTAAGATCCTCTCCGGCTAAGGATCACACAAAAGATAGTCCTCTTAAGAGCCAGGGGATCATCAAAGATTCGGCGAAAGAAAGATGCTGCTTCACTGATCCACAGATAGACAGGATCCGACATTGCTTTCCGGCAAAAACTGATTTCAAACCATTTGATCCCACCGTTCTAAGCGATTATATTTCTGAAACCTGGGTAGCCTTTCCGGTCACTCCATTCACAATAGGATACTCGTATCCTTTCCCTGAATTCACCCAGTCTTTCTTCTCCCTTACCGGCATCTCCTACATTCAAGCTATGCCGATGATCTGGAGGGTCTTATATACCCTTGAAAGGATCATTGAGCAAGAAGGCATTGATCTGGGAATGTCGGAGTTGGCAGAGATGTATGACCTCATTAGCCATGGATCCCACCGATATCTACTCAAACATAAGCCTGGTGAAGAACACCCCATCTTCAAAGCCACTAAGAATGACACCAACTGGAAACAGCGATTCTTCTTTGTCAGAAGGGATTCAATCCCTGATGGAAAGGATCTGCCAAGGAAGTGGACCACCCATGGTAGGATAGAGGATCCTTAGAAGGATCACCGAATAAGCTTGTTTCTGATGAGGATCACTAACATGCTTTTTGTTTCTTTTGTACAGCTATCTCTGTTTCGCACATTATACCATCACCTGCTACCAAGGAGAGGCTTGCTGCTTTTCGGAGACTTGATCCTGCAAGAAGGTCATTTAAAACAAATACCCAGGATTCACAAGAAGTGTCCTCAGGTTCTATCACTATGTCGAGTAAGTATCCTGTTTTTTGCATAATTGAATGTTTAAATAAATAGTTAAATAGAAATGGGATAAGGATACTTATCTGTTTCGGATGTGTAGGTGCTGGAAAATCTTCAAGATCTGCCTCCAAATTCAGTGTCACTGACCTTGACACTGTCCGATCCTCAAAGAAAAAGCTTGCTGCCAGCCCAGCTGTCACGATCCCCAAGGCAACCACTACAAAGGGAAGAGGTGGAAAGAAAAGGAAGACCTCTGAAGCTGACAATCTAGAAGGCTTGCCTCTGATCCGCCATCAGTTCCTCGAGTACTTTGCTGAGGTAAGGATCACTAACTTAGCTTAATTATCCTGCCCACTTGAGGATCACGTGATCCTGAACTTTGCATTGTCTTCTTTGCAGAAATTTGCTGAAATCGAGGATTATGTTGGGAACATCGAAGAGATTGAGGAGAAATACTCTGACCTCCAAAAAGTGGCGGTTCTCAAGGATCACAAGATTGCCTCCCTCGAAAAGGACCTCAATGATGCCAAAACTCAGGCGGTTGCAGCTCAGATCAATGCTGACTATGAGAAGCACGAGATCATGCAGGATGCCAAAGTCTCCACTGCCATTGCCATGTACAAGACCAAGTTGCAGATGGCCCAAGAAGCCCAGGATCCTAATTTTGATAGGAGCAACTGGGACATGGAGGGCTGGAAGGCTAGACTGGCTGAATTGGAGGATGAAGAAGAGGCTGATGAGGTTCTGGCAATCGAGGCTGGTGGCAGTGGCAAGGATCATGGTGGAGAAGCATGTGGAGCTGGAGGAGATGGTGATGCAGCCAAGGTGTAGGCTGCATGGATGGGCGATGAAGGACATTTCTAGACGTAGCCGGAGCCCATTTTTTTAGAATTTGGTAGTTTATTTTGGTTATGGTGTTTTTGTTGAACAATGATGGGTTGTATCTTGAACAATAGTTACTAGGTTAAAGGATCATGGATCCTTGAACAATAGGCAGGATAATGGGTGGTGGATGGATCCTCTGTTTGGGGGATGAAGCCACTCGTTATCCTTCCGTCTGTTATTTCCTGCACTACAAAGACCCGTAAACAATGGACACCCTTTGCCAACCCATGTGGACGGGCCACGTTTTGCTGGTAGAAACGTGGGTTGGCAATTTTGACAACCTTAAAGGGTTTAATGTTTTGTGAATAAATAAAACTTTAACTTTTTGGCTTATCCAGTGTTGATATCCTTGTTAGTACTTTACCTTTCAATTGTTGTGATATTCATTTTGTCTAAACTTATCAAGTAAAGGAAAATTTTAATAAATATCCTCAAAAAGTTTAGGATATGATCAAGGATCACATATCCAATAGCCGATATGTTCTGAAAAGTAATATAGTTTAAGGATCATAAGTTCAGTTGTTAAAGGATGAGGGTTACTCAAATGAATAATGAATAAAATCAAAATAGTTAAAGATCATACCTGAGAATCCAAGTTAGGATCCTAACCTTTAACACTTATAATCAGGATAATCCAAAAGACAAACCTTAGTAGAAGGTAAGGATCAAGGATCCTTGGTCGTTTAGCTTCAAAAACCTGAAATAGGATACAACTTGGGACTAAGCCAATATAAGATAAAAGTTAGCAACCGGGGACAAGCCCAACAATTCTGGGGACAAGCCCAATATACTGGGGACAAGCCCAAAGGATAACTGGGGACAAGCCCAAAGGATCGTATGTAAACTGGAGTATGGTCCTCACTGGCGACTATCCAAACTTAGTGACATGAAAATGCCAAAACTTTAGCTAACGTGAAAACGTTAGAAACCTTAGGAACGGATGTATGGTACGTCTACCATTATACGTAGGATCCTGAATATAGCCAGTACAATGAAATTGTCAGCCCCTAAAGCAGGATTAGTGGTATTCTGAAATGCTTTCCTTAATACCATATCACCAACTTGGAATTTCCTGATCCTGACATTTTTGTTGTAGGCTCCAGCCATCCTTTGCTGATAACTAGCCATCCTTATCCTTGCCAAATCCCTGATTTCTTCTATAGTATCCAAGTCTTGAACCAAGTTTTCAGCATTTTCTTCAGGATCACGAATGCTTGTTCTTGCAGTTGGAACCACCATCTCTGTAGGGATCACTGATTCTGCCCCAAATACCAAGGAAAATGGAGTTTGGCCAGTAGCATTCTTGGGAGTTGTCCTATCAGCCTAAAGCACATAAGGTAGTTCTTCTACCCATTTTCCTTTCTTGGATCCAAGCTTCTTCTTCAAATTGTTGATGATGATCTTGTTGGATGATTCTGCCTGACCATTAGCTTGTGGGTGGACTGGTGTTGATGTTATCATCTTAATCCCCCAGCTGTCACAAAAGTTAGTAGTTCTATTCCCAATAAATTAGGATCCATTATCACAAACAATTTCAGAAGGGATACCAAATCTAGTAATAATGTTTCTTTTAATAAAGGATATAACTTCCTTTTCTCTGACTTGAGCAAAGGCTTCAGCTTCTATCCACTTGGAGAAGTAATCAGTCATAGCAAGCATGAATACCTTTCCACCAGGTGCCTTAGGAAGCTTACCAACTATATCCATTCCCCATCTCATAAATGGCCAAGAAGAGGATATAGGATGCAAAACCTCTGCTGGTTGGTGAAGGATATTACTGTGTCTCTGACAAGGATCACACTTCTTGGCATACTCCACAACATCCTTCTTCATAGTGGGCCAATAGTATCCTGTCCTCAGGATCCTTGAGAATAATGCCCTGCCCCCAGTGTGGTTTCCACAATCTCCCTCATGGAAATCCTTTAGGACTTCTTGGATTTCAGGATCCTCAATGCATCTTAGATATGGTCCTGCAAGAGATCGTTTATACAACATATTATTCAATATTGTAAATTGAGATACCTTAATTTTGAAAGCCCTAGGGTTTTCTCCTGTAGGAATCTCTCCATGTTGTATGTATCTCTTGATTGGAAGGATCCATGATCCTGAATGAGATTGAGTATCATCACTAGGGATGATTGCAGAATCTTCTCCTATCTCCATAGCTACATGATCCTCGATAGCAGGGGTCAGGATATGGATAATAGGGATCCTTATATCCTCCGGGATCTTCAAGGATGATCCTAGATTGGATAATGCATCAGCCTCTGCATTCTCTTCCCTTGGTACCTGTGTCAAACTAAAGGAAACAAAAGAGAGTGCCAATTCTTTGACTATCTCTAAATATTTGATTAGCTTTTCACCTTTAACAGCATAGGATCCATTAAAGTGATTAGTGATTAATAATGAATCTACATTTTCCTCTAGATACCTGATCCTCATATGCTTAGCAATTTGCAAACCAGCTATCAAGGCTTCATACTCAGCCTCATTGTTGGTAGTTTGAAATTCACAAGCTATGGAGTGGGGTATTATGTCCCCCTGTGGCGATTTTAGTAGTATTCCAAGCCCTGTTCCTTTTACATTAGAGGCTCCATCAGTGAAGAGTGTCCAAGGATCCTTAGTTTCTTCAAGCTGTTGGACTTCTAACTCAGGTTCCTTTTGCAAATCACTACTAAAATCTGCCATAAAGTCAGCTAAGGCTTGGGATTTGATGGCAGTCCTTGGTTCATATCTTATATCGTATGCACTAAGCTTCACTACCCATTTAGCCATCCTTCCTGACATTTCAGGTTTCCTGAGAACATTCTTGTTTTGGTCAAAAATCAAGCAATGACAATGTAACCAAACTTTCTGTTGTGAGGTATGATGCTTGAATTGATGAACAACAATAAGGATCACTATGAAGTGTAATGGACAAGTGACACGAAGATTTATACGAGGAAAAAGCCCTTGATCAATGAATGATCTCCGGCATAAAAAACCTCGGGTGATGGAAACTACCGATCACCAACTCAAATTAAACAAGAAATGTATTACAACTTCGGATGATAGTGAGCTAAGTACAAGGATCACTATAGTGTATTGTGTGGAAAATGTGTGTAATCGCCAAGTGTGTTAGCGAAAGCTGATGAGAGCGATTGTATGAGTGTGTGTGTAGCCAAAAATAGCCAAGTCTTCTAAAAAATAGCTCGCTACCCCCTTAAAATTAGAAAATATCTAGCCTAACTAACTGTCCGCAAATCGTGCAAGTCCTCCACGACTCCATAACGTCCATTTCTGACCAAGCACGTGCGGAATAGACTTAGAATATTCTCCAGGAATATCGCCAAGACCAAGTCCAAGTTGATAGTCCTGCAAAACAATTACGAATTCAAAGTAGACAATCGTTAGTACAGGGATCCTTATAGTGATCCCTGATCCTGCAACACTTCTGAGGATCACTACTTCAGACAGAATTGAGGATCACTAAACCCAACAGTAAATAAGGATCACTGATCATTTAGAAATCCACCCCTAACAATTGCCCCCAAAATATAAGGAGTAATATTGTAAATAAACGAGTTGTATTTTGTCGATCTTATCCGTAACAAACTAACGGATATATAGCCGTTAAGATCGAACTAGCCGTTGGAATTCTGACGTCACTGAGGTGACTTAACCTGCAAAATCATCATTATAAATGGCAGTTAGAGATAAGAGTGAAAGGGCATTTAAATCCAAGCGTTTCCTTTTTAAATCCTCATCAGAAGACTTATTCAGGTATTCTCCTTGATGCCAAAGCTCAAACAGCTGCTATTCTGATCAACTTCGATTATGAAAAGCACGAGATCACACAGGATGCTAAAGTCTCTGCTGCCATAGCGATGTACAAGACCAAATTGCAGATGGCCTCGGAAGCTCAGGATCCTGCCTTTGATAGAAGCAGCTGGGATGTGGAAGGCTGGAGGGCTAGGCTGGCTGAATTGGAGGATGAGGATGAGGCTGATGAGGTTCTGGCAATTGAGGCTAGTGGTAGTGGCAAGGATCATGCAAAGGATACTGGAGCTGGAGGGGATGATGATGCAGCGAAGGTGTAGGCTGCTTGAATGGCGATGAAGGACATTTCTAGACGTAGCCGGAGCCCATTTTTTAGTTTGGTTATGGTTTTTTGTTTTGATGATGTTTTGATAAACAATGGTTGGTCTGTACTTGAACAATAGTAATTAGGGTTGAGGATCATGGATGATCCTTTGAACAATAGGTAGGATTACAAATGGTGGAGGGATCCTCTGTTCGGGGGATGAAGCCATTGTGATCCTGCCGTCTTTAATTTCCTGCACTTGTTAGACCTATAAACAATGGACACCCTTTGCCAACCCATGTGGACGGGCCACGTTTTGCTGGTAGAAACATGGGTTAGCAATTTTGACAACCTTAAAAGGGTTTAAGCTTTTGTGAATAAAATGACTTTAACTTTTTGGCTATATCCTATGTTGATATCCTTATTGTTATTTTATTTTTCAATCTTTTGTGATGTTCATGTCGTTTAAACTCATCAAGTAAGGAAAAATTTAAAAAATATCCCTTAAGAGTTAAGGATATGATCAAGGATCACATAAAAATAGTTTAAGGATAATAAGTTCAGTTGTCAAAGGATAAGTGTCACTTAAGTACATAAGGAATAAAATGAAAACAGTTAAGGATTATACCTGAGAATCCAAGTTAGGATCCTATCCTTTAAAATTAGGATAACCCAAGATACAAACCTTAGTTGAAAGTAAGGATCAAGAATCCTTGGTCATTTATCTTCACTAGCCTGAAATAAGATATTACTTGGGACTGAGCCAATATAAGATGAATGTTAGTAACTGGGGACAAGCCCAACAATTCTGGGGACAAGCCCAATATACTGGGGACAAGCCCAAAAGATAACTAGGGACAAGCCCAAAGGATAACTGGGGACAAGCCCAAAGGATCGTATGTAAACTGGAGTATGGCCCTCACTGGCGACTATCCAAACTTAGTGACATGAAAATGCCAAAACCTTAGCTAACGTGAAAATGTTAGAAACCTTAGGAACGGATGTATGGTACGTCTACCATTATACGTAGGATCCTGAATATAGCCAGTACAATGAAATTGTCAGCCCCTAAAGCGGGTACTGGTCCCATTGCCATGAACTATACCAGGATCATCGTGCGCTACTGGCGAAACTGGGGACAGGCCCAAACTGGGGACTAGCCCAAATAACTGGGGTCAAGCCCAAATAACTGGATACTCCTGTGGATATTCAATCCTTAGTTAAGGATACCTGAACCTTCAAAAATCAGAATCAAGTAAAAGGAGGATAAAGGACGCAGGATCCTTATCCTTGTAAGAGAATAAAAATAATGAAATAGTTTGAGATTGGGATGTTACCAGAAAGAGGATCATCTGTCAGTGGGGATCCTTCAAGGATACTTGTCTGGCAAGGATCATGATCACATGAAATATTTCTTCAAATGGACAGCATTCCAAGCTCTAGGTAGCAAATCACCTTCCATTCTTAGCAGTCGATATGCCCCCTTTCCTGCTTCAGCTTCAATCAAATAGGGGCCTTCCCACTTTGGTGCTAGCTTTCCATCAGCAGGATTGGTGGTGTTTTGAAATGCTTTCCTTAATACCATATCCCCACCTTGGAATTTCCTGAGCCTGACATTTTTGTTGTAAGCTCCAGCCATCCTTTGTTGATAACTGGCCATCCTTATCCTTGCTAAATTCCTGATTTCTTCTATAGTATCCAAGTCTTGAATCAAGTTTTCAGCATTTTCTTCAGGATCACGAATGCTTGTTCTTGCAGTTGGAACCACCATCTCTGTAGGGATCACTGATTCTGCCCCAAATACCAAAGAAAATGGAGTTTGGCCTGTAGCATTCTTAGGAGTTGTCCTATCAGCCCAAAGCACATACGGTAGTTCTTCTGCCCATTTTCTTTTCTTGGATCCAAGCTTCTTCTTCAAATTGTTGATGATGATCTTGTTGGATGACTCTGCCTGACCATTAGCTTGTGGATGGACTGGTGTTGATGTTATCATCTTAATCCCCCAACTGTCACAAAAGTTAGTGGTTCTATTCCCAATAAATTGGGATCCATTATCACAAATAATCTTAGAAGGGATACCAAATCTAGTAATAATGTTTCTTTTAATAAAGGATATAACTTCCTTTTCTCTGACTTGAGCAAAGGCTTCAGCCTCTATCCACTTAGAGAAGTAATCAGTCATAGCAAGCATGAATACTTTTCCACCAGGTGCCTTAGGAAGCTTTCCAACTATATCCATTCCCCATCTCATGAATGGCCAAGAAGAGGATATAGGATGCAAGAGCTCTGCTGGTTGGTGAAGGATATTACTATGCTTCTGACAAGGATAACACTTCTTGGCATACTCCACAGCATCCTTCTTCATAATGGGCCAATAGTATCCTGTCCTTAGGATCCTTGAGAATAATGCCCTGCCCCCAGTGTGGTTTCCACAATCTCCTTCATGGAAATCCTTTAGGACTTCTTGAATTTCAGGATCCTCAATGCATCTTAAATATGGTCCTGCAAGAGATCGTTTATACAACATATTATTTAATATTGTAAATTGAGATACCTTAATTTTGAAAGCCCTTGGGTTTTCTCCTGTAGGAATTTCTCCATGTTGTATGTATCTCATGATTGGGAGTATCCATGATCCTGAATGAGATTGGGTATTATCACTAGGGATGATTGCAGAATCTTCTCCTATCTCCATAGCCACATGATCCTTGATAGCAGGGGTCAGGATATGGATAATAGGGATCTTGATATCCTCAGGAATTTTCAAAGATGATCCTAGATTGGCTAATGCATCAGCTTCTGCATTCTCTTCCCTTGGTACCTGTGTTAAACTAAAGGATACAAAAGAGAGTGCCAATTCTTTGACTATCTCCAAATATTTGATTAGCTTTTCACCTTTAACAGCATAGGATCCATTAAATTGATTAGTGATTAATAAAAAATCTACATGTACCTCAAGATACCTGATGCTCATGTGCTTTGCAATTGGCAAACCAACTATCAAGGCTTCATATTCAGCCTCATTGTTGGTAGTTTGAAATTCACAAGCTATGGAGTGGGGTATTATGTCCCCCTGTGGCGATTTTAGTAGTATTCCAAGCCCTGTTCCATTTACATTGGAGGATCCATCAGTGAACAGTATCCAAGGATCCTTGGTTTCTTCAAGCTGTTGGACTTCTAGTTCAACCTCCTTTTGCAAATCACTACTAAAATCTGCCACAAAGTCAGCTAAGGCTTGGGATTTGATGGCAGTCCTTGGTTCATATCTTATATCATATGCACTCAACTTCACTGCCCACTTGGCCATCCTTCCTTGGTGATCCTTAACAAGGACCGCACTTACTGCTTTTGAGGATACCGCCAAGTATAAGGATAACACATCTCCCTTTTCTGGTTTCATCAAGGCTGGGGCTGAGGATAGGTAATCCTTAAGAGCTTTAAGGGCACTTTCATGCTTCTCAGTCCATTCAAATTTCTTATTCTTCCTCAGGATGTCATAGAATTCCTTGCACTTTTCTGAGGATTTGGATATGAATCTGTTCAAGGCTGCGATCCTGCCAGTCAACCTTTGCACATCCTTAGCATTGGCAGGAGATTTGATATTCACAATAGCCTTAATCTGCTCTGGACTTGCTTCAATGCCCCTCTTTGTCACCATATATCCTAAGAATTTACCTGCCCTTACACCAAAATGACACTTAGAAGGATTAAGTTTCATATTATATTTATCAAGGATATTGAACGCTTCCTCCAAGTGTTTAAGATGATCCTCAGCTTTCTTGGACTTAACCACCATGTCATCAATATAGACTTCCATAGTGTGTCCAATTTGCTCCTTGAACATCATATTGACTAGCCTTTGATAAGTAGCACCTGCATTCCTTAATCCAAATGGCATAGCAATATAACAGTATATACCAGTTGGAGTCATAAAGGCTGTATCCTCTTGATCGGATGGTTCCATATGAATTTGTTGAAATCCAGATGAAGCATCCATAAAAGTTAACAACTCATGACCCGCGGTAGCATCCACCATGGAGTCAATGTGTGGTAATGGGAAAGGATCCTTGGGACATGCCTTGTTTAAATCTGTAAAATCGACACATACCCTCCACTTTCCATTTTTCTTTTGAACAACAACCACATTGGCTAACCATCTTGGATACTTAACCTCTCTAATCATACCTGCTCGAAGTAGCTTATCTACCTCTTCCTGGATAATAACATTTCTTTCAGGTGCAAACTTCCTCCTCTTTTGATGAATTGGCTTGAATGACCTGTCAATGCCAAGTTTGTGAGTAATTATATCTTTAGATATACCTATCATGTCTTCATGTTTCCAGGCAAAGGTGGTTTTCCTTCTTTTAAGAAAGGATACTAGCTCCCGTTCAATATCGCTAAGGATCCCTGACCCTATGAAGATCTTGGATTCAGGATCATCAGGATCTATGAGGATTTCTTTCAAATCCTGTTCTCTTGCCTCCAAGACATCTCTTGAAGGATACTTTAATTGCTATTGCTCCCTTGGTCTTGAGGCTGGTTTCATTGATGAGGTATAGCAATTCTTAGCCTCCTGTTGATCACTCTCAATTTTCACCACTCCCCATGGACTTGGAAGCTTTACACACTGATGATAGGTGGACGAGACTGCCTTCATATCATGTATCCATGGCCTGCCAAGGATAACATTACAACACGACAAGCAATCAATAACACAAAACTTTTGATAAGAATGCAATCCTTCAATATAGATTGGGAGTTTGATGTCCCCCAATGTATTCTTTGTTTCCCCACTGAATCCCACAAGTACTGAGGATCTTGGGATAATATCAGACTCTGGGATATTCATTTTCTTGAGAACATCCAGCTGAATGATATTCATAGAGCTTCCTCCATCTATAAGGATCCTGTGAACAAAGTGGTTAGAAATAAACAATGTAATTACAAGACCGTCATGATGAGGATCCTGGATGTCAACACGATCATCCCCATCAAAAGTAATGACTTTATCCTGGGTGACAACGGAGGTCCAGACGGGTCTGTCTCCATTATCCATATTGGTTTCCTTAGCGTGTCTTTTTGCTGCTGAGAAGGATGTACCACAGATGTCTGATCTACCGGATATGAAATTTATGACTTGTGCATCTGCAGGAGGAGCAGGAGCCCTTTCCGGGATCCTTTCAAGATCCTGGGTCCTTGACTTCTTTCGTCCCAAGAGTTCTTTTAAATGCCCCTTGCTTAACAAGTAACCAATTTCCTTTCTAAGTGCAATACACTCTTCAGTGAGATGCCCAAAATCCTCATGATATGCACACCACTTGGATTTATCCTTTGTAGCAGCTGGTTTATCACTTTTCCTTGGCCACCTAGCTTTCTCACCTAGATTCTGCATTGCAAGGATTAGTTCATTGTTATCAACAGAAAAACAATATTCAGAAATAGGAGGATAATCCTCATCATCCTCTTCTTGTTCCACTGCGTGCACATTCTGGTTATCAGATCTGTTGTAGGACTTGGATTTGTTGTTCCTAAAGTAGGATCCTTGTTTATCTTGTTTTGAGGATCCTGTCAACCTGTCCTGGATCCTTTTGTCATCCTCTAGGCGGATAAACCTAAGGGCCCTAGTCCTTACTTCATCAAGATTCCTGCAAGGTGTCATAACAAGATCATCATAGAATAATGAATCCCTAAGCAATCCCATTTTAAAGGCTTCTACAGCCGTAGCAATATCCAAATTAGGAATATCTAAGGATTCTTTACTAAACTTAGTGATATAATCTCTAAGTGATTCATTTTGACCTTGTGTTACCCTATATAAATCACTAGTTAATCGTTCAAACTTTCTACTACAAGAGAATTGACTATTGAACAAGTTAACTAAGTTAGCAAATGAAGTAATAGAGTAAGGGGGAGACTTAGCAGCCATTTAAGAGCAGATCCTGTAAGTGTGGATCCAAATCCCTTGCATAGACATGCTTCTTTCAACCTTTCAGGAATTGGATTGATCTCCATCCTCTCCCTGTACATGCTCTTCTGGATCCGTTGAACCATCATATAGCTTCATTGATGGTATCTGGAATCTTTTAGGTATCTCAGCATCACATAAAGGTGGTGCAAAATGAGATATCCTATGGCTACCATCCGCAATCTCAGGAATGGGTTTAACCACTCCTGGTACACTGGATATCATATCCTTAAGCTTCTGTAGCTCCCTAGCCATGGCCTGATTGATACCTGTATCCTGCATAAAGCCATGGTTAGTGTTATATAAATTATTAAAAGTGTTACCTCCCACAGGATTCGAGTTTGGAATTGCGGATGTGAATCCATCTTGTCGAGACTCTGGCATGATTGAGGGACCAGAGGAGGCAATGGTCTGCATTGGTATGAAGTCTCCTTGATGAACGTCTGAGTTCTGAGGCTGCATACTTCTCAAGGATCCTTGATTTTGAAGGAGGTTGGATCCTTGGAATTGAGATGATCCTTGAACCTGAAAGGATCCTGGGACCAGGGAGGATCCTTGAACAAGGGGGAATCCTGGGGCCAAAGAGGATCCTGGGACCAAAGAGGATCCTGGGATCTGGGAGGATCCTTGGACTCGGGAGGATCCTTGGACCTGGGAGGATCCTTGGACCTGGGAGGATCCTTGTACCTGGGAGGATCCTTGGACCTGGGAGGATCCTTGGACCTGGGAGGATCCTTGGACCTGGGAGGATCCATGGACTGCATGCATTCCCACATATCCTCTTGATGTGAAGTATCCCTGGTGCTGAGAGGAGGATCCTGATGGCTGAGAAGAGGATTCCTGCGGCTGGAAGTAAGAGCCAAATGCCTGACTCATTGTTGTTGTTCCATAACGCCTTCCTGGTAGTTCACCCAAGTATTGCACGTCCGGAACTGCTGAGTGTTGGGAAGTTATGACCGGAGTGTCGAAATTCAGCGACCTTGGCATCAGAGGGGAGTGATCCTCCACTGATTTCTTCTGTTTCTTGATTTCATCGATCTCCCGGAGGATCCTTTCGTTGGTTTTATCCTGCTCTTGTGCATGATTCCTCATCTGCAAAATCAGGGCATAAAGATCATTAGTAGTAGGATTAGTTGAAACAGAAGAAGTAGGTGGTTTTTGGAAAATATGAGTTGGTTTCTTCGCAGCATTCTCAGCATTCTTCTGGGATCCAGAAGGTGGTGGAGGCAAAGGAGGAACGCCTTGTGAAGAACTGAATGAGGGCATCAAACTTGAAGTATTCTTCACTGAGGAAGCCATCTGTTTGGTTGTAGCGAATCGAAATGACCACAAAAACACGAATCTTTCAAGGAATGAAGCACCAATTGCCCCACGGTGGGCGCCAAACTGTTTTGGTCAAAAATCAAGCAATGACAATGTAACCAAACTTTCTGTTGTGAGGTATGATGCTTGAATTGATGAACAACAATAAGTATCACTATGAAGTGTAATGGACAAGTGACACGAAGATTTATACGAGGAAAAAGCCCTTGATCAATGAATGATCTCTGGCATAAAAAAACCTCGGGTGATGGAAACTACCGATCACCAACTCAAATTAAACAAGAAATGTATTACAACTTCGGATGATAGCGAGCTAAGTACAAGGATCACTATAGTGTATTGTGTGGAAAATGTGTGTAATCGCCAAGTGTGTTAGCGAAAGCTGATTAGAGCGATTGTATGAGTGTGTGTGTAGCCAAAAATAGCCAAGTCTTCTAAAAAATAGCTCGCTACCCCCTTAAAATTAGAAAATATCTAGCCTAACTAACTGTCCGCAAATCGTGCAAGTCCTCCACGACTCCATAACGTCCATTTCTGACCAAGCACGTGCGGAATAGACTTAGAATATTCTCCAGGAATATCGCCAAGACCAAGTCCAAGTTGATAGTCCTGCAAAACAATTACGAATTCAAAGTAGACAATCGTTAGTACCGGGATCCTTATAGTGATCCCTGATCCTGCAACACTTCTGAGGATCACTACTTCAGACAGAATTAAGGATCACTAAACCCAACAGTAAATAAGGATCACTGATCATTTAGAAATCCACCCCTAACAATTCTTAATTGGAAAATTAGTCTTAACAATAATGGCATGAGTCTCAAAATAATGTCTTAATTTAGTAGATGCCATTATTAATGCAAGGATAAGTTTCTCTAAGTGTGAATACCTGGATTCAGCATCAAGTAAAATCTTGCTTACATAATAAACAGGATGTTGTGTACCTTGGTGATCCTTAACAAGGACCTCACTTACTGCTTTTGAGGATACTGCTAAGTATAACGATAAGATATCCCCTTTTTCTGTTTCCTCAAGGCCGGGGCTGAGGATAGGTAATCCTTAAGAGCTTTGAGGGCACTTTCATGCTTCTCAGTCCATTCAAATTTCTTGTTCTTCCTCAGGATGTCATAGAATTCCTTGCACTTTTCTGAGGATTTGGATATGAATCTGTTCAAGGCTGCGATCCTGCCTGTCAATCTTTGCACATCCTTAGCATTGGCAGGAGATTTGATATTTACAATAGCCTTGATTTGCTCTGGACTTGCTTCAATGCCCCTCTTTGTCACCATATAGCCTAAGAATTTACCTGCCTTAACACCAAAATGACACTTGGAAGGATTTAGTTTCATATTAAATTTGTCAAGGATATTGAATGCTTCCTCCAAGTCTTTAAGGTGATCCTCAGCTTTCTTGGACTTAACCACCATGTCATCTATATAGACTTCCATAGTGTGTCCAATTTGTTCCTTGAACATCATATTGACTAGCCTTTGATAAGTAGCACCTGCATTCCTTAGTCCAAAAGGCATAGCAATATAACAATATATACCAGTTGGGGTCATAAAGGCTGTATCCTCTTGATCAGATGGTTCCATCTGAATTTGTTGAAATCCAGAAGAAGCATCCATAAAAGTCAACAACTCATGACCCGCGGTAGCATCCACCATCGAGTCAATGTGGGGTAATGGGAAAGGATCCTTGGGACATGCCTTGTTTAAATTAGTAAAATCGACACATACCCTCCACTTTCCATTTTTCTTTTGAACAACAACCACATTGGCTAACCATCTTGGATACTTAACCTCTCTAATCATACCTGTCCGAAGTAGTTTATCTACTTCTTCCTGGATAATAGCATTCCTTTCAGGTGCAAACCTCCTCCTCTTTTGATGAATCGGTTTGAATGACCTGTCAATGCCAAGTTTATGAGTAATTATATCTTTAGATATACCTGTCATATCCTCATGTTTCCAGGCAAAGGTAGTTTTCCTTCTTTTAAGGAAGGATACTAGCTCCTGTTCAATGTCGCTAAGGATCCCTGATCCTATGAAGATCTTTGATTCAGGATCATCAGGATCCATGAGGATTTCTTTCAAATCCTGTTCTCTTGCCTCCAAGAGATCTCTTGAAGGATACTTTAATTGCTATTGCTCCCTTGGTCTTGAGGCTGGCTTCATTGATGATGTATAACAGTTCTTAGCCTCTTGTTGATCACTCTCAATTTTCACCACTCCCCATGGACTCGGAAGCTTCACACATTGATGATAGGTGGATGGGACTGCCTTCATATCATGTATCCATGGCCTGCCAAGGATAACATTGCAACAAGATAAACAATCTATAACACAATTTTTTTGATAAGAATGAAATCCTTCAATATAGATTGGGAGTTTGATGTCCCCCAATGTATTCTTAGTTTCTCCACTGAATCCCACAAGTACTGAGGATCTTGGGATAATATCAGACTCCGGGATATTCATCTTCTTGAGGACATCAAGCTGAATGATGTTTACAGAGCTTCCTCCATCTATAAGGATCCTGCGAACAAAGTGGTTAGAAATAAACAATGTAATTACAAGACCATCATGATGAGGATCCTGGACATCAACACGATCATCCTCATCAAAGGTTATGACTTTATCCTGAGTAACAACGGAGGTCCGGACGGGTTTGTCTCCATTATCCATCTTGGTTTCCTTAGCATGTCTTTTTGCTGCTGAAAAGGAGGTACCACAAATGTCTGATCCACCGGATATGAAGTTTATAACTTGTGCATCTGCTGGAGGAGCAGGAGCCCTTTCTGGGATCCTTTCAGGATCCTGGATCCTTGACTTTTTTCGCCCCAAAAGTTCCTACAAATGCCCCTTGCTCAACAAGTAACCAATTTCCTTTCTTAGTGCAATACACTTTTCAGTGAGATGCCCGAAATCCTCATGATATGCACACCATTTGGACTTATCCTTTGTAGCAGCTGGTTTATCACTTTTTCTCGGCCACCTAGCTTTCTCACCTAGATTCTGCATTGCAAGGATTAGTTCATTGTTATCAACAGAAAAACAGTATTCAGAAATAGGAGGATAATCCTCATCATCCTCTTCTTGTTCCACCGCATGCACGTTCTGGTTATCAGATCTGTTGTAAGACTTTGATTTGTTGTTCCTGAAGTAGGATCCTTGTTTCTCCTGTTTCGAGGATCCTGTCAATCTATCCTGGATCCTTTTGTCATCCTCTAGGCGGATGAGCCTAAGGGCCCTGGTTCTTACTTCATCAAGATTCCTGCAAGGTGTCATAACAAGATCATCATAGAATAATGAATCCCTAAGCAATCCCATTTTAAAGGCTTCTACAGCCGTAGCAATATCCAAATTAGGAATATCTAAGGATTCTTTACTAAACTTAGTGATGTAATCTCTAAGTGATTCATTTTGACCTTGTGTTACCCTATATAGATCACTAGTTAATCATTCAAATTTTCTACTACAAGAGAATTGACTATTAAACAAATTAACTAGATTAGCAAATGAAGTAATAGAGTAAGGGGGAAGACTTAGCAGCCATTTAAGAGCAGATCCTGTGAGTGTGGATCCAAATCCCTTGCATAGACATGCTTCTTTTAACCTCTCAGGAATTGGATTGATCTCCATCCTCTCCCTGTATTGAGCTACATGCTCCTCTGGATCCGTTGAACCATCATAGAGTTTCATGGATGGTATCTGGAATCTTTTGGGTATCTTAGCATCACATAAGGGTGGTGCAAAACGAGATATCCTATGGCTACCATCTGCGATTTCAGGAATGGGTTTGACCACTCCTGGTACACTGGATATCATGTCCTTAAGCTTCTGTAGTTCCCTAGCCATAGCTTGATTGATTCCTGTATCCTGCATGGAGCCATGGTTAGTGTTATAAGAATTATTGAAAGTATTACCTCCCAGAGGATTCATGTTTGGAATTCCAGATGTGAATCCATATTGATGGGATTCCGGTATGATCGAAGGATCAGATGAAGCAATGGTCTGCATTGGTATGAAGTCTCCTTGATGAACATCCGAACTTGGAGGCTGCATACTCCTTAAGGATCCTCGATCCTGAAAGATGTTGGATCCTTGAACCTGAAAGGATCCTGGAACCAGAGAGGATCCTTGGACCTGGGAGGATCCTTGGACCGGGAAGGATCCTTGGGCCTGGGAGGATCCTTGAACCATGGAGGATCCTTGGACCGGGAAGGATCCCTGGACCTAGGAAGATCCTTGGACCATGGAGGATCCTTGGACCTGGGAGGATCCTTGGACCGAGTGCATTCCCAAATATCCTCCTGAGCTGACGAAGGATCCCTGATGCTGGACAGAGGCACCAGAAGCGTGAAGGTGAGATCCAGGAGCCTGAGTCATTGTTGTTGTTCCATAACGTCTTCCTGGCAATTCACCCAAGTATTGCACGTCTAGAGCTGTTGAGTGCTGGGAAGTTATGATAGGAGTGTCGAAGTTCAGCGACCTGGGCATCATTGGGGAATGATCCTCCACCGATTTCTTCTGTTTCTTGATATCACCTATCTCCCTGAGGATCATTTCATTGGTTTTATCCTGCTCTTGCATACGATCCCTCATCTGCAAAATCAGATTAAAAAGATCATTAGTAGTAGGATTAGTGGAAACATAAGAAGTTGGTGGTTTTTGGAAAATGGGGGTTTGTTTCTTCGCAGCATTATCAACATTCTTCTGGGATCCAGAAGATGGTGGAGGCAAAGGAGGAACGCCTTGTGAAGAACTGAATGATGGCATCAAACTTGAAGTGTTATTCGCCGAGGAAGCCATCTGCTTGGTTGTAACGAACCGAAATGACCACGAAAATACGAATCTTCTCAGGAATGAAGCACCAATTGCCCCACGGTGGGCGCCAAACTGTTTTGGTCAAAAATCAAGCAATGATAATGCAACCAAACTTTCTGTTGTGAGGTATGATGCTTGAATCAATGAACAACACTAAGGATCACTCAGAAATGAAATGTATTAGTGACACAAAGATTTATACGAGGAAAAAGCCCTTGATCAATGGATGATCTCCGGCATAAAAAACCTCGGGTGATGGAAACTACCGATCACCAACTCAAATTAAACAAGAAATGTGTTACAACTTCGGATGATAGCGAGCTAATTACAAGGATCACTATAGTGTAATGTGCAAAACAATGTGTAATCGCCAAGTGAATTGTCAAGAGCTGGTGAGAGCAGTTGCGAGTGTGTGTGTTAAGCTAAAAATATCCAAGTGTTTTCTATTTAGCTCGCTATCCCTTTTAAAAATGGAAAATATCTAAGCTAACAAACATTCCGCAAATGGTGCAAGTCCTCCACTACCTCCATAACGTCCATTTCAGCCATGCACGTGCGGAATAAATATGGAATATGCTCCAGGAATATCGCCAAGACCAAGTCCAAGCTCGTACTCCTGCAAAACAAGTTCATATTCAAAGTAGACAATCGTTAGTATAAGGATCCTTAGGATGATCCATGATCCTGATCCTGCAATACTTCTGAGGATCACTAATTCAAACAGAATTGAGGATCACTAAACCCAATAGTTAATGAGGATCACTGATCATTGGAAAATCCTCCCCTAACACTCGGGATGTTATCCCCGCTCCCAGTACCCAGGGATCCGGTCCTGTTTTGGCATCTAATGATGAAATTCTGAATTTGTTTGGTAGTGTACAGGAACAGATGAGGCAGCAGCAGGAAACTAATCGGATGCTGATGAGAGAAATACAACTCTTGAAATCCGGCCCAAGTAGACCTGCTGAAGAAACTATCACTCCTATACAGCCTAGGGCTTTGAACTTCAATTCTGCAGTTTACACAAGAGGATAACCGGGGGAACATCGTCCCAAGCCATTCTCAGAATCATACCTCTGAGATACCCTCCTCGGTTAGGATGTCAATTGTGAGGAGCTCAGGATATGCTTCAGGATATGGCCAGAATCCTCAGACCGGTAACGTGTCAAATAATAATATTCTTGCTACCAACAACAATGGGTCTTTGCAGGATGCAGGTATGACGTCAACATTCACTAGGGAGCTTCAGAAATTGAAGGACATGATATCCAGTGTACCTGGAGTGGTCCAGCCAATTCCGGAAGTATCTCAAGACAGCCACAGGATATCCCGCTTTGCATATCCTATCTGTGATGCTGAAATCCCAAAAAGATTTCAGACCCCCAACATGAAACTGTATGATGGGACTACGGATCCTGAAGAGCATATTGCCCAGTATAGAGAAAGAATGGAAATTAACCCTATCCCTCCGGAACTCAAGGAAGCATGCTTATGCAAGGGTTTCGGTTCTACCTTGACAGGATCAGCCTTAAAATGGCTGTTAAATGTTCCTCCCCACTCAATTACTTCGTTTGCTCATTTGGTTAATTTATTTAATAGTCAATTTTCTTGCAGTCAGAGTTTTGAGAAACTAACTAGTGATCTTTACAGGATAACTCAAGGACCTCAGGAATCCTTGAGGGATTATGTGAACAAGTTTAGTCGAGAATCCTTGGATATCCCACATCTTCATGTTGCATCAGCTGTGCAGGCTTTTAAGATGGGGTTACAAAAGGATTCTCAGTTTTATCAGGATCTTGTAATGAATCCCTGCAGGAATCTCGACGAAGCTCGTAACAGGGCTTTGAGATATATCCGCTTGGAAGATGACAAAAAGATGCAAGAGAGGATGAATTCTACCTCAACCTACGAATCAACCAACAGGAAATTAGAATCCTCATATAAACCATATCGCTCCAAGCCATATGGTAGAAATGATAACAAGAAAGTGAATGCTGTTGAAGACGAGGATCCTGAAGAATATCCTGAATTATCTGAATACTGCTTTTCTGTCAATATACCTGAATTAATGTATGCTATGCAGGGTTTATGAGACAAAGCTAGGTGGCCTCGAAAGAATCAGCTGAAAGCTGATTGGAAGGATAAATCCAAATGGTGTGCCTTCCATGAAGATTTCGGACATGTGACCGAGGATTGCATTGCTCTAAGGAAAGAAATAAGTTACCTGTTAAGCAAAGGGTATCTGAAGGATTTGCTGGGAAGAAAGAAGAATAAAGGGCAGGATCCTGAGAAGGATCCTGAACGAGCAGCATCACCCCTAGCAGATGCTAAAATAATTAACTTTATTTCAGGAGGATCCGACATTTGTGGGACTTCGTATTCGGCGGCCAAGAGACATGCAAAGGAAGCTAAGACTGAAAGGGGAGACAAACCAGCTAGGATGACTACCCTTACAACCGATAAAGTGATCACTTTCGATAGTGATGACAGGGATACTGTCCAGGATCCTCACCATGATGCTCTTGTAATAACATTATATGTTGCTAACCATTTTGTACGCAGGATATTGGTGGATAATGGTAGCTCCGTCAACATAATTCAGCTGGAAACATTGAAGAGGATGAATGTATCTCCGATGGACATTACTTCGAAGTCCACTGTGCTCGTTGGTTTCAGTGGAGAAGCTAGAAATACCGTAGGAGAGATAAAGTTACCAGTATATGTTGAAGGGGTCAACTCGATACAACGCTTCTGTGTGATGGACTCCTTATCCTGCTACAACATCATACTAGGCAGGCCATGGATCCATGACATGAAGGCTGTGCCTTCGATTTATCACCAGTGCATCAAGATCCCTACCCCTTGGGGGGTCGTCAAAGTTGATAGTGATCAACAGGAGGCGAAGGAATGCTACTCATCCTCAATGAAATCCTCAACCAAGCCTAATCCAGCATAGCAATTAAAGATGCGGGCCCGGGTTATCGTGGAGGCTTCAGAGCAGGATGTGAAGAAAGTTATCCTGGATCAGGATAATCCTGATATCTCGGTGCTCGTAGGAACCAATATCCCTCAGGATATTGAAGAACAATTAACTAACTTTTTGAAGTGCGGGATGTCAACATTTGCATGGAAGCATGAGGATATGACAGGTATATCCAAAGACATTATTACTCACAAGCTTGGAATTGACAGGTCGTTCAAGCCTATACAGCAAAAGAGAAGGAAGTTTGCTCCTGAACGAAATGCAATTATCCAGGAGGAAGTTGAAAGATTGTTGAAGTCCAAAATGATCAGGGAGGTCAAGTTTCCAAGATGGCTAGCAAATGTAGTCGTAGTACAGAAGAAAAATGGGAAATGGATAGTCTGTGTAGATTACACAGACTTGAATAAGGCTTGTCCTAAAGACCCATTTCCTCTTCCTCATATTGATGCAATGGTGGATGCTACTGCCGGGCATGAGATGTTAACATTAATGGACTCATCCTCAGGATTTCAGCAGATTCAAATGGAGCCTTCGGACCAGGAGGATACTGCCTTCATGACACCAACATGTATTTATTGCTATACTGCTATGCCTTTCGGTTTGAAAAATGCAGGTGCAACATACCAGAGATTGGTGAACATGATGTTCAAAGATAAGCTGGGGGACACCATGGAGGTATATATTGACGATATGGTGGTGAAATCTAAAAAGGATGAGGATCACCTCCAGGATATCAAGGGAGCATTTGATATCCTGGATCAGTATAACATGAAACTGAATCCTGCTAAGTGCCATTTCGGAGTGGGGGCAGGAAAGTTTCTAGGATATATGGTGATGAAAAGAGGCATAGAGGCGAGCCCGGAGCAGATTAGAGCTATCCTGGATATAAAATCACCTTCGAATATGAAGGATGTTCAACGGTTAACAGGCCGAGTAGCAGCATTGAACAGATTTATTTCAAGATCCTCGGAAAAATGAAAGGAATTCTATGATATCCTCAAGAAGAATAAGAAGTTTGAATGGGAAGCAAAGCATGAAGCAGCCTTGCAGGATTTGAAGCGATATCTCTCAACTACACCTCTATTGATGAAGCCTGAAAATGGTGAACCACTATCCCTATACCTCGCTGTATCAGGGAATGCTGTAAGTACCGTTCTTATAAAGGACCATGAAGGTCAGCAATATCCTGTCTATTATGTTAGTAAAAGTTTACTAGATGCTGAAACTAGATATTCTCATCTAGAGAAGTTGATATTAGCCCTAGTTATGGCATCAACAAAACTTAGACATTATTTTGAGACGCATAGGATTCATGTTAGAACCAATTATCCTGTTAAGAACGTGCTTAGGAAACCCGAGATGTCGGGTAGGATGGCTAAGTGGTCAGTAAAATTAAGTGCCTATGATTTAGTTTATGAGCCTAGAAATGCTATAAAGTCTCAGGCTTTAGCTGACTTTGTGGCTGATTTCAGTAGTGACATTCAAAATGAAGTGGATTTAGAAGTACAGCAGCTAGGAGAAAACTTAGAATGTTGGACATTGTATACTAATGGTGCATCTAACGTAAGAGGTGTAGGTTTAGGTATACTACTAAAATCGCCACAGGGGGACATATTACCCCAGGCTATTGGGTGTGAATTTCCTGCTACTAATAATGAGGCAGAATATGAGGCTTTAATTGCAGGATTAGAGTTGGCTAAAAATATGAATATCAAGAATTTGCAAGTATATGTTGACTCCTTGTTAATCACTAATCATTTTAATGGAACCTATGCAGTTAAAGGAGAGAAGTTAATCGAGTATCTCGAAATTCTCAAAAAATTAGCAGGATATTTCGATATTTTTACACTTGAACAGGTACCAAGAGAGGATAATGCTGAAGCTGATGCCTTAGCAAATCTGGGATCATCGGTCAGGATACCGGAAGGGACCCGAATACCAATATTACATATCCTATATCCTGCGACGAATCCTCAGGATAAAGAAGTAATAAGTATTCAAAATCCTGATAAGGAATATCCTGAGGAGGATCCTAAGTCCTGGACGGCTCCAATCATGAGATATCTCAAGGAAGGACACATCCCAAATAATGAGAATCCTAAAGCCTTTAGAATGAAGGTATCACGATTCACTATTATAAATGATGTTTTGTATAAGAGATCTCTTGCAGGACCATATCTGAGGTGCTTGGACACTTCAGGATATACATGAAGGGGATTGTGGCAACCATACTGGGGGCAGGTCCTTATTCTCAAAAATATTAAGGACAGGACATTATTGGCCGACGATGAGGAAAGATGCCGCAGAATATGCTCGAAGATGTGATGCATGTCAAAGACATAGTAACATATTACATCAGCCTGCTGAACAACTGTATCCTATTGTTTCCCCTTGGCCGTTTATGAAGTGGGGTATGGATATAGTGGGAAAGCTTCCAAAGGCTCCAGGAGGAAAGGTTTTCATGTTGGCAATGACGGATTATTTCTCCAAGTGGGTTGAAGCAGAAGCATTTGTTCAAGTTAGAGATCAGGAAGTGGTGTCCTTCATAAAAAGGAATATCCTGACTAGGTTTGGAGTACCAGCTGAGATAATTTGTGACAACGGATCTGTAGGATCATTTTCAGACCCGAATGAGTCAATCAGAAGAGTTTATCTCTAAACGAAAGGCGGAAACAGACGTGTAGAGTTCAATTCAGCAAGATTCACGCTTAAAACTGTTGTAATATTGATTTCACACTGTTTTACAACCTAACAACACTTCGGCAGCACTTCGTTGCTCTAGCCGGAAACTTACAAATGATGAAAGTTTGAAGCCTATTTATAGGAAACTGACCCTGACCATTTGAAAGTGGCAATACATCCTTCAAACGGTCACGAGCTTCAAACGGACATCTCTCAAACAAATGACACATTTCAAACGGTTACATCTTAAAACTTGTTTTGTCTTCATGATGTCATATATGATGTCATATATGTGATGTCACTTGTGATATCACATATATGATGTCATGTTTGATCAAACCCGCAACGAACCCAAGACTCGATATAAGACGAAGACGACAGATGTGTGCACCAACAGACTCCCCCTCAGATGTTGACGAGTCTTAAGTGTCGAGTCTTTGCATCTTCAGTCTTTATCAGTCCTCTCAAACTCTTTGAAGTGTCTGACGCTGTAAGAATCCTTAAATCTTCTCTCTTCTCTTTTCATCATCAGCAAATTTCCCACGAACAATCTCTACTCGGATGTCTTCAGACTCCCCCTTTCGATATGCTGGGATTGCAGTCTGGCTTGTTGAAATCACATAATCTTCAGGTATCGGAACCTGGCACTCTATCTTCAGGTTCAAGATCGAAACCTGGCTACACCTGCACATTCTTAACCCAAAAATAAATTTCACAAATTTAACATTTAACAAATTTATAAACCCAGATTCTCTCTCAAATTAAACCAGAATGATTTATCAATGATAAATTCTGATGAACCATTTGCAAAAATTAATCATTTTTCTTTTCAAAAACACTTTCTCCCAAACCATTTGTTCATCATGTCTAGCACTTAGGATTTTGAAAATCAGCTCTCCAACATCAGTTGTCGAAATTTTTTTTGAATTTTCCAAAAATTTTTGCTAAAACACACTGAAAATCTTTTTGGATTTAGATATATTAAGAAATGCAGTAAAGAAATATTTGCAAACAATATTTTTGTGATTTCGTGTAAGAGGATCATATCAGTTTTTGAGACAAGTCATCAACACCGTTAAGCTTCATTTCATTTTAAGTTCTAAACAATTCACCTAGATTGTCAGTATATTTGTCCACTTAAATTTTCACACAAAGTTCAATTGATCCGAGATACGGTGTTAATGTTTTAAGAGACTTGAACTTATCCGTGTGTCCCACTACTTGAATATACTCCCGTATCCAGATCCCAATATTCAGTCTTACAGGTGAGTATACCACAGATGATATCTGTAAGGGAATAATTTATAGTACGAAACCGTGAGAGCTCAGGTCAGAACTTCCGTTCAGTAGAGAGATGACGGCACGACTTTCGGTGTGTCCCCTTTAGAGGATCTTTTTTATTTCAACAGCAGCGACTATCAATTTTATTGTTTCATCAGCTTGGTGAGGGCGATGCTATTTTTCAAGCATTTGTAGAAAGCATTATCCGAGGACTAGGTCAGAACTTCCATTCAGCAGAAGTCCCGGGATAATACCCCAGATATCACTGAGCATAAAGACCTAGTATCTCAGAAAGAGGGACCTTTCAAATGAGATTTCAGGGGTTACCTATATATCCAAGATGTTGTTAACCCACAGAACAAGCAAGTTTGAATTTTAGGTTTATATCTCGTCACAATCTACTAAATGTGCAAAAACCTACTGGCATATCCGCAGTGAGATTGTTTATCACATTTTAACATTTCATTTCTTTAGCATGTTGTGACAGTCTACTGATGTACTATCATTCTCTCTATTCACAACGAAACTCATTTTTGAAATTTATCATGTTTTTGTTTTTTTTTTTAAATTTTCAAATGTTTTTGGATTTTCTGAAATATTCTACTCCCCCTAAAATGCAAACACATTTTAGGAAATTTGAAAACAAACTGTACAAACAACGTGACAACCGATATCAAATCGCATCAATTCGGCATCCACTTGGCACAAACAATCAGAACTCCCCCTTTCAACAAACTATTTTCTCATTTAGATTTCAAAACACTTAAGTTTGTTTTAATCAAAATGATTTTTCCGGAAAATAAGTTTGATTTTACCAATTGTAAAGTTGGGGTTTGGTTCATCACATTGCCTTCAACCACTTGTAGAAAATCAAGTACAAATTAATGTCCTTGATTTACCACTTGTACGAAAAACACAATCAAATACAAAGAATGATGCCGATTCCTGATCCGGAATTACAAACTTGGGATCTCCGGCAAGTCAGGTTTTTCAAGCAAAGAAAATGTCCACCCAAGCCTGACCAGCCTTGGGTGTTTTCAATTCAGAAGCAGTTGGGGTGTAAGTTGCTTTCTTTTTAGCATAAAACTCCTTTACCCCTTTCACCTTTCCATCAACCATTTTTCCGAAAATCTTCTTAACTTTCCCATTAAACGCTTTCTCAACATCAAAGTTATCCTTCTCAGAATAACCCTGATTTGAGATTTCAGACTTTCCAGTTTTCCTTTTAAAATTTTCGGTCCTCAATGGTGGAAAGTTCTCATCATCCATTGAAGGAACTGAGTTTTCATCACTCTCATCAAACTGTGGCTCCTCTGATTTTGTGGAATCAGATTCATCGCCAGATTTTACCTCTGATTTCTTAACAACCCAAGCTTGGTTGTCAAGGTTTCCCCTCTTCTTGTAAAACCTTTTCGAACACTCACCAACCTCATATGTTGAATTCTTAAACACTTTAAATTTTTCAGTTGGTGGTTCAGCTTTGTCAACAACTACTTCTTTAAGTTTTTCTGAAACTCCCTGTTTTGTTTTTGTTGCTTGAGGACAATTCCATGCAATATGACCAACTTCATTGCATCTAAAACATGTTCTAGTCTCCTTCCTTTGAAAAGCTCCATATTTCATCTTTTCAGCAAGAAACTCCTGGTTTGACTGTTTCCAGAATGAGCTCTTTGCTTCTTCTTCATGGCTAGTTCCTGCAACATATGTCATTTTTGATTTAAAATCTCGAACATATTTTTCATTTTTATAGTTTTCAGGTGGAATAAAACCTAAGCCTTTCTTTTTGTAGCTACGATTTTGGTTAGGTTTCTTTTGAAAACCAGAACCAGAATTGTAACCCTTTTTCTTGTTTAAACGTTGTTGTGTTCTTGAGGTGTAAGGTCTTGGTTTTCTTGTAATATTTTCATCTTTTGTTTCAGAAATATTAATTTCTGTTAGTTTGAAAACCTTTTTGATCATTTCTGGTTTAACACCTCTTATTGGAAACTCTTTATCAAAATATAATTTGTCAGAATCATTCAAAGTATACACAACTTCAAATGTTTCATCATCCAAATTAGATTTTGACAATAAAAACTCTTTACTATAAACCCGTTTTCCCGACGATTTTGAACTCCTTTCGGACGAACTCGAACTCCCAACTGACTGACACGAACTTTTGGACTCGGACTTTGACTCTGACTCCTCATCCTTATCCAACACCTGATCGACCACTCGTTTTATCAGTTCTGACTCGTGATCTGTGTCGGACGCTGTGAACGTGACGTCAATATTGTCTGGTAAAACATCGGTTATCTCGGACTCCAACTTTATATTGACTGCCTTTTTTAGTTCTTCCTCGTTAGGTTTTCTAGACGAGTACCCTTCCCAAATCGGAGGCGGACACTTATTATAACAGACACCCTGTTTCTTACCAGTATCCTTTTTCTTCTTTGGCTTTGTTTCTTCACCTTTAAACGCTTCAAATCCTTCAACTGTTGGATAAATTCTATCAATTATGTAGTCACAACCTTTGTAACTTTGCAGCAATCTTCTGATTCTTTCATTCTCAGTTGCTTCACTATTCAACTCTTTCTTCCACTTTGCACATTCTTCTATGTACAAGTTGATCTCTTTCTGCTTTGTCATCATGGTAGCATTCAACATCTTCAAAGCTTTCTCTCTTTCAGAGTTAGTCTTTTCCAGACTATTCACAGTTCTGTTCAATACATAATATGACTGTTTCAAAATTTTTACATCAAACAACAACTTTTCTTTCAACTTTTCTAACTCACTAAATCTCTCATCTTTTTCTATACATTGTTTACATGACTCTAAACAAGTAAGACAGGGTTTTGTGATTTCAACGATCTTCTCGACTTCAATTATCTTTTCAACTTCCACAATCTTCTCAATCACTTTGACCTCTTTCATTTCCTTTGCAGCTTTCCTTTCTTTCAGTTTCTTCAATTTTTCTGCAAAATAAAATTCAAAAGTGTCAGAAGATAAATGTGTTTTTCCAAGATTTATCTGTTCCATCTCTTCATCATCACTTGTTTCTGATGAACTGTTTTCTGATGAAACAGATCCTTCATCTTCATTTTTCTCTTCATCAGATAACACTTCCATCCATTCCTTCAACAATTCTGGCTTTTGAACAATATGTGCAATAAAAGCTTTAACATTAGGATCAGCTGGAATGTACTTATCCCAGCTAAAACCATCAGCCACTTTCTCGTCATCTTGATCCATGATGCCATAGTAAGCCTTTTTGTTTGCATCTTCGATCATTCTTCCATGTGCCGTTTGTGGATCTTTTTGTTGATGTGGTAGATGAGTGATTTGTTGATAAATGGATTTCCTATAATAATCATCTTTCCCAGATGACTCCTTTGCTCCTCTCGGCTCCTGATTCTTGCACTCTCTTTTAAAGTGGCCTTTCTCCCTGCAACGAAAACAGACAACTTTAGATTTATCAAATCCTAGATTAGAAAGGTTTGCATCCAAGAAATCATTTCTTCCTGTAACCAATCTAAACTTTTCTGCTCTCCTCAAAACACTAGCTAAGGCCCATTTAATATCCATCAGTTCCAGCTCCTCTGCATCGATTTGGTCATAATCTTCCTTTGTGAGCATCGGATTACCAATTCTTCCGGCAATCAACCCTTCATAAGACTCTAATGCAGTGACCAATAATCCCATATGATTCTTTACAATCTCTTCAGAATAATTTTGTCCATTTTGAAGATGTAAAGCCACCTTGCACTGAATTAGATGACCATTTCCAGCAGATGAACTTTGAACACTTGGAGGATTCACCGTTGAGAACCCACTAGTGTTGACTGATCCTTGACTGCTTGGTGTAGATTGATTTCCAGCACTAAATGCAGTTTGTATCTTTGGACTTGCTTCAGCAGTTTGAACATTTCTTTATAGTACAATTTAATATCTTGTTGATGAGTAGAACTGTTCATTCTAGCAATTTTCTGCTGCTCCAGATCCTGTGCCTCCAACTTCTCTATAAACTGTGCAATAGATAACCTTCTAAACTGTCCGGAATTTTTCAATATCATCAGATATGTACCCCATTCCTGTTGCGGTAACGCATCAGCAAGCTTTTCAACCCATTATGCTGGAGTTTTTGTAATCTTCAACTGTGACATAGTGCGTACAAGATGACAGTATCTTTCAATAAGACTCTTTGTTGTTTCACCAGGCATGCACGTAAATAGTTCAAATTCCTTTTTCAACAAAGCTGCTTTACTTTGTAGCATTTCAGTACTTCCCTCAAATTTCTTTCCAAGAGCTTCCCAAATAGAATAAGCGTTTTCATCATGTTGAAGCAACACAAATATATCTTCTTTAACAGCTTGTTGTAATAAATTGATCATCATCTTTTCTCCTTTGTAACTCTCTCTTTCTTGCTCCGTGAATTCTGAAATGATTTTACCGACTCCCGCTGAATTCTTTGGCCTCTCATATTCAGTTTCGATGCTCTCCCAAGCTTTTAGATGATTCGCTTGAACCCAATTCTCAAACCGTTTCTTCCATCCGTGATAATCTTCAATTCCCATAAGTTTCGGGGGTTTTTGCATTGTTCCGGTTTCATTCTCCATGTTCATGTTCTTAGTAATTTCAGATGGACTGTTTTGGTCAAAAATCAGACGAGGATAATGCAACCAAACTCTCTGTTACGGGGTATGATGCTTGAATTGGTAAACAACAATGAGGATCACTATGAAATGAATTGCACAGGAGACACAAAGATTTATACGAGGAAAAAGCCCTTGATCAATGAATGATCTCCGGCATAAAAAACCTCGGGTGATGGAAACTACCAATCACCAACTCAAATTAAACAATAATTCTTTTACAACTTCGGATGATAGCGAGCTAAATACAAGGATCACTATAGTGTATCGTGTAGAAATGTATGAAAAAAATGCTAAGTGTTTTGCCGAGAGCTGGTGAGTGTAGTTGTACGAGTGTGTGTAGCAAAAAATAGCCAAGTGTTGTCTAATTAGCTCGCTACCCCTTTTAAATTTAGTAAAATATCTAAATAACTAACTATCCGCAATTCATGCCTTCTCCCCACGATCTCCATAACGTTCACCATGGTCAAGCACGTGCGGAATAAACATGGAATATTCTCCAGGAACGTTACCAAGACTAAGTCCAAGCTGGTACTCCTGCAAAACAATAATGAAATCATAGCAAACAATCATTAGTATAAGGATCCTTAGGATGATCCATGATCCTGATCCTGAAGCACTTCTGAGGATCACTAACTAACACAGAAGTAAGGATCACCAAGTAGGATAACAATTGAGGATCACGGGTCATTAAGAAATCCTCCCCTAACAATTGCCCCCAAAATATAAGGAGTAATATTGTAAATAAACGAGTTGTATTTTGTTGATCTTATCCGTAACAGACTAACGGATAACTAGTCGTTGAAGACGGACTAGCCGTTGCAAACCTGACGTCACTGAAGTGACAATCCTGCAAATCATCATTATAAATAGGAGTTAGAGATAGGATCAATTTGCATTTAAATCCAAGAGAAACTTCCTTTAAATTCTCAGCCGAAGATCAATCAGGTATCTCTTTTCCTATTTCTCCTTCTCTTACTCTGTTTTTCTTTCTTTACCAACATCACGTTAAGAATGATGCTCCGGTCCTCCCCTGCCAAGGATCACCAGAAGGATAGCCCCTTGAAGAGTCAAGGGATCATCAAAGACTCAGCGAATGAGAGATGTTGCTTTACCGATCCACAAGTAGATAAGATCCGGCACTGCTTTCCGGCGAACGCCTTTTTCAGACCCTTCGATCCCACTGTTCTGAGCGACTATATTTCAGAGACATGGGTTGCCTTTCCGGTTACCCCATTCACCATAGGATACACCTATCCTTTTCCAGCTTTTACCCAATCCTTTTTCTCCCTTACCGGCATCTCCTACATCCAAGCTATGCCGATGATCTGGATGGTCTTATATACCCTTGAAAGGATCATAGAGCAGGAAGGGATTGATTTAGGAATGTCGGAACTGGCAGAGATGTATGATCTCACGACGTTTGGATCCCACCGATATCTGTTTAAGCGAAAACCCGGCGAAGAACATCCCATTTTTAAAGCCACCAAGAATGATACAAACTGGAAACGACGCTTTTTCTTTGTCAGAAGGGATACCATTCCAAATTGAAAGGATCTACCAAGGAAGTGGTCCACCCATGGTAGGACAGAGGATCCTGAGAAGGATCACCAGGTAATCTTGCTCTTGTGATAGGATCACTAACCCCCTTTTGTTTTATGTTATGCAGCTGTCACTGTTTCACACCTCATACCGTCTCCTGATACTAAGGAAAGGCTTGCTGTTTTTAGAAGACTCGGTCCTAAAACAAGATCATTCAAGACAATCACCCAGGATTCTCAAGAGGTATTCTCAGGCTCAGTCACCATGTCAAGTAAGTATCCTGCTTTTATATAGTTAAAGATTTAAATAAATAGTTAAATAGAAATAGGATAAGGATACTTATCTTGCTTTGAATATATAGGTGCCGGAAAAGCTTCCAAGCCTGCCTCCCAGTTCAACATGGCCGACCTTGACACTGTTCGATCCAGAAAGAAGAAGGCCATTGCCAGCCCTAGTGTCTCCATCCCCAAGGCACCCACTAAAGGAAGGGGTGGCAAGAAGAGGAAAAACTCTGAGATAGAGGATCTACAAGGCCTGGCACTGATCCACCACCAGTTCCTTGAATACTTCAATGACGTGAGGATCACCAATTCTGCCTAGGTATCCTACTTATTTGAGGATCACCTGATCTTGAACTGCTTTGTCTCTTTTGCAGAAATTTGCTGAGATTGAAGACTACGTGGGGAGCGTTGAGGAGCTGGATAAGAAGATTGCTGACCTCCAACAAGTTGCAGTGCTCAAGGATCTTAAGATTGCTGATCTTGAAAAAGCCCTTCAAGACGCCAAGACTAAGACAGCTAAGATCTTGATCGACATTGACTACGAGAAGCATGATCTCATAGAAGGTGCAAAGGTCTCCGCTGCCATCACAATGTACAAGACAAAACTGAAGATGGCCCAGGAGGCTCAAGATCCTGACTTCGACAGAAGCAGCTGGGATGTTGAGGGTTGGAAGGCGAGGTTAGCTGATCTGGAAGATGATGAGGAGGCTGGGGAGGTTTTGGCGATCGAGGCTGGAAGCAGTGGAAAGGATCAGGTGAAGGATACCGAAGCTGGAGGGGATGAAGATGCAGCAAAGGTGTAGGCTGCATGATTGGGCGATGATGGACATTCCTAGACGTAGCCGGAGCCCAATTTTTTAAATTCGGTAGTAGTTTGTTTTGTGGTTGTGCTGTTTTAAAACAATGATGGTCTGTATTTGAACAATAGTTTTAGGATTAAGGATCTAGGATCCTTTGGACAATAGGTAGGATTACAAATGGTGGAGGGATCCTCTGTTTCGAGGATGAAGCCATTGTGATCCTGCCGCCTTTTGATTTCCTGCACTTGCTATAACCGCATAAACAATGGACACCCGTTGCCAACCCATGTGGACGGGCCACGTTTTGCTGGTAGAAATGTGGGTTGGCAATTTTGACAACCTTCGACGGTTAAACCTTTGTTAATAAAATAACTTTAATCTTTTTTGGCTTATCTTATGTTGTTATCCTTGTTTGTCCTTTTAATTTTCAATCGTTTTGATGTACACTTGTCTGAGTAAGGAAAGTTGAACAACTTAGATAAAAAATTTAGGATATGATCCAGGATCAAATATCCTATAGTTGAAAAATTCCAAAAGGTGGTATATTTTAAGGATCATGAGTTCAGTTGTCAAAGTATTAGGGTTATTCAAATAATCAACGAATAAAATCAAAATAGTTAAGGATCATACCTGAGGATCCAAGTTAGGATCCTAACCCTTAATACTATAACCAGGATAACCATAGGACAAACCTTAGTAAGAGGTAAGGATCAAGGATCCTTGGTTGTTTAACTTCGAAGACCTGAAATAGAACATAACTTGGGACTAAGCCATTATAAGATAAAAGTTAGTAACTGGGGACAAGCCCAAAGGATAACTGGGGACAAGCCCAAGGATAACTGGGGACAAGCCCAATGATAACTGGGGACAAGCCCAAGGATAACTGGGGACAAGCCCAAGGATCGTGTGTGAACTGGAGTATGGCCCTAACTGGCGACTATCCAAACTTAGTGGCATGAAAATGCCAAAACCTTAGCTAACGTGAAAACGTTAGAAACCTTAAGAACGGATGTATGGTACGTCTACCATTATACGTAGGATCCTAGGTATAGCCAGTACAACGGAATTATCAGCCCCTAAAACGAGTACTGGTCCCACTGCCATGAACTATACTAGGATTATCGTGCGCTACTGGCGGAACTGGGGTCAAGCCCAAATAACTGGGGTCAAACCCAAGTAACTGGTTGCTTTTGTGGATAATCATCCTTTTGCTAAGAGTACCTGAACCTTCAAAACTCAAAATCACGTGAAAGGGGGATAAAGGATGCAGGATCCTTATCCTTATGTGAGAAAGTAAGGAAATGAAATAGTTTAAGATTAGAATGTTACCAAAATGAGGATCATCTGTGCTTTAAGGATCCTTTAAGGATATTTATCATGTGAGGATCATGGATCCTTATCACATGAAGTATTTCTTCAAATGGACACCATTCCAGGCTCTAGGTAGCAAATCACCTTCCATTGTTAGCAATCGATATGCCCCCTTTCCTGCCTCAGCTTCAATCAAGTAAGGTCCTTCCCATTTTGGTGCCAACTTTCCATCAGCAGGATTGGTGGTATTCTGAAATGCTTTCCTTAGTACCATATCACCAACTTAGAATTTCCTGATCCTGACATTTTTGTTGTAGGCTCCAGCCATTCTTTGCTGATAACAGGCCATCCTTATCCTTGCCAAATCTCTAATTTCTTCTATAGTATCCAGGTCTTGAACCAAGTTCTCATCATTTTCCTCAGGATCACGAATACTTGTTCTAGCAGTTGGAACCACCATTTCTGTAGGGATCACTGATTCTGCCCCAAATACCAAAGAGAATGGAGTTTGGCCTGTAGCATTCTTAGGAGTTGTCCTATCAGCCCAAAGCACATAAGGTAGTTCTTCTGCCCATTTCCCTTTCTTGGATCCAAGCTTCTCCTTCAAATTGTTGATGATGATCTTATTGGAGGATTCTGCCTGACCATTAGCTTGTGGGTGGACTGGTGTTGATGTTATCATCTTAATCCCCCAGCTGTCACAAAAGTTAGTAGTTCTGCCCCCAATGAATTGGGAACCATTATCACATATAATTTCAGAAGGAATACCAAATCTAGTTATAATATTTCTTTTAATGAAGGATATAACTTCCTTTTCTCTGACTTGGGCAAAAGCTTCAGCCTCTATCCACTTGGAGAAGTAATCAGTCATAGCAAGCATGAACACTTTTCCACCAGGTGCCTTAGGGAGCTTACCAACTATATCCATGCCCCATCTCATGAATGGCCAAGTGGAGGATATAGGATGCAATAATTCAGCTGGTTGATGAAGGATATTGTTGTGTCTCTGACAAGGATCACACTTCTTAGCATACTCCACAACATCTCTCTTCATAGTTGGCCAATAGTATCCTGTCCTCAGGATCCTTGAGAATAATGCCCTGCCTCCAGTGTGGTTTCCACAATCTCCTTCATGGAAGTCTGAAGGGGTAAGGTCCCAAAAACCTCATAAAAAGGATTTGAGACCATACCACAAACTAGCTTTTCAACCTTTTTTAACCCTGCGCGGCCGCGCATTGGTCTTACAAAAGGAAGAAAGCAATCAGTAATTTATAGTCGCGCGCCCAAAGGAAAACATAAATCCTTGCGCCTTCTCCCATTTAAAGGATCAAAATCCTTTGTTCAAATACCTCCGCCTAAATATCCAGACTTGGATATTATTTTACCAAGACTTGGGATTTATTCGTCTGTGTCCACACAGCAATATGTCACACCAGATTACAGCAGTAATCTTCTAGAAAGAAATACAATCGTGCACCACCCAGACGGTTATAACCGTCTGGACACGTGTCATCACCACAAGCAACCCTGGAATCACAATGAAGGCATGCAATTGGAGAGTAATCTCCACTTAATCACTTTCCACGTGGCAGCCCCCCAGCCATAGATCAAACCACGATCCGTGTGCATTCACATCGGATCGAGACAACTTAACGGAAGGAAATATAACCGCTACGGCGTTAGCATCTTCCGTCATCTTTTCAATAACATGTTTTCCCTCCCAAACTCCCGGTTATAAATATGAGAACTGTTCAGGTATAAACTCATATCACACTCACTTCTCAAATACTTTCTCTTCTCCATTACCAATACTTATTCTCACACCAGAGTCGGGTCAAGGAGAGAACCTTCTTCTCCCCTTGGCGAGGCTAACGGTGTTCTCTTTTGCAGAATCACCGGAGAAGAAGTTCAGCTGCAACTGAATTAACCGAGAGAGAGCTAACCCTTTTATGCGGATTCAAACCCCCTAACTATCTCGGTTCCGACCATTTAGTTAGTGTTTCTTCATTGGCGCCCACCGATTCCTCAGTTTTCTAGTTTCTATCTCATTTCGATTCAGTTCATTCTATTTTCTGTTTTTGCACATGGCAGAAAATTCGTCATCTCACCGGCAACCTGGTCCTCGACCAAACGTCGGAAACAATTTACCAGTAGAAGGGATCGTAGAAGAGGCCTCGGACGATAATGAGGTTCAATCTAATCGAGAAAATGATCCTGTTACTCCAGGAATGTTACCAGCAGATCCTGCACAATCAATTTTACCACCAGGAGAAACTCCGATATCATGGTATGTCCGGTCCCAAGGGGCATTAAACGCAGTGTACACAAAGTTGTGTGCTCAAACTGCTCCCGTAACCCAATCCCGAAGGCCGGGATCTAGAGCTCATGCCTCTCAGCGAGAAGAATCAACTTATGATGATACAGGCAGTTACCAGAGACAACACCATGGTGAACCACATCCTCGTCGAAGACAATCGGTTCATGACAGGTTGGGTTCCCAACGGGACGCTCATACTGATGAATCCGATCAAACATATCGTGTGAGTGCAAACACCAGCGTATTCAACAGACTGCAGCCAAACTATAACAAATGCAGGCCTCGAGCGGTTTATAACCCCGAGGCAGAGCATAACTATGACTTAGTTTATCGCCCTGCTGAAGCGGCGGAAAACTCGAAGTTCATATTGGAGATAGCTCTGGCTCCATTGGAAAGGGCCAAATTACCATCTAACGTTGGGAAATTCAATGGGTTAACTGACCCTGATGATCATCTAAGAGTATTCACCAGCGCAGGGTTGGTTGGCGGTTGGACTCTTCAGCTATGGTGTCATTTGTTTGTGCAAACACTAACCGGCCCAGCGCGAATCTGGTTTGATAACCTACCAACGGGACAGATCGAGTCGTGGAAAGATCTGCGTAGAAATTTTTTAACACACTTCAGCCAACAAAGGCGATCAATGCGCGACACATCCGACGCCATGAACATCTGGCGCCGCGATAACAAGAATCTGGAGGATTTTATCACCAGATACAATAAAGAAGTGTTAGAGATTGGAGGTGTTAACAAACAACTAATCCGTGCTCAGTTCAAGTACGCGGTTAGATGTGACGACATGGTCAAGGTATTATCGGGAACAGAGGGCCTTCCCACGAGTTGGGAAAAGATAATGGCGGCGGCCAAGGTTTATGCGCAGACCGAGAAAAACCTTACTACAAACAGGCCACCACCACCACACAACAGGCCCGCAGACTTAAGCGCAACTGGTGAAAGAAGGTACAAAAAGTCATGGCGCGAGTCATCAGGAAGTCGTTCCTCTGAAGATGCCCGCGCAACAATCAACAAGCTCTCTGCACAAAGAGAGAACAAGCACGAAAATAGGGAGAGGCAGTGGACTCCCCTAACAAAGACCCCGGCGGAGGTTCTAAGTACTGAGGACCACCAATTCAAACCTCTGATTCCGATGAAGAGTAAACGTGGTCAAGACCCGACGCAATACTGCGAATATCATAAGGATAACGGGCATACCACGAACAACTGCATATCTCTGCGCACGGAAATAGAGAAGGCCCTCAAAAATGGAGAACTTACGCATTTACTCCAGAATATGCGCAAGGAGATTAAGCAGATTACCCGGGGAGAAGAAAGCTCAAGCAAACGGGCTAAAACTTAAAGGACTCTATAAGTTTTCCGCAGAAAAGACATGACTTATCAAATGCGGCGGAACTATCAGGGAGTAAGTTAAGTTCCATTTAATTATCCAAAAAACTTTGTAATGCCTCTGAGCACTATCCATGAATAAAATTACAAAGTTTCTATTATTTTTGTGTTTACAAAGTGCATGCAATTTCTTTTTAGTAAGTGCAAAAACATTATGGTAGTATAACACAAAGCTCCATGCGCGGTCAGTGATCACGTCACAAACGACCATAAACTCACACATGAGCTTCATACCAACTTTATTCGCCTTACTCAAAGCAAAAGTAATTGTAGTCATGCAAAATATTGTAAAGTCATTTAACAAAACAAATAGAAACATACTATTTTTAAGCGTACAAATACGCCCTAAAGAGTTTTAGACACAGCAGTGTCTAGAATCCTTGCGCAACAGCGCACCGACAAAACAAGGATCTACATCCTACACCAAAAAAAAATTGTTCAATACAATTTCATCCTACTCTAAATCTTCACCCTCATCCGGAAAGATTTCTTTGAGTCGCGCAACGTGATCATCCGATTGCAGCGCCACATTTATCAACTCCATCACTGGAAGTTGTAAATTATTAAACTCTGTCTTCATGGAAGCAAGCGCGGCGGCAGTATTAACGCCAAAGGTAGCCGACTTACTATCATCCCAGTTAACTTCCAAAGCGCTATTCACATGTTGGGAACATTCCGCATATCCTTGCGCGTAACCATCTCGTCGCGCAGCAACCATCAAATTAGCAACAGTTTTATCCAGATCTTCAGAGTTTAACACAGATTCGGCAACCTATGAAATCAAGCAAAGATAAGCATAAAAAAAAGCACATATATGATTTCACTACAAGAAAGAGGAAAGAAACTTACACAAGCAATCCCGCGGTCCTTCAACCAGGCCATATCATTTTTTAAGGGTTCAAGCTCGCTTTCCGCTGAAACCCGCGCCATTTCTGAATTTTCCAGCTTCTCTTCAACCTCAGTCAAACGGCGGGAGGTTTCAGTATTCTCGGAATGCGCAAGCTCCAGATCCTTCTTTAATTGTTCCTGGTCAGAAACCAAAGCAGTAAGTTCCTCTAATTCCTTATCTCTAACGGCAAGAGTAGCTAAAGCTTGTACCTCCCGTTGCTCGCTACGTTCCCTATGAGAACGCACCTCCGCCAACATAGCTTCCATATCAGCTTTCTCTTTCTTTAATTTTTCCACCTCCGCATCTTGATTCTTCAGATTTTCAACCTCAGCCTTAAGGTTATTGATGATATTGCGGAGGTTTTCCTTCTTAGCATTATCCTTCTCGCAAATTCTCCTCCAATTTTTGCGTTCCTCAGATAAAAGCGCAGCTTCAGCTTCAGCTTTTCTTTTCCAACCAACAACAGACCATTCCTCAGTCTTGCGCTCAGCTTCAAACTTAGCTTGTTCAGCCTCTAATTTAGCCTTCAACTGAGCCACATGTTTTTCATCTTTAGCAAACTTCCTTTGTGATGCTACAAAAGATGTCCGCTCTTTATGCATGCTATACCACTCACACACTATACGGTGAGTAGTAGAAACATGAGAAGCAGTTTCTGCAAGATAAGACTGATAGGTCTGTTCATAAGGCTGATTTTCCTGAAACTTAATCTCGCCAGGCGGAAGTATCCCCTGCAACCAATCTTGGCATACACGCCAATCCGAAAAGGTATCTCCCTTTTTCACATTCCAAACAGGGACATGGGGATCAGAAGCATCTTTCTCCGTATAAGTTCGGTGATAATATTCTCCCAGAGTTTCTTCTGGGTGAATTGGAGATTGCTTCTCAACACCAGCAGATGAACCTGCCTCCTCAGTGGCGGCCTTCTCAGTATGCTCAGGTATAGTTTCAGAAGGTCTAGGGGAAGAAGATTGAATTTTTTCAGCAGTTTCCTTTTCCGGTGTCGGTGGATTATCAGCATCATTTACCACACCCGGCTCAACAATCTGTTCAGTCTCTGTATTAGCACCAACAGGCTCCTCAGCCTCAATAGTTTTCTCAACACCTTCCCCAGCTATCTCTGAAGACTCTAACGGGTCTGCAGCGGCAGCACGCGGCGGAGTAGGGGGAAGTTCTTTATCAACCACAGATGATACTTCTACAGGAACAGGGGCAACAGGAACTTCTGGACAAATAAAAGTCCGTAAGAATCCTATCCACTTAAAGAAAACAAAGAAAAACAATACTTACCAGGAACAGATTCTGAAACAAAAGCATCAAGGTTTCCTTTTCTGGTAATTTTCTTCCTCTGCACTTTCTTGGGAGGTTGACCCTCCGCATCAGCGTCAGCTTGCTTTCTTTTAACAACCTTCCTATGAACCAAATGTTCGGGACTGGAATCCAGATCGATAGGTTCATTCGGGTTAGAAAGAGGAATATCAGCAGAATCCTTCGGTTCAGGCTTTGGTTCCCGCATAGTCACTACAGGAGTAAGACCCTCCAAAGAGTCAGAAACCACCACATAATCACACCTGAAGACAGAAGAACGGCGCGTACCTTTCTTCTCTCCAACATTTTTCGCCTTCAAAGGTTGAGTCTTAATAGTCTCACTTCTCTTCGGCGCGGAAGTGGATGTAGTTGCGCGTTTTTTCTTTTCAGGGCCTACGCCCAAATTCAACAACGCACCTACGAAAAGCGCAAGACAAAACATTACTCAAAGCAAAAGAATGACGGAAAATTTTCTTAAGAACAAGGAATGGGGAAAAGTTTTCAAACAAAGCAATGATTGCACAGAGGAGGTTACCTAAACGATTATATACCTATCGCAATAAATAGCATCGGTAACCGTCACAGCACTGTTCTGGGTATCACAGTTCCCCAAGCAACAGAAAAAGAAGATGTCAAAACATACACGCGTTTACACGCGCGCGTGTACAACACAGACAGTAAAAAACAACTGACAAATGACAGGTTGTCAAAATCAATTTACTGCACTAAGCTTCAAGTCAAAGATTTTTTTTTTATATAAAAAATCTTTACAAACTCAGCAAATTCAAAGTCTTCTCATAGAAGCTTTCTTATCTTTTCGCGCCCAAAAACATTTCTCTCTCATAAGTCCAGTGCTCCACTTATTTGCATAAGTACAACACTAGACTGGGGGGACTTGAAGGGGTAAGGTCCCAAAAACCTCATAAAAAGGATTTGAGACCATACCACAAACTAGCTTTTCAACCTTTTTTAACCATGCGCGGCCGCGCATTGGTCTTACAAAAGGAAGAAAGCAATCAGTAATTTATAGTCGCGCGCCCAAAGGAAAAAATAAATCCTTGCGCCTTCTCCCATTTAAAGGATCAAAATCCTTTGTTCAAATACCTCCGCCTAAATATCCAGACTTGGATATTATTTTACCAAGACTTGGGATTTATTCGTCTGTGTCCACACAGCAATATGTCACACCAGATTACAGCAGTAATCTTCTAGAAAGAAATACAATCGTGCACCACCCAGACGGTTATAACCGTCTGGACACGTGTCATCACCACAAGCAACCCTGGAATCACAATGAAGGCATGCAATTGGAGAGTAATCTCCACTTAATCACTTTCCACGTGGCAGCCCCCCAGCCATAGATCAAACCACGATCCGTGTGCATTCACATCGGATCGAGATAACTTAACGGAAGGAAATATAACCGCTACGGCGTTAGCATCTTCCGTCATCTTTTCAATAACAGGTTTTCCCTCCCAAACTCCCGGTTATAAATATGAGAACTGTTCAGGTATAAACTCAGATCACACTCACTTCTCAAATACTTTCTCTTCTCCATTACCAATACTTATTCTCACACCGGAGTCGGGTCAAGGAGAGAACCTTCTTCTCCCCTTGGCGAGGCTAACGGTGTTCTCTTTTGCAGAATCACCGGAGAAGAAGTTCAGCTGCAACTGAATTAACCGAGAGAGAGCTAACCCTTTTATGCGGATTCAAACCCCCTAACTATCTCGATTCCGACCATTTAGTTAGTGTTTCTTCAAAGTCTTTTAAAACTTCTTGGATTTCAGGATCCTCAATGCATCTTAAATATGGTCCTGCAAGAGATTGTTTATACAACATATTATTTAAAATTGTGAATTGAGATACCTTAATTTTGAAAGCCCTAGGGTTTTCTCCTGTAGGAATTTCTCCATGTTGTATGTATCTCATGATTGGGAGTATCCATGATCCTGAATGAGATTGGGTATTATCACTAGGGGTGATTGCAGAATCTTCTCCTATCTCCATAGCCACATGATCCTCGATAGCCGGGGTCAGGATATGGATAATAGGGATCTTGATATCCTCCGGGATCTTCAAGGATGATCCTAAATTGGCTAATGCATCTGCCTCTGCATTCTCTTCACTTGGTACCTGTGTCAAACTAAAGGATACAAAAGAGAGTGCCAATTCTCTGACTATCTCCAAATATTTGATTAGCTTTTCACCTTTAACAGCATAGGATCCATTAAAGTGATTAGGGATTAACAAAGAATCTACATGTACCTCAAGATACCTGATCCTTATATGCTTAGCAATTTGCAAGCCAGCTATCAAGGCTTCATATTCAGCCTCATTGTTAGTGGTTTGGAACTCACAAGCTATAGAGTGGGGTATTATGTCCCCCTGTGGCGATTTTAGTAGTATTCCAAGCCTTGTTCCTTTGATATTTGAGGATCCATCAGTATAGAGTATCCAAGGATCCTTGGTCTCCTCTAGCTGCTGAACTTCTAACTCAGCTTCCTTTTGCAAATCACTACTGAAATCTGCCACAAATTCGGCTAATGCTTGGGATTTAATGGCTGTCCTGGGTTCATATCTTATATCATATGCACTAAGCTTCACTGCCCACTTAGCCATTCTTCCTGACATTTCAGGTTTCCTGAGGACATTCTTAATTGGAAAATTAGTTTTGACGATAATAGCATGAGTTTCAAAATAATGTCTCAATTTAGTAGATGTCATAATTAATGCGAGGATAAGTTTTTCTAAGTGTGAATACCTGGATTCAGCATCAAGTAAACTCTTACTTACATAATAGACAGGATGTTGTGTACCTTCGTGATCCTTAACAAGGACGACACTTACTGCTTTTGAGGATACCACGAGATTTAAGGATAACACATCTCCTTTTTCTGGTTTCATCAAAGCCGGGGCCGAGGATAGGTAATCCTTAAGAGCTCTTAAGGCACTTTCATGCTTCTCAGTCCACTCGAATTTCTTGTTCTTCCTTAGGATATCATAGAATTCCTTGCACTTCTCTGAGGATTTGGATATGAATCTGTTTAAAGCTGCAATCCTGCCTGTTAACCTCTGAACATCCTTAGCATTGGCAGGGGACTTGATGTTCACTATAGCTTTGATTTGTTCTGGACTAGCTTCAATGCCTCTCTTTGTCACCATATATCCTAAGAATTTACCTGCTTTAACACCAAAGTGACATTTTGAAGGATTAAGTTTCATGTTATATTTGTCAAGGATATTGAATGCTTCCTCCAAGTCTCTTAGGTGATCCTCAGCCTTTTTTGATTTTACCACCATATCGTCTATGTAAACCTCCATAGTTTGTCCAATCTGATCCTTGAACATCATATTCACTAGCCTTTGATAAGTTACACCAGCATTTCTTAGTCCAAATGGCATAGCAATATAACAGTATATACCAGTTGGAGTCATAAAGGCTGTATCCTCTTGATCGGATGGTTCCATCTGAATTTGTTGAAATCCAGATGAAGCATCCATAAAAGTTAACAGTTCATGACCCGCAGTTGCATCCACCATGGAGTCAATGTGGGGTAATGGGAAAGGATCCTTGGGACATGCCTTATTTAAATCAGTGAAATCGACACATACCCTCCACTTTCCGTTTTTCTTTTGAACAACAACCACATTGGCCAACCATCTTGGATACTTGACCTCTCTAATCATACCTGCTCGGAGTAATTTCTCTACCTCCTCCTGGATAATAGCATTTCTTTCGGGTGCAAATTTCCTCCTCTTTTGATGGATTGGTTTGAAGGACCTATCAATGCCAAGTTTGTGAGTGATTATATCTTTAGATATACCTGTCATGTCTTCGTGTTTCCATGCAAAGGTAGTCTTTCTCCTTTTGAGGAAGGATATGAGGTCTTCCTTTATTTCGCCAAGGATCCCTGATCCTATATAAACTTTAGATTCAGGATCATCAGGATCCATAAGGATTTCTACTACATCCTGTTCTCTTGCCTCCAAGACATCCCTTGGAGGACGCTTTAATTGCTATTGCAACCTTGATTTTGATGCTGGTTTCATTGATGAGGTGTAGCAGTTCTTAGCCTCTTGCTGATCACTATCAATCTTCACTATTCCCCAAGGACTAGGAAGCTTCACACATTGATGATAAGTGGATGGGACTGCCTTCATGTCATGTATCCAAGGCCTGCCAAGGATAACATTACAACAAGATAAACAGTCAATAACACAAAACTTTTGGTAAGAATGTAGGCCTTCGATATAGATCGGGAGTTTAATGTCCCCCAGAGTATTCTTAGTCTCGCCACTGAATCCCACGAGCACAGAGGATCTTGGTATGATATCGGATTCAGGAATATTCATCTTCTTGAGGACATCAAGCTGGATAATGTTCACAGAGCTTCCTCCGTCTATAAGGATCCTGCGAACAAAATGGTTAGAAATAAAAAGAGTGATAACCAAACCATCATGATGAGGATCCTGAATGTCAACACGATCATCCTCATCAAAAGTTATAACTTTTCCTTCGGAGACACTGGATGTTCGAATGGGTCTATCTCCATTATCCATCTTGGTTTCCTTTGCATGTCTTTTAGCTGCAGAGAAGGATGTTCCACAAATGTCTGATCCTCCAGAAATAAAGTTTATAATTTGTGCATCTGCTGGAGGGGCTGGAGCTTTCTCTGGGATCCTTTCAGGATCCTGAGTCCTTGACTTCTTTCTCCCCAATAATTCTTTCAAGTGCCCCTTGCTCAACAAGTATCCAATTTCTTTTCTCAGTGCGATGCATTCTTCTGTGAGATGCCCAAAATCTTCATGATATGTGCACCACTTTGACTTGTCTTTAGTTGCAGCTGGTCTGTCATTTTTCCTGGGCCATCTAGCTTTATCACCTAAATTATGCATCGCAAGGATTAGTTCATTGTTATCAACAGAAAAGCAATATTCGGAAATTGGAGGATAATCCTCATCATCCTCTTCTTGTTCAACAACATGCACATTCTGGTTATCAGATTTGTTATAGGATCTGAACTTGTTGTTCTTGAATGAGGATCCTTGCTTCTCTTGCTTTGAGGATCCTGCTAACCTCTCTTGGATCCTTTTGTCATCCTCTAGCCGGATGAACCTAAGGGCCCGGGTTCTTACCTCGTCTAGATTCCTGCATGGTGTCATAACAAGATCATCATAGAATAATGAATCCCTAAGCAATCCCATTTTAAAGGCTTCAACAGCCGTAGCTATATCCAGGTTAGGGATATCTAAGGATTCTTTACTAAATTTAGTGATATAATCCCTTAATGATTCATTATGACCTTGGGTTAAACGCTCAAATTTTCTACTACAAGAAAACTGGTTGTTAAATAGGTTATCTAGATTAGCAAACGAGGTAATAGAGTAAGGGGGAAGACTTAGCAGCCATTTAAGAGCCGATCCAGTAAGAGTGGATCCAAATCCCTTGCACAGACATGCTTCCTTTAACCTTTCTGGGATGGGATTAATCTCCATCCTTCCATGTACTGTGCTATGTGTTCTTCAGGATCTGTTGAACCATCATACTGTTTTGGTCAAAAATTACCTAAGCAATTTAGTGATCAAATTAGTTAAGTGAGGTAGTGTGCTAGAAATATGTGTGAAAAATGTGTTAACAAAATTAGATATGAAAACAGTTTCAGGATACGGCTCAGGATATAGAGCTGTATCTGTGATCAAACAATGAGCAAAAATGTAAAGGTGGACACGTGATATACGAGGAAAGCCCTTGATCAATCTAGATCACCGGCATAAAACCTCGGGAGCTGACAATCGCAGCTGCCTTGTTCTTCTATTGCTTCCAATATCAGGATACAGTGCAGGATGTGGTGCGGATCGACTATGTGTTACAATGAAATTTGAATACAAGTGTGGTGTTTGCAATGAGCTAGAGAGTGAAAGTGTTCGAGAGTGTCAGTGTAAATTGTGTGCCTTAAACTGATCCGCCCCCATCTATTTATAGTAAAGATAATGTAACAAACTATCCTAAACTTCCGGGATCCAGCGAATATTCCCACTCGAACGTTGAGGACCAAGTCTTTCGGGTTCAATGGATCCAGCGAATATTCCCACTCGAACGTTGGTGCTTCTTAGGAATGAAGCACCAATAGCCCCACGGTGGGCGCCAAACTGTTTTGGTCAAAAAATCTAACGAGGATAATGCAACCAAACTCTTAGTTACGGGGTATGATGCTTTAAATGTAGAACAATGATAAGGATCACTTCAAGGTAAATTGCACAAACGACACAAGGATTTATACGGGGAAAAAGCCCTTGATCAAGAGTTGATCTCCGGCACAAAAAACCCCGGGTGATGGAAACTACCGATCACCAAGCTCAAATAAATCAATAAATGTTTACAACTTCGGATAGTAACGAGCTAGGTACAAGGATCACTATTGTGAGATGTGTAAAAGTGAGTGAAAACTAATAAGTGTTCGTCGAGAGCTTCAAGAATGCGATTGTATGAGACTGTGTGTAGCTGAAAATGGCTAAGTGTTCTAATTCTAGCTCGTTACCCCTTTAAAAATAGAAGTTAGCTACAATAACAAACTATCCGACTTTTGTGCCAAGCTCCCACGTTCTCCACAACGTCCATTTCCAGTCAAACGTGTGCGAAATACCCGTGGAATATTCCATAGTAACGTTGCCAAGACCAAGTCAAGCTTGTTACTCCTGCGAAGTAATACAAAACACAAACAAACAATCGTCAGTATGAGGATCCTTAAAGTGATCCATGATCCTGATCCTGAAGCTCTTCTGAGGATCACTATCTGTCACAGAAGTAAGGATCATTAATTAGGATAACGAATAAGGATCACTAATTGTTAGAAATTCCTCCCCTAACAATTGCCCCCAAAATATAAAGAGTGAAATGTTAAATAAACGAATTATATTTTCCTGATCTTATCCGCAACTAACTATCGTAAATATAGCCGTTATTGTAGAACTATCCATTGCAACCATGACGTCATAGAAGTGACAACCCTGCACAATCATGATTATAAATAGGAGATAGAGATAGGATCAAATGCATTTAAAATTTCAGAGAGACTCCCTTTATAACTGCATTCCGAAGATAAACAGGTATTCTCTCTTCATCTTCTTCCTTCTCTTGCTCTGTTTTCCGTTTCTTTTCACCATTCTATCAAAGATGTTGCTCCGGAATTCCCCAGCTAAGGATCACCCGAAAAACAGCCCACCGAAAAGCCAGGGGATCATCGACGATTCCATAAAAGAACGCTGTTGTTTCAATGATGCACAGATTGATAGGATCCGCCACTGCTTCCCGGCGAACACCGAGTTCAGACCTTTTGATCCCAATGCCCTGAGTGATCATATTTCCGACAAGTGGGTTGCTTTTCCTGTCACTCCGTTCACCATAGGCTATACATATCCTTTTCCAGCCTTCACCCAATCTTTTTTTTCCCTAACCGGCATCTCTTATATCCAAGCCATGCTGATGATTTGGAGGGTTTTGTATACCCTTGAAAGGATCATCGAGCAGGAAGGGATAGACCTAGGAATGTCAGAGCTGGGAGAGCTGTATGATCTTACTACCTTTGGTTCTCATCGTTATTTGTTTAAACGTAAGTCTGGTGAGGAACACCCGATCTTCAAAGCCACCAAGAACGATGCTAATTGGAAGCGGCGTTTCTTTTTCATCAAGAGAGATTCTATTGAGGATGGAAAGGATCTACCCAAGAAATGGGCTACCCATGGTAGGGTGGAGGATCCTGAGAAGGATCACCAGAAACTTTCTTTTGATGTAAGGATCACTTATATTTTTGCTTTCTTGTTATGCAGCTATCACCGTCTCACACCTCAGATTGTCTCCTGCTGCTAAAGAGAGACTCATCGCTTTCAAGAAACTTGATCCTGAAGCAAGAACTTTCAAGACAACAACCCAAGATTCTCAGGAGGTATCCTCAGGCTCTGTCACGATGTCAAGTAAGTATCTTTGTTTAAAATTTAAATAAATAGTGAAATATAAGTTAAGTGAAGATACTTATCTTATTTTGGTTGTGTAGGTGCTGGAAAATCCACCAAGCCTGCTTCTCAATTCGACACGGCTGACCTTGATTATGTTAGACCCAGGAAGAAAAGGTCCACTACTAGTCCTAGCATCTCCATTCCCAAGGCACCCACTAAAGGAAGGGGTGGCAAAAAGAGAAAGACCTCCGAGGCTGAGGATTTGCAGGGTCTGCCTCTGATCCGTCACCAATTCCTCGAGTACTTCAATGATGTAAGGATCACTGTATCTGCCTGTATATCCTGCTGGCATATCCTGCTGACATATCCTGCTGATTTGAGGATCACTTGGTCCTGACCTTATCTTTTATCTCTTTTGCAGAAATTCGCTGAGATTGAGGACTATGTGGGGAACGTCGAGGAGCAGGACAAGAAGATTGCTGACCTTCAGAAGGAACTCCAAGATGCCAAGACTAAGACGGCTAAACTCCTGATTGACCTTGACTATGAAAAGCATGATCTCATAGAAGGTGCAAAGGTCTCTGCTGCCATCACAATGTATCAGACAAAACTGAAGATGGCCCAGGAAGCTCAAGATCCTAACTTTGACAAAAGCAGCTGGGATGTTGAGGGCTGGAAAGCAAGGTTGGCTGATCTTGAAGATGATGAGGAGACCGAGGAAGTTTTGGCGATTGAGGCTGGAGGCAAGGGTGAAGGTGGTGAAGCAAGTGGAGCCGGAGGTGGTGATGCAGGGAAGGTTTAGGATGCATGATTGGGCGATGATGGAAACTTCTAGATATAGCCGGAGTCCAATTTTTTTTTTTAGTTTGATGGTTGTTTTATTTGAACAATTTGATGGTTTGTACTGAACAATAGTTTTTAGGATTAAGGATCATGTATGATCCTTTGGACAATAGGCAGGATTGCAAATGGTGGAGGGATCCTCTGTTTGGGGGATGAAGCCATTGTGATCCTGCTGCCTTTATATTCCTGCACTACTTTTGAACTTATTATCATGGACACCCTTTATCTACCCCAGCGGACGGGCCACGTTTTGCTGGTAGATGCTCGGGGTAGGTAATTTTGACAACCTTTTAAGAGTTAGTCTTTTGTTAATAAATAAAATCTTAGCCTTTTGTCGCTTATCTTGTGTTGTTATCCTTTTGTTTCTTTAATTCTCCTTTGTTTTGATGCACATTTATTGAATAAACAATTTTGAATAAGTCAGATTGAAAATGTTTAGGACATGATCCACGATCAAATATCCTATAGTTAAAGAATCCCAAAAAGCAATATATTTTAAGGATCACAAGTCTAGTTGTCAAATTTTAAGGGTTATTCAAATAAATAATGAATAGAAATAAAAATAGTTAAGGATCATACATGAGGATCCAAGTTAGGATCCTAACCATAATAAGGATAACTATAAGATAAACCTTAGAGAGAAGTAAGGATCAAGGATCCCTAGTTGCTTATCTTCAAGGACCTGAAATAGATCATAACTTGGGACTAAGCCAATATAAGATAAGAGTTAGCAACTGGGGACAAGCCCAAGGATAACTGGGGACAAGCCCAAGGATAACTGGGGACAAGCCCAAGGATCGTATGTAAACTGGAGTATGGCCCTAACTGGCGACTATCCAAACTTACTGACACGAAAATGTCAAAACCTTAGCTAACGTGAAAACGTTAGAAACCTTAGGAACGGATGTATGGTACGTCTACCATTATACGTAGGATCCTAGGTATAGCCAGTACAATGGAATTATCAGCCCCTAAAGTGAGTACTGGTCCCACTTCCTTGAACTATACCAGGATCATCATGCGCTACAGGCGGAACTGGGGTCAAGCCCAAATAACTGGGGTTAAACCCAAAGGACGGATTGCTTCTGCAGATAACCAATACTTTGCTAAGGATTCCTGAACTTTCAAAACTTAAAATCACGTGAGAGATGGATAAAGGATACATGACCCTTATCCTTATATGAGAAAATAAAGAAATGAAATAGTTCAAGATTAGGATATTACCAAAGTAAGGATCATCGATACTTTAAGGATCCTTTAAGGATATCCCTAACGTAAGGATCATCTGTGCTATGAGGATCCTGCTCACATGAAATACTTCTTCAAGCGGACAGCATTCCAAGCTCTTGGTAGCAAATCACCTTCCATGGTTAGCAATCTATATGCCCCCTTTCCTGCTTCAGCTTCAATCAAATAAGGGCCTTCCCATTTTGGAGCCAATTTTCCATCAGCAGGATTGGTGGTATTCTGAAATGCTTTCCTTAATACCATATCTCCAACTTGAAACTTCCTGATCCTGACATTTTTGTTGTAAGCACCAGCCATTCTTTGTTGATAACTGGCCATCCTTATCCTAGCCATATCCCTGATTTCTTCAATAGTATCCAGGTCTTGAGCCAAGTTCTCATCATTTTCTTCAGGATCACGAGTACTTGTTCTAGCAGTTGGAACCACCATTTCTGTTGGGATCACTGATTCTGCCCCAAATACCAAAGAGAATGGCGTTTGACCAGTAGCATTCTTAGGGGTTGTCCTATCAGCCCAAAGCACATAAGGTAGTTCTTCTGCCCATTTCCCTTTCTTGGATCCAAGCTTCTTCTTCAAATTATTGATGATGATCTTGTTGGATGATTCTGATTGACCATTAGCTTGTGGGTGGACTGGTGTTGATGTTATCATCTTAATCCCCCAACTGTCACAAAAGTTAGTGGTTCTGCCCCCAATAAATTGGGAACCATTATCACGTATAATTTCAGAAGGAATTCCAAATCTAGTTATAATATTTCTTTTAATGAAGGATATAACTTCCTTTTCTCTGACTTGGGCAAAAGCTTCAGCCTCTATCCACTTGGAGAAGTAATCAGTCATAGCAAGCATGAATACTTTTCCACCAGGTGCCTTAGGGAGCTTACCAACTATATCCATACCCCATCTCATAAATGGCCAAGAGGAGTATATAGGATGTAATAATTCAGCTGGTTGATGAAGGATATTGCTGTGTCTCTGACAAGGATCACATCTCTTAGCATACTCCACAGCATCTCTTTTCATGGTTGGCCAGTAGTATCCTGTCCTCAAGATCCTTGAGAATAATGCCCTGCCCCCAGTGTGGTTTCCACAATCTCCTTCATGGAAGTCTTTTAAAACTTCTTGGATTTCAGGACCCTCAATGCATCTCAAGTATGGTCCTGCAAGAGATCGTCTATACAATATATTATTTAAAATTGTGAATTGAGATACCTTAATTTTGAAAGCCCTAGGGTTTTCTCCTGTAGGAATCTCTCCATGTTATAAGTATCTCATGATTGGTGAGATCCATGATCCTGATCCTGAATGGGATTGCGTATCCTCACTAGGGATAATTGCAGAATCATTTCCTATCTCCATAGCCACATGATCCTCGATAGCCGGGGTCAGGATATGGATAATGGGGATCTTGATATCCTCAGGGATCTTCAAAGATGATCCTAAGTTAGCCAATGCATCAGCTTCTGTATTTTCTTCCCTTGGTACCTGTGTCAAACTAAAGGAAACAAAAGAGAGTGCCAAATTTTTGACTATCTCTAAATATTTGGTTAGCTTTTCACCTTTGACAGCATAGGATCCATTAAAGTGGTTTGTAATTAACAATGAATCTACATGTACCTCAAGATACCTGATCCCCATATGCTTCATATTCAGCCTCATTGTTAGTGGTTTGGAACTCACAAGCTATAGAGTGGGGTATTATGTCCCCCTGTGGCGATTTTAGTAGTATTCCAAGCCCTGTGCCTTTGACATTTGAGGATCCATCAGTATAGAGTATCCAAGGATCCTTGGTCTCCTCTAGCTGCTGGACTTCTAACTCAGCTTCTTTTTTGTAAATCACTACTGAAATCAGCCACAAAGTCAGCTAATGCTTGGGATTTGATGGCTGTCCTAGGCTCATATCTTATATCATATGCACTTAGCTTCACTGCCCACTTAGCCATCCTTCCTGACATCTCTGGTTTCCTGAGGACATTCTTAATTGGGAAATTAGTTTTAACAACAATAACATGAGTTTCAAAATAATGTCTCAACTTAGTGGATGCCATAATTAATGCAAGAATAAGCTTTTCAAGGTGTGAATACCTGGATTCGGCATCAAGTAAACTTTTACTTACATAATAGACAGGATGTTGTGTACCTTCGTGATCCTTAACAAGGACCGCACTTACTGCTTTTGAGGATACTGCAAGATATAAGGATAGCACATCGCCTTTTTCTGGTTTCATCAAGGCCGGGGCTGAGGATAGGTAATCCTTGAGAGCTCTTAAGGAATTTTCATGCTTCTCCGTCCACTCAAATTTCTTGTTCTTCCTTAGGATATCATAGAATTCTTTGCACTTCTCTGAGGATTTGGATATGAATCTGTTCAAAGCTGCTATCCTGCCTGTTAGCCTTTGAACATCCTTAGCATTGGTCGAAGATTTGATGTTCACTATAGCTTTGATTTGTTCTGGGCTAGCTTCAATGCCTCTCTTTGTTACCATATATCCTAAGAATTTACCTGCTTTAACACCAAAGTGGCATTTTGAATGATTAAGTTTCATGTTATATTTGTCAAGGACATCGAATGCTTCCTCCAAGTCCCTTAGGTGATCCTCAGCTTTTATGGATTTTACCACCATATCATCTATGTAAACCTCCATAGTTTGTCCAATCTGATCCTTGAACATCATATTCACCAGCCTTTGATATGTTGCACCTGCATTTCTTAGTCCGAACGGCATAGCAATATAGCAGTATATACCAGTTGGAGTCATGAATGCTGTATCCTCTTGATCGGATGGTTCCATTTGGATTTGTTGAAATCCAGATGAAGCATCCATAAAAGTTAACAGTTCATGACCCGCAGTTGCATCCACCATGGAGTCAATGTGGGGTAATGGGAAAGGATCCTTGGGACATGCCTTATTTAAATCGGTAAAATCGACACATACCCTCCACTTTCCGTTTTTCTTTTGAACAACAACCACATTAGCCAACCATCTTGGATACTTGACCTCTCTAATCATACCTGCCGGAGCAATTTCTCTACCTCTTCTTGGATAATGGCATTTCTTTCCGGTGCAAACTTTCTTCTCCTTTGATGGATTGGTTTGAAGGACTTATCAATGCCAAGTTTGTGAGTGATTACATCTTTAGATATACCAGTCATGTCTTCGTGTTTCCATGCAAAGGTAGTCTTTCTCCTTTTGAGGAAGGATATAAGGTCTTCCTTCATATCGCCAAGGATCCCTGATCCGATATAGATTTTGGATTCAGGATCATCAGGATCCATGAGGACTTCTACCACATCCTGCTCTCTTGCCTCCAAGACATCCCTTAGAGGATACTTTGATTGCTATTGCTCCCTTGACTTCGAGGCTGGTTTCATCGACGAAGTATAGCAATTCTTAGCCTCCTGCTGATCACTATCAATCTTCACTATTCCCCAAGGACTAGGGAGCTTCACACATTGATGGTAGGTAGATGGGACTGCCTTCATATCGTGTATCCAGGGCCTGCCAAGGATAACATTACAACAAGATAAACAGTCAATAACACAAATTTTTTTATATGAGTGTAGGCCTTCGATGTATATTGGGAGTTTAATGTCCCCCAAGGTATTCTTAGTTTCGCCACTAAATCCCACGAGCACGGAGGATCTTGGTATGATATCTGATTCAGGGATACCCATCTTCTTTAGAACATCAAGCTGGATAATGTTCACTGAACTTCCTCCGTCTATAAGGATCCTGCGGACAAAATGGTTATAAATGAAAAGAGTAATAACTAAACCATCATGATGAGGATCCTGGATATCAACACGATCATCCTCATCAAAGGTTATGACTTTTCCTTCGGAGACACTTGATGTTCGAACGGGTCTTTCTCCATTATCCATTTTAGTTTCCTTTACATGCCTTTTAGCTGCTGAGAAGGATGTGCCACAAATGTCTGATCCTCCAGAAATAAAGTTTATTACTTGTGCATCTGCTGGAGGGGCTGGAGCCTTCTCAGGGATCCTTTCAGAATCCTGAGTCCTTGACTTTTTTCTTCCCAACAATTCTTTTAGATGCCCCTTGCTCAACAAGTATCCAATTTCCTTTCTCAGTGCAATGCATTCTTCTGTGAGATGCCCAAAATCTTCATGGTATGCACACCACTTTGATTTATCCTTAGTTGCAGCTGGCCTATCATTTTTTCTGGGCCATCTAGCTTTATCACCTAGATTCTGCATCGCAAGGATTAGTTCATTGTTATCAACAGAAAAACAATATTCAGAAATTGGAGGATAATCCTCATCATCCTCTTCTTGATCAACAGCATGCACGTTCTGGTTATCAGATCTGTTGTAGGATCTGAACTTGTTGTTCCTGAATGAGGATCCTTGCTTATCTTGCTTTGAGGATCCTGCTAACCTCTCCTGGATCCTCTTGTCATCCTCTAGCCGAATGAACCTAAGTGCCCGGGTTCTTACCTCATCTAAGTTCCTGCATGGTGTCATAACAAGATCATCATAGAACGACGAATCCCTAAGCAATCCCATTTTAAAGGCCTCAACAGCCGTGGCTATATCCAAGTTGGGAATGTCTAAGGATTCTTTACTGAATTTGGTAATGTAATCCCTTAATGATTCATTATGACCCTGGGTTATCCTATATAGATCACTAGTTAATCGTTCAAATTTCCTACTGCATGAGAATTGGCTATTAAACAAATTAACTAGATTAGCAAATGAAGTAATAGAGTAAGGAGGAAGACTTAGCAGCCATTTGAGAGCTGATCCAGTAAGAGTGGATCCGAATCCTTTGCACAGGCATGCTTCCTTTAACCTTTCTGGAATTAGATTGATCTCCATCCTCTCCCTGTATTGTGCTATGTGTTCTTCAGGATCCGTCGAACCATCATACAGCTTCATAGTTGGAACATGGAACCTCTTGGGTATCTCAGCATCATAGATCGGTGGTGCAAAACGAGATATCCTGTGGCTCCCATCTGCAATCTTTGGGATAGGTTTGACCACTCCTGGAACACTTGATATCATATCCTTAAAACTTTTGCAATTCTCTGGCCATGGCATGATTGATACCTGGATCCTGCATAAGGCCATGGTTAGTAGCATAGGAATTATTAAAAGTGTTACCTCCCATTGGATTCAAATTAGGAAGAATGGATGTTAATCCATATTGTTGGGGCTCTGGAATGATCGAAGGACCAGTAGAAGCATTGGTCTGCATTGGAATAAAATCTCCCTGATGGACATCTGAATTTCCTGTTTGCAAACTCCTCAAGGATCCTGGCGTCTGGAAGGGTCCCTGAAACTGGGATGATCCTGGAACAAGGGAGGATCCTTGAACCTGGGATGATCCTGGAACAAAGGAAGATCCTTGAACCTGGAATGATCCTGGAACAAAGGAGGATCCTTGAACCTGGGATGATCCTGGAACAAAGGAGGATCCTTGAACCTGGGATGATCCTGGAACAAAGGAGGATCCTTGAACCTGGGATGATCCTGGAACAAAGGAGGATCCTTGAACCTGGGATGATCCTGGAACAAGGGAGAATCCTTGAATCTGCTGCGCTCCTGAGTAACCTCCTGAATTCATGAAGGATCCTATATACTGAGGATAGGATCCTGCTGGCTGGAAATAGGAACCCGATGCCTGAGTCACTGTTGTTGTTCCGTAGTGCACTCCTTTTGGTCCACCCACATATTGAACATCTGGAACCACTGATGGCTGAGAAGTAATCACCGGAGTATCAAAATTCAAAGATTTGGGCACCAGTGGGGAATGATCCTCTGCCGTTTTCTTTTGTTTCTTGAGATCTCCGATTTCTTTGAGAATTCTTTCATTGGTCTTATCCTATTGCTGTATATGATCCTTCATCTGCAAAATCAAAGTAAACATGTCACTAGTAGTGGGAGTGTAAGAAGCAGAAGAAGTTGGAGGTTTGGAGAAAATTGGAGTTGGTTTCTTCTCGGCATTTTTCTGAGGTCCAGAAGGTGGTGGAGGCAAAGGTGGAATGCCCTGAGATGAATTGACCGCAGTCATTGCAGTAGAGGTATTCTTCAATGATGAAGCCATGTATTTGTATGCAATGAACCGGAACGACCACCAACAGAAAAACTTCTTAGGAATGAAGCACCAATAGCCCCACGGTGGGCGCCAAACTGTTTTGGTCAAAAAATCTAACGAGGATAATGCAACCAAACTCTTAGTTACGGGGTATGATGCTTTAAATGTAGAACAATGATAAGGATCACTTCAAGGTAAATTGCACAAACGACACAAGGATTTATACGGGGAAAAAGCCCTTGATCAAGAGTTGATCTCCAGCACAAAAAACCCCGGGTGATGGAAACTACCGATCACCAAGCTCAAATAAATCAATAAATGTTTACAACTTCGGATAGTAACGAGCTAGGTACAAGGATCACTATTGTGAGATGTGTAAAAGTGAGTGAAAACTAATAAGTGTTCGTCGAGAGCTTCAAGAATGCGATTGTATGAGACTGTGTGTAGCTGAAAATGGCTAAGTGTTCTAATTCTAGCTCGTCACCCCTTTAAAAATAGAAGTTAGCTACAATAACAAACTATCCGACTTTTGTGCCAAGCTCCCACGTTCTCCACAACGTCCATTTCCAGTCAAACGTGTGCGAAATACCCGTGGAATATTCCATAGTAACGTTGCCAAGACCAAGTCAAGCTTGTTACTCCTGCGAAGTAATACAAAACACAAACAAACAATCGTCAGTATGAGGATCCTTAAAGTGATCCATGATCCTGATCCTGAAGCTCTTCTGAGGATCACTATCTGTCACAGAAGTAAGGATCATTAATTAGGATAACGAATAAGGATCACTAATTGTTAGAAATTCCTCCCCTAACAGCAGACATTGCAGCTTTAAGAGCCTCCGGCGCTTTCCCTGAGAATACAGTCTTCAGACCATTCGATCGGTCAATCCGATCGGATGTTTCTTCCACTGAATGGGTTTGTTTTCCAGCATATCCTTTTTCGCTAGGTCTTCGATACCCTTTTCCTGAATTCATGATGCAATTCTTTCGAACCACCGGCATCTCTTTTGCTCAAACCATGCCCATGGTTTGGAGAGTACTAATTGTACTTAACCAAATCAAAAACCTCCATTGTTCCGACCTCCGCATCGAGGATTTGCCTATTGCTTATCGCCTCCGATCCCATGGCTCTAGCCGGTTCTTGCTTTTCTCGACCTCCAGCAAACCCCTAATTCTCAAAGCCACCAAAAACGAAGACGGACGGCAACACAAATTTTTCTTTGTCAAACGAGACTCCATTGCTGAGGGTGCCAACCTTCCGGTGGAGTGGTTAACCACCGGTAGGGTCATAAATACTCTCATAGACCATTTAATTCTTATCTTCTATTAATATCCTTCTTTTCGATCTTTATGCAGTGAACTTCAAGGAAGTCGCTCCCCCTACCGCCGAGTCAGAAGAAAGAAACAATACTGTTTACCAGTTACCTGCAATAGACAGGACTTTCACCACACACGTCCCGAGTTCCAGTCAATACTCGTCATCCGAAATGTCTGGTAAGGATTACTTTCAAAATAATTAGTCAAGACAGTAAAATAATAAAATGAAGAGTAAAACTTTTCCCTTTATGCAGCACCGGCCAAGATCCCTGAAGTCTTTGACCTCGACGAATTGGACAATTATTCTGATCAGATCCAGGTCAAGAAAGAACCTAGCCCCAAGACCACAGCCACATCCAAACCCAGCAGCTCCAAAGCCATCATTATCCCCAAACCTTCACCGGCTACCAAGCCCCGGAGTTCAAGTTCCCGCAAAAGGAAAGAGCCTGATTCCCCTGTCATCTCTGACATATTTCCTTATGAGAAACACGGGTTCATTGAAGCCAGCGGGTTTATGACTTCCTTTCTCAACCAGGTTAGTTTTCTCATATCACATCCTGCGGCTTACATTATTTTCAAAGATTTATCAATATTAATACCTGTCCTCTTACCTTTGTAGGGTCTTGAGCGTTTGGTTAACCTATATCAAGAATCCTGCAAGCTCAACAAGACGCTTGAAACCAAGCTAAAGGAAGCTGAAATCACAATCTCCGATCAAGGCATGATCGCAGCCGCCAAATCTCGTCATTACGAGTAGAAATTTAAAGCCATGACTCAAGAACACCAAACTGCTCTCAACAAAGCTACTCTTCAAGCCCAGACTGATCTTGAAGCTGCCCACGTGCAGTACGAACGGGATATGGTCAGCTACCGGGAAAGCCTCAAGAGTTCCGTCGTCATTTCTCTCCTCCAAGCCAGATTGAAGATGGCCCATGAAGCCAAATCATTAGGCTTTGAATGCCCTTCTTGGGATGTTGGTGCCTGGGAGACCAAGCTAAAGAACCTCGGCGGCATTTCTTTCAAATCAGCTATCGAAGAATCTTCCAAAGCAGTTGAAAAAACAACCGATGCTGAGAAGGATACTGAGGCGGATCCCAAGACGGATGCTGCTGAAACTACTATGGACGAAGAAGGCACTACCCCCTAAAGCTTATTTACCTTAAATCGTTTGAACAATTTTAGGTTTTTATGAACAATTTTTATTTCTGTATCGAAACAATTTGATAGCCGAAGGTGGATGGGTCCTGGGTTTCAGGATGAAACCTTCGGTTATCAACCAGTATTGATTGCTTCAAGAATAATTTCATCTTTTTATTTTTCTTGCCATCATCTTCCGTTTTTCCTAAGTATAAATCTTAGCTTTGCAAAAAAATTTATATTGTTATCTTATGAAAATATCCTGATCAGTATACTCAGCAATATATTACAAAAACTTTTTTATTAGATAGGACTCCCAAATGCTCGTTCAACTTTGTAGAAAGCTTTTGAAAAACAATCTATTTTTCCAAAACCAGTTTTCGATAATACTTAAATGATCAAAGTTCCAAACCAATATTAGTTTCAAACACCTTAATCAAATATCCTGAAAAGGACTTTGAGAATATATCAGGATACTTAACCTTTTATAAAACATAGTGTTACTAAAAACTTAGACGATGTTTACAAAGGAAAGATCATACCCGGAGTAGTATATAACCCTATTACCAAGCCTCAATCCCTTTGCAACTTCTTCAATGAAGATGTCCCCTGTGCGAGGTACTTAGTGCATTAGTTCCGAGCCTTATCCTTTTAACTTTACATCACCACCTTGGTAGGAATGTCCCATGTGTACAATGTCTTCAAATACTTTAGAAATCTTCTGAATGTCAGTTTCCATTGTATAGGCAATTTTTTACGTCCCAAGGGTAAAACCCAAGGATGTACTGGAGATAAATCCCTTGTATCCTGGGGAAAATCCCAAATTTTCATGCGCTACAGGCGGGAGTGTATAAACTCCAAGACTTAGAAAGGTGAAAACCTTTAAACCTTAGAGAGTATGAAATTACCCTTTCGTGAGAGAGGGTGATCAATCCTCATATACCTTTAGGATTCAAGATATAGCCAACAGTAACGAAATTGTCAGCCACTTTTACATGGACTGGTCCCGCCACCTTGAACTATCCATGAATAACTTGCGCTCCAGGCGGGGTGTTTAAACCCAATTCGGAAGAAAGGTGAATACCTTTAAACCTGTGAAGGGATCAGGATCCCTTGTACGTGAGAGAGGGGGCCAATCCTCTAATCTTCTGAAATATCCTGAGTGAGCATCCCGAAGCTATATCCCGAAGCATATACTGCAAAACATCCTTACACTAAGGTGGGTGTTAGCTTGACTAACACCCCTCCGATGCTTAAGTCAGTATTGGGTTACAAAGAACAAATTAAACCAAACATATTTAAAAAAGGTAGAATTCATACCATCCTGAGTTAGAAATTAAATTCTAAACTCACTTGAAATAGAGCTTAAGGTGTATAGCATTCCAAGATCTCGGTAGCATATCCCCCTCCATATTCTTGAGTCTGTATGCTCCTTTCCCTGCTTCTGATTCAACTTCGTATGGTCCTTCCCATTTTGGAGCTAACTTGCCATCGGCAGGATTAGTAGTATTCTGAAAAGCCTTTCTTAACACCCAATCTCCAACCTTAAATCTTCTGGTCCTAATATTCTTGTTATATGCCCTGGATATTCTCTGTTGATATGCTGCCATCCTTAGCCTTGCCGCATCTCTCTTCTCATCTATAGTGTCTAAATCCTGACTCAAGGCTCCAGGATTCTGCTCAGGATCACTTAGGGTAGATCTTGCAGTAGGTATTGTCATTTCCGTTGGAATCATTGCTTCTGCTCCAAATACCAAGGAAAATGGGGTTTGGCCTATTGCATTCTTTACCGTTGTCCTATCAGCCCACAAAACAAAGGGTAATTCTTCTGCCCATCTTCCTTTTTTGGCTCCAAGCCTTTTCTTTAAGTTATTGACAATTATCTTGTTTGAGGATTCTGCTTGTCCATTCGCTTGAGGATGTACTGGAGTAGATGTTATCACTTTGATTCCCCAACTCTTGCAAAAGTCAGTAGTTCTCTTGCTTATAAACTGAGAACCATTGTCACGTATTATCTCGGCTGGTACTCCAAATCTGGTCAGGATATTCCTCTTTATGAAGGATACTACTTCTTGGTCTCTAACTTGAACAAATGCTTCAGCTTCAACCCACTTAGAGAAATAATCCGTCATTGCTAGCATAAAGACTTTTCCTCCCGGAGCTTTTGGTAGTTTTCCCACTATATCCATACCCCACTTCATAAATGGCCAAGGGGAAACAATAGGATATAATGGTTCAGCAGGTTGATGCAGTATGTTACTATGTCTTTGACATGCGTCACATCTTCGAGCATATTCTGCGGCATCTTTTCTCATTGTTGGCCAATAATATCCTGTCCTTAATACTTTGGAGAATAACGACATGCCCCCAGTATGGTTACCACAATCCCCTTCATGTATATCCTGAAGTACTTATTTAGCTTCAGGATCCTCCAAGCACCTCAAATACGGTCCTGCAAGAGATTTCTTGTATAAAATATTATTTATAATAGTGAATCGTGGTACCTTCATCCTAAATGCCTTAGGATTTTCATTTCCAGGGATGTGTCCTTCTTTGAGATATCTCATGATTGGAGCCGTCCAGGATTTAGGATCCTCTTCAGGATGCTCTGCTCCAGGATCCTGAATACCCGCTACTTCTTTATCCCGAGGATTCGTTGCAGGATATAAGACATGTAATATTGGTATTTGGGTTCCTTCTGGTATCCTGATCGATGATTCCAGATTTGCTAAGGCATCTGCTTCAGCATTATCCTCCCTTGGTACCTGTTTAAGTGTAAAAACATCGAAATATCCTGCTAATTTTTTGAGAATATCGAGGTATTCGATTAATTTCTCACCCTTGACTGCATAGGATCCATTAAAATGGTTAGTAATTAACAAGGAGTCAACATATATTCGTAAATTCTTGATACTCATACTCTTAGCCAATTCTAATCCTGCAATTAAAGCTTCATATTCTGCCTCATTATTAGTAGCAGGAAATTCACACCTAATAGCCTGGGGTAATATGTCCCCCTGTGGCGATTTTAGTAGTATACCTAAACCTACACCTCTTATATTGGATGCACCATCAGTATATAATGTCCAGGATCCTGAAGACTCTTCTAACTGTTGAACTTCTAGGTCTACCTCATCCTGAATATCACTACTGAAATCAGCCACAAAGTCAGCTAAAGCCTGAGACTTTATGGCATTTCTAGGTTCATATACTAAATCATAAGCACTTAACTTTACTGACCACTTGGCCATCCTGCCTGACATCTCTGGTTTCCTAAGCACATTTTTGACAGGATAATTCGTTTTAACATGTATCCTATGCGTCTCGAAATAATGTCTAAGCTTTGTCGATGCCATGACTAGAGCTAATATTAATTTTTCTAAATGAGAATACCTAGTTTCAGCATCTAACAAACTTTTACTAACATAATAAACAGGATATTGCTGACCTTCATGGTCTTTTATAAGAACGACACTTACAGCATTCCCTGATACAGCAAGGTATAGGGATAGTGGTTCACCATTTTCAGGCTTCATCAATAGAGGTGCGGTTGAGAGATATCGCTTCAAATCCTGCAAGGCTGCTTCATGCTTTGCTCCCCATTCAAATTTCTTATTCTTCTTGAGGATATCATAGCATTCCTTGCATTTTTCTGAGGATCTTGAAATAAATCTATTCAAAGCTGCTACTCGGCCTGTCAATCTTTGTACGTCCTTCATATTTGAGGGTGATTTTATATCCAGGATAGCTTTGATCTGCTCTGGGCTTGCTTCTATCCCCCTTTTTGTCACCATATATCCAAGAAACTTTCCTGCCCCCACTCTGAAATGGCATTTAGCAGGATTCAGCTTCATGTTGTATCGATCCAGGATATCAAATGCTCCCTTGATATCCTGGAGGTGATCCTTAGCCTTTTTAGATTTCACCACCATATCATCGATATATACCTCCATGGTATCCCCCAGTTTGTCTTTGAACATCATGTTTACCAATCTTTGGTATGTTGCACCTGCATTTTTCAAACCAAAAGGCATAGCTGTATAACAATAAATACATGTTGGTGTCATGAAGGCAGTATCCTCCGGGTCAGAAGGCTCCATTTGGATTTGTTGAAATCCTGAGGATGCGTCCATGAAGGTCAGCATTTCGTGCCCGGCAGTGGCATCTACCATTGCATCAATGTGTGGAAGAGGAAATGGTTCTTTAGGACAAGCTTTGTTCAAGTCTGTGTAGTCTACACAAACTCTCTATTTCCCATTTTTCTTCTGTACCACAACCACGTTTGCTAGCCACCTTGGGAACTTAACCTCTCTGATCATCCTGGACTTCAACAACCTTTTAACTTCCTCTTGGATAATCACATTCCGCTCAGGAGCAAATTTTCTTCTTTTTTGTTGAACAGGCTTGAATGATTTGTCAATTCCAAGCTTGTGAGTGATAATGTCTTTGGATATGCCTGTCATATCCTCATGCTTCCATGCAAACGTTGACATCCTGCATTTCAAAAAGTTTGTTAACTGTTCTTCAATATCCTGAGGGATATTGGTTCCTACGAGCACCGAGATATCAGGCTTATCCTGATCCAGGATGATTTTCTTTACATCCTGCTCCGAATCCTCCGCGATATCCTGGGCCCGCATCTTTAATTGCTATGCTGTACTAGGCTTAGTTGAGGATTTCATTGAGGATGAGTAGCATTCCTTCGCTTCCTGCTGATCACTTTTAACCTTGACAACTCCCCAAGGGGTAGGGATCTTGATGCATTGGTGATATGTTGATGGCACAGCCTTCATATCGTGAATCCATGGTCTTCCCAGTATGATGTTATAGCAGGATAAGGAGTCCATCACACAGAAACGTTGTATTGAATTGACCCCTTCAACATATACTGGTAACTTTATCTCTCCTACGGTATTTCTAGCATCTCCACTGAAACCAACAAGCACATTGGACTTCGAAGTGATGTCCATTGGAGATACATTCATTCTCTTCAACGTTTCCAGCTGAATTATATTGACAGAACTACCGTTGTCTACCAGTATCCTGCGTACAAAATGGTTAGCCACATATAATGTTATTACTAAAGCATCATGGTGAGGATCCTGAATAGTATCCCTATCATCACTATCGAAAGTGATCACTTTATCAGTTGTGAGGGTAGTCATTCTGACTGGTCTGTCTCCCCTCTCGCTCTTAGCTTCCTTTGCATGTCTCTTGGCCGCCGAATACGAAGTCCCACAAATGTCAGACCCTCCTGAAATAAAATTAATTATCTTGGCATCTGCTGGGGGTGATGCTGCTCGTTCAGGATCCTTCTCGGGATCCTGCCCTTTATTCTTCTTTTTTCCCAGCAAGTCTTTCAAATACCCCTTGCTTAATAGGTAACTTATCTCTTTCCTTAAAGCAATGCAATCCTCGGTCATATGTCCGAAGTCTTCGTGGAAGGCACACCATTTGGATTTATCCTTCCAATCAGCTTTCTGCTGGTTCTTTCGAGGCCACCTAGCTTTGTCCCCTAAGCCCTGCATAGCATACATTAATTCGGGTATATTAACAGAAAAGCAGTATTCAGATAAGTCAGGATATTCTTCAGGATCCTCGTCTTCAACAGCATTCACTTTCTTGTTATCATTTCTGCCGTATGGCCTGGAGCGATATGGCTTATACGTGGTCTCCGATTTCCTGTTAGTTGATTCATAGGTTGAGGTAGAGTTCATCCTCTCCTGCATCTTCTTGTCATCTTCCAGACGGATATATCTCAAAGCCCTGTTACGAGCTTCGTCGAGATTCCTGCAGGGATTCATTACAAGATCCTGATAAAACTGAGAATCCTTTTGTAATCCCATCTTAAAAGCTTGCACAGCTGTTGCAACATCAAGATGTGGGATATCCAAGGATTCTCAACTGAATTTGTTCACATAATCCCTCAAGGATTCCTGAGGCCCTTGAGTTATCCTGTAAAGATCACTGGTTAGTTTCTCAAAACTCCGACTACAAGAAAATTGACTGTTAAATAAATTAACCAAATGAGCAAACGAAGTAATTGAGTGAGGAGGAACGTTTAACAGCCATTTTAAGGCTGATCCTGTTAGAGTAGAACCAAATCCTTTGCACAAGCATGCTTCCTTGAGATCCGGAGGGATAGGGTTAATCTCCATTCTTTCCCTATACTGAGCAATATGCTCTTCAGGATCCGTAGTCCCATCATACAGCTTCATGTGGGGAGTCTGAAATCTTTTTGGGATTTCAGCATCACAGATAGGATATGCAAAGCGAGATATCCTGTGGCTGTCTTGGGATACTTCCGGAATTGGTTGGACCACTCCAGGCACACTGGATATCATGTCCTTCAATTTCTGCAGCTCCCTGGTAAATGTTGACGTCATACCTGCGTCCTGCAAAGAGCCATTATTGTTAGTAGCAAGAATATTATTATTTGACACATTACCGTTCTGAGGATTTTGGCCATATCCTGAAGCATATCCTGAACTTCTCACAGTCGATATTCTGACCGAAGAGGGTATCTTAGGGGTATGATTCTGAGAATGGCTTGGGACGATATTCCCCCTATTATCCTCAGTGTAAACTGCGGAACTGAAGTTCAAAGCCCTGGGCTGTATAGGAGTGACAGTTTCTTCAGCGGGTCTACTCGAGCTAGCTTTTAAGAGTTGTATTTCTCTTAATAGCATTTGGTTAGTCTCCTGTTGCTGCCTCATTTGTTCCTGCACACTTCCAAATAAAGTCAAAATTTCATCATTAGAGGCTAAAACAGGAGCAGATCCCTGGACACTCCGAGTAGGGATAACGTCTTGAGGTTGTGAAGAAAACGGCATCCTTGGAGGAGGTGGTGGAAGCACCGAACCAGTGGTAGCAGAGGTTGTAGCAGACATAGTGGAAGAGCTCATGTTTGATCTTGAGGCCATTGTAAACAATGTGGCAAAAAGTTTAGAAAATAGAAAACCGATTAATGATTTTGCAAAGATTTTTAGTAAAAGTAGCACCACTTGCCCCACGGTGGGCGCCAAATTGTTTTGGTCAAAAATTACCTAAGCAATTTAGTGATCAAATTAGTTAAGTGAGGTAGTGTGCTAGAAATATGTGTGAAAAATGTGTTAACAAAATTAGATATGAAAACAGTTTCAGGATACGGCTCAGGATATAGAGCTGTATCTGTGATCAAACAATGAGCAAAAATGTAAAGGTGGACACGTGATATACGAGGAAAGCCCTTGATCAATCTAGATCACCGGCATAAAACCTCGGGAGCTGACAATCGCAGCTGCCTTGTTCTTCTATTGCTTCAAATATCAGGATACAGTGCAGGATGTGGTGCGGATCGACTATGTGTTACAATGAAATTTGAATACAAGTGTGGTGTTTGCAATGAGCTAGAGAGTGAAAGTGTTCGAGAGTGTCAGTGTAAATTGTGTGCCTTAAACTGATCCGCCCCCATCTATTTATAGTAAAGATAATGTAACAAACTATCCTAAACTTCCGGGATCCAGCGAATATTCCCACTCGAACGTTGAGGACCAAGTCTTTCGGGTTCAACGGCTTCCTCATAACAAATACGCCCGAGTCTTGAGGAGAAGAAGTCCTGAAGACCGTTAGTAACTTACAGCCATTAACCTGCACGTGTTTAATTCACTCAAACTTAGGATATCGCCCAAGATGTTAGCAAGATCCCCGTCCAGTATCCTGGTCACAAATAAACAATTAAAAGCGGGATATTAGTCAGGATATGTATACTCAGAAAATGACCCATAACACATACAACTTCATGGTAGGCACATGGAACCTCTTGGGTATCTCAGCATCACAGATTGGTGGTGCAAAACGAGATATCTTGTGACTCCCATCTGCAATCTCCGGGATAGGTTTGACCACTCCTGGGACACTTGATATCATATCCTTTAACTTTTGCAATTCTCTGGCCATGGCATGATTGATACCTGTATCCTGCATAAGGCCATGGTTAGTGGTATAAGAATTATTGAAAGTGTTACCTCCCATTGGATTCAAATTAGGAAGAGCGGATGTGAATCCATATTGTTGAGGCTCTGGAATGACCGATGGACCAGTAGAAGCAATGGTCTGCATTGGAATGAAATCTCCCTGATGGATATCGGAGCTCCCTGATTGCAAACTCCTTAAGGATCCCGGAATCTGGAAGGATCCCTGAAACTGAGAGGATCCTTGGACCTGGGAGGATCCTGGGATGTAGGAAGATCCTTGAACCTGGGAGGATCCTTGAACCTGGGAGGATCCTTGAAACTGAGAGGATCCTTGAACCTGGGAGGATCCTTGAAACGGCCAGAATCCTTGAATCTGCTGCGCTCCTGAGTATCCTCCTGAGCTTACGAAGGATCCTATATGCTGAGGATGGGATCCTGCTGGTTGGAAGTATGACCCTGAAGCCTGAGTCATTGCTGATGATCCGTAATGCACTCCTTTTGGCCCTCCCACATATTGAACATCTGGAACCGCTGAAGGCTGAGAAGTTATAACCGGAGTATCGAAATTCAAAGATCTGGGCATCAGTGGGGAATGATCCTCTGCCGATCTCTTCTGTTTCTTGATGTCTCCAATTTCTCTAAGAATCCTTTCATTGGTCTTATCCTGCTGCTGTATATGCTCCTTCTTCTGCAAAATCAGAGTAAACAAGTCACTAGTAGTAGGAGTATAAGAAGCAGAAGAAGTTGGAGGTTTTGAGAAAATGGGAGTTGGTTTCTTCTCGGCATTTTTCTGAGGTCCAGAAGGTGGTGGAGGCAAAGGTGGAATGCCCTGGGATGAATTGACTGCAGACATCGCACTGGAGGTGTTCTTTGATGATAAAGCCATCTGCTTGGATGTAACGAACCGAAATGATCACAAGAATGAGAATTTCTTAGGAATGAAGCACCAATTGCCCCACGGTGGGCGCCAAACTGTTTTGGTCAAAAATCAGACGAGGATAATGCAACCAACCTCTCTGTTACGGGGTATGATGCTTGAATTGGTAAACAACAATGAGGATCACTATGAAATGAATTGCACAGGAGACATAAAGATTTATACGAGGAAAAAGCCCTTGATCAATGAATGATCTCCGGCATAAAAAACCTCGGGTGATGGAAACTACCAATCACCAACTCAAATTAAACAATAATTCTTTTACAACTTCGGATGATAGATAAGGATCACTATAGTGTATCGTGTAGAAATGTATGAAAAAAATGCTAAGTGTTTTGCCGAGAGCTGGTGAGTGTAGTTGTACGAGTGTGTGTAGCCAAAAAATAGCCAAGTGTTGTCTAATTAGCTCGCTACCCCTTTTAAATTTAGTAAAATATCTAAATAACTAACTATCCGCAATTCATGCCTTCTCCCCACGATCTCCATAACGTTCACCATGGTCAAGCACGTGCGGAATAAACGTGGAATATTCTCCAGGAACGTTACCAAGACTAAGTCCAAGCTGGTACTCCTGCAAAACAATAATGAAATCATAGCAAACAATCATTAGTATAAGGATCCTTAGGATGATCCATGATCCTGATCCTGAAGCACTTCTGAGGATCACTAACTAACACAGAAGTTAGGATCACCAAGCTGGATAACAATTGAGGATCACGGGTCATTAAGAAATCCTCCCCTAACATGGACTAGTCGGGGTTGTAGCAAAAGCGTTGTAAAAATCTTCGCTCATGATTCGATATCGAAGAATTTCTCAAACTAGCTTTCAAACGAACTGGTTCACCTCGTGAAAACACCTTAATCACCTGACAACAAACAAACAAAAAACTACAATCAGTTTAAAGGATTATCAACTAACAGAATAAGACTGGTACTCGAACTGATGAATATTCTGTGCGGACTGAAGGTTGACAAACTGTGCAGACTTCTATGACCCGGATCAAATTCAAACGACCTGACTCTTTGAAACCTTTGAACTCCAAACTGTGTGGACTAGAACTAACTTGTGCGACCTGGAGATTTAATGTGAACTGAATTCAATGACAAACCACACGACCTGATCTTATTTCCACGTGAACCGAACTCGTATCAAACGACCTGATGACCTATTTACCACTTGTTAAAAAAAACTTATCAACTCTGCTCACCTCGAATAAACTTTGAACACCAAATATATTCAATCTAAATGTGCCATTATAATCAAATCTTTGTACCGACAACATCACAACACAAACAATTTTCAATCAATTGGGCCGCTATTAATTTTGCACACATGAGCCGATTCAATTTATATGGGCTTTCAACAACTCAATTACAAAGATCAATTTCAATACAGATTGGGCCTCAACACAATATCAAATGTAGCTCTACAAATGTCCAACAATTGATAATGGATCTATACTATGCAAATTTCAAATCATACTTTGAATTTCAAAATTCAAATACATGTGCAACCGACAATTTTAACACATCTCGATGAAATCAATAGTTGATAGAAACGATGGACAGTTCACATGTAATTCTTTTAATGGCCGACATTCAGTTATTACGGCATACAAATTCACATGCAATCTGATATTATCACATGCAATTGACCTTTAAATTTTTTAAAGATGGCCGACACCTTATCTAAAACTTAATTGAATCACATGCAATGTATTGAACCAAGCAATCACGTTACCAACTGACACAAACAAGTGATTTCTTTTCCAACATACTGACACCTCGTAACATGTTATACACAACTCGATGCACTATCACGTGAAATATTGAATCACTATCAAACGGGAACCATGTTTCAAACGGTCATGTTGGCAACTTTCAAACGGTCAACCCAAAATTTTCAAACGGTCAGTCACCTTCAAACGGACATGGTCAATTTCAAACTGACAACCATGTATTTTCAAACGGTCATATGCATTTTCAAACTGTCAGGTTTAAATTTCAAATGGTCACGGTCAATTTCAAACGGACAGGTTCTGGACTCATTCAAACGGTCATCAGTTTTCAAGCCATTTTTACCACTTTTACTTCGAATTTTAAGCTAAACTTTCAAGGGTTTGTTAAAATACAATTACGCACACATTGCGAAAGTTTTAACCGATTTTAACCGTGAAAACTTGAAATTTTGAAAGAAGATGTAGAAAAATAGAAATTTTCAAGCTGAATCGTATAGAACTCTTCTTCCTGAGCTCTGATACCACTTGTAGGATCGTTTTCAGACCCGAATGAGTCGATAGAAGAGTTTATCTCTAAACGAAAGGCGGAAACAGACGTGTAGAGTTCAATTCAGCAAGATTCACGCTTAAAACTGTTGTAATATTGATTTCACACTGTTTTACAACCTGACAACACTTCGGCAGCACTTCGTTGCTCTAGCCGGAAACTTACAAATGATGAAAGTTTGAAGCCTATTTATAGGAAACTGGCCCTGACCGTTTGAAAGTGGCAATACATCCTTCAAACGGTCATGAGCTTCAAACGGACATCTCTCAAACAAATGACACATTTCAAACGGTTACATCTTAAAACTTGTTTTGTCTTCATGATGTCATATATGATGTCATATATGTGATGTCACTTGTGATATCACATATATGATGTCATGTTTGATCAAACCCGCAACGAACCCAAGACTCGATATAAGACGAAGACGACAGATGTGTGCACCAACAGGATCTCAATTTATAAGTAAAAGGACTACTGACTTCTGCAAGAGTTAGGGAATCAAAATGATTACATCTACCCCGGTACATCCTCAAGCAAATGGACAAGCTGAATCCTCAAACAAGATAATTATCAACAACTTGAAGAAGAGATTAGGGGCCAAGAAAGGAAGATGGGTAGAAGAACTACCCTTTGTTTTGTGGGCTGATAGAACGACGGTAAAAAATGCAACTGGTCAAACCCCATTTTCCTTAGTATTTGGAGCAGAAGCAGTGATCCCGACGGAAATGGTGATACCCACAGCAAGATCCAACCTCAGGAATCCTGAGCAGAATCCTGAAGTCCTATGCCAGGAGCTGGATACTATTGATGAGACAAGAGATGCAGCACGGCTAAGAATGGCAGCATATCAACAAAGGATATCCAGAGCATACAACAAGAATATAAGGACTAGAAGGTTCAAAGTTGGAGATTGGGTGTTAAGAAAAGCTTTTCAGAATACTACTAATCCCGCTGATGGAAAGTTGGCCCCGAAATGGGAAGGACCCTACGAGGTTGAGTCAGAATCAGGAAAAGGAGCGTATCGACTCAAGAATATAGAGGGGGATATGCTACCGAGATCTTGGAATGCTATACATTTGAAACTCTATTTCAAGTAAGTATGGAACTTAAATTCCAACTCAGGATGGTATGAATTCTGTATCTCTTATTAACTTTTGATATTATTTGCTATTTTGAATCTATTACTGACTTAAGCATCGGAGGGGCTAACACCCACCTTAGCTTTTAGTGGTTTTGCAGAATATGCTTCGAGATATAGCACCAGGATACACACTCAGGATACTTCCGAAGATTAGAGGATTGGCCCCCTCTCTCACGTATAAGGGATCCTGATCCCTTCAAAGGTTTAAAGATATTCACCTTTCTTCCGAATTGGGTTTAAACACCCCGCCTGGAGCGCAAGTTATTCGGGAATAGTTCAAGGTGGCGGGACCAGTCCATGTAAAAGTGGCTGACAATTTCGTTACTATTGGCTATCTCCTGAATCCTAAAGGTATATGAGGATTGATCACCCTCTCTCACGAAATGGTATTTTCATATTCTCTAAGGTTTAAAGGTTTTCACCTTTCTAAGTCTTGGAGTTTATACACTCCCGCCTGTAGCGCACGAAAATTTGGGATTTCCCCGGGATACGAAGGATTTATCTCCAGTATATTTTGGGTTTTACCCCTGTAACACAAAAAACTGTCTATACAATTGGAACTGATTTCCAGGAAATTTCTAAGTATTCGAGGACATTATGCACAGGGGACATTCCATCTAAAGCAATTGTATGATGCATAAAGGATCAAAGTTAAGCTAAGAGTCTCGAACTGGGGACATCTTAGTAGGAGAAGTCGCAAAAGGGATTGGAGATTGATACTAGGGTTAGACTCAGTTCCTGGTATGATCTTTCCTTTATAAACTTTACATAAATTCTATAGCTCAGGTTAAGGTTTAAGTATCCTAAAAAGGATATATCTTCAGGATATATCTTTAAAATGTGTTTTTGGGATGCGTTTCAGGATATTTGATTAAAATATTTGGAAGTGATACTAGTTTGAAATTAAAACCTTGATCAAACAAGTATTGTCAAAATGAGTTTTAGAAAGTGGACTATCTTTTATTCTTTAAAAGTTTTCTCTAAAGTTGATTGGATTTTTAGGAGTTATATTTAATAAAAGTTTTCATAATGTATCATTGAGTATATTGATCAGGATATTTTCAAAAGATAGTTGTACAAAATTTTGCAAAAATAAATACAGAAAATAATAGCAAGTCGATTGAAAGATGAAATTATTTGAAATAAGCAATACCAGTTGATAACCGAAGGTTTCATCCTAAAACCCAGGACCCATCCACCTTCGGTTATCAAATTGTTTTGATGCAGAAATAAAAATTGTTCATAAGACAAGAAATAAAATTGTTCAAACAATTTAAAGAAAATAAGTTTTAGGAGGCAGCGCCTTCTTCGTTCATGGTAATTTCAGCAGCATCCGTCTCGGGATCCGCCTCAGCATCCCTCTCAGCATCGGTTGGTTTTTCAACTGCTTTGGAAGATCCTTCAGCAGCTGGTTTGGCAGAAGTGCCACCGAGGCTCTTTAGCTTTGTTTCCCAGGCATCGACGTCCCAAGAAGGGCATTCAAAGCCTAGTGTTTCGGCTTCGTGGGCCATCTTCAGCCTGGCCTGGAGGAGGGAAGTGACGATGGAACTCTTAAGGCTTTCCCGGTAGCTGACCATGTCCCGTTCATGTTGAGCTTGGGCAGCGTCAAGATCGGCTTGGGCCTGGAGAGTAGCTTTGTTGAGGGCAGTCTGGTGTTCTTAAGTCATGGCCTTGAACTTCTCCTCGTAATGCCGAGATTTAGCGGCTGCAATCATGCCTTGATCGGAGATCGTAACTTCGGCTTTCTTTAACTTGGATTCAAGCGTTTTATTGAGCCCGCAGGATTCTTGATATAGATGAACCAAACGTTCAAGACCCTGCAAAAATAGGAGGACAGGTATTGATTTTGATAAATACTTGTAAATGGTATAAGCTGCAGGATATGGTTCAAGAATACTAACCTGGTTGAGAAAGGAAGTCATAAACCCGCTTGCTTCGATGAACCTGTAATTCTCGTAGGGAAATGTGTCAGAAATGACGGGGGAATCGGGCTCTTTCCTTTTACGGGAACTTGAACTCCGGGGCCTGGTAGCCGGCGAAGGTTTGGGAATGACGATGGCTTTGGAACTACTGGGTTTGGATGAGGCTGTGGCCTTGGGACTAGGTTCCTTCTTGATCTGAACCTGATCAGAATAACTATCCAACTCGTCGAGGTCAAAGACTTCAGGGATCTTGGCCGGTGCTGCATAAAGGGAAAAGTTTTACATCTTTATTACCCTTCATTCTATTATATTGTGTTAACTAATTATTTTAAAAGTAATCCTTACCAGACATTTCAGATGAGGAGTATTGACTGGAACTCGGGATATGTGTGGTAAAACTCCTGTCGCTTGCAGGTAATTGGTAAACAGTTTTGATTCTTTTCTCTGATTCCGCGGTAGGGGGAGCTACTTCCTTGAAATTTACTGCAAAGGAATCAAAAAGAAGGATATTAGCAAAAGATAAAAGTCTAAAGGTACATGTGAACATTCATAATCCTACCGGTGGTTAACCACTCCACCGGAAGGCTAGCACCCTCATCAATGGAGTCTCATTTGACAAAGAAAAACTTGCCTTGCCATCCATCTTCGTTTTTGGTGGCTTTAAGAATAAGGGGTTTGTTGGAAGTCGAAAAAAGCAAAAACCGGCTAGAACCGTGGGATCGGAGGCGATAGGCGATTGGCAGATCTTCGATACAAAGGTCGGGACAGTGAAGGTTTTTAATTTGGTTAAGCACGATTAATACCCTCCAGACCATGGGCATGGTCTAAGCAAAGGAGATACCGGTGGTCCGGAAGAATTGCATCATAAATTCGGGAAAAGGGTATCGAAGACCTAGAGAAAAAGGGTATGCTGGAAAGCAAACCCAATCAGCGGAAGAAACATCCGATCGAATTGACCGATCAAACGGTCTAAAGACCGTGTTATAAGGGAAAGCACCGGAAGCCCTCAAAGCCGCAATATCTGCGTTAACAAAAGCACAGACCTCCTTTTCGGGATTTTTGAGAAGATTTTGCTGAGTGAAGGTCTAGGACGATTCACCGGTTTGGGAATGAGTTCTGGCAGCCATTACGAATAAGGGAAGAAAGATTGACAGAAAGTGAATGAGAAATAAGGAATTACCTGGAGACTCCGTTGGAGATATCTGCTTTTCAAACAAGAAGAGAGAAGATATAGGAGCATTGTAGATCTCCATCGAGTTAAAAGCGCGTGGGAGGTTATGATGTGATCTTGACCGTCGTCTCGATTTAATTGCCTTGAATTACGAGATAGAATTTTTAAAATATATCCATTGGATTGGTATACCAACAGATATATTTGGGGACAATTGTTATGGGTCATTTTCTGAGCGTACATATCTTGACTAATATCCTGCTTTTGGTTGTTAGCTTGTGATCAGGATACTGGATTAGGATATTGCTAACATCCTGGGCGATATCCTGAGGTTAATTGAATTAACCACGTGCAGGTTAGAGGCTGTGGGTTACTAACGGTCAGATGGACTTCTTCTCCTCAAGACTCGGGCGTATCTGTTATGTGAGAGACGTTGAACCCGAAAGACCAGGTCTACAACGTTCGAGTGGGGAATATTCGCCGGATCCCGGTTTATTAGGATAGTTTGTTACACTTCTTTTACTATAAATAGATGGGGGGCAGATCAGATTAAGGCACGCAACTTATACACACACTTTCTGTGACAACCCTCACCAAACCAGGTATCCGTACGAATTAATTAATATTTAATTAATACTTAATTACTGTAATTGCTTACAGTTGTGATTAAACTGCTACTTGAATTCCGATACATACACGTACATGCATCATACTTTATTGCCGTCACTCCATTATTTACACAGAACTATAGTGACAAACTTGATGCACAAAAGCACAGTAGCACAATGAACGGATAACCCAGTAAACATGCTGACATAGCCAGCACTAGACAGACACTGTCTCTGAGGCCAGTATGAGCCAGGAATAGATTACTACACTAGTAGGGAGTGTAGGGAGGTAAGGATTGTAGAACTGTGTCACTAGGTGATAGTTATTGTGACCGGATGTGCCTAAAACATGCTTTAACTACAAAAATCCTGCACTTTATTACAAAATTCAGCATATAAGTTAACTAGTAAAGTGCAAAAACAAGGGAAAATAATACTAGACACTTTCCAAAGTGTCGGGAATTCATTGTGTCACTAAAACTAATATTAACGACACTTTAAATGCTTATTAAGCACTTTAACGGATCAGTATCCAACCGAACAATCGGACTTTACCCGGAACATAAAAATATTGTCAATGACATTGTTTTTCCTTTTCTGAGCTAGTTAGGGTCCCCGAACACCCTAACACACCTTATATTATACAACACACAATAAACTACTAATTTCACCTTTACTTCCTAACTAATTAGTAACTAACTACTTGAAACCCAACTAGACCTACCCCCCCCCCCCCAACCGGTTGTAAAACATGGGAAATCTCCCATGATTTTTTTTTATTGGTTAAAGGATTTGTATTGTACTATGGAAGCATAATGACCATTAGACATTGGATTGTTGGAAAATTATAAGAAGAACCAAGGGTCTTGAACTAGCATCTCACATCTTCACCTTACCAACACACCTTCAACTCACTCTCTCTCCCTCCTTCTTCTTTGGTTTCGGCCAGCCACAAGTAGCACCACCACCACCAACACTTGATCATCCTCAAACACTCTAAGCACATCCAAGGGTGATAGAAGGCATACGACGGAGCTCGGTGTTCTCGGAAGTTGAAGGACCTCCTCCATTCGCTATTAACCACCACATTTCTTCACTTGAACTCTCCTAGCCTTGAGCTAGTGGTAAGTCTCTTAGATCCATTCATTTTACATCTTATGAAGGGAGTTAATAGTTAAAGTATGATGAAAATCTATGAACACTAAAAGATCTTACACTTAAATCTCAAACATGAAGCTTTACATAAAGATCACAAGATAAGAGATGATGGTACATGGTAAATCTGAGTTAAATGAGCAATAATCTGCTCTAAATAACCTGTGTTATGAGATAAATCGTATTAGAAAGGATGACGATCGTATGTGTGCGTTTTAGTAACATATGAACTAAAAACAGCATGCTGAGTTGTATTTTCAGCCAACTTTAACAGGCTGTAACAGGTCCTTAACTAAACAAAAAATGTATTTTCTGAAGTCTAGATTTATGTACTATGAAATACGGTTCTAATGGCACTGGAATCATAATTTTTGGACTTCGTTTACTATTTTTAAAGCGTCGATTTGTAACAGCAGCTAAAGCTGCATTTTTACAGCAGTAAATGGGTGTTGTATTTTTGTCATAACTTGAAATCGGTGTAGAGTCAGATCATAAAATTTATACTGTAGATGAACACCGATGTATTTGTAACTCTCTCACTGGAATTTCGTAAATCGGACTCTCGATGAATTTTAAATAAATTATTCCGCGGACAGTGGTCAGAAAAAGATAAATCTGATTTCGGTCCGGAAAATGATTTTCTATAAAATATTGGTGATGATTTGGACCCCGATATTTTTACACAATAATTTTTGGTTCGTATAAGACATTCTATAAAAATTTGGGAATTTTTGGAATAAGATAACTATTTTATTAAAATACTCGAAAACGGCCCAGTTTTGTATATTAAAACTGAAACGATATAAGTAGAGTTTTGCATGTCTGAATGTCGGGTTGGTTAATTGAGAACTGATTGAATGATTTTACAAAAGAAAATGATACACTAGTAAGCGTGGACGCCTCCGTTTACAGAGGAAACTCTGGCGAAATTTTTCCAGAAAATATAACACTTAGAAATGTTTTTGGTGACAAGTGTTATAAATATATTTTTAACTTGTTTTCGAATTATAAATTTCACCATGATTTTTATTACAAATTAACCAAGTGTCGGAGGTGGATTTTTGTAAAGGAAACTTGTTAAATATATGTTGAGAATATATATATTTCTTAATAAAACGCTTGTGTGCTTACGTGATTATTTTGTGAACTAGAGATATATTATTTTTAGAGTAAAAATAATACTACTTGGGAATATCATGAAAATACGACTCCAAAATAATACCAACGCCCTCAAGAATAAATATTTAAGTTACGTCGGTATTGTTATAACAACGCGAACTTTAAAACGTAACTTATGTATATTTCGGAAAATACTCTTACGCGTATATTTTGATAAGTATTATTTTGGAAAAGGTATGAAGTAAAATATAATATTTTTGGGAAAAATATGTATATTTTGGACAAGTGATTTAAAATATATTTTTCAAGTGAGACTTAAAAATATATTTTTTCGGAATTATACGTATACGTATGTTTTGGTAAAATATTATTTTGGAAACTAAGGAGGTGAAAATTATATTATTTTTGGGGAAAAATACATATATTTTGGAAATAAGTTATTTTGGACAAAAGGGTTAAGTATATTTGCTAAGTGGGACTTAAAATATATTTTCGGAAATATAAAGCATACATGCTTTTAAAAACCCTCATCCTTGGGAAGGGAACACGAATACTAAGACTTGAGAAGTACTAATACAGAAATGTTGAATAAACCATTATTCCAAAACTAAATACAATTATTATTACTTGGAATAATACCATAATCGTAACTCAAAAACATTCATACTAAGAAAAGGCACTACCCGTTCGTCTAATAGACATTAGACCATTGTAGGTAGTCGTGTTTGCCGCGGAGAATTGGGTTACGAATACGAAGACGCAATACTGTGAGTTCATGTCCCCCCTTTTCTCTTAATTGTTTTCAGTTTTTACACTTCGGGGGGTGAAATACATGTTACATTTACTACAAACATTTTATACACGGTATGATTAGCTAAGGAACTTACTGCTAGATCACGTGAATGGATAGGCTATTATCGTAAGACCATTAATCCTTTTATAAGGACCGAGAGGCATGAGTGATAGATCTATCAGGTGGTGCGAGCCCCACACATGGGCCAGCGTGTGGCTGCATGTGGTGACTATGTCGTTCCGCCGGAAGGACCGGTATGAAATCCGCGTTACAGGTTTGAGTGCTTCCTAGGCCATGTCACATATTAATGTATTAGCTACACATTAATCGATCTCTTTTTCCTTACTGCTACATACCAAGAACATACATTTATACAGACATATTCTAACGATTTATACAGACTCACTTACACATGAACTCGCTCAACTTTATGTTGACTTTTCAAACTACATGTATTTCAGGAAACTAACGGATCTGGCACGGTATGCACGTATTTTCAAGCTGTGTTTGAATAAAGAAGTCATCCAGGGTTTAGAAGGTGTAACCTCTTCCTGGACGGGTTACATATCTCTAAACCTAGTATTGTTTAAAGTCTTTTGCTAAGTCTTTATAAACTCAATTAAATCAAGTTAAGGTTTGTAACTTAGTTTGTGATTGTTGAAAATGGGATTTTTCTAAACTTTATTAATGGATGAATATCTCATGTTTTTATCATATAGCATTGTTATGATTGTTGCTATGGTATTAAGAAGTCACACCAAATAAACCCACGCTTCCGCAAAGCCAGGGTGTGACACTTTCGAACACTTTTGCTCTCTAGCTCACTGCAAACACTACACACAAACACTTGTATCCAAATTACATTGTAACACCTAGTTGATCCGCACCACATCCTGCACTGTATCCTGATATTTGAAGTAATAGACGAACAAGGCAGCTGCGATTGTCAGCTCCCAAGGTTTTGTGCCGGCGATCTAGATTGATCAAGGGCTTTCCTCGTACATCACGTGTCAACCTTTACTTTTTTTATCATTGTTTGATCATAGATACAGCTCTATATCGTGAGTCGTATCCTGAAACTGTTTTTACACTTAACTAGAATAACATATTTTTCACGCATATTTCTAGCACTCTACCTCACTTAACTAATTTGATCACTAAATTGCTTCGGTAATTTTTGACCAAAACAGTCCTGTTTTGTCATGGTCATCTTTTATGTTTTGCCTTTGAAGTCAGTGTTTGTTAAGGTTTGTTTGTTCAACTATTTTTAGTTTAAATGTAGTTTCCTCTTGTCAATTGATTTTTCTATGTTTTATGTGTTAACTATATTACATATTAGTATATTACATAATGTGTTAATAACAAAATCAACCAATCAGTTAGATTAAGTTTTCCTAACACATAATTGGTATACAATTTTAGTAACACACAAAACAATTTAACACGTAAAAACTTATTGTTTTATTGACTATTATAATAAATTATAGCATATATGTTGATGATTAATTGTCATGATGCACTGTAGACATATGTGTAAGGGGTCTAGACAAAAAATTGTTAGTATTGGACAGGAATCATGCTTTATTCGCAGCACGGGTGTTGATTTAGTCGATGAGAAAACCATGATTACCCTACCGTTTCATGGTCGTCCTTCTGATGTGTGGATTCTATCAAGCTTGAATGGGCTCTTATGTGTTTGTTTACGCAATACGTTTGAAATGTTTATTTGGAATCCGTTGATCTGTAGTTGCATCAACATATGTGATTCTAAGTCTTATGGTTTTTTTAAAATCTATTCTGATGCGGTTGGCCTATACATCGATTCCTCTAATGATTACAGAGTTTTACATATAAAACGTGGTCGTTTTAGAGTTGATGTTATGGCTTATTCAAGGAGGAGCAGTCATTGGATGAGAATACAGTTTTTACAAAAAAAGGCATTACCATACTAATGGTTATGTGTGGTCGGGGGGTACTTTTTGTGAGGATGGTTTATATTTTACTGTATTCCAGTTTTGGCTTGCTGGTGATATTGTCATAATTCGATTTGATGTGAATACAGAGACGTTTTCAGAAATAGGATTTCCATATGTTGGCAATGGTGAAACATGCCAAGGGAACTTGGTTAATATGAATAACAAACTTCACGTGTTTGTTAGTCATGGGTTTATAGATATGGCTGTGGATCTATGGCGTTATGAAGGTGAGTATTGGACGAAGGTCATGTCGTTTCCAAAGATCAGTTATATTCCAACGCCAGTTTGGTGCTCAATTACACATGTTAGTTCAGAAGAAAAGTGTTTTGTGATGACAGATTGGGGTGAGGTTTATGAAATAGATTTGAACAAGAAGACATGTGACCTTTTCATACCAAGCGATTGGAATCATGCTATACGCACAGCAATGTATGTGGAAACTATTGTGCCGGCAAGTCTTCAGTAATACATGTTGTTTGCTAATCCTTTGTTTTTTTTCTTTTTGCTTTGAAATGTTTGTTGAATTTTGAAAAATTCCTTTATCGGATGTCATGTACTTTTTTAGTTAATGTTTGCTTTTTATTCTACTATTTATTTATATATTATTTGTTTATAAAGAATTGCTTATATATTATGTTTAGATAAATATAAAATTATATTTTTAATTGTTATTGTATTCCAATGTCAGTTCACATAAAAGTTTTTAATAAATATGTCTTCATTAGTGGAAAAAACTAGCTTATATCAAATAGTTTAATATTTTGTTGATACGTTTAAAGAAGTTCAGCTTTGTTTATAAAAAAATTCAAATGAAAACTTAGCTGGTATACAAAACTTATAGGTTTAGTAACTGATTATGCAGTTATTTTAAAAATATTATCAGTTTAGCCCACTATCCCACTATCCCATGATTTATTAACTGTCTGAATTAATATTAACTTCCATGAGAAAAATTCGGATACTAGCTCTATAAAATGTAGTTCTATGACCTTACAGTGTCGTTTTCTTTCTTCCAATTTTCTTTACCATAAAAATCATCATATTGAGTCGCTTTGGAGAGCCAGTTGGAGAATTAAGGTATGTTTTCCTAATCTCTTTAGTTTATGTTTTTACTACAAATCGGTTTGTATGTGTGTTTGCTTTTTTAGTTTAAACAATGCAATCATAACCATTAGGTGTTTGATATGTGTTCTAATACATGTAGACCGATTTCTTATCAAATATGAACAATCTACCAGTGTCAGATCAAAACTAAGTACACTTAAGTGTTATATCTAAAACACAGTCTATAACATATATGAAAAACAAGAATTGTGCAAATTATACCCTTAAATTCAAACAATTTTTTATTAAAGCAAACACATAGGCATAATAAGAAGTATGAATCAGTGGTTAGAAAGACTTATAGTGCCATAATGTTTTATTAAGGCCATGAGTTGCAAGATGCAGAATATGTCCGTAAGCTGATTCAAACTCTCAAGGATAAGCCTAGCTTCTGTCTTTCATATGATCCCTCCTGTTAGCACATTAAAACAGACAAATCCTTACTAATTGATTCAATGATGAAGTCATAAACATAACAAATAAAACTTACAAAGTGTCTGGCAAGTTTTGGATCCAGCTCAGCCCCCATTTGTTAATGTTCTAGAGCTTATCTAGGCCATGTCTTTAACTCGGTGGTAACATATTCAGGACAACGAAAAATCCTAAACCCATCAATCTACCGAAACACAGATCTGACATGTTTGCATAACTGAAGCCCTAAATTCCGAATAACTCTAATCGAATATGAATAAGCATAATAACACCATTCCACAACCGTTAACCCTAAAATTGCCGTAATACAGATCTGACATGTTTGAATAACTGAAACCCTAAAATCCGAAGGGTATTTATCGAATATGAAGATCCACATCCATTAACCCTAATCGATCATCAAAGAAGGTGTTAATCGAATATGAAGAACCCTAATCGAACAAAATAGTATGATGTATAATACGGTAGGGTTTAGAGAGGTAAATACCTTGAAATTTTGAATCGATTGAACTGATGATACGTATGACGGAGAAGAATGGAGTGTACACAAGTATAACCATGGTGAATGGCCATGGAAACTGTTGATGTCGATGAATACGAGATGCAGAGAGGAGCGACTTGGACAAGAAAGAGGGCTGGATTCATCGCATATGTGGCTAGGGTTGAGTTAACTGCCGTTATGTAGTATCCGTTTCTTAATTTGGATTATCCGTGTGCTGTATCCAAATCGGACCGTCTCATGTTTACGTGGTCCGTTTTGATAACCTGGCCCAAAATGCAAATGTGATATATATCTGGCCCATATTGATACAAATTCATAGTTTAGTTTGTAATAATTGTTTTATTGTTATTAGTTAACATATTTTTGTTGATTTGTTTTTTATTTTTATTAGTCTATCTTTCATTGTGATAATACATGTTTTATTTTTTAGTTATAATATTATATAAATATTCAAGACTTATTGTTAGTATTTATCTTATGTTTGAAGCTTACGATGATTTAATTTATTTTTCTGTAAATTGTGTTTTTAGATAAAAGCGGTATGTCGTGCCTTCCATTTTTATTAGTTATGTTGGACATAATTGCAAGACTTCCACCAAAAAATGTCGCTCAATGTAAGCTTGTCTGCAAGGAGTGGTTAGCTTTCATTTTAGAACGTAAGTTTGTAAGGGCTTATTGTCATTACATGCGTGCATCGGCTGATCAAAAATTGTTGATGGTTGCTTGGAAGACTATCGAAATACATTCCTTGAATTATAAGTCCCCGGGATTTATTTTACCAAGAGATGTTACCCGCCCGTTCTATCTTCATCCGTCTAGAATGTTTTTTTTGGCAAGTTTGGATGGTATGTTGTGTGTTTGTCTCCAAAACACTTGTGAGTTGGTTGTTTGGAATCCATTGACGACTAAGTTCAAGAAGTTGGCAAATTCTAATTCGCAAGGTTTCTACAAGGTTGATAGTGATGCTCTAGGTTTTTTTGTTGACTCTTCTGATGATTACAACATTTTACATATTAAACGTAGACGAGGTACATTGACCATTTACAATTATTCGATGGGGCTAAATTCATGGAGTACTGTACGCTTCCTAAAACACCGCCCGTACCACCATTATACCTACATTTGGTCGCCAGCAACTTTGTGTGGTGGTGGTTTATATTTTGTCGTTACCCAATGCCATGGTCGTTCAGATGGATTGACGGTTATTCGTTTTGATGTGAATTCAAAGTCGTTTTTTGAATTATGTTTCCCCAATGTATATGATGATGAAGTTAGTGGAAGTTTAGTTAACATAAACGAGGAGCTTCATATGTATGTTTGTATCGGAAACTACGACTATAGACGAGAAATTGTATTGTGGAGGCTTAAAAATAAAACTTGGATGAAGGTTTTTGCATATCCTTATAAGTTGTGGATGCCATTATCAACTATGTGTTCTTTCACATACTACAATTTGCCAGGGACATGTCTTGTGATAACGAAGTTTGGAAAAGTGATTGAAATTGATTTGCTGCGGGATCATCTAGGTTATTTCTGTCGTATGTTTTTCTATAGGCAAATGCATGGTGCGGTTTACACAGAGACCATAGCTTCCCCGGATTATTAGTTTAAGAAAGTTTCATCTTGTAATTTTCGTAACTTTGAGTTTAAGTGGTACCTTGTAGTTGTCACAATGTTTCTTATGTTCTTGCTTCTATTTTGGTAATTTCATGTTGCAGTTTTTAAAGTTTTAGTTGTGCTTGAGATATTGTATATGCATTTTATGTTTTGTGTGACATTATCATTGACTCTTGTCATGCTTTTCTAAAGATATAAGTATTAGAAGGTGTTGATATGAGTGCACCTATATCAACTGATTCCGGTTCAATCTCTTCGGGCCCCTTCGCATGAAACGTCAGCATCTACACGTGTTGAATGTCGTAGGAGCAGTGGTCGTATGGGTCATCCTCGATTGCGGGAGCGACTTCCTGTTGTGACGCCTGATGTTGCATCCTCACAGCGGTGTTCTTACGGTGTGGTTATCTATGTTCTTGTATTTCTTATGATTTTTTCATATGCTAACACCCCTTATTGTTTGTTTGTTATGGGGTTTGCATGTTTATATTTACCATGTAAACCCTTTAAACCTGTTAGTGCTACTGTTGCTGTGTATGCAGTTGGTAGTTCTAGCAGAAATGTGGTACGATATATGCGTATGCCAAATGAAAATGTGCAACCTTCTCCGATCACTTCAATTTCGGATTCATTTGCGGGTATACGTACCACTCAGGAAAATATATCTTCTAATGCAACGACTGAAGTTGGGCGTAGACGGACCGGCCAAATGGGCCGTCCTCGATTACGTGATCGCCCTTCTGATCTAACGTGTGAGGCTACAAGTACTCAAAGACGTTGCAATGGTACGCTTGATTGAGTTCTCGTGTTTGTTATGTGTTTTCACACAATAGCATCCATGATTTTATATTATGTGGGTTAAGCCTTTTAAATTGAATAGTTTTATTGTTATCTTTGCTTTTTTTAGTTGATCGTATCAACAGAGGCGTTGTGCATTATACCAGTAGAACAAATGGAGCTGTACAATCTTCATTAGCTTCAACGGTTTCACAAACATCTGGATGTCTACATTCGAATCAGGTAGAAGTACCTTCCCGTGCAAACATCTTTCAAGACGAAAACAGACATCGTAAACATCATTTTTTTTTCTTGTGATACTTCGTATATATGAACACCTTATATGACATTGATAGTGTTTGTTTACACTTTACTTACCTTTTTAGGGCGATGTCCGTCGTATTGGGATTGCGGTGATCCAAACCATGTATGTGTTCATTGTGGAGCTATGCTTTGGTATGAGGAACGAACTCTTAAAAGTTTAACTCCTCGTGTTCCAAGTTTTTCGTTATGTTGTAGTGAAGGAAAGGTTTGCTTGCCATTTCTTCGACGTCCTCCTCAAACATTAGGTCGTCTTCTTGATTACAATGGGGAATCACGATCTCGAGTGTTTAGAGAAAACATAAAGCTTTTAAATGCGATGTTTGCATTTACATCAACCGGTGGGAGAATATCTACGGATTTAAATGATGGTCGTGGGCATTATACATTCCGTTTGAATGGCCACAACCATCATAATATTGGATCATTGTTGCCTATGCATCCTGATGGACGCCCTAGATTTGCTCAATTGTATGTTTATGACACGGAAAATGAGATTGATAATCGCTTTTATGCTTTGCGAAATTGTGTGTCACCAACGTCTGATCAAGTCATCCTACGCACATTGGTGAATGACTTGCTGTTGATGCTTGATGCGAACAATGCATTGGTGCAGGCTTTTAGGATGGCACGTGAAAGGTTTAATGACAACTCAATGCAACGTCTTACGCTTCGCTTGCTTGGTACGCGAAATAGAAGAGAAGGACAGTATTCTTTGCCTACTGTTCCTGAAGTGGCTGCATTGATTACAGGTGACGGAAATCCTACAGACTCACGTGATATTATTATTGAAGAACGTGGTAGTCGTAGTGCAAAGCGTATATCTGAATTGCACCCAAGTTTTATGGCGTTGCAGTATCCTTTGTTGTTTCCGTATGGAGAAGATGGATTCCATCTTAATATTCCTCTATGTAATATATCTGCATCAAGTAGGCGGCAAACGGTTTCATTAAGAGAATATTATTCTTATCGTTTACAACTTAGGAGGAATGAAGGTAAGACACTACACAAATCTGGCAGTTTATTTCAGACGTATGTTGTGGACTGTTATTCAGCTATCCTTGAACATGAGATGAATTGGTTCAAACAAAACCAAAACAATATTCGTTCGGATTTGTATAATGGTTTATATGATCGTATCGCTGATGGTGAAACAAGTTGTCAAGCAGTTGGTCGACGTGTTATCCTGCCAGCAACATTTGCCGGTGGGCCAAGATATATGATTCAACAGTATCAGGATGCAATGGCTGTTTGTCGTTGGGCCGGGGCTCCGGACCTTTTTATTACTATGACATGCAATTCAAAATGGCCGGAAATTACCCGACACATTCAAGCAACAACCCCTGGTATGAGTGCATCCGACCGCCCGGACATTGTTGCCCGTGTTTTTAAAATTAAACTTGATGAACTTATCAAAGACACAAGGAAAAGAAATATTTTTGGACACACGAAAGCAGGTTTGTTACTAGCATTTCCATTGTTTAAATATTATACGATTTTTTTTATTCTTTAGCCAGGTATTATATTTTGTTTTGCTCTTTTTTGTTTAGTTATCTATACAATCGAGTTTCAGAAACGAGGACTTCCACACTCTCATATTCTGCTTTTTTTACAACCTGAAGATAAGATTAATACGGTTGACAATATCGATAAATATATATCTGCTGAGCTTCCTTCGGAGGTGGAAGACCCTATAGCTTTCGGTATTGTTCGTACGCAAATGATGCATGGTCCATGTGGTTTGCTCAACCCTTCAAGTCCTTATATGCATAACGGTGTATGAAGTAAAGGGTACCCAAAGAATTATTGTGAGGAGACATTTATCCGAAATGATGGTTGGCCGTGTTATAAGAGGCCCAATAATTCAAGAGTTGTTAAAGTTGGTTCTCAAGATATTAAGCTTAATAATCGGTATGTTGTTCCTTATAACCGTGAATTGTTGGTGAAATATGGTTGTCACATTAATGTTGAGTGGTGCAACCAAAGGATGTTAGTCAAGTATCTTTTTACTTATATAAACAAAGGCCCAGATCGTGCAACTGTGGCTTTGGAAGGTGCTCAAAATAGGACAACGTTTGCGTCCTTATTACATAATGAAAATGAAATTGAGGAATATTTAAATTGTTGATATATATCTTCTATTGAGGCATGTTGGAAGATTTTTGAATTTGAAATGAAGTACTGTGATGTTGCTGTTGAGCGATTACCTTTTCACAAGGAAGGGTGTAATAGAGTGTATTTTCATGATAATGATGAGGTTGAGGAAGTTGCCCAACGTGCTACGGCTAGCATGTCAAAATTTACTGAATGGATGCGTGCAAATGAAAGGTTTCCGCATGGTCGTTCTTTGACATATGTAGAGTTTCCATCAAAGTTTACTTAGCATGAAAAGGAGAAGGAGTGGTTGCCACGACATACGACGGTGTGTATTGGCTGCATTTATTATGTGAGCCCATCGATGGGTGAAAAGTATTACCTCCGTATGTTATTAAATGTTCAACGTGGGCCATTAAGCTTTAAAGACATTCGTACGGTTGATGGTGTTGAGCATCCAACTTATATGTCTGCTTGCAACGCGTTGGGTTTGTTAGGAGATGATGTTGAGTGGGTAGATTCAATACGTGAAGCTTCTCAATGGCAGTTGGGGAATCAACTTCGTGATTTATTTGTCTGCATTCTATTGTTTTGTACGGTTAGTGATCAACGGAGGTTATGTTTTGATTGTCTACCTTACTTATCAGATGATATTGCTTACAATCGACGCACAATACTACAGAATGATGATGTGGTATTCACAGATGAAGAGATTCTCAATTATACATTGATTGAGATTGAAAGAGTTTTAATTGGTCATGGTAAAAGTTTGTTAGATTTTCCTAATTTGCCTCAAATTGATCGTCAATTGATTGATACTATGGAAAATCGGTTGATTATGGCTGAGCGCACCTTCAATATTGAAGAAGAAATGACGCTTTTTCATGATCTATTTCGTGGATTGAATGCTGAACAAAGGGAGGTGTTTGAATATGTATGTGATTGTGTTGATGGACAGACGTGTGGTGTTGTTTTTGTTTTTGGTAGTGGAGGGACGGGAAAAACGTATTTATGGAAGACTCTCATTTCCTGTTTTCGTTCACGTGGCCAAATCGTCTTGTCTGTTACTTCTTCTGGGATTGCCTCTCTTCTACTACCTGGTGGTCGTACAGCGCATTCGCGTTTTAAGATTCCCTTTGAACTTGATAAGGATTCTTGCTGCTCGATTGATGTTGGGACGGATCTTGCTGGGCTGATTAATGATGTTGCGCTTATAATATGGGATGAGGCACCGCTACAACATCGTTATGCATTTGAAGCGGTTGACCGTACTTTTAGAGATATTTGTAGAAATAATATACCTGGTGCAGACCGTCGAGTATTTGGAGGGAAATGTGTTGCTCTTGGAGGAGATTTTCGACAAATTCTTCCTGTAATTCCGCTTGCTCTGCGTAGCGAGATTGTTGCTTCGGTTGTGAATAAGTCATCGACTATATGGGGTGCATGTAAGGTTTTTTCTTTAACGATTAATATGCGGTTGAATAGTTCAAGTGTTAATGACGATGTTGTAATACAGCATCGAGATTTCAATAAGTGGATTTTAGATATGGGGTCTGGTCGTCTTCCTGCAATTTCGCTAGACGGGGAAGATGAGAGAACTTGGATTAATATACCTCGCGATCTATTGATTCCTGTTTCAGATAATCCTATTGAATCAGTTGTTTCAGATACATTTCCTAATATAGAAGAACGATTCACTGATGTTTCTTACCTACAGGAGCGCTGTATTTTATCATCGACTAACAATGAGGTTGATACGATTAATCTACATGTTCTTGATAAGTTACCAGGTGACAATCATGAGTTATTTAGTGTCGATTCCATTTGTGCAAGTACAAATAATATTGAAGAAATGCAGGCTATGTATCCTACGGAGTTTCTTAATTCTTTACAGTTTTCTGGCATACCGAATCACATATTAAAGTTAAAGGTTGGGGCACCAATCATATTGCTACGTAACTTGAATCTCAAGAAAGGATTGTGTAATGGGACCCGTTTAGTGGTTACTCAAATAAGTCGGCGTGTTATTGAGGGCGTTATTATTACGGGTACGCATGTTGGAGAAAGAGCTTTTATTTCTAGAATCGATATGACTCCAACTTCTACATGTTGGCCTTTCCACTTTAAGAGAAGACAGTTTCCCGTGAAACTATGTTTTGCTATGACAATTAATAAAAGCCAGGGCCAAACATTTAAACATGTTTGTGGTTACTTGGTAAAGCCTGTTTTTTCACATGGTCAACTTTATGTGATTGCCTCTCGTGTTACATCTCGAGCTGGTCTACGATTTTATGTTGATAATGATGGCAAGTGTTCTAACCAATTAACAAGGAATGTTGCTTATAAGGAAGTTTTTTATAACTTACCTTTGATGTCAAGTGATGCATTGGTCTGAGTGTTTTGTATGTTGTTATTGAGAAGTGGAATTGCTACCATGTACGCTTCTATAAAGGTAGCATATTATGTCTCTTTTATTTGAACACTTGTATTTAATCTTTACTTAGTTTATATACTGGTTTGGTTGACTAAATATGCCATTTGTAATTACGTTGTTTTGCATTTGGTGTTTATGTGTTTGGTTGTTATATATAGATATATATTTCCTTTACGTATATTTTGTTATTAATATAAGTTTTCCATAACATTTTTTGTTTCCATGTTTTAGGTTCACATAATATAGAATGGGACATCGGTATATTTCAGACTTGATGCCTGGTATTACTGACCAATGGCAAGTCACTGTAATGGTCACACGTTCTTGGACAACATACATTCCTAGCTCAAATCGTATACTGTCATTTGATGTCATCCTTTCAGATGAACGCGTAAGGCATTTTTTTTAATTAATTAAAAAAACTGTAATTTATATGTTTTGTAATGTTGCATGTTTTCCTTGCAGGATTGTTCAATTCATGCAAAAATTCCTTTTCATTTGATGCATCTTTTTACTAATCGTTTGGAGGATGGTTGCGTATATAGGCTATATGGTTTTGAGGTTCTTGTATACGACTCATGGTATCGTCCGTTGAAACGTGATTGCTATATTAAGTTTATGCGATGTACGTCAATTAGTCCATCAAGAGTTCAACCGAGCTTATTTAGACGTCATGTTTTTGAGCCGATGCCTTTTAACATGCTTGGATCATGCTTGAAGAATGACATATATCTAACAGGTTTAGTTGTTGTTTTTCTCTTTGCGTCTTCATGTCTATATATAACTATATTTTTTATGTAGATGTTGTGGGTGTTCTTCGTGTGTGGGGTTATCTTGATACTAATTTGCGGTCTTCACAATCAAATAATCAGGAAGTACGACGAATTGTTTTATCCGATGAAGTGTAAGTTTTTTAGATTGTTTTTGTGGCGCGTTCTATCTTTTTTTTTTTTTTTTTTTGCTTATTTTGGAATGGTTGTGTTTTTATTAAATATAGTAGTAATGATCTCAATGCTTCTATATGGGGCCAACTTGCACTTAAGTATACTGATGAGGACATGAGGCGGCATGACACTAATACAGTTGTTGTTGTATTAACATCTTGCAAGGTTCGATTGCTTCAAGGTATGTGTAATGTAATAGATGAAATATTTGTATGTATATTTTTAATATATATACTTGATCCATTGGTGTTTTTTTTTTTTTTTTTTTTTTTGTTAGGTGCTCCTTGTGTGATGTCAACAGTTGCATCTCAATTATATATTAACTTGTCATCACCAGTTTGTGATGTCTTCAAGACAATGTATATTATTCCTTGTATTAAATCTTATTTATATTTCAAAGCATAGTATGTTTTAATGCAAGTTATTTTACGACCTTTGAAGGTTACCGGTACCTGTTTTATTTAAAGCTAACACACCACAAAATGAAGACTTGCACGTTGTTAGTATTGCTGATGTTTATCGATCTATTCAGGCAGGAGTTTGTAAGGTATTAGCTTTTAATCTATCTTATATCCTTTGTTTTTGGTGTAGATCAATTATTTTTAATAACGTTTAACTTGCTTTTGCAATGTTTTTAATTGATACCATATATTTTTTGCTTTGCAGGGCACATTTTATAACATCTTTGGTACTATAATTGATGTTGATTTGTTTAATGATTGGAAGTATGTTAAATGTTCTAAATGTCGAAAGAAGGTGCGGTTCATGGATGGTACCTATTATTGTGTATCATGTCAACAAAATGTTCTCAATCCACAGATAGCGTAAGTCTTTACACATTGTTGTATTTCTATATTGTTTACTTAATTATATTATTTCGACAGTTTCAAGTTGGTTGTCCTCGTGGTTGATAATGATGCTGAGATGACGTGCGTTCTTTTTTATGATGTTGTGATTGCACTTATTGGCATTACTGCGGAGGAGTTGCTTTCTAAAAGTTTATCTGAGGTTTAAACCAAATATTTCGTTAATATCTTATTTTATATGGATGAATGATTTGATTTCTTTGCTAATGTTTGTCTATGTCAATAATAATGTTATTCTGTTTCTGCAGGGTGTTAATGATCCTTTATGGGCTCACACATATTTGGTTGATTCTTTATGTGCTAGGAGTGTTACATTTCGGATCAAGATTGATGAATATAACTTGGCACCTCACTATTCTTATCGCTTTACTGTGTCAAAGTTCATTAATGATTATATCGAATCGCATGCGAATAACATTAGTTTATCTACGATTAGTACTTGCACGGATGATATAGATCATGTTTTTGAAGACAACGAAGATGAATGTGCAGAGTTTTTTTCAAGAGTCTCAACTGAAGAAATGGATATGGCTGATGAATTGTTATGGGGACCAATCATTTCATCAGTCTCGTCTAATGAAACACCATTGGTATGTTATTCTTTTTTAATCTTCACTTATTGCATTGATTCTAATTTGCTTGATTGCATTGAATTTTTTTTCTTTGCAGGTACAGTCGTTTGATTATGAAGCGGGTAATGGTTCTATCATTAATACAAGAAAGTCGAATACTGGGGATGTTACAACTGCTACGACATCTGTTGTTGAGTGTTCCAATGAGCGTGATCAACAAGTGAGGCCTAAACGAGCAAGACGAAAGCCAAAGAAATATACTGATTAGATAATATGTGTTTTTATGAATCATTATATATGTTTTTTTTTTGTTGCTTTTTGTGATAAGACTTTTGTTGCTTTCTATGTTACTTATGTGAACCAGTTGCAAACTAATAAACTTGATTTGGTGCCCTATTAATTTGGTGGCCAAAGCCCAAGTGGACTTGGGCTGGCCCTGTTTGTAACATAGCCCAAGACAATTGACATAGATATTTCAGTTATATATTTTAGACATCCCGAACCAAAATTACGATAACATCGTAATGGGATGTGACTGTTAAAGTTCTACATGCAGTTACAAAAGGAAAGTTGTCCATCAAACATAACAAAAACATAAACCACTAAATCCAAAAAAGTTGTCTGAATTGATTTCAACAAACTTCGAAGTAGACCTTATCACCTGCCACGCTTTTTTCTCCCACCAGCTCAAACCTCATCACTTTGTCCTTAGTCATCCCCGCTTCGTCCAGGATATGCTGCCAGTCCGCATACATTATGACATGGTTCTCATCATCCACTTTTCTTGGATCTGTCCTTACACGTAGCGGTACCAGAAACTTAACATGGCCAAATGAAAGCATAGCATTACAGTAGCTATTGATTTGGTGATCCCGAACAAAGTTCCTCGGTATCGTCTGTAAAAATAAATTATTGGTTTTGTTATTCAATCTCCAACATTATAATGAAAATAAAGTATACTAATAGTTAGTTTTTAATTACCAGCATGTGTGTTTCTATGGCATGGTGTTCAAATTGTTTCTGGTAGCTGGGGCGGCTGTTGTGGTGGCGGTGCTTGGTGCGGTTGCATTGATGTGTAGTGGCTGCGTGAAGTCCAATGCCATCTTTGTTAAATATCAGGACATTGAAGTTAAAGTACTCTTGTGGAGTGCTTCCCATCCATTGAAAGAGCAGTTGGTAGTCCTCTTCAATGTCATTTTCAACACAAAAGGTGGTCCAACCTGACCCCATGAAACCGACAGCTATTCCTTTTTCATTTCCGGGAGGGAAAGCATAACACACATCGACCTTGCAACTTTGCTTAGGGCCGTGTACTTTAGCAAACAAGTTGTCGATTTTTAAGCGCCTCTCGGACAGCAGCCACAGTAAACCATGAGGTAAATCCTATAATTCATACATTTCAGAAATGTGAGATTAGATTTTATTCAAAACAGAGAATATAATATAGCAGTTTCTCTTTCAGAAATTAGAGACAATAATATATAAAACAAGGTAGCAAAGTTCTACCTATTGATGGTATGTTTCTGCTTTAGCTTGTACCAAACAGCCATGAATGTGATCTCTTCCTGAGGAATGCTTTCTAATTTCCAAACCGTCAGTGTTCAAAAGAAGTATCTCAAATTTAAGTTCTTTCAATCTTTTGAAACATAGTTTGTCTATATTCTTATGTTTTATAGATTGAAAAAACCTCATCCATTCGGGCCCGTGTAGTGTTTTTCTTCTTCGACCCAAGCTTTCGACTGCAACCTTGTATTTCATTCCCGTATAATCAACAAGTTTGAGTATTTCACAGTTTTTGGGAAGCTGGTTGCTCAATATTTTTGGGAGTTCCTATATATACAATATTTTTTTATTTCAAACACAGATGTTAGGATAAAAATCAAATACTTAAAAGAGATGAAATCAGATTCGGGTCACGATGTATCTTACCAGTCGGTCTTGCAGGTCGTTGCAATCAGCTACTTTGATTAGTATTGTAAACTCCATCTGAATGTTTACAAAAAATAAAAATCACATACTTAAAAGAGTCGAAATCAGGATTGGGTCAGGTTGGTAAGGATGAGTTCGGGTAAAGATGATATTAGAAAAAAAATTTAAAAATGAGCATCACACATCAGCCCGAATGAACAAGGTACTTGAACAAAATTCAAATCATGAACTAATGAAAGTGAACCACAACTAATATTCGAATCATATACATACAAGCCCTCAAAACTGTTTGAAAAGTTTCTGGTTTTTCAGTTTTTTTAATCAATATTTCAAATTTAAAAGTAAACTAAAAATAGTAAAACAATAACATCTCTGGTTGCAAGTTTAGAATGAGTCAGGTGTGTTTTTGGTCAAAGTGATCGGTTATTTCATTTTCTTATTTTTTTTTTATCCATCTAGACTTATGTGTTTGGGCCAACATTGCCGGGATAAGCCCTAAATATATTTTTGGAAAAACCGAAAACTTTTAAACTTTTAAAAAAACGAAATTCAGTTGAACATATAGGTGATAACTGCCAATCGGTTTTGGTAACTGTCAAGCGGTTATGGGAAGTATGTATTTCTGATTTAAAACAAAAACAATAGAAACCAAACAGTTTTGAGGTAGTACTTGAAATTAAATGAAATCAAGAAAGCAAAGTGAACATAGTAAAACTTAACTGTTAAATATAGAATAAAAAAAATACCTGATTAAGCTTGAACTCTGATCGGCAAGAAGACTGTAGAAGAAGGTGAATAGTATCACCGTAAATGAGATGGAGAGTAGATATGTATTTCTTTGATATTTATTAGGGTTTTAATTAATTTCTTTTATGGGGGAATGTGAAACTGATTTGATGTTTAATAAAATACTAATATAATAGATTTTGTTATTTAAGAGTAAATTTATATGGTTTGTTTATAATTATTAAAGTAATAGATAAAGTTTTGTTAAACAAATAATTTTTAATAGATTTATAGGTAAAGTAATTAATAAAGTAACAGTAAATTTATATGGTTTGTTTATAGTTAATAATGTAATTTATAAAGTAATAGATAAAATTTCGTTAAACAAATAGTTTTTAATAGTTTTATAGGTAACATATGTTTACAATATTTATTGTATTATATTTTAAATAATAAAGGTAGAATAAGTAACTAAAAAAACTAAACTTTCTAAATATGTTTATAATTTTGATTATATTCTATTTTAAATAATAAAGGTATATTAACTAATAGAAAACAAAACTAATCTTTCTAAATATTAAACAAATAGTAGGTCCAATAAAATTTTGTTAAACAAATAGTTTTTAATAGTTTTATAGGTAACATATGTTTACAATATTTATTGTATTATATTTTAAATAATAAAGGTAGAATAAGTAACTAAAAAAACTAAACTTTCTGAATATGTTTATAATTTTGATTATATTCTATTTTAAATAATAAAGGTATATTAACTAATAGAAAAAAACTAATCTTTCTAAATATTAAACAAATAGAAGGTCTGATTATCCGTAAAGGTAGAATAACTAACAAAAACTTACCAATGATTCGATTAAATAAAGCCCAAATTGACCGTCCGCTTCGGAAACAAATATTCCTTGGGTTTTAAATGAATCCTTTAACTTATTGTTAAGAAAAATTTGTCCTTTATACTCAATAGATCTTATCTCATGGGAGTTAAAACTGTTAGATCATCTTGAATGGTCATTGAAAATATGGGAGCATCCCTGGCTTCCTTCTTATCTGTAATGTCAATAAGATTGAAGTCAAAATAAGATGTGTAAGTTATAAGCATATATGTATTTTTAACTATTATTAGTATTGGGTGATGAAATATGTAAAAGAGTTTTTGTAATTACCTTACAGATAAGAATGCATTCTTCATATGATTCAGCTTATAATTCCAGTTAGTTCCCATCTCCATGCAAATATTAGTGTGATGAATCCATGATTCAACAGTTAGCAACGCATAAAGAAAAACAAATATTAAAATATTATGTCCTAAATCTAATGATCAAAACTGCAAAAAAAAATAAAAACTGTATATGCGGCATTAAAATATTATGTCCTAAATCTAAGGATCAAAACTGCAAAAAGAATAAAAACTGTATATGCGGCAAGTTGTTAAAGTTTGTAAATTGAACCCATTTTTTGAAATATTGTGTTTTATATAAAGTATAGCAACATTTTTTACTTTATGTTTGCAAAAAAAAACTTTTTATACTGAAATAAAACACCTTAATTATATATGTTGTTTCCCTCCAAGTAATTTGAAAGCCAAAAACTTCCTAAACCGTCGTATTTTTAGTTAAATGAATTAGTGGGCATTGATGTAGTGGCCACGTGTCAGGTTTTTGTGGTGTGTACATGTGTTTTGACAGTATAAGAAGATACTTCCTCCTAAAATCTTATATGTCTAAATCAGCAAGGAACAGAATGGTCAAAATCGTTCTGAAAAAAAAACATAATTCCAAGGTATTTTATGTAGTGAACACATGTTTTAGTGTATTGTGTGATGGTAACAATTACTTTTTAACTGTTGACTTGTGTTAATTGGAAGATGGAGTCGGTGTACAAGGCTGAGTTGTATGAGCCCAAACTAATTTCGCCAATGCAGTTTATGACTGAGAAGAAAATCCAGGTATGAATCTAGCTTTTTTGTATGTATATTTTCTCTTTTAAGTTAACATGCCGCATTGTATTTGAGTATTCATCCAAACATGTATATTGATAAATTACTTGTCTTTAATGCATGTAAGGTGAAACCAACTTACAAGGCTGAAGCAGATGATAAAAAGGTCTATTTATCAGACAATGTGATGGAGCAGTTAATCACCAAAGAATTAAAGGATCCAAATCTAGACCTAGAGCTAGAGCAGGAATTTAGTGATGAGGTATTTTGTTGGTGTGTTCATACGTGTGGTCATATAATATATTAAACGTCTTTATTGTAGATGCACCGTTGGGTAAAAGAAAGAACAAATAAAAGGTCGTTATCCCTTGGAGAAGAGAACAAGACAGAAGTAATAGATGTGGATAGTTCTGAAGAAGATAATGGGGAAGAACATGAGCTTAGTGACACAGCGGATTCCATTGCCTCTTTTAAGAGAAAAAATAAGATTCGTAGGGTATCAATTCAAAGCCGAAACCGAGTAGTTCATGTATATCCTAGCTTGTCTTAAGAATGTTTGTGCTAATTATGTTAGTGTGATCACTGAGTTGTTTATGTTTTGAAGTTTGTTATCCTAAAGTACTTATCTAATTTTTGTTTCTTTTTTGTAAAGTGGCTGAATTTAGGGTTGTTACATTATGTATTGTATTTTTTTTTTTCTTTTCTCATGTTTTGTACTTAATTTGATGTGAACTATAACTCTAAAACAATTGTTTAGGTATTATATGCTTCATTAAGAAAACATGTTCTCTTTTTTAAATACATTTATATTATTATAGAAGAAATATATTTTTACACTTTAAAAGGAATTGCAACATAATAACCTTTCAAATATTTACAAGTAACAAATGTATGACTACTAAAAGTCAAGTACAAACGTTTTTTCAAATAATCAAGTAAAAGGTATGAATTTAAAAGTAAAGAAGTATATATAGATCAAACCAATATTTGATAAATTGAATACATGTGAATATTATTTTAGTTGTGCCAATATAATTACTAACATGTATACTGGTTGGTACATTTAATATTTAGATTTATATAAAAAGTTGGTAGTCTAATATAGTTAAAAACACAAACTTATAAAATTAACATCTATCCTTAACTTTTATAACTTGCGGTAATTTTAAAATTATTAGTTATAACACTTTAATCTCCACTCACCCACTCTACCAGAATTTCTCACAAATAACTTCCCATAATCCCACATTCCTATTTTTGAGTTAGTAACTTCCGTTTAGAATAGTATAAATAATTTAATCAGTATTCTTTTTGTTATTCAGAATGGATAAAAAAATTAAAATCGTGCTACAAAACGGGGCAAAACCCAACAGTGTTTTAAGTTGTCCCCTTTGCAAGAAGGTCTGTCATAGTGTACAACAGTACTATGCGCATATTGCTTCCAAAGGGCATATTAAAAAGGTAAAAACTTTCGGGTTTTGTTGTTTTTGCTAAGTAAATATATTTTGGTAGGTTTTTAAATATAATTTTACATTTATCAGAATGCTGGAGTTGTTACCACTCATGGATTCAAATGTGAGCTTTGTGATGTAACTTGCACGAGTGCTGAAAATCTGAGTACTCATGTTAAAGGTAAGAAGCATTTGAGAATTGTGCGTGCTGCGGAGGACATGGCAATAAAAGATGGGGGGTGGAGATGGAGAAAGAGGAGGCGGTCGAAAAAAATGATGGAGTTATAGGGGAAGAAGAAAATGATGATAGTGAAGAGAACTGTGTGGTTTATAGTGAAGGAGGTGTTGTGAATGGTAAAACATGTTTAGTATGTGCAGCTTATTGTAGGCCTAAGGTTGTATCATGTTGCAAGTCATGTTACAATAACTTCTTGACTTCATTTAGAGTTTAGGTTTACCTTAAGTAATTTGTGTTTCAAGTATGTTTATCATTTGATTTTAAGTTATTTATGCTTTTGAATTATTTTTGTTTCATTGTTATCTTTGAAGTTAATGTTGCTTTTGAACAGTTGGTTATATGCTATAAGTTAAAATCATACTCACAAATAATACCACCAAAAGAAACAAAACAAACACTCAACAAGCTATCACGAGACAGAGGGTCAGATCAGTGGTTCATCACTCAAGGTGCCACCGCAAACCATGCCAAGGAAGCCACCTACATCTGACAATGCAAATAACTAGACAATAAGAACAAACCAAACAACAAACCCGGATAATGCATTACATATATTCAAACAAATGTCACAGTTAATGCAACAAGGGATGGCCCACCCTGTGTCCCAGCAACCACCGGCCCGACTAGTCCGGCAACAAGTATGCCTAATGCAAGGAAAGGAAAAAAAAGTCAAGAAAGAAATAATAGCACCTGATAGCATGTAAGTCCAAGCAAGTCAGTTCTGTAGCGTTCACTTAGGGCTGCAGGATACTAACAGAAGATTAGTAAAAGAGTATACAATGTTAAGCATAATAATAATATGGTTTACTAAAAGTAAGGATATACAAATACATTTCTTATATGTGTATATAAACAAGAAGTTTAATTATTATTATTATTGTTATTATTATCATTCAAATATTTTTCTTATGTTAAGTTAACATATAAGTTTTTTTAACAATTAGTTCTTAATTTATGGTTGATAAGATTTTTTAAGAGTTTTTAAAAAATATGGCTTCATTAGTGTAAAATATAACTTCTATCAAATAGTATAAGCTTTTGTCACAAAGTTAAAAAAAGATCAGTTTCGGTTATAAAAAAATTTAAATAAAAAAATAGCTGGAATATAAAACTTATAGGTTTAGTAACCGATTATGCAGTTAATATAAAGAGATTACTAAGTCAGCCCACTTTCCCACTATCCCATGATTTATTAACTGTCTAAATATAGATTAACTTCCCTGACAAAATTCGGATATTAGCTCTATATAATGTAGTTCTATGATTTTAATATGTCGCCTTCTTTCTTTCAGTTTTGTTTATCTTAAAAAGCATCATATTGAGTACCTTTGCAGAACCAGTTGGAGAAATAAAGTATGGTTTCCTAATCTCTTTAGATTAGCTTTTATTACAAATAAGTTTGTTTGTGTTTTTGTTTTTATATCTTAAACAATGCAATCAAAAGCATTTAGGTATGTGATATGTGTGTTAATACATGTAGACCATTTTTTCATCAAATGTGTAGAATCTAACAGTCTCAGATCATAACTAACTACAGTAAAATGTTATATAGAAAACACATACTATAACAGTTGTGAACAACAAGAATTGTGTAAATTATACCCTTAAATTCAAACAATTTTGTATTAAAACAAACAAATAGGCATAGTAAGGAGTTTGAATAAGTGGTTAGAGACACTTACAGTGCCATAATATATGATTAAGACCATGGGTTGCAAAATGCAGAATAGGTCTGTAAGATGATTCAGTCTCTTAAGGATAAGTCTAGCTTATGTCCCTCATTTGAACGCTCCTGTTAGCCCATTAAGACAGACAAAATCTTTAATAATTGATACAATAATTTAGTGTTAAACATAAAAACAAAACTTACAAAGAGTCTGCCAAGTATTGGATCCAGCACAGCCACCATTTGTCTATGTTCTAGAGCTTATCTAGACCACGTCTTTAACTCCGTGGTAACATATTCACTTCAACGAAAAATCCGAAGCCCATCAACCTACCGAAACATAGATCTGTCATATTTCAACAATTGAAAACCTAAAATCCGAAAAGTTTTACTCGAACATGAAGAGCCCTAATACCATCGTTCCACAACCGTTAACCCTAATAAATGCGGAAATACAGGTCGAACATGTGTCAATAGCTGAAAACCTAAGATCCGAAAGGTATTAATCGAATCCGAAAAACCCTAACACCATAGATTCATAACCATTAACCGTAAAAATGTCGAAATACATATCTGCAGTCGTTATCCTGCTCAAGCGTCCATCAATGAAAGTGTTAATCGAATATGAAGAACCCTAATCGAACAAAATAGTATGATGTATAAGACGCTAGGGTTTAGAGGGGTAAAAACCTTGAAAGTTTGAAACGATTGAAGTGATGATACGTATGACGGAGCTGAATAGAGTGTACACAAGTGTAACCATCGTGAATCGCCATGGAAACTGATGATGAGGATGAACTCGGGATGCAGAGAGAAGCGATTTTGGACAAGAAAGAGGGCTGGATTCATCACATTTGTGGCTAGGGTTGAGTTAACTAGCATTAAGTAGTATCCATTTTTAATTCGGATTATTCGTCTAATATCCGTATTTCTATATCCAACCCGGCCCTTTTCCAATTTGTGTTTAGATTAAACCTGGCCTGTTAAGCGAATATGGCCCAAAACCTCAATTCATTATATAATAACCTGGCCCATTTGTATATATATATAGTTTAGAAATTGCATTTTTTTTAATTTTAATTTTTATTGATATTTATTAATTTTTTTGTTCTTTGATTTTTTATTCTTTTAATTTGTTATTAGAGATTTTTTTTAAATATTTTATGGTATTTGTATTTGTTTTTATAGAAGATGGATGAAGATTACACTGTAGCTGATTTTTCTTCACTAACTCACTATGGAGCATGGTATAATCTTAGTGTTGTACGTGTTGAATTTACTTGGTTTGATGTCAGCAAAAACAAATTACTACTTATTTTACTTGATAAAGATGTAAGTACATTTATTTATTTATTTCGTTTTTTAAGTTTACATACATTATATTTAAGTAACATACTTTATATTATAGAGAAGAAGAGTTGCAGCAATTGTCCCCGCTAATTTGGTTCACTTATTTGATGGCATGGAACTCGTGGGTCATGTTTTTTCGGTTTCTCATTTTCAAATTAAGAATTTCAAGTATAACGACTATCCAACATACAAAAGCTACGTATTAATCTATGGTCGTATCAAAATAGTTATAAATGAAGGTACAAAATTTACTCCGTGTATACGTGAGGTTTCAAAGGGTTTTCCGTTGTATCTACTGGTGCCGTGCTTTAATGTTCTGAAAGACTACAAGGGTTTTCACAAACATATTGTTGGTATACATAAATTCTTTCTATTTTTTTGGGTTTGTTATATATATATATATATATATTCTTATGTGTGTGTGTGTGTGTGAAAAGTCTAACATGTTGTTGCCTTTATTGTAGATGTTGTAGGAAAAATCATCAATGGGAAAAGAATAAAGCATATGTTTACTTTTAAGATTAATTTGCAAGATGCTACGTAAGCCACGTTTTTATTATTAATGACCTTAATGTTTTAAGTAACCCGCATATATATACATATATTTTTAATATAATGTGTTTGATTATTTTACAGTGGTCACGTTATAAAGTTGCGTCTAGACACATCGAGGCATATAAATATTGTACGAACATATCGTGCAATATCCAGTAAATCTATCATATACGTCTCTCAACTCAAGTTGGTCTATACGTCGTCAAGTATGTTATAGGATTAATACGTATTTCTTATATATTTTAATTTTTTAAATGACCTATGAACATAGTTTGTAACACATGTCTGCTTTTTTTCAGTTAATATGTTGAAGGATACGGAGTTTACTAAAATGGTTATTGAACCAGATGTGCATGAGGCACACTTGCTTAGAACTATGCAACGTTAAAATTATTGTTCATGTTATTTAATGTTTTGGATTACTTAGAATTTGGTACTTAATATGTTTTGTTTTTTCATTTGTTTACCTTTATTGTTGAAATTTTTAAAATGTTTTCCAGTTTAAGTTAATAATCTTATCTATTACTGTCGTGATGTAGATTTAACTTTATGAACGAATGACATTTTATAGGTAATTTTATTCAAAATCATGTGCTAACAATATTTATACTAATATTACTTCCAGTGAGAAATGAGTACGACCAATCTACAATCATGCAAAAGAAAAATGTTTTTACATGGCCATGGACGATAAAGTACTTCTATTGATGATCTTGGTCTTGACATACTTGTGTATGAGATATTAATAAGGCTTCCTGCAAAGGGTGTGGGTCGGTCAAAGTGTGTATGCAAGGAATGGCTATCTCTTCTATCGACACGTCATTTTGCTATGATGCATTGTCGTCACATATCTACATCCTATAACCAGAAATTTATAGTAATTGGTTCGCGTTTATGTTCTGTATTCCCCCTTTCGTGTGAAGATTCGGGTCCATTATTAAACACCAGAATGTTACTTCCATTTGAAGCGCCTTGGAATAAAGTAAACATTCTAACAAGTTTTGAAGGATTGTTATGTGTTTGTTTTCGTAATTCTGGCATATTGGTTATTTGGAATCCATTAACTCATGCATTTAAAGAGGTGTCCAGCTCAAATAGTCATGGTTTATATAAACCTAAGTCAGATGCAATTGGGTTGTATGTGGATAAGACGGATGATTACAAGCTTTTACACATAAAGCGTAGGCGTGGTAGAATGTGGGTTCATGTATATTCAAGTATGTTTGACTCGTGGCACAAAATCACTTTTGCAAATAAACTTCGTTGCTGGCGTGGAGAGCCTGTTTGGTCTAATGGAACTTTTTGCAAAGGTGTTTTATATTTTTTGGTTAACTGTTTTATTGAGAATAAGGGTGTTATGCTGTTTGGCTTTGATGTGGAATCAGAGAGATTTAAGTTGAAAACCTTTCCAAGAATTCCACATGCTGACTATGATGGAAATTTAGTTGTTGTTCATAAAGAGCTTCATATGTTTGTTACTCATGGGCTTCCTAATTGGACGGTTGATTTGTGGAGGATGGAAGGTGAAAGTTGGGTGAAATTATGGGTTTTCCCTCGCATACGGCCTATTATTTTATCATGCTCTATTACACATGTTACAAGTACTGGCAGGTTTCTTGTGGTATCAAATGATGGAGTTGCTAATGAAATTGACACGACAAAGAAAGGGGATGATTGTTACTTACCTTTAGTTTGGTTTCATGGGTTACAAGGAGCAATATATACCGAGACTCTTACTTCACCAGATTTTTATTTCCATTAAGTATGCTCTTTTGTTTTGTTGCTTTTAATGTTTCGTTGTTTGTTTAGTGACATTATAAATATGTTTTATCATTTTGTTTATTATGTTCTATGAGTATTCATGTTATTATGCCGTTAGGGTGCCCGGCCTACGGACGGGTCCTCAACTAGTTCTTGTTTGTTACCCGTATCTGTTCATGTGGAAGTAGGACACTATGTTAAAGAAGACCATAAAATCATGTTTTAGTTATATAGATTTTAGCAAACTGAAAATTCAAGAAACAAGATCATCAATACATAGTGTTTAAGATCAACTTTGAGTGCATATTAAGCAATCATGATGCTGTTACTGCAGGGCGGAGGTTTATAAAATGACAAAAGCTCCAAATCTAAGTTCATGACTATGAAGGGCCTTTTAAAGACTCCAATACCAAGATAACCCAGGAATGATATTATTGTATATTGATTGTGTGTAATGTCGCACTTGTCTCTGTCTAGATAGTCTAGTATCCAATGTCACATTTTTCTAGTCTCTTTTAAGTTTTCTTATGATTCCTTTCATATATCTAAGCATTCCACTTAATGCTCCATGTCAATTTCTCCTCCTCCCTCAAAAATATAATTTCATATTAATTTAATTTTTAATGTACTTTTATTGCAAAATATTATTGTTATTCGCAATTATTTACCTTAATAAGTTTTAGGGTAAATTACACTTTTCGTCCTTTATGTTTGTATCTGATTGCAACGGATAGCCTTTAATAGGGATGGCAATGGGTCGGGTATTGGTAATCCCATACCCGTACCCGGTTATAAAATCGCGTCCCATACCCGACCCAATACCCGTCGGGTATCGGGTATACCCGCGGGTATCGGGTTTACCCATTAGTTTGTTAAAAGATATACGTTGGTATTTCTAAATACATTTTTTTACTATTGTAATTATTATATTATTTTATTTATACAACAACTATTATAAATTAAAAATATACATTACATACATATAAATTTTATCATAAATTAATAAAAACTTTATAATACTTATACACTCACATGCATATACTTCACAACATATAAAATATAAATACTATTATCAAATGCATATACTAAAAGAAAATTTATTTTTTCACATTATGAACATACTAAAATAAAATACTAATAGACAAGGGTTAATGGAAAATAAAAGTATAAATTAAAAAAATCGGGTATATGATCGGGTATATAGTTCGGGTATGTGGTTTCGGGTAATCGGGTCGGGTATCACCTAATCCCATACCCGACCCATACCCGCAAAAATTTTTAAAACCAATCCCATACCCGGCCCAATACCCGTCCCATTTGTGTCGGGTTTCGGGTATACCCGTCGGGCTCGGGTATTTTTGTCATCCCTAGCCTTTAACTTCAATAATTACGCTCACAATCCATTATTTGCAAAACTTGTTACACCCTTTAGTACTAAGCAGGTTATAATTTTCAGTTAAGTTTATTCACTTAAGGATATTTTGGTCAATTCATATTTTTATTTAAATGTTTAATAAATAAAACCAAAAAAATTTCCTAGCCCTAAAATCCTAACCACCACATCTTGCTGCCACCACCACGTCATCCTGCCGCCACCACCACCACTCCAGTCACACCCACCACTCCCAGTATCCGAGTTGTCCCGAAGCCGCTAACATGAGCATCCCATTTTTCATCCAAAAGAATATTAGAAGGCTTTAAATCCCAATGAACTATGGGAAAATCATATCCAGAATGTAAATAAACCAGTCCTCTTGAAATTGAAACAAGAACAACAACTCTCTCAGAAAAATCAAATCTTTTTTTATCAATCCCATTGTCATGTATAATCTTATCCAGATTACCATTTTCCATGTATTCAAGAGCCAAAGCCTTTAATTTCCCACTCTCCCATGTATAACCAACCACTTTCACTAGATTTCTATGCCTCAGTTTTGCTAATGTGTTCATTTGTTGGAAGAAACTCTTATCAAATTCTGTTGAAAACTCTGTAAAATTCAGAGTTATTACTGCTATTATCCTTCCATCTGCTCGTTTACCCTTGTACACTGTGCTTAAACTGCTTGTTCCTAGAATATTACTTTCACTGAATCCATTAGTAGCACCCTCTAGTTCTTTTCTATCAAATCTTTTGAGAGGGTACCCTCGGGTGTATTCTGGTTCACAAGATTCCTTTTCTTTCAGTTTTTGAACATGACAACATAAAACTCCCAAAATTAAGACAAGAAGCAAAGCTAGAGATTCTGGTGGTATTGCGAAAATAAATACTGTTTTTCTCGATATTTGATGGGAATGATTTGATTGGGTTGAGAAGGCACAAGATTTGGTGTCATTGGGAATACATAGAGACGGATTTCCAAGTAATCCAACTTCGCTAGAGTTTTTGAAGATTTTAGTATCGGGAACACGTCCCTCGTGGTGATTGAAAGAGAGATTAAGGTGTTTTAATGCCAAATTGTTACCAAAATTTTCAGGAATCATGCCAGTGAATTTTCAGGTGGGTGTGGCCGGAGTGGTGGCGCTAGGATGTGGTGGTTGTGGCGGCAGGATGAGGTGGTGGTGGTGGTAAGATGTGGTGGTTAGGGTTTTAGGGTAAGGAAATCTGTGAAGATGAAGTGTATATGTCACGGCCCCCGACCCGGTTTGACCCGTTTCAGGAGCCGCGGAACAGAAATCCCGTGGTATTTGTTTAATTGAGTTTAACAGCGGAAGTTTATCATCAGGATCTTTTTAAAACTGAATTATTTCCCGATTATTTTATTTCACAACTCGGGATAAAACCCGGTAATTTACAATCTTGAGATTTCACGAAGAAATCTTTTATTTTACAAAACATGTTTCTTTATTTTTATACTGAGCCACTTCCTTAAGCTTGTAGTGCTTCTCGGCACTTTTCCTGGATCACAACAGATCACCTGAAACATGTTTGAAAAAGGTTTTGTCAGCGGGAAATACTGAGTGAATCATTCATTTTGCTAAAATGACTCTTTTGTTATAATTCACAGTATTAAGAGAGATTACAATGTTTATTTCAACCAAATACCCACAGTACTTGTCATCGACTCGTTTCGTGACTGTGGTCATATCACTATTGAGTCCGTTCACCCAATAATGACGAGTATCACTAATTAGGTTCGCCCACCTAAAGTGATAAAAACAATAGTAATGTGCACAATACCCCACATACCGGCTGTAATTTGGTGACTACATAAACTTAATCACTGTAATTATAATATTGAAATTAAACATGCTTTTGAAATCAAATTTGATAAAAAGAGAATGACTCACATTGCAGATTTAATTTGAGCAGAGCCTAGCCTACTGATTAGCCTTTTAACCTAAATTTATAACAAGCACACAATTCGGTTAGTAACTTAATACAGCATTTACGATAACTCACGAGATTAACACCTTCACAACGAATGACAAAGTGCGATACTTAAACATCCATCGATTTAACGACGAATGACAAAGCATAAACCCTAATGTGGGCAGTACTTAAACATCCATTGGATAGTTTAATCGATCGGACATTGAATCGTATCAGCGATCGAGTTATTACCCTGATTGCGGCGTCGATTAGTGAACCGTGTGTGTTTTTAGAAGTGTTTCTGCTATAACTCAGTCTACGTAACGAGAATTTACGTCGTTCAAGTGCCAAACTTCGAATGCCAATGTCTGCTATTTATACACAAAAATTGGCCATGCTTGCGCACCGTAAGCATGAACCCTTGCGGTGCGCAAGGGACACGTTTTCACCCTAGGTCAGCCACGTCTGGGACTAGCCTTGCTGACTTAACTGTTTTGTAAATTCGATTTTAGACAACGAGATTTTAAGATAATCGTTACTAGGGTTTACCCCCCTGAGTTTTAGGGGCCCTGATCCTGATTCTGATTGTTCTGAAAATTTTAGGGTTTGTACAGAATCACTTGGGTGTCTCACTTAGGGTTTCCTATTGGACAAATTAATTTAATAAATATGACTTTTGATGAGAGTTGTTACAGTATATGATTTTTTGTTTTATTTATTAAACACTTAAATAAAAACATGAATTGACCAAAATACCCTTAAGTGAATAAACTTAACTGAAAATTTTAACCTGGTTACTACTAAAGGACGTAGAGTGTAACGGGTTTTGCAAATAAAGGATTGTGATTGTAACTATTGAAGTTAAAGGCTATCTGTTACAATTCGGTACAAACATAAAGGACGAAAAGTGTAATTCACCCTAAGTTTTATATAATTTCATGCATAGGTGTAACATCTTCTTATGGATTAATCATAATCTCAGTTCATCTTTTTTTCTTAATTCAAGATGTTAAAAACTTTCTATTTATATATCTAAATAAATATATAATCTTTAGAGTGAATTGCAAGGATTGTCCTTTATCTTTATACCCATTTGTAGGCGCTGTCCTTTATGTTTAAAATTGACGAGTTTTGTACTTTATGTTTTCAAATCATACACGTTTTGTCCTTTAGCCCTAACCCAGTTAGATTTTTCTGTCAAATCTGGTCATGTGCAATGCACATGAGGGTAAAATTGTCATTTTAACTTGCAGGGACTAACTGTGTAAATAACTTTAAAAAGTTTAAGAAAAATAAAAAAATTATATATATAAATAAACACACAAAAGCAACCCCTGATCTTTCATTCTCTCCATCTTCTTCTCTCCCACCACTTCCACTTCCACCTCCACCTCCTGCCACCCCATTACCACCATCCACCTGCACCTGCCACATCCATACCCACCGGCACAATTCACCGGCGACCCCCATAACCACCGCCACTTTACTTGTGTCTTGCTTTAAATTTTGGTCAGATTTACGCGAGTCTTCAAGGACTTTGATGAATTTGTTTCTTGATTTGAATTTGTGATGTGAGATTTTTTGGGATTTAATCGTGAATTGTTTGTGGGGTTTAGGAAAGAGAGAGAGATGGGTGGGTGGGTGGGTGGCTTTGATTGGCAATTGTTGTTGGTGGGTTACAATTTTGGGTTGGGTTGGAAGTGATGCAGTAGGTGGTGGTAAGTCGTGACGGTATGGTGGATGGTGGTGATAGGGTGGCAGGAGGTGGAGGTGGAGGTGGACGTGGTGGGAGAGAAGAAGATGGAAAGAATGAAAGATCAGGGGTTGTTTTTATGTGTTTATATATATATAATTTTTTTATTTTTCTTAAACCTTTTTTAAGTTATTTACACAGTTAGTCCCTGCAAGTTAAAATGACAATTTTACCCTCATGTGCATTGCACATGACCAGATTTGACAAAAAAATCTAACTGGGTTAGGGCTAAAGGACAAAACGTGTATGATTTGAAAACATAAAGTACAAAACTCGTCAATTTTAAACATAAAGGACAGCGCCTGCAAATGGGTATAAAGATAAAGGACAATCCTTGCAATTCACTCTAATCTTTATCTAGTTTACATGTACATTTATGTAATACATTGAACCTCACACTATATATATAACCTAATTCAACTATATCACTACATCTTCCTCTGAATAACTTAATTCTTGCATCAATCATTGACTATAATAACAAAAAACAGATCGGGATTCACCTTGTCAATATGGTTGACTTTACCCCCTTTGTAATGAAACTCTGGTAAATCATCAAATTCACCACCATGGTATTATTCCAAGGTGAAGTAGCTTGGAAATTTGGCTGAAACAAGAGAAAAAGATGATTGATTTATCAAAAACAGTAAAACCTTAAACCCTACCTCAGAAGCAATTCTCAGATGATGGATAGAACATATCATATGTAATGTCGGGATTGATTTGCGTTTTCACCTCTGATACACCAATTATCTGGCTCCAAATCACTTGACGATTGCGCCATTGATGATTCTTCACTGATTCGTTCTTTGTATGTTGTGTTAATTGTGTTAGTTGAAACTAGGGTTTTATTATTTTATAATTGATATCTGCTTGACTGATATAATATTTAGAAGAGATAATTACAAATTACCTCCCTTATAATTTAGAAATTTCAAAAAATACCCCATCAGATGGCATAATGTAACCTGATTAGGCATTTGGATGAAAATAGCAAAAAGTTACAAACGTGGGGGCAATATGGTACAAAAAGTCATTTTGAATGAAAATGGCAAACATGCCCAAACCTCAGGGACGATTTTGGCAATTAACTCTAAAATTATATATTTATGATATCATTAAAAACTTGTATTTATATATTGTGGAAATGCATATATCCAATAAGTGACATTGTGACAGGGGCTCTTACTATCTTTTTCCTAAAAATGTGTAATGATTTTCACATTTATATACTATTAATTTGTAACATATGTATGCATCTTTGGTTGTGCATTATGTATAAATGTTTGTAGCTTAATCAAATAGTATGCATCTTTGTTTGTAAATTATGCTTAAATGTTTATACCTTAATCAAATAATTTGTATGCATGTTTGGTTGTAAATTGTGCTTAAGTGGTTGTACCTTAATCAAATAATGGTTTCATTACCTTACTAAATTCAATCTGTTTTGTATCCATGTATGGTTGTAAATTGTGCTTAAGTGATTGTGCCCTAATCAAATAATGGTTTCATTATCTTACCATGTTCAATCAGTTTGATCCATTCAAATTTGTGTTGTTTTATTTTTAAATTATTATTATTTATAATAATCTAATTAATTTAGCCAAAATCTTATATAAATATAATTTGCAACATATTGATGCAATGGTTGTTGTAATATATGCATTATGGTTTGTATAGTGGTAATGATATATAATATATATAGATTATGATGAACCTGTCAAACGAGAAAAAATAGACGCGGGTTCATCGTAACGCGTGAGTCCTAGATCAACTTAGTTATTTTATTTTATGTTTTACGTTTCGGTTTAATTTCTTCGCATTAACACGCCCTAACTTCACTGTCGGTGGTCGCTGGCAATAGTGTGGCATTAGTGCTCGCCCCCGCCGCAACGCGGGGGTGCTTAATACTAGTTTACTTAAAAAATGAAGTGTGCGTTCATGGTTAGTGAAAATTTGGTGAACCTCGTTAGCTAAAACCCCTCACACCCGATGCCCTTAGCACCCTTAATCAGAGCGGTGTTGGATTACTTATAGAAATGTGGTTATTTATGAAGGGTGGTCTTAATTTTGCTATATAGTTTGATAGTTAATTTAATATAAAAAGTCAGAACTGTTAATAGATTATTTCTTTCGATTTAATTTTGCCATCCAGTTTAGAAATTCGTGATCTATTTCGGTTTAGGTTACGATTATTGTCTTTAACGTGTGTGTATATATGTATATTAAGGCTTAAGGGTGTGAAGTGGGGAAGGGGTTAGGGTGCTGAGGTGACCCTCCTCCCTGACAGGGCACACCCCCCCTCCTCTCCCCTTTCAACTTTCGGTGCCATCGGTGATCCAGCCCCGTCCTCCCAATCATTTGTGTGTTATTGATGGTGAGTTGGAAGGATGTGATTGGAGGGGAAGGGGAACACCACCCTCTTTGAAGGGATGCAGGGGAAGGTGATGTGTGGTAGAAGTGATGTGACGGAGGGGGTGGTCGGGGAGCCCAAAATCACACCCCTTAGCCAAATGATGATGCAAAAATTGTTTTTAAAAAAGAAAAGTCGCTACATTCGCTATGCTTCCGTGGGTCAATGTAAAGTGTTTCTGCTGACATCAAGAAGCAAAGAAAAAAGTATATACACTAGTATATGTTTTCAATGACAAAAAGGTTTCCTTCGTGTAGATTTTCGAACGAAGCCAACAAGTGAAGAAAAAATCATTGCTGTTGGAGCTTCTCTTTGTGTGGGAGGTTGCTTTGATAGAAATCAGAATGATGTTATTAGAAGTAAAAAATAACAATTTCACATAATATTATCCAACAATTATACGGTTGTAAACGTAAAAATATATAACAATATTAGAATTGTTAGAACTAGATACATAAAAAATCATAATAAATTAAAAAAAATATATATCGGTAACTTACTTTATGGTTTATCATCTACAAAAGTGAAATAGCGTTTAATTTTTGCACATATAACCTTACCAGATATTGGATATTGATGTAAAAAAATACTAACAAAAATGTTACTAGTGTAGTGTAAGGGGCTATTTGGCAACTTTTAAATGAGTTCGTGTTAACTTAGTAAGTGGTCTGCACCATTAAGTGTTATATAATATTGGATTAGGATCAAATACAAAGGATCCTAATTGTAAGAAGTGTAAGAAAGATTTATAAAGTGACAAGTGTCCAATAACCTAAAAAAACCCACTACAAAAAAAAAAAACAAACTTAAACATCCACCACCATCAAAAACCTAAACCCCCACCCCCATCACCCACCAAAAAAAAAAAAAAAATTGTGCCAAGGGGGTGGGGGTTTAGGTTTTTGGGTGGTGGTGGGGGTGGGTGTTTAGTTTTTTTTTAGATTTTTTTTTAGTTTTTTTGGGATGGGAGGGGGGGGGGGTAGGTTTTTTTTTAGGTTTTTGGGGGGTGGGGGGTTAGGTATAGTTTTTTTTTGTTTTTCTTTGCCGCGAAGGGGGGGTGGGTGTTTAGGTTTTGGGTGATGATGTAGTGGGTTTAATTTTAGTTTATTGGATACTTGTCACTCTATAAATCTTTCTTACACTTCTTACAAGTAGAAACCTTTGTAGAATAACTTGACCCATATAATATTTAACCATTTAGAGTCGGTATAATACTTAATAATTTAGAGGCAAATGTCTGAACCATTTATATATCTAGTTTCGAAACAAATAGTTTGACATTGACATGTTTGAACCATCAAGAGAAAAATCCATAAGTGGTGGTAACTATGATAACGGAGTCGATGAGTGCAAAGTGGAGTAGTAACGCAAGGCAAACGTCGGTGACAAGTACGGACAATCTCTCTCCCTCTCACTTGCCACCACACTCTAACCAACCATATTCTCTCTCTCTCATCATCACACATTCTCTCTCTTTCTTCAATCGCACAAATCCAGATTCTTCTCTCCGTCTCTCTCTAGTTTACACCTCACACTTCCTGTTCCTACTCGCTCAATCGCAGATCCAAACAAAGGTATCACTTCTCATTCCGTTAATTTCCCTTTTTTCCGATCTAATTTCAACTAGAATTGCTGTAATTCCACCTGAATCAAGCATGATCACTAGTTAACTTGCTTACATTCTGATAACTTATACTTATTATATCCGAATCTATACATTTTGTTAGTTTGTTGCTGTGTTGTGAATGTTAAGTTTTGTTTTTATGGATAGTGTTTATAGTATTATTGTTATGAGTATGAAAGTATGAGACCTAAAGTGTGCTTTAGTGAATTACTGATATGTGATTACACTGGTTACTGGAATTGGGGATAAACATCTAGGGTTGACAGTTGACTAAAATCTAGGTAGTTGACTGAACAGTGTGGTTAGTTGTGGCATGTGGAGCAGGATTGATGTTTTGAAAGTTGACTTTTGATGACTATGTTGTTGATGAGTTGGCAGTGTGATTTGTTAGATGACTGCTGATGCAGTAACAGATTTTGGAAATAGTGGACTCAAAGGAAAAGCATGATGTAATAAGACTTTTAACTGAAATAGGTTTTGAACATAAAATGAAGTCACATTACTTCATCTAGTGGTCTCCTCGTTGACATTCTAGTTGTAGAAAATAAAATATTGTAGTATCTTGCGTAGAAGTTATATTTCTAGCAACTTCAAGTGTTTGATGCTTCTGATTTTATTGTGAGCTGATGTTCTGTAGTTTCGAATGGGCATGCTAGAAGATCACAGAATTTAGTAAAAGAATTCATACATTTATTAATGGGGCAAGCAAACTAGCTTGTGTAATATGTATAATATGCATACAATGAATAGTTGTTTCATGTTTGTTGTTATAAAAGCATGAAACGGAATTAGTTTGTGTTGTGATTACCTACATTCTGTTCTACTTAGAGAAATGATTTAATTTGAACTTTTTAGGCTCTATCAAGTTATAGTTATTAATGCCATATGTGTAACGTATTTTCAAGTCCGAGAGGCTTTCTTCAATTTTTGTATAATCAAGTAAATGTGACACTCAATTATCCTTTACTTGCTACTTAAACCAAACACCGTGTATATCACTCACAAAAAGAAAATTTAAGTCAGTTGGCCAAACTATAGATGTCTTTAACTGCGTAGCTGTGAATGTGCTATAAGTTCCAACTTATGTATAATATATTCATGGTTCATATGTTTTTGCAGGTGCTTAGTTCCAATAAGCCCTTGTCCAAAGCTACTAGCATCTGCATGGTTTATTAAATAATATATAACCAGCAGTTAATTTTGTACCTACTGGAAAGCTGTTTTATTTATCTGTTACGCTTCAGTAACCTTATTTCTACAAGCATGTAAGGCTATCTGAATACTGTTTATCTTCATTTACTATCTCAGCATCTGTTTCTAATTTGTTCGTATGCATTTTTTTCTTGTTATCATTGTTAAAAGTTATTACTTTCTCGCAGGCTCACAGCATTATCATGAGTTGTAGGATGCATGATCAGCACAGCAATGGACATTCTCCTTACAGTTTGTAAGGGGCCATTGCTATTCTACTTTCTATTGGTTTGCTGTCTGGTTAACGAACTCCAAAGTCTTACTAGTGATGGTATGTCAATTTAAGCAAATAAATAACAATACAATGTCTAAACTCTAAATGTTTTTTTTTCTTATAACATATAACACTATTTGTTTTTATTATTAAGGTGAAGCTCTTGTTAATTTCCGAACAAATATTATTAGTTCAGACGGTCTTCTTCGTCAATGGAGGCCAGAGGATCCAGATCCATGTGGATGGAAAGGGGTAACATGTGATTTGAAAACTAAACGAGTTGTATATCTGTAAGATTTTAAAGCCATAAATGTTATCTTTAATGCATTAGCTGCTCTTTTAGAACATTTTTGTCAAGGAGTTATTGTGGCAAGTAATGTATTTTCTTTGGTTTCTTTTTTTGTATGTCTTTGCAGGAATCTTTCAAATCACAAATTGAGTGGACCTGTATCACCAGATATTGGAAAGCTAGATCGTTTAAGATTTTTGTACGTGATTTTGAGGCTCCATCTTGTTAATTTTCATTACTTCTTTATGCATGATATTACAAATACAGTATCCAAGTAATTAGTGATGCTATATATATATGTATAATGTGATGTAGAGATCTTCATTACAACAACTTCTATGGGGCAATTCCTCCAGAATTAGGAAATTGTACAGAGCTGCAAGGGTTGTAAGTACTATAGTTTTACTTGTATGATGTCAGCTTAGTTTATTAAAATATTGATGACCTTTTTTTTTATTTGTACTAATACAATAACTATATGACAGATTTTTGCAGAATAATTATTTAAGTGGATTTATTCCTACTGAAATAGGAAACCTTTCAAAGCTTCAAACATTGTAAGTTTTCATGTGAACACATCTTCTGTAATTTGATAAAGATAGTTTATTTTTTTTCTCAACATACTCAAGATATACAACAATAATAAGGTTTTTACACAAAATCAAGGGATAATTTGTACCTAGAATTAATTGAGATTTTGTTCCTGTATGTTGCAGGGATGTCTCTAGTAATTCTCTTAGTGGAAGTATACCCGCATCACTTGGGAATTTGGGGAGCCTTTCAATTTTGTAAGGATTCCCATTTGAATATTTTATTTTTTATTGAATCTTTTATTTACTTGTGTTCTTTGTACTTGTGAAGCAACGTCTCCAACAATTTTCTGGCTGGCCCAATTCCATCTAATGGTGCTCTTGATCAGTTTGGAACCAACTCGTACGTTTTGATGTATCATTATTTACTTATATAAGTTCTGATATATATATGATTAAGAGGGTGTTTGGGGTTGAGTTTTGAAAGTAGATTATGCGTTTTGAATAATCAGAATCAGATAATTAACTGTAACAAAACGTGATGTTGAAATATAGTGTTTGGATTTGATTATGTTGCTTGATATCACAATAATCAGATAATCAACTATTTGAGTGTTTGACAAATATATATTTAAAAAAATAAACAAGCGAAAATCCTTTTTCTAAATGCAAATAATCAATTTTGGAAAACTGCGTTTTGTTGCAGGGGGGGGGGGACTGCTTTTGGAAAACTATGTTTTGTAACTTTCTAAACGCAAATAATCAATTTTTTAATTTTTTTACCCAAACACTCAAAACTGATTATTTACGATTTCAAAACTTAATAATCTAAAAATCTCCTTCAAAACTCAACCCCAAACACCCTCTAAAAAATCACTAAACAATGAATGCCTGATGCCATCAACAGTGATGATTATATAATTCACCACACATGACACAACTTGTTATTATCATCTAGCATTTAATGTTCACCTGTAAAGAAAACAATAATTGAATTTGAATTTTCTATAACTTTACTATATATTATTGAAGTACAGTAGATTGTAATATTTGGTTTAATACTCAGTTTTCTTGGAAACCGTGGCCTATGTGGGACCCATATCAACCAGTCATGCAAAAACGATGGAGGTTCAACTGGCGCACATCCTACAGGTCTGCTATAACTTATTGCATAATATTATATTCTAATTTCTTTCTTATCATGTATAACTTATTAGCCTACCAAATAACTTACAATATTATTGAGTTATTTGCATATAATTTTGTAACAGGAAGTCAGAGTGTGAAGAAGAATTCTGGGCGGTTACTTATTAGTGCTTCTGCTACTGTTGGTGCATTGCTTCTGGTTGCACTTATGTGTTTCTGGGGTTGCTTTCTCTACAAGAGACTCGGTAAAAATGAAGTCAAAGGTCTTGCAATGGATGTGGGTGAAGGTGAGCTTTTAAAAATACTTTTATAGGTATATCATAATATTTATCTGAGTAAAAATGCCAATTTCGTTCCTGAGGTTTGGCTACTTTTGTGACTTTTGCCTAAAGGTTTGTTTTTCTGCATCTGGATCCAAAAGGTTTGAAATCTTGCCATTTACATCCAACTTGTTAACTCCATTTATTTTTTAACGTTAAGTCATGGGTATTTTCGTCTTTTTATACCTTTTTTGTGATGATTAAAGGGTTTGGGTGGGAGAAAGTGAACAGAGGTGGATCTTTGTTTCTTATAGTGTTTTTTATTTTAATAAAAATTGTCTAAAACGACGGAAATGCCCCTCATTTAATGAAGAAAAAATGGATGAAGTTAACGAGTTGTATAAAAATGGCAAGGATTTAAACCTTTTGGATCCAGATGCGGAAAAACAAAGCTTTGGACGAAAGTCGCAAAACTGGCCAAACCTCAGGGACGAAAATGACATTTTACTTTATTTATTTTTACTAGAACTATCTCTGGTATAATGAATTGTTATTGCCTTATTGGTTTAGGTGCATCGATTGTTATGTTTCATGGAGACTTGCCGTATTCCTCAAAAGATATTATAACAAAGTTGGAAACTTTAAACGAAGAACACGTGATCGGTGCTGGTGGATTTGGAACAGTATACAAACTGGCAATGGATGATGGAAATGTATTTGCTTTGAAAAGAATAGTGAAATTAAACGAGGGATTTGATCGTTTCTTTGAAAGGGAGCTTGAAATTCTCGGAAGCATTAAGCACAGATATTTAGTAAATTTAAGAGGATACTGCAATTCTCCAACGTCAAAGTTGTTAATCTATGATTACTTATCAGGCGGCAGTCTAGATGAAGCTCTTCATGGTAAATATAATTCATTATTCATCCCTATCAATAAATTCTGGTGCGTGTCAAATGTTGCCTAAATGGTCATAAATGATTAACTTAATGTGTGCAGAAAAAGCCGAGCTATTAGATTGGGTTGCTCGACTTAACATAATAATGGGAGCTGCAAAAGGGTTGGCGTATTTGCATCATGATAGTTCTCCTAGAATCATACACCGAGATATTAAATCAAGTAACATTTTACTTGATGGAAATTTTGAGGCGCGGGTTTCAGACTTTGGACTTGCAAAATTGTTAGGGGACGAGGAATCGCACATTACGACCATTGTTGCTGGAACTTTTGGATACCTGGCGCCAGGTAGGATCATAAGTTTTGGTTCGATGTTACATATTCCTTTTTGTAACATTGACTTAGGAAATAGATGATCATTAAGTTCACTTATATTTTGTATTACAATTGTTGTATGTAACTTCTATTGCAGAGTATATGCAGAGTGGTAGAGCAACAGAGAAGACAGATATTTATAGTTTTGGAGTGCTTGTGCTTGAAGTGATAAGTGGGAAGAGGCCCACTGATGCGTCATTTATTGAGAAGGGCCTAAATATTGTTGGCTGGGTATGCGTCTTTTATCTTAATATTCTTAAAAATGCGTGATGTGCTCCGATGCGTTTTGATCCCAAAAGCCGATGCGTGATGCACGCGCATCACTTATGTGAGGCGTTTGTTATTTAAAAAAATATTTATAGATAATATTTTTAACTTGTTAACTTTAACCACTAAAAATTTAGAGGTTAAAATAAATAAATACAACAAAATGGCTCTAAGTACCATGAAAGAAGTTCAATATAACCAAAATAAGCCTTGAACTAAGTGTACAAGTAGTCTATGCAAAGGATACAAGTAATCTATGTAGGAACTCATTTAACAACTTCATCAGCTCATTGTACAAGCTTGTTAAGCGCATTCTCATGGTTTAAAAAACGGTTGAGGCGTGCGCCTCAAGGCGAGGCGCCCAAAAAACGAATATGAGGCGGCGCCTCAGGGGGTTCTTTTGCATGTGCGCCTCGGAGGGATGAGGTGCTAAGAAAAGCCGCCGGAAGGGGGGGGGGGGTGATATTTGTTTTTGATGTTTTTGACTTTTTATGCCAATTTCAAACATTTCATGTCTTTTTATGTGTGTTTTTGATGAATCTGATGATGAAATTAGTTAATATTTTATTTTTAAGATATATAATTTTTATATTTATTTTTTATTTCCGCCTCGGTTCGCCTCAAGGCATACGCCTCGTGAGGCAAAGGGAAAACGCCTCTAGGCACGATTCCGTACTTTTAAATCTTGCAGTCTTGCACATTCTACAAGCTCGTTGTACAATTTTACATGATGCAAGGTTGATGCGCCCTAAATCGAATAATGCACTCCTGATGCACTCGCAGGATGCGCCCTGATGCGTGCATTTTAAAACCAAGTTATTATTTACAAACGAGTAACTTGTGTTGCAAGCACATATATTAAGGTGCCCAAAAGATCAGTTGTGCTAAAGTCATCCATATCAAAATGTCTTTAAGAAACAATCCTAATAAATATATGCATGCATCATAAATCCTTGTATGCGTCTAAACGGGTCATTTTTTGTACAGGTTGAGTTGACATTATCATTCCTTTACATGTAATTCTATGAACCTAGTTTCTTGAATAAAATGATTTATTATTTCTTTCACTTTGAAAATAAACCTTTGGCAACTTATGACCCATTTGACCCATCAAAGATAAAATTTGGCCTGAATCCACTCGTTCATAAGTAAATGAGTCAAGAATTTTACATTTACTTATTAAATACAGATAATTATTTCCTTAAATCCAGGTTGATTAAACTATTTTAACTATCAAATTGTTTTTTTACTCATTAACCCTGTTTTTCTTTTCAGTTAAATCATCTAATAACAGAAGATAGGCAACGTGAGATCATTGACACGAACTGCGAGGGAGTCGAGTCAGAAACCCTAGATGTGCTGCTATCGGTTGCAATTCAATGTGTATCTTCATCCCCAGAAGATCGACCCACCATGCACCGAGTTGTTCAAACACTTGAATCAGAGGTCATGACACCATGCCCGAGTGATTTCTACGATTCCAGTTCTGATTAACATATTATGCCACTCACTACACTACTTGTTGCATAAAGGAGAATCTTGGCAAGAACAAGGTATATTCTTTGAGCAGATAGACAGTAAGAAATAAAATTCTTGCCTTTTACATCTTTGCACAATCTATTGGAAGTCTCTTCTTCTACAAGGGTTTCTTTATGCTCAAATTTCTTGCCCCTGTGATTATTATATTTTTTTTGGCTTGTCTTATTTGAAACGGGTGGGTCGTTCTTGTTGCACCGTTTTGTCACCCAAGTGTATATTGATGCTAGTTTAACCTATTTTATGTCTTGTTCATGCCATTTTCTGTATCATATGTTTCTTCTAATTGACATTGAGATTTTTTTTTTCGGTTTACGTATAATGTTATATGGTATGTAGTTATTATCTGTGACATTAGAGTAGTCTTTATTTACTGTCAGTTTTGCCTATATGTTGATGGTTTTTGGGTACATGGTTCTTGTGTATGTTGGACAAACATGATAATGTTAACATTTGTGCTGATTGTAAGTCTCACTAGCATGTGAGTTAACGGAAGCCACTAAGCGTTATTTTGTGTTATCAGCGTTGATCTTACCGATAACAAGTTCTTATTCTACGTTAACACTAAGAAGACGAGGAACAACGATCCAACCGAAGTCTAAGTTGAAGCCATGAGTGTAATCAATGCGCTACGAGTGGTGTTTATAATAAAAATTTTAAAAGAATGACATGAAAAACATTGTTTCGTGGGAAAATTCTCAGAATGTCCTTTTCTTGACATCGTTTTCCATGATCTGTTCCTTTAACTTTTCGTCGTTGCCACAAAATGTCTCCAGACATGGGCGCCGAAGCTGTTGTATAAAGGCGGATCGCCCGTATTCAGATCTTACGGAATCAAGACACATGTCCAAAACGACGGTATTTTTTAAAGGCCCCTTTGTCGGTGTTTCTGTGAACAATGTCATGGGCAGCGCTGTTTATCTTACACATTTATCACGGGCACCATCGCCGACGTTTGTTTCTAAATTAAACAAACATCGACGACGCCCTTTGCTGTCAGGAGTTAAGTTCCTGTGAAAATAAAATAAACGTACGAATTTAAAGAAAGTCAAAAAAAGTGGCGGTGACATTTTGGTAATTATCAGCAACTTCAAAATTACTCTAGTTCAAAATTACTCTAGTAGAGTAATTTTGAATTTCTGTAGGGTAATTTTGTAAAAGTTCATGTAGAGTAATTTTGGTCGTGTAGGGTAATTATCAAAATTACACTAACCCCCCCCCCCCCCCCCCCCCCCCCCCAAAAAAAAAAAAAAAAAAAAACCTAAACCATTGTAAATGTTCATGTAGAGTAATTTTGGTCGTGTAGGGTAATTATCAGCAACTTCAAAATTACTCTAGTAGAGTAATTTTGAACTTCTGTAGGGTAATTTTGTAAAAGTTCATGCTAACAAAATTACTCTACAAGACATTTTCCAAAATTACCCTACAGAAGTCAAAATTACTCTACTAGAGTAATTTGATAATTACCCTACATTTCCCAAAATTACTCTACAGATGCTCAAAATTACCCTACAGATGCTCAAAATTACTCTACAAGACACTTTGCTTTTTCCCCAGTAATTTTAAAGTTGCTGATAATTACCAAAATGACACCGCCACTTTTTTGTTTTTCCCCCAATGCGTACGTTTCGTACGTTAAATTTATTTTTATTTGATCATTTACCTTGCTGTTAGAAGTCCGTGTTTTGCCGTTGGAAGCCTGGGTTGTATTTGAGCTGAAAAAGTAGACAAGCCAAGTAAGAGAGACTGACACATAGGCAGGAAGGTGGTATACCAACAATAAGTTGCACCCATTTGTACTATATGCATACTAGAGCTTTAAATCAAGTGTTTTTTTTTTTTAGACGAAGCCAAGTTGCTATATAATATTAAAAAAAATTAGCATTGATGTGACGCTAGCTACAGTGTTTTTTTAATGCTCTTTAATATATAGTTTAATATAATATAATTAGCTACTTATTTGCGTTTATAGAAAATAAGTTAAAAAAACTTGGACAAATGCATGTCTTTCTTTCTTTTACAAAAGACAACAAAACAAGAAACAGAAAAGAGACGAGAAAAGAAAGATCATATGGCAAAAATTTTCCACTTTGACCCTCTATCATACCCAACTTGGATCGGCTTTAATACAAACGAAACAAAATATTATATATCTCCGATAATGTTGTCGATCTTTGTTGACACCTGTGAGAAAGTCCAATTGTTCCTGGCACGTATCTTGTAAAAACAAGTCAATTACATTATTATGACACGTCATGCGTGAACTAACACATAATTCCAAAGTCTAACAAGTCCAATAAATGTACTATTTTGAGGTAGGGGTGAGCAAGTTTAGGTCTGGACCGAAAATAACCGAGAACCGAACCGAAAATATACCTAACCGACCCGAACCGAAGTACCTAGGTATTTAGATCGGTTCCAATTTTTCATATAAAATAGGGTCGGGTCGGGTCGGTTCTCGGTTTTTTTCATGGTGAAACCCGACTTGGACCTATGGACCGGAACCGACCCTATATTTAGGGTAGTGAATCGGTTCTGTATTTTATGTTTGATCGGTTCTCGGGTCGGGTCGGGTAATGGTCGGGTAGGGTCGGGTTTTTCCTTTTGCTCACCCCTATTTTGAGGGTTGTATCTTGAGAAACAGAATAATGAAATTATTAACTTAATAAATTTATTAGATAATCAGAAAATTTACATAAATAAAAAGCAAAAAAAATAAAATAATAGAATTCTTGAAAATACATTTTTTTCTAGTGTCTAATTATTTGTAGAATGATTTGCAGATAATGTGCTTATGGTGGGTGGCCTTGACAGCCATATATTGGTCCACAAACAAGTTGAAGCCTATGAGACCACCATAGCAATGAGGTGGTCCTCAATAGTACAGGTTGAAGCATATGGTACCCTGCAAGCAGTGGCGGACAAAGGTTTTTTTTTTCATGGGGGTAGGTTTTTCTCGGGGCTTGGGTATATCTTAACACACATTCAGACTTTCGGTTCGGGTCGGGTCGGAGATTATCAAATAAATAAAAGATAACTAGTTGTAACCGACAAAACTAAAAGCTAAAATAAGGTTTTTGAGATAATTATGATCACGAAAAGGTAAATCAGTATTTAATAACCATTTATATAGAACAACCGAAGCACTTAACCAAAATTTTATACTAATTTTTCTGTTGGGATATTGGATTTAAATAATCTCAGGTTTCACCATTTGGTCAATAACACTCCCAACTTACGAATTGTACCACACCACTCACAACTTTCAACTTTCTTTCATCTGACACTCCCAAACTAACTAAACCATATTAAAAAAAAATCTTGGAAGTCGGCGCTTAAAAAATCCCTAAGGGTCGGTCAAAAAACTGTGATATACGTTAGACCGTAGGGTATGGTGGGGCGTGGGTTGGGGGCATGGTGCGACACGTGGAGTATGGGGCACCCAAGACCAAAAGCCAATTTCAAAGGGGTATGGTGGGGCGTGGCTGGGGTGGCGTGAAAAAAAAAAAACAATTTCAAAGGGCTAGTGCTCTTGACCAATGAGGTTCCGCCATGTCATGTGGGTAGCCCCGCCCAACGCCCGGGCTGAAACCCCCGCCCAAGGGGCCACGCCCAAACCCAAGCCCACCCGGGGTGGTGACTTGGGCGTTTGTACCCAACCCACGCCCCAACCCATACCCCATAGTCTTGCATATAAAAGAACAAAAAATGTAGGGTCAGTTGGGCCCACACCCTAAATGTAGGGTCAGTTGGGCCCACACCCTATATAGTAGATATGTCCAGGCCAGTAAGTACCTTCTACAGTCATGAGTCACCATGGTCCATGAACACTTGGAGCCTATGGTGCTTCTGTAACAATAAGGTGGTCCATGGACCATGGTTCTCCCAACAGTTCCACAACAGACAACATTTAAGCAATTATAACTTCCAAACATGTAACTGTAAATATGACATGATCATTCAATTCTATTGCCTACAATAACAAGAAAGTACTCGAGACTAACATAAGTAATGAGCCCAGTTCAAAGGCTCAGTTAATAAAACTAAAAACCCGAGGTAATAAAGCTCGGTGTGTGGTTATTTCCAGATATTACAATATGGTTAAGTAAACCAAGTTATTGCTCGACGCGATCTTATGTGTCCATGGCAATTGCTTCGGGAAGGTGAAGCAGTTTACGAGGCGACATGGGGGATTTGGGCTTGAGAGAAGGCCCGGTTAATCTGTTGGTGCTGGTCTCTTTCCGAACTCCCAGGCCCAAGAGCCCAAGTACTTTTCTGACTTCATTTGCCAACTCTATGACCATGTCATCTTCATGACCTGTTTAAGATAAGAAAGTTATAATTTTCCAAGAAATAACAAGTTTGTATTAACTACGAGAACCCGTTAGAAAACTCATGGACCCATCGATACCCTGCTAACCACCAACTAATGGGACTATGTTGTACACCACAACTTACGATGGGCAAGTGGCCTACAATGGAAATCAAAACTTTTTTTCTCAAGTGGTCAAATTGACCGTTTGAGTTTTTGTGACCACGCAATGGTTTGTTTCGCCGATAAGATGCCAAAAAGAGACGTTCCAATTTTCTTAGGACGTCTCAGAACTAAAATTTTAGGAGGCCAAAAGGATGCCGGTAGGTCGACAAAAAGATTAATATGCTTGAAGGGACCGGCATGATAAATTGAAAGATGGTAAAGGAATCTTTTCTTGTTTTGTCAAAGATGCCCATCAAGAATGATAAACATGAATCTCGTGGGGGCAAACGCAATAGATAACAATGGACAATCAAGTAATCTTAGATGGGATATGTGCCCAAATTATCATGGAAATCGACGCATTTTTCGCGGGACAAAGGTAAGTTGATAACAAACATATGGCATCGACATTATGGAGATGGATGCAACTTGTGGACAAGAGAGCATCTAAAAAGTTGAAAATAGTTGAAATGACGATAGTGGAAATGTAGGTAAACACGCACCAATATCAAACATCGCCTTCTCCAACAAGAAAATATAGTCTCTGTTGTTTCCACATGGGCCAAAAGCAGTAGCTATTTGTCTGAGAAAATGTCAAGTAATTAAAAACGCGCCAATCACTGGTTTAAAAAGGGATTAAAACTACAGATGACAAGTATGTTAGTATGTTACCTTGCCATATCCTCCAATGGTGCAGGCCCGAGGTAGTACTTGTTTGATTCCTTGTCTGCAGTTGATGTGAAACTGTAACAGGTAAAACACATTGTTATTTAAACATTTTAATTAAAATTTGCATAAAGAAGGAAAGCTGTATATAATATCATATAACGCTTACACTATAACTCCTGATAAAGTAGGCTCGTCAGTCTCCCCTTCCTAAATCAAGAGTTAATAAAAAAAATATCAGCTTTTAGTCATGTGATTGAAGTTGATGACAAAATGCACATATGGAACTTGAAAGTATTTTAACCTTGAAAAAGTCGACAGTGGTCTTCTGATCGTACTCGCATTCTCTGTTCTCTAAATACTGAGATAAATTTAAAGAATATATATGTAAGTCTTCCATAAACATGATTACATATATAGTATATATTTTATTTAGCTTCTATAATGGCATACCTTCATAGCCAATCTTTCCTTCTCTTCACCTCCTCTAACACAATACACAGCTCCCCACTGAAAAAAACAGTAAATTTCAAGTTAAAAATTAGAAGTTGGAAGTGATAAAAGAGCCTCAACAACCTTCACTTATTAATTATTATTACATTTGTGTGATCAATCAGAAAAACAGATTGAAACTTTTTTTCAAATCAGCTTAAAAGGGCTGGAACTGAAATCGGTGTTACTTACGCAGATGGATCCTTCCTTGTATTCGAGTGTGCACGTCCTTGCAGGGTGCTCGGGCGTACCTCTGTGATCGATACATGCTGTGACATAATATTATGATCATTAAAACCAGATAGAGATAAATGCATAAAAAAGGGAAACAATTGTTTGCACAAATCTTTACCAAGATCAAACACACGGCGGTAATTCTTGATGTACCCTATGATTTTCTCATCATACTCAAACCCAGGGTTCCATACCAATGAGCCATATCCAAACACCCAGAAAACCATGATTTGCAACTCTTCACAAACTACAAGCTGTTGACAGTTAAAAAAATTAGGCAACTATGAATCATAAAGTTGTACAACTGTATAACTCACCCCTAAACTTCTCAAATGCACCCATCAAGGAATAACATTGTACCATAACCTATTATCACACAAGTGTTGCTCTATTTTATTTTTATCAACAACAACACATAAATCAGCAAAACAAAAGAAGTAGTTTTGGCCATTTTAGGCCCCAAAGGCTACCCACTTTAACTAAAAAAATATTGACTTTTAAAAAATCATGCATACCACTTTATATCCTCATGCTTCATACCAACAAGATTAAAATAGAATATCATTAAATTAATTAACTTTTTCGTCAAAAGTTAGCCTTTGACTTTTTATGTCAAAACATATTAGTTTCCAGATATAAAACTGATACATATTTTGCAACCATCTATACAAATTAATAACATAACCATTGGCGAAGCATAGTGGGGGCGGCCGACCCCCCAAACTTTTCGCTCAGTAGGGCAGAGTATGTACTTTTCGTATAGAAATTTTTGGATATATACGTTTTCGACCCCCCGTTTTATAGAAATTTTTTTGTATATACGTTTTCGACCCCCGGTCAGAAATCTCAAACTTCGCCACTCAACATAACTTCCATTTCAATAATTTCATTTCTACACCATTACAAATTAACAGTAATAAAAATAGCAGAGTATTAATCCCCTTAGGGTTTATCAAAAAACCAGCCCCAATCATGAATCATTTCTACTTTTACTATAGTTTACTAATTAAATCCCCTTATTTCATAACTTTTCCTAAAACAAACAAAAAATAATATTATTATTGTTATCATATACAATCCAAAATAGCTGAAATACCAACAAGATCTAACAAATCAACAGTTTTTTGTCATCATCCAAGCAAATACATAAACATATAACACATAATCGTTACTAATGTTACTCCATAACATACACAACCACAAATTGGAATAAAAGCATAATAAGAAGACAATGGATTGATGAATTGCTTACGTAAATCGACGAGCCAAGTGTAATGTGCGCCGCTTAAACAATAAGATCGATCGATTGATTGATTGATGAGTTGAGGAAGAAGAAGAAGCTAGGGTTAGGGTTTTGAGGGATTGTACTCTCCGTTCCGGCGACGATAAAACCGGTTATTATTATTATCTATCTACGAGTTTACGCCGGATGCGATTAGAAATGTAAAGAAAGAGGGCTATTTATAGATGTGTTTACCATATAACCCAATTCATGAATATTTTATGTATATATGTATGTATGGATGGATGGATGTATGTGTTGAGGAAACATGCATGAGTCATGATTCTTTCCATAAAAGGTGGTGGTGAATGGTCATGTCAATTTATTTATTGAATTTTTTTTTATTTTTTTTCATTTTAATTTATTTTTTTTCCTTTTTAAAGAAAGGGTGAGATATCGTTAGCGAAATTAAATCGATAGGGTATTTATGACTGAAGAGTAAAATCAAAACTAGGTTCGTGTCTTGGACCGTGATGTGTGCAAAATGCAACATATAAATTACATCAATTGTGGCATAAAACTAACATTTTTTTAGTACTAATGTTGGAAAAAGTGTGCTTTTGTCTTCCTTTTGTATTTTCAGAATTAAATGAGCTCAAATTAACAAAAGAAGCAAAAAGACATCAAAATCTAACATAAATACAAGAAAAGGAACAAGACGTGACATGCCCGACCCCACGACAGCATCTTCCCAAGCAAAACAAGAAAACAGAAGACTGAACACGCCCCGTGCTCAGCCAGCACGGGGGCGTGCTCAAGTGTCAGCAGAAAAGACAAAGTGGTAGAAGCTTCTATTGCCCACCACGGGGCCGTGCTCAGCGGACACGGGGCCGTGGTCAACTATAAGATTCGCACAATCCAGGCAAATCTTCATAGTACAAAGATTCTTCTGCACACGAGGTCGTGCTCAGCGGACACGGGGGCGTGGTCAACTAATAAGACAAACTGCATTAAATGAAGAAAGAGAAGGATGTGGACACGGGGCCGTGCCCACTGGACACGGGGCCGTGCCCGAGCTTCTGTTCAGCCTATAAATAGGAGTGCTTGGTTCAAGCTCAAACCATCCCTTGGCACACCATCTCTCTCACACTTCACCCACCACCCACCACCACCATAACACCATCATCCACCACCATCATCCATTGTCCATCATAGAGTGTGTGAGTCGTCTCGGGATCCAAGATTGATCGTAAGAGTTCTTGACAATCAAGGTCATGTTTGCCTAAGTCTCTTACATCACTTGGTGAAGACAAGTGTCTAGTGTAATACTTTTTATTTCTAATATTTTCGCACTTTTTACTTGTTTTGTATTAATGACTTTAATAACTAGTTTCTTATGTTGAAGGTGATTCTCCCTTATCGTTTGTCCGTGGTGTCTTGGCATTATTTTATTGTCTATATAAAATAAAAGATTTTCACCATTCATATCTCCACGGTCTATATGGAGGTATGTTGGCTACCTGGTCGGGGGTTAAGGGAACGGTTTGGTAAGAGTCTTGCCATTGTTCAGCGTTTAGAGGTCCTGCAATGGACCTGGGTCAAATTTATTAGGACCTCCTTCAATACTTAACGGTATTGGATGGCGGGGGTCCAAACTCTTTGACCCCCTCATAAGTTAACTACTATTAATACTATAACCCGGCTATTTAGGACTGTATCCCTGCTGACTCAGACTACTTAGTCGAGGGTAACGTCACCTCCAAAAGAGGGGCCTACCATAATTTGCATTAATAACTTAATTCATTATCTTTCAATAATCCGACCCTTTAGGATTGTATTCTTGCTGACTCAAACTACAGGGTTGAGGGTAACGTCACCTTCAAAAGAGGGGCCTACTACAATAACTAAGATAATTTCTTAAATAAGTGCAAAAGTGCAGAAATAATCAAAGGTTACACTATACAGGAGTCGGAGCCAAGTGATTCATCTTGTCTATCTGTTTTTATTTTTATTTTTATTTTCAGCATTTTAGTTAGTTTTTATTTTTCTTAGCTTAAAACATTTTTTCTAAACTTTTTGATTTGATTAGACGTTGAGGATAAACCGGTACTAAAAGCTCTTGTGTCCTTGGACGACCTCGGTATCTTACCAACACTATACTACGCCCACGATGGGTGCACTTGCCCATATGTGTGTTTAGTGTTAGTAAATATCGTGTTTTATAAATTTAAAACTTGGCTAAAAAAAGTGTTAAAGGGCTTAAAATATACACCTAATATATATAACACTTCACACGCATCAGACCGATTGATGTAATTTTGTAATTATGTAGTGTTTCTTGTGTGGACACCCCGTTTTGTGGCTTGTGGTTCTAATGGAGTTTAGGTTTAAAAAATACATAAAAGGTGGTGGTTATGTCAATTTATTTAGGGAAATTGGCCTGTAATAATCTCACCTAAACCTTATTGACCATTAATAATCCCACCTCAAAATATTCTCCCCACCAGTCCCACATTTCACCTATTTTTCTTACAATGGTCCCCCGTTAAAGAAACTTAACGGAGTTAAGTTTTTTTTTCCAAATTACAAACAGATTTTTAGGGCTTTTGATTAAAACGACGATACGAGTCCATTGATGTAAAACTTGCCTCGAAACGATGCTCCAAACGATGAAAACGACGCTTCAATTCGGGTGTTTAAATTTCCAATTAACCAAAATCAAGTCACTTGGAGCACCATTTCGAAGTAAGTTTTACATCATTGGACTCGTATCATCGTTCTAATCATAAGCCCTAAAAAATCTGTTTGTAATTTGGAAAAAAGCTTAACTCCGTTAAGTTTTTTTAACGGGGGACCATTGTAGGAAAAATAGGTGAAAGGTGGGACTGGTGGGGGGAATATTCCGAGGTGGGATTATTAATGGCCAATAAGGTCTAGGTGGGATTATTACAAGCCAATTCCCCATTTATTTATTTTAATTGTGACCTTTTGTGTTTTGGTCACCACATTCACTAAATTGGAGAGTCTTGTCGTCCATTCCGACCAGACTATATTATCTTAACCGGACCTACACTAGCTTCAAAGTTTGGTTTGTGTGTTCTCCTGAAAAACTATACAGCTGACTGCCATTTGACAGTCATGTAAATTTATTTGTTAAGTCTTTTCATTTCTTTCATTTTTTTTTATTTTTTTTCTCCTTTTTAATGATATAAAAATTAAAAGAAAAAGATAAAACTTGTCTGGATTATTATTGAATTAAGTTATATAATTTTAAAAACTATATTATTACACTTAATATAAAGAAATTAAAACAAAAATATGTCAGATATCAAAAACGCAAACATGGTTGATTATCAGATAATATTCGTTGATGGCGTTTGGTCTAGGGACACAAGGTTTTTTTTCTATTAAAGTGGTGCGGGTTTTAGTATTAGAGAGTGGATAATAGGTGGATTTTGGCAGTAGAGTTTAGGGGATGTGTGTTCATTGTAAAAAAAAAAAAAAAAACCTCAAATAGTAAACACCAATGAAAGTTGTTGAAGAAAGATCATCTCCAAGTAGTAAACGCCAATAAATATGGAATATAGTATCTAATATTCCTTTTTTATGTGTTATTTACTTTTTCAAAAGTCGAGTGGCATCGATCATTGAACGTTTTTCGAAGAGTGACGCTAAGACCATGCGTACTGGGCGTGGTTGCCCAGTTTTTTTCCCCCAAAAACGCCAAAACACGCCGGGACACCACCCCCTGGGCGTGTTTGGCTGATTGTTTTGTTTTTGCGTGATTTAAATCACGCTTGAAGGTTTTTTGAATGGCCAATCATACTTAATCTTTCTTTTTTTGGCCAATAGTTTTTTTTGTTGGTTTATTTTTATTTAATTCTCTACACCCTTTTAACATAATGTTCACGTCCCCACTACACCCATTTTAGATAAACGCCCAATAATGTCCATTGCTGATTGTACTACCACATGACGGAAAACACCCAAAAGTAGGGGCATTATTTACCCTTACTACTACGCGTGGTCTAACAAAAGGAAATTACCTTATACTTGTGTTAGAGCATTCACATCCAATCCACTAAAAATATACATACATTCCACTAAAAAACAACCCCTATATCAATATATTTCCACTAAAAACAAATACTTTTTCTCTCTCCTTTTCAATATATATTACATTTTCTCTCTCCTCTACTCACAACCACTTTCAAAATATATTAAAAAATTATACAGGGTGAACAGTGTCCTCCCAAATATACAGATGAACAGTAACATTTTCTCTCTCCTCCACTCACAACCACTTAAACCACTTTTTATAATTTAAAAACCCATCTCTCAAGATTTGGTGGATAGAATGTGAATGCTCTTAGGTGTTTAATTGTTAAATGTCATATTTTATAATTTGTTTTTGTTTTGTACGAGTTATATGATACCCATCATGCACCACTATGCATGCATGATGTGAAAGAAAGCGTGTTATCCATACATTGGGGAGATTCATTGAACCTGGACACTCATGCGTTAAGTCTTTTCTGAACCGCGAATCTTTCACTGATTACGTTTGATTTGTAAACAGGAATACTGCTATAGGGTCAAAAAGGAGTACCTTATCTTAAAAGAGTATATAATAAACTTGTTTTAAAAAATATATATGTATCTATTTACTTCTCGGAAGGCTGGAACTCCTCTACCTTTTAAACTATATTCAAATCAGTCTACAACTCTACGTGATACATTACCGTATACCTTTTAAAGGTCAACGAATGCGTGCGGTATGTTCTCTATAGTTTTACATCGACCTTCTTAGAATTTGTATCGCATCTGTAGTTAACCACCTTAACATGTGATCAAATTGATTTACCGTAACATGAGTTTCTTTTTTGATTCTAGTCCTAGATACCCTTTCTCTTATTTTCATAGTATGGCCAATCAACTATAAATAAATTATTGTTACCCTAACTACCACATAATTAAAAATATTGTTTTTTTTTTTTTTTGAAAGGCAAGTTAAATAAAAAGCGCAGCGCGGAGCTGAAAGAGTACAAAGAACCAAAGCAAACAAGAGACAACAAAAACCTATTAAGAGAAACAAGATAAGGGAGACCAGCACCATCTTTCCCAGCTAACTTCAATATGAATGGATCTGCTTGTAACCCAAAAGAAAAGCTGAGAAATGCAGTCATCAACAAGGGATTCAATGGAGGTTCTTTGCTTACGAAAAACCCAATTGTTCCGCGCCTTCCATAAAAACCAAACAGTCGTGTAAAGGATGGCCGCCTTTAATTTGTGCAAGTTCTTAGAATCATTTGAAATAATCAGGGGATTGAAAAGCTCGTTAACGTTGGAGGCTGAATACCAGTTAACTCCGCTCCACCACGACACCCTGTTCCAAACTTCCACCACAAAAGGACACCTAACGAAGGCATGTTCGGCAGTTTCGTCCTCCAATCCGCACCGAGGGCACCGAATGTCTCGGATGGGAACGCCCCGTCTGACTAGACTCGAATTAACCGGAACCTTATTTAACTTGAGTCTCCAGTTGAAACAAGCGACTTTGGATGGAACCCAGCTGATCCATGTGAAGTCTTTTGTCTGCTCCACTTGTAAGACCTTCGAAAGCAGCAAGTGGCGAGCCGCGCTAACCGAAAAACCGTCACTAGATTTTTTGCCCCACTCCCACTTGTCATCTCCTACCCTAAACTCATAGTTTCTCATCATTTCCACCAAATCTCCCAGCTCTGCAAGAGCCAAATCCCCAATGTTTTTCCTGTTCCACTTTCTATACCCTAGATTCATTGAACCTAGACAATGTGTTTGTTCCCTTTTTTTAGAACCGCAAAGAGCAATATATTATCCATAAAAACAAGTCTTTTTTATGCTCTTTACTATTCTCCATGCGGAAATCGTCAAATTGAATAGTTTTTTAACTCCTTATCATTTATAGCAAGCCATAACCGCAACACGCGGCCATGAAAACAACATCGATCACTTGTTTCCAAGGCTTGGAACCAGTGGCGCAGGTTAGAAGGGGCCGGGGAGCGCTCGACCCCCAGAACTTTTCGCTCAATAGTGTTATGTATGTAGCTTTCGTATAGAAATTTTTGGGTATATACATTTTCGACCCCCTGTCGGAAATCTCAAGCTTCGCCACTGATTGGAACCTCCCATCTTCTGACTCGATTGTAACAACGCTTTACCCGAGATGGAGATGTATTTGTTTCCTATACGATTGAAAACAGTTATTGAATTTGTACTTTCCTTTTCAAACCATAAAGTCAAATTTACTATATTGTGCAATACATTTCCATTTCTATTTCATCAAATTTAAAGTTTGGACAGAATTAGGAAAGAATTGATTCAAATATGAAGAGATTTATTGAGAAAGCTATATTTCTTCTAATATTAATAAACCTTTTTGTAAGGCATATATATTTTTTAAGGCGAATTGGAAATAAATAATTTCACCTAACTCAATTTCGTCGATAATAATTCAAAGTCAGTTATTGGCCGATAATAATCCGAACTGATCATTTTTTTTTTGTAAAATAATCCGCCGTTAAAATAGCTTAATGGAGTTAAGTTTTTTTTCCGAATTACAACCCGATGTTTTAGGGGTTTTGATCAGAACGAGGATACGAGTCGATTGATGTAAAATTTACCTCGAAATGTCTACTTAAAAAAATTAATATGTTAACTATTAATATCAGTGCAAACTTGTTATTTAAGATTTGTTTGATTCCTTATACAAGCAAACCACTATGTGTTATAATTGTGTTAGTTTTTTGTTTATTTCCAAACACGGATAAAAAAAGTATCGTTTATAATAATCAAAAAAGAAAAAAGGGTCTCGAAATTTCATTTCGCCTTGGGCCTACAAAAAGCTTGAAACGGCTCTGGTCTTATATTTATGCGACCCGACCAACCCGAAAGTTCAGACACCAAGTTTAGAGAAATTTGAGCACCGAAAAAACTAATTTTAACGAAAAAAACATGAGTTTATCACTTAGTTTATTATAATGTAATCGAATGTTCCATAAAAGAAACAACCCTTCCTAAAAATATAATTTTTTTAAACAATCACATGAAAGAAACATGATCTTTTTAAACCGAAATCCGACCAACTTGTCTTTTCTATGTCATCAAGAACATCATCTCCATTCTATCAACCAATGTTTTAAAAACCGGTAAATACCGGCCGGTTATACCGGTATTACCGTTTCCAGATGTAAATCCGGTACGAAACACCCCGGTACATAAGTAAAACGACATAGGGTTTGTACCGGCGGTAAAATCCGGTATACCGGTTTGAAACGTAATACCGGTACCGGCCCAGGATTATTTTAGTTTGGGTTGTTACTTATTTTTATTATATATGTTACTTATCTTACGTAATTTTTATGTATTATGATTATTCCTAACTAAAAGTTCTTATTTAATATTGTATGAAACGAAAATAGTTGATGTATTCAACACTCAAATGACTTAAACATATCGTACACTTTCATTTAAAAGAGCTTGTTGGAAAATTGAATGGTTTTCGATTATCTTTTGGATTATTTTTTTATTATGGATTTACTTTTGGATCATCTTTTAATATGTAATCATGCTTTTTTGGATTAACTTTTGAGTTGATGTTGTAATTTATGAAATTATAGAATTAGCTAGTAAACCCGGTTGAACCGCTCGGTACAACCTGATTCAACCGGTTGAACCATTTTTTAGCCTAATCCGGTTTGATTTAAAAACCGATTTTTAAAACATTGCTATCAACACCACTACACTCACAAAGTCACCCTCCAAAGATCCCTTAATCTTTGTGTAGCCTTCAAAAACCGCTAAAGGACTAAAAGTGACACAAGTCATATTTTCAAGGACCATATACGTAACTTTCCACTAGTAAAATAAACCAATTTATTATTTCATCAACTTCCACAATAACTACCAACGCCATTACCATTCTTCCTTCTTCTTCTTCACCAACAAACCCATTTTCCACCATGGATTCCGGTCATCATGCCGCCGTATACGGCGGTGTCGGCAGATCTGGCGGGAAAATCTTGAAACGGCGACCAATTGCTGCAAGAAACACTCCATATGATCGCCTCACTGCGCCTCTGCAACCTGAAAACCCTAATTGGCTTAATGCATTTGTTTTTCCCGCCAAATTTGTTGCCGGTGGTGCTGGTAAACTTCTTTCGTCAGTTTGGAACCCTAAAAGTTGGGGCTCGTGTTCGTCTTCTTCTTCTTCCGAGAGTGATTCTGATTCGGGTATTGCATTTGGTTCAAAATTAGGGTTTGTTTGGTATGAAAATTGTTGTGATTATCTGGGTTGGATTAAAGTTTTAATCTTTGTAATTTTTGTATTTTGATTTTGTGAGAGTAGTATGGATTAGGGTGTTATATATATAACGAGAGGGGGTCAAGAGGATCTGCTGACCCCGGTTACGGAATTTGGTGGATTTTTATGTGTAAAATATAATATTTATTCTAGAAAAAAAAACTTGATTTGAATCGTCTAGTTGTAGCCGGCGGAGAAGAGGGCGTTATGATGACCCCGATAGAGAAGTTTTGGTTCAAAATTAGGGTTTGTTAGTGTAAAAATTGTCATGGTTATCAAGGTTGGTTTAAATTTTTAATCTTTTTGTTTTTTGGATTCTGATTTTGGTGAATGAGAGTAGTATGGATTAGGATATTATATAGGGTTTATTGTAGATTTGAAAATACTTAATGGTGGAATGAGAGGTGGTCAAGAGGGTCCGCTGACCCCCCCCCCCCCCCCCCCCCCACACCCCACACGGAATTTGTTGGATTTTTACATGTAAAATCTGATATTTTCTAGAAAAAACATGATTTGGAGCCGGTAGAGAAAAGAGCGTTATGATGACCCCCGATACAAAAGTTATGGTTCCAAGATTAATATCTCGTGGATAGGAACTAGAGAAAAGTCAAGTTGTGATTATGTGTTTGAGTGTGGTATGCACTTTTGGTGGTCAATTATTGTTGAAACAAGAAAGAAGATTTAAAATTGTTGAAACAAGTAAGTCAAATGTTTTGATTATTTGTCAAATAATTGGGTTTTATGACCCGTATCAATACATATTGAAGGAAAAATGTTTAAATTGTAGTAATATAGGAACCCCAGTGTTTGTTGGTTGGATGGTGGTGGTTCCCTTTTCTGTCTTCTAGTTTATTTTGACTTGGTTGTAAAATGTCCATTTTTTCGTTTTCGCAGAAGGTGGTGTAGAAGATGATTATGAACCTGATGGAAACCTTCATGATGATGGTGCTGTGCTAAATCAGGTAATTCCATTAATCATCATTATTTAGTGACGTTCTAAAAAAGACTTCATAGATCACCCAAGTATGTATTTGTTTCAGTTATAGTTCTATAAGAATTTCGACTAAAAACATTCTGAATATGCCCTTATGTGTTTTGAAATAGCCAATAATTTGAACTTATAACAGTTGAAACCTCAGCAAAGTATTTTATTTTATTTGTCTTCTAATTTCTGAAGGGAATTTTCATCATTGTACATGGTTTAGGCTAAAGTTGGTATGAATGAAACAAGGTACATAATTGGGTGGCTTATAAAATAGTTTCTATATACGAGTGACTTGATAAAAGAGTTAATTACTTGGGTGGCATCCATATACATTATCCTTTTTTTTTTCTAAAAATCGATTGAATTTTGTAGAAAGCATGGAATATTAGCTTTGTGACCACACTTAGTACTCTTAGTATATATGCAATGGTATCATAGCTTTATGATCACTACTTGCACACTCATGCACCCACTCTTTTGATGCGATTATGATGCTATTTATTTAATTAACACACTACTTTGTTTTAGTCCTAGATCTTTGAATGCAACCCATCTTTAGTCGCACTTTTTTTTTTGTTACACCAGTATAAAGGCAGTTCGTCGGGGAAGAGTGAGATTTTATATTTGGTTGAACAATTACTTATGCGTGAACGCTTCTCAAGGTAGCAATCTTTTTATTATCACATTTTGTGGTTTTTTCATATTACTGTGACTATATGCACTGATGACTTGCTTATGAATATTACAATATTTTAACAGGGAAGAGTGTGATAGATTGATAAAGATTCTCAATTTGCGAGTTGTAGATTATTCCACGAGAGAGGGAATGGATGCTGGACCAAGTAAGATTCTGAGCATGAATATATCTAATTCGACTCTTGAATGCTTTCTTTAATATGTGTAGATAATGTTCTTTTTTTTTTAATTTTTTTTAATCCTAAACAGATAATTCAAATATTAGCAACAAAATGATCATGCAAGCAAGAAAAATGATTAAAGAAAATCCGGTTGGATCAAGTGTAATTTCGGACTTGGACAATAGCATTCATGGCTCCAAATCTCTTGTGACTCCAAATGTTAGTTCTACTTTACAACTATTTTTTTCTTTTTGGATTATGCTAATTTACTTATATATTTGGATTAGATTATTGTGTGCATATTTTTGTAATTTCCACTGAATCTCTTATCCATCTTTTGAGCACATTTTGATGCCACAGAGGGATTATCATGGATCATGGAATATTCAGAATGAAATACAATGGTTGCATTCCAAGGCCATACAGCTTTTGAAACCAAACATACCATTCTCTTTACAATCACTAAAACCCTGTTCATCCCTTCCAACAATCAAGGAGAAAAAACAGGTAATGTCAATGGCCGCAAAAAAGCTGCTAATTTTTTTTTATGTTAAGACCGAACGTGGAAGTCACTATGTAGATTTTTAACAACGCGCACCCTGTGTAATTCTATGTTGTATAATACAAGATATGGCAATTCTGTTGATTGTTTCCAACTTAAATGATCTGACCCTAAACCCCATTATTGACTACTAAAGGATGATTTATTGATCACCGAAAACCTTTCATCTTTGTTGTGTTTCAGATAGCAGAGGGAAAAGAGTTTAAAGATCATAAAGTGGGTGATGATGTGAATCGTGTCGAAGGGAATAGTGATATGATTACTGAATATGCAGAAGTGGGTTATGTCATTCATGCTTCTCAGGGCAGCTCTAATACCAATTACCCCACTTCTAGAAACGAGACCGATAGCCCATCTTCAAAACGAGCAGCAACAAGAACCCGAATATACAACACTAGAAGTCGAAGTGGTAGGCTCCGGGGCAAATGATGATGTAAATAAAGTATAGCTTGAGAGATCTAAATCTTCCTATAACTTTTAGGGTTTACATTCTTGTGTTGTTTTTAGTCTAGTTTACTGGTTTTAGGCTAGGTTTATGTAATTGTAATTGAACTAATCTACCATATTATGATGTGTATATTAGTAGCATATTGTGAAGAGTTGCCATATGTAACGTAGTGCAACTTAACTGCTGTATAGCTTATGGCATGGCATCAGTCATCACTTTTCTTCAAGGAAAAGGGCACGTGTACGCGCTCAAGTGTCAGAATTGCACAAAAACTAGAGATACAACCACAAGAACACCAGTTGTACATCGTCAAGTTTCAGATTCGTGCCCATTGTATCAAAACATGCTGCAAGATATCTATAAGTCACAGCATCTCTCAATCATCATTTATGCCTAAAAAATACATTGTATGATTCTAATAACCAATATTGTTATGTTATATACACTATACATAATATATCACCTCTACCAACTCATGAAAGTTGTTTAGCCAAGAAATTATCTAATGGTTTGGTTCTATACAACTATAAGTATTTTTTGCTATCGTTTATCAACGTATGTGGGGCTCTCTGTGGCTTATGTGGAAAGTGTAAGGGAAAATAAAAGAAATGTGTAGATGGAAATAGGCATGTCAAAAACCTGAATCATTTATCAGATAGGACAGATGCACTCCAGGAGAGCATAAAATCTCGAGCGGCTGAAGGTAAGTCTGCAAGTAGATCAAAATATTCATAAGCTAATCAAGCCATTTGTTTTATTACAGTTGATTATATAACTCTGATTAAAACATCATCATCTAATAGTCCATTTTTCAAAAGTATACTTGAAGTCTTCAACTAAGGTAATATGATATGTCATAAGTTTATAAATCATACCTCTGACTACTTCCAACGCAACTGAGGGTATGTCTATTTGGTCTTCAACAAGCCTATACACGTCAACAAGCTACAAAATACATGCCCACATAAGTCGGCTGCTATATAGGAATCCAAGATAACATGAAGTGAATATTAAATCTACCGGGTCAAACAACATAAAATTATCAGCTTCTAAGTCATATGCGACACACTAATTATTTATCTTTTGTGCTAAGGGCTTAGGACAAAAAATAGATTTAGCAAAATTAGATTATTGGGGAATTGGCCTGTAATAATCTCACCTAGACCTTTTTGGCCATTGATAATCCCACCTCAGAATATTCCCCCCACCAGTCCCACCTTTCACCTATTTTTCCTACAATGGTCCCCCGTTAAAAACACTTAACGGAGTTAAGCTTTTTTTTCAAATTACAAACAGATTTTTTAGGGCTTTTGATCAGAACGATGATACAAGTCCATCGATGTAAAACTTACTTTGAAATGGTGCTCCAGGTGACTTGATTTTTGTTAATTGGAAATTTAAACACCCGAATTGAAGCTTCGTTTTCATCGTTTGGAGCACCGTTTCGAGGCAAGTTTTACATCAATGGACTCGTATCGTCGTTCTAATCAAAAGCCCTAAAAAATTTGTTTGTAATTTGGGAAAAAGCTTAACTCCGTTAAGTTTTTTTTGACGGGGGACCATTGTAGGAAAAATAGGTGAGAGGTGGGACTGGTGGGGGGGAATATTCTGAGTTGGGATTATTAATGGCCAATAAGGTCTAGGTGGGATTATTACAGGCCAATTTCCCTAGATTATTTATCTAAGGAAAATTGGTATTTAATAAACCAACCTTTGCCCAGTTGGTAAAGAATAATCCTACCTACAGAATTGGTAAATAATAATCCTACGTTTCAATATGTTGGTACTCAATAGACCTCCGTTAGTTTTTTTGTAACTGAATTTAGTTTTTAAGTTTTATTTGTTACACAAACAGTCCCTGTAGTTATACTTTACTAGTTTTAAGTTTTATTTATTACACAAACAGTCCCTGTAGTTATAAAAAAAATCATAAAAATAAAAAAAAAAATCAAAAAAATTCAAAAAATCATAAAAATTCAAAAAAAATAAAAAAAATCATAAAAAATCATAAAAAGTCATAAAAATTCAAAAAATTCAAACAAAGCAAACATTTCGATCGGGACCGTTTCGACCCGTACCGTTTTCGACCCACCACCACCACCACCACCACCACCACCGCCACCGCCGCCACCGCCGCCACCGCCACCGCCACCACCACCACCACCGCCGCCACCGCCACCACCGCCACCACCACCGCCACCACCACCACAGCACTGCCACCACCACCGCCACCACCGTTTTTGAAACGGTACGGGTCGAAACGGTCCGGGTCGAAACGGTACGGGTCGAAAACGGTCTGGGTCGAAAACGGTTCGGGTCGAAACGGTACGCGTGGAAACGGTACGGGTCGAAACGGTACGGGTCGAAACGGTCCGGGTCGAAACGTTTGCTTTTTTTGAATTTTTTGAATTTTTATGACTTTTTATGATTTTTTTTTTTTTTTTTTTTTATGATTTTTTTGAATTTTTTTGATTTTTTTAGAATTTTTTAGAATTTTTATGATTTTTTTGAATTTTTTAGATTTTTTAGATTTTTTTTTTATTTTTATGATTTTTTTTATAACTACAGGGACTGTTTGTGTAATAAATAAAACTTAAAACTAGTAAAGTATAACTACAGGGACTGTTTGTGTAACAAATAAAACTTAAAAACTAACTTCAGTTACAAAAAAACTAACGGAGGTCTATTGAGTACCAACATATTGAAAGGTAGTATTATTATTTACCAATTCTGTATGTAGGATTATTCTTTACCAACTGGGCAAAGGTTGGTTTATTAAATACCAATTTTCCTTTATCTAAAGCATCAAACCTCCTAAATCATTTTTTTCCAGAAAATTAGATTATTGTTGAAATAATATAATTTTTGTAATCATATTTGGCACCCTAACTATTTATTTATTCTAAAGACTAGGTTAGAAACCCGTGTATTACACGCGCTCTACAGGATATTAAATAGTTAGTAATGAAGATTTAGGAATCATGAAACGATATTTTGAGATAAGATATGATTGACTTTTTTCAATTAAATTTTTTAAATTAATAAAATAGAATACGAAGGGATGAAATAAGAGAAGTAGGAAAATGAACCCTGGGCTCACAAAATTGTGACACGTGGTGCAACCAGTTACTTATTTACTAGGTATAGATTTAGGACAAAGAGTGTTTTGGATCAACCAAATCCCTTCCAACGAGTACCTTATTTACCCATTTTGACCCACTGCCCAACCCGCCCATTTTCCAAGCCAACAGATTGTACATACCTCTTCAACATGAAGCTTAGAGTCTTCTGTTAATGCAAGAAGAAGTTGTCTACGTATTCCTTCATCAACAAGAAAAAGTCGAGCTCCATCTTTAATGGTGTCAGTTAGATCCAGTTTCTTTTGAACCTTCAGCTCTCTAGAACTTCCTCTGATCAAAAGTCAAATAAAAAATTACACTTTAGATCCATAACTAATTTGTTCATTTTCATTTTAGGGATAATATGAATACATACACATGTCTGTGTGTGTGTGTTTGTATAATTCAGATACGTACGCGTTATTTCCTTGAAGTGCAGGATTGCTGCTCATCTTTGACACATTCTCCTTTGCCAGCACAATTAAGTTTTCAAGTCGCTTCCACTGGAAAACACCATCTTTGAAAAGAACCTAACACAAACGAAATCACTCAAGTCTGAAAAACATGATGTATGATTTTCAAGAATTTTAAATTCAATTCGACTGTTTAAAATAGCAAATAACTGTTTCCAAGATAAAAGCTAAACCAACCTGTATGAGGCGTTCTCGAAGAGCAGGGTTTGGGTCTGTCAAAAGGCGCTTTGCAACATACGGATATGCGACCTAGTAAAGTGTTTTTTTATTAATATGTAACCCAATAAAAACTATTTTACATACAATGAATAAATACTTGCTATAAAATTCCTCAAAAACTTATATTTCTGACATCTACAAGCAGTTATACCTCAAGAAATTTAAAATCTGGTTTCAGTGTAAAACAGATGCCTTCTTGAGTCAATAAAGAACGAATGACTAGAGAAAATCTTTCAGGGATCCGAATAGGGTATTGATAAACAAGTTGATTAAATTTTCCTGCATCAAAGTGAAGTTCGTCAAAGATCATAAATTACACTAAACAAGTGACGAGTTATACATAAAGAAATTAAATATCTGTGAAAAATATCAAATACAAAGTTTACCTGTAACACTTCTAAAATTAAAATCAGCGAGTCCTTTCCCAGCAGAATTCTGCCAAATTGCTTCCAATGCTGGAATTATCGGTGCGACGTCTGTTCCCTTTGCAAGGAATCCAAGTCTAGTGAAATCATTTGCCATTTCAGCGTAATCTTCGTTTACAGCATGCACAACAGCATCAATCAGAATCTGTTTATTTTGCTGAACAGAAAGAGAACATATTGTTTCAAAAGTCAAAACCATTGAGAAATCATCGCAACACTATATTCTGGTAAAGGAAAATGTGTAACATTTCACAAAAAAGAGGATCTGTCATAACATTTCGCTGATCTAACTTGGTATTTTTACATTTTTGTTACTTTTCCTTTCTTTAAAAAAAGAGTAAAATGTCATTTTCGTCCCTGAGGTTTGGCCAGTTTTGCAACTTTCGTCCAAAGGTTTGATTTTTCGCATCTGGATCCAAAAGGTTTGAAATCTTTGCCATTTTCATTCGGCTCGTTAACTCCATCCATTTTTTCCCGTTAAATCAGGGGTATTTCTGTCTTTTTCGTTAGTTTAAAGAGCAATTCAGTCTTTTTCAGCAGTATTCGGTCTTTTTACATAAAGTGAAAAAAGACCGAATTGCCCTTTAAGTTAACAAAAAGACGAAAATACCCCTGACTTAATGGAGAAAAATGGATGGAGTTAACGAGCTGGATGAAAATGGCAAGATTTCAAACATTTTGGATTCACATGTGAAAAAACAAACCTTTGGACAAAAGTTGCAAAACTGCCCAAACCTCTGGGACGAAAATGCCATTTTACTCAAAAAAAAAAAAAAACAAAAAAAAAATCTTTTTTTATGTTCAGATAGCAATGAAGAAAAAGTGCAGTGTAAACATTACTTGGCTTAGCTGAGCAACATTCCCGAAGTCCACATACGCAATGCGCCCGTCACGCATGGCAAAGATATTTCCAGGGTGCGGATCTCCATGAAACAACCCGAATTCTAGCAACTGTCTCAAAGCAGCACTAACGCCAACAGTCAGAAATCCATTTACATCTATACCTGCCTCCTTGATGGCCTGAGATAAACGAAAAGGAACTAAACGGGGTTAAACGTGATCTGATGGTTCATATTTCCTAAAAAACTTATACGCGTATCATTCATTCATTCAACCTGTGGATCAGTACACCGGATTCCATCAATCCATTCCATAACTAGAACACGCGAACCAGAAAGCTGTCTGTAGGCCCTAGGAATTTTAACGGTTGGATCACCTTTGAAGTTTTCGAGAAAATCTTCAATATTGCGAGCTTCCTGAACATTACAAAACCAAAGAACTTGTTAAGGAAACAATGCTGCTACATAAATACTTCTTTCAGAAATGAAATACGATAATCTGAATAGTACCAATGTATAATCAAGTTCCTCCAGAAGCTTCTCACCAAATTCATCAACAATAAGCTCTGCATTGCAACCCAGTTTCTGTAGACTGATTCCGTTTAGAAAAGAAGCAAGTGTTCGGAAAAGGAAAAGATCCCTGTATATTATAGGCTCTATTTCAGGCCTTTGAACCTGCAAAAATATGTAAATAACTACAATTATGTTTCATTTACGTTATGTTGTAAACACCCGCTATAATCACAAACAGCAAGTCAACAACAAAACGGTGAGTGAGATTAGCCTTTTAACCTTAATAGCAACATCCTCTCCCGATGCCCGTAAAGTAGCCCTGTAAACTTGACCCAAACTTGCTGCTGCTATAGTCTCCGATGAAATTTTGCTGAAAATCGCTTCTAGAGGTTGACCCAGTTCCTCTTCTATAATTTGGAAAGCGACCTAAATCGTTGGTAATCACTCACAGATTAAACGAACTGTAAACCAACATGGTTATAAACGTTTTCTTGCAGGGACTATATATATCAGCTTATAACCTGATTGGGGAAAGGAGGAACATCATCTTGAAGAATGCAAAGTTCGTTCATATAATCTTCCCTAATAATATCAGGTCTGTTTGCAAGAACCTGTGGAAATTCGCGATAAAGTAAACGCATCAAAACTAGATTGCTAAAACAATACAAGGAAGACGTTATAGAAGTGGCAAACCTGGCCAGCTTTAATGAAAGAAGGCCCCAAATCACATAATAAGTTCCTGAGCTGCCGAGCGCGAAAAGGAACAACTTCTTCATCGCGGCCAACTAAGTAATCATACACCAATCTAGTCCAGTAGAACCCTAACTTCCAAACTATCTCAACTCCTCTACCAACCAGTGACAAAATCGCCCCTTGTGATTCCAACACCTTACTCTTAACCTATAAAAATAATAAAAACCGCGTAAGGTATTATTATACAAGTAAAATGAGGATAATTACAAAGGAAACTTAGTCAAATCATATCATCTAACTATTGTAAGTGTTTAACAATAAACCCAAACTAATAAATTCTCTCTAATATAACCTTCAACAACCAGAACACACAATTCTTATTTCATTCACGTATGATCCAAAACTATGTGATTATAAATTTATAATAACCTGTCAAAAAAAGGGTAATGCACGGTACCCCTGACCGCGGAGGGGATAACCCCTCCCAGGCCGCCACCCGACAAGCCTGAGCCTGGCAGTAAATACCCTTGCCGAGCCGACCCTTTGAGGGTACTTTGTTCGCCCCAAGGTTCGAACCCGGTACCTCTTGGTAAGAGGTGGGTGTCGGTGGCCAACTGGGCTACCCCAACTGGTTAATTTATAATAACCTGTCTACTTGATGAGGAACTAATCCAAGAGTTAACATACTCTTACAGTGGCAAAAAGGGCCCAAATTTTAAACAGGCATAACCTGGGCTACGATTGGAGTTACGGGACGCACGAGCAGCAAACGGAAGCCATATATTGTGGCAAACAACCCAGCTGTCAAGCCCAATTTCCTTGAAGAGCGAATACAGGTGGCGCCGGTTCGACTTGGATGGGAGGCGAGGTTTTACCGATTATTCCACTGTCGTGCCTTCGGGAGGGTGGAGGTCGGGTTTCCGTGCATCGGGGAGAGCCAAGGGGCTCGCGGCGGTCGAGTAGTCGACCTTGGCCACAACGCCCGGTGTCACGGTGGTTGGCACGTCGTTCCTTGCCGTTAAAAAAAAAGATTTTCCCTCAAGTTTCATCAATCTTCATTACTTTCCTTTTATAGTTTAAAAGGCATGAATCTTTGATTGAATCAATATACACGTGTGGTCATGACCCTCATGGTATCCATGACCCTTCACATCAGTGCCATATCACTCACTTCTAATCCATCATTCAAAACCACTACTCTAAGGGTGTGATCATGACCCAAACCACTATTCTCTTATTTTAATTTATTTTTGTGAAAAAGGAAAATGAAATATTGAAAAAGGAAAGAAGGCTCATGGTTGTCATGGTTTAATCCATGCCAACCATGGTGGATGAGGCAAGGGGATGGTGTAGCAATTCATTAATGGTCCAACATGACGATTGATGACCCACATGCCCCCCACACCCTTTAGCCTAATAAATTAATATCTTCTCTTGTTGAATTTGCTATCTGTGTATTTCAACGCTTCTGCTCTCTGCATCACTGCTCACTAATTAACTGAAAATGATTAAACGAAAACATATACTCACAGTTTCAGGTGTATACTTCCGAAACGGAATACAAACACCACGTTCAATATCCAACTGCTCCAACGCACTACTACTAGTAGACGCTTTCGACGACACCTGCAACTCCTCACCACTCCGGCTACCACCAGTACGAGCCGGCGCAGCAGCCACCGCCTTCACAACCGTCGAAACCTTCTTCTTCCTAGGGTTCCGAACACTAGCAACCGGAAAACAAGTGCCGTAGATTGAAGACACACCAACAGTCGAGTAACAACAACTGGAGTTTATGAACGGTGTGTGTAGATTATAACTTGCTGTGGTCATTGTTGTTATGAATTGTGATCTGGTGAATCGAATTGAAGAACAGGAACCCTAGAAGTAGTAAATTGGGGATTTGATTGGAAATTGTTTGGGGGTTATGTGAAACAGAGAAAAAAGCATGTATGTGGTTGGAGTTAGATAACAAAGTCTGGTAGGTTGTTGAAGAGGACTGATTGAGTAGCGACGTGTAAGAAGGAGAATGGTTGGAAAGTAGGGATAGAGGACCCACTACCCTTTTTGCTCAATTTAATGTGTGATGGGAATTTATAGGTTAAAGTGTACAAAATGGCCATCACTTTAGTTTATACAACTAGTACCCAAATCAAACACTCAAGAAGATTAGTTGTTATCCGTAACGAATGGTTAAGTGGTAAGACAGCGGGGAGTGGGGCGTTGGTTGGGCGAGGGAAGTCAGGCAACGCTGACTAACCCATCCTGTGCTAGCGTTGGGTTTGGCGTTGCCCAGCCAGCGTCGCTTTGAAGCCTGGTGATGGTTCCATTGCTCACACCTACCGGTGTGTATTTATCCTAAAAGGTATATGAGTTATTGTTTAAGAAAAGTAGAATTAAATTGTAAGAGCATTCACATCTCTTCCATCAAATTTTATATGAGTGTTTTTTATATTATAAAAAGTGTTTGTAAGTAGACAAGAGATCTATATGTTGAGGGGATATTATTCACCCTTTATATTTTTTAAGAATATTTTGAAAGTGATTGTGTGGTTGATAGAGATTTTGAAGGTGGATGATAGAGAAAAGAGTATGGTAAATGTATAAAAAAATATTTAATTGAAAGAGAGAAAATTTAATTGTTTTAACTTGATTATAGGATAGAAATGATGGAAGGGATGTGACATTAGAATCTCTACCTTCATCTATGTAATTAAATTAAATACATAGTCATTTATAAAATTGGTCGTTTAAAAACCTCCACATCTGATTCATTGTATATATTTATAATCAGTTAGATAATACATTTTTTCACTCACAACCACACAAATATGTATTATATACGGGGTGAATAACAAATCCCCAAATATGAGGGTTTACTTTAGTTTTTCACATCATTTGAATTATGTGGTATGGGGATGGGACTCATATGAGTCAAAAAGAAAACATAAAAATCACATTTTCTCTATAATTTAGGTATGGGGAAGGGGATAGGGACTTCATTGTGAGTGCTCAAATTGCAGTTCTCATTCCTGGGGTTTACTTTGAATATGAGATCCCGTCCATATGTAACACTATCTATCATTGACGTTTCAAGTATTAACGTGTTTCGTCCCAAATCCTGACGTGTGTTACTTAGTATTGTTTGTAGTCAAACTAATCTTACCATTGGAAGATGTAATGGAGGTTGTGATGGTAGTGTTGGTTCTTAATTTGCACCTTAGATGCAGCGATAGCATAGTTTCAAATCTCATATCGAATCATGCCCACAAAAATGGGTGTTTTGAGTGATTTAGTAATATTTCGATCGAATTCAAACCCTAGGTGACAAAATATGTGTTTTTCTTTAATGAACTTGAACTCGAACTTTGTTAAGATATGTCACTATTTAAAATAATTCCACCTCTTTTAGTCATCTTTAACTTTTTTATTCTTCCCGAAAAATTTTCTTGTATTCCTTTTTAATTACTAAAATAAAAAACAATAAAACATATATATTATAAATATGTTATCAAAGCATAAACAATCTCAATATCTTCACCTAAACAAGTTTTCTGAAAAGAAAGATATGGGACTTATGCAACCAATAATATCCAAAAAAAAAAATAGAGCTTGTCTTAGTCTGTTAGATATAAGAACCGTTCTTACTCAGATACCATTATAATAGTGGTATATTGGCAAAAATAAAATCACTGATAAAAAGTAAACAATAAAAAGTGAATTACAAAAAAAAAAAAAGATAATGAGAAGAAAACTTACACGTAGTTATCTTGCTACAATTATGAATACTAAATGGATTAATGACGGTTGGAACAATGGAAGGCTTAAAGTGATTAAACACAACGATTAAACACGCCGTTTTTTTTTTCTTGTTTGGTAAAGGGTGTTGTGCTCATGTGTCAACTGACATGACTCGCACTGAGGTCAAAGCAATGTAAGATAAGACAAAGAACATGAGACCGGATCATGGTTGAAATTTGGTAGATCGTTCTAGAAGGTGCATGGAATAAGTGGATTCTTAAGATACAGTGTAAAGTCGGTGCTAATATGGATAAATATAAGACTTGACATGTGGAAAAGAAATTACAAACTCATCAAGAAGGGATTGGCATATCTTGTATGCAAAAAGAAGTAAATTTTCACCATTAATTACATGTGATATGATAGTTGAACTTTTGGAAAACCAAACACTTGGAGACGTGTTATGAAACATGTCAAGTATATGGGACCGTGTAGGTGTTGATATTGTAGTATTTCAACTTGTAATGTTAATAATGATCCTAATGTTGTTTTAGAATATGATATAACATGTTTATTAAATTACTACATGCACGTATTATGTTTACTTTATTAGGCTTGAAGTTTACAAGTAATTATATTCACCGGTTGACCATATAACAACCCTCCAATGAAATAAAATATCCATACTTGTTTCAATGAAACTTGAGGACGAGATTTAAAATAAGGTGGGGAGGATATAACAACTGTTTTGGTCAAAAATTACCGAAACAATTAAGTGATCAAATTAGTTAAGTGAGGTAGTGTGCTAAGAAAATGTGTTGAAAATATGTTAATTAAGTTGTTTGCAAAAACAGTTTTCAGGATACGGCTCAGGATATTGAGATGTATCTGCGATCAAACTATGAGCAAAAAGTAAAGGGGGTGACACGAGATATACGAGGAAAGCCCTTGATCAATCTAGATCGCCGGCACAAAACCTCGGGAGCTGACAATCGCAGCTGCCTTGTTCTTCTTATTACTTCAAACGTCAGGATACAGTGCAGGATATTGATCAGATCGCTAAGTGTTACAATGCTTTTAGTGAAAGTGTGAATTGCGAGAGAGTAAAGTGCTAGAGAGCAGCGAGTGTTGTTGTGTCCTATTCGATCTGATTTATCCAACTATTTATAACCAAGAAATACAAACAAAAATTCCTATAAACGGGGGATGCCTCCGAATATTCCATAGTTAACGTTATGGACCGGGTAAAGCGGCTTCAACGTCTTCCTTTGAACGACTTAGATCGAGTCTTCCGGGGACAGGGTCCTCATGAACGTTACGAGCTTGGACTCACATTCCTGCACATAATCCGTTAGTGATCCTCAGGATACCGTTCAGGATGTTACCAATATCCTGAATGAGCATCCCGCGCATTAACATATATCATACAACCAAGATATAACTTAAGATATTATCCAGGATATGGGCTCAGAATTTCACCCATAACAATTGTCCCAAAAAAATGTTACCGTTTAGTATCTTGGCACTAACGGTTATATTTTTTACGAATAACAAGGCAATTAAGAGATTAGACCTTGATGTGACAGCTTGTAACCGCTTAGTCTATAATTACTCATTACCTCCATATAACTTCTCACCCTCGTCCTCTTTTAACCATTACCGAAGAGAAAAAAGGTAAATATTTTCTCTCTCAATCCCATCTTCCTCCTTCATTCTGTTCAATATTCTGGCACCATGAGACAAACAAGATCGAGCTCCGGTGACTCTGCTCCCACGTTCATTCATCAGAATCTTCTCCAAGAATCGGAGAAAGAGATATGCTCTTTCGATAGTGCCCACTTGTCGGCTCTCAAATCCTCCGGCATCTTCCCGAAAGGGACGGTGTTCCGGCCGTTTGACCGGGAAATCCGGTCGGACATGGTCTCCGACGAGTGGTTATGTTTTAATGCCTTTCCCTTTACCTTAGGATTGCAATTTCCCTTTCCAGATTTCATCAATGATTTCTTTAATACCAAGAAAATATGTTTTAGCCATACAATGTCAATGTTCTGGCGAGTCTTGTCCGTTCTCGATCAGATCAAGAGGAATCATATTCCTGACCTTTCCGTTCATGACCTCCCCTTAGCATATCGGCTTAGATGCCATGGTTCCTGTAGATTCTTGTTCTATTCTACCTCCGGCGATCCACTGATACTTCGTGCCACCAGGAATGAGGAAAAATGGCAATCCAAATTCCTCTTTGTAAAAAGAGACTCAATCCCTGGTGGAACGGAATATCCAGTGAAGTGGTTGAGAAAGGGTAGGATTTAGGGTTTAAGGATGATCCTGCCTTATATCCTGTTTCATATCTTGTACTATTTTTTTTTCATTTTCTTGTACACAGCCGATTTCAGGAAGCTTGCACCTCCCCTAGCTGACTCACAGAAGAGAATCGACACTATCAGACTCCTCCCAGAAGCTGAAAGAAGTTTCAACCCATTTCCAGCATCTCCAAGTCCACTTTCCAGTGCAAACATGTCTGGTAAGGATCCTGCACGATATCCTGCATACATGTTTTTATTTGATATATTTAGGAAAGAATTTCACTCCCTGTATGCAGACTCCAGCAAAGTTCCAATCTTCCTGGACCTTGATGAGCTTGATAGCTTCCCCACTCCAGTCGATGTCAAGAAAGAAACTCCTGCTATTACCAGCTCCAAACCGCTCCCGGCTCCCAAGCCTACTCCAAGAACCAGTGCTTCCACCTCCAAGAAGAGGAAAGGTTCTGAGGTCAGCACTCCAGGTCCTGAGGGGTTCTCATACGAAGAACTCAGCTTCACTGATTCCTTAGAACCGATGACATCCTTCCTCAACAAGGTAACATCCTCATACTATATCCTGCACACATATCCTGATAGAATATCCTGACAGGATATCCTGGTTAATATATTTTGACTTATACCTAAATTATGACGTGCATGGCCTCCAGCATCTGCTTCATATTTACACCGATGCTTGCAGCACAAACAAGTTCCAGGATGCCAGGATTAAACAGCTTGAGACCACTGTTGCCGACCAAGGGGCCATTGCTGAAGTCAAGACCCGGCATTATGAGGACAAGTTGAAGAAGGTCACTCAGGATGTTGAGATAAAGCTGGCCGCCATCCAAGTGGAGCACGAACAGGCCATGGTCTCTTTTCGGGAACGGGTCAAGAACTCAGCCATCGTCTCCCTGCTACAAGCTCGCATCAAGATGGCTTATGAGGCCAAGGGGACAGGTCTTGAATGCCCAGCCTAGCCGGTTGACTCCTGGGTGGCGAAGCTGAAGGAACTTGGTGGCAAAGCTGTGCCGCTTCCTGCTGAGACTGGCGAATCCTCTAAGTCAGCAGAGCTGGTGGACAAGGCTGGAGAAAAGAAGGATTGTTTTGGTCAAAAATCAAGCAAAGATAATGCAACCAAACTTTTTGTTGTGAGGTGTGATGCTTGAATCAATGAACAATATTAAGGATCACTCAGAAATGTAATGAACAAGTGACACAAAGATTTATACGAGGAAAAAACCCTTGATCAAGAGTTGATCTCCGGCATAAAAAACCTCGGGTGATGGAAACTACCGATCACCAACTAAGATTAAACAAAAGTAAGTTTACAACTCGGGATGATAACAAGCTTGTTACAAGGATCACTAGTGTGTAATGTGCAAAAAAGTGTATGAAATCGCCAAGTATTGCTTGAGAGCTGACTGAGAGCTGTTACGAGTGTGTGTGTATGCCAAAATTAGCTAAGTGTTTTTCTATCAAGCTTGTTATCCCCATTTAAATTAGAAATAACTAAGTTAACAAACTATCCGATAATTATGCGGAATATTGAGGGAATATGCTCCTGGAATTTCGGTGAGACTTGGTTCATGCCTTTGCTCCTGTAAAACAAATTTACGTACAAGGAAGACAATTGTTAGTCGTAGGATAACAACAGTGATCCTGAATCTTGATCCTGCGACACCTGCTGAGGATCCTTAATTCAAACAGAATTGAGGATCCATGATCCTGATAGCAGTTAAGGACCCGTGATCCTTAGGATTTGGAAAATCCTCCCCTAACAATTGCCCCCAAAATATAAGGAGTAAAGTGTAAATTGTTGAGTTATATTTTCTTGATCTTATCCGTAACAAACCAACGGATATATAGCCGTTATAATCTGACTAGCCGTTACCGATCACACGTCATTTAAGTGACATCCCTGCAGAATCATGATTATAAATTGAAGTTAGAGATAAGGGTCAATGTGCACTTAAATTCGAGTGAAACTCCCTTTAAATCCACATTTGAAGATCAAGCAGGTACTTCTCTTTCCTCTTTCTCTTCTCCTTCTTACTATGTTTCTTCTTCTTTCTCTGAATCATAAGGAAGCTAAGATCATCCCTGTTGTGGGCTAATTTCTGAGCTCATATCCTGAGAAATATCTTGGCTTATATCTTGATTAAATAATATCTGTTTATATCCGGGGTGCGGATTCAGGGTACTGGTAATATCCTGAATGGTATCCTCAGGATCAGTAACGGATTATGTGCAGGTACGTGGGCTGGAAGCTAGCAACGTTCACAAAGACTTGTTCTGCGGAAGACTCGGTCCAAACCGTTCAAAGAAAGACGTTGAAGCCTTATTACTCGGTCTACAACGTTCGTGATGGAATATTCGGAGCATCCCATATTTATAGGGATATTTGTTTGTATTTCGTTACTATAAATAGGAGGAACACCAGATCGAATAGGACACAGCAATTTCACTGCAATTACACTCACTACACTCCAACACTTGCTCTCTCGCAAATTGTACTCTCACACGAATTCATTGTAACACTTAGAGATCTGGTTGATATCCTGCACTGTATCTTGAAGTTTAAAGCAATAAGAAGAACAAGGCAGCTGCGATTGTCAGCTCCCGAGGTTTTATGCCGGCGATCTAGATTGATCAAGGGCTTTCCTCGTACATCTTGTGTCGTCTTCCTTACTTTTTATTTATTATTTGCTCACTGTTTGATCGCAGATACAGCTCAATATCCTGAGCCGTATCCTGAATACTGATTTTCTAAATAATTCAACTAGCATATTTTCCTTAAACTTTTTAGCACACTACCTCACATTACTAATTTGATCACTAAATTGCTTCGGTAATTTTTTACCAAAACAATTTGGCGCCCACCGTGGGGCAAGTGGTGCTATCTTTACTAAAAATTTTTGTTAAATCGCTAATCGGTTTTTTATTTTCAAAACTTTTTGCCACATTGTCCACAATGGCCTCACGATCAAACATGAGTTCCTCTACTATGTCTGCTATGACTTCTGCTACTACAGGTTCGGTGCTTCCACCACCTCCTCCAAGAATGCCAGCCTCTACACGACCTCAGGATATTATCCCTACTCGCACTGTTCAAGAATCTGCCCCTGTTTTGGCATCTAACGATGAAATTTTAACCTTGTTTGGAAGTGTGCAGGAACAAATGAGGCAGCAGCAAGAAACAAACCAAATGCTTTTAAGGGAAATACAACTCCTGAAGTCCGGCTCGAGCAGATCCGTTGAGGATATTGTCACTCCATTACAACCCAGAGCTCTGAATTTCAGTTCAGCCGTATATACAGAGGATAACAGGGGGAATATTGTGCCCAGCCTTCCTCAGAATCATACTCCTGAAATACCCTCCTCGGTCAGGATATCGACCATAAGGAGCTCAGGATATGCCTCAGGATATGGGCGGAATCCTCCAACGAGTAACATATTAAATAATAATAATACTCATGCTACTAACAATAGTGGATCCTTGCAGGATACAGGTGTGACGTCAGCGCTTACCAGGGAACTTCAAAAATTGAAGGACATGATATCAAGTGTACCCGGGGTGGTCCAGCCAATCCCAGAAGTGTCTCAAGATAGCCATAAGATATCTCGCTTTGCATATCCTATCTGTGATGCTGAGATTCCAAAGAGGTTCCAAACCCCCAACATGAAGCTTTACGACGGAACGACGGATCCTGAGGAGCATATTGCTCAGTATAGGGAGAGGATGGAGATCAACCCTATCCCTCCGGATCTCAAAGAAGCATGCTTGTGCAAGGGTTTTGGTTCAACCTTGACAGGATCAGCTTTGAAGTGGCTCTTGAATGTTCCTCCGCATTCAATCACATCTTTTGCTCATTTAGTAAATTTATTTAATAGTCAGTTTTCTTGTAGTAGGAGCTTTGAAAAACTAACAAGTGATCTCTACAGGATAACACAAGGGCCTCAGGAATCCCTTAGGGATTATGTGAACAAGTTTAGCCGAGAATCACTAGACATTCCTCATCTTGATGTTGCAACAGCTGTGCAAGCTTTCAAGATGGGGTTACAAAAAGATTCTCAATTTTACCAAGACCTTGTAATGAACCCATGCAGGAACCTGGATGAAGCTCGGAACAGGGCCCTAAGATACATTCGGTTGGAAGATGACAGAAAGATGCAAGAAAGGATGAACTCATCTAACACTTATGAGTCAACTAACAGGAAGTCGGAATCCTCATTCAAGTCGTATCGGCCTAAGCCATATGGCAGAAATGAGAATAAGAGAGTGAATGATGTCGAAGACGAGGATCCTGAAGAATATCCTGAATTATCAGAATATTGCTTTTCTGTTAACATTCCTGAATTGATGTATGCCATGCAGGGTCTAGGGGACAAGGCGAGATGGCCTCGAAAGAATCAACAAAAAGCGGATTGGAAAGACAAATCAAAGTGGTGTGCTTTCCACGAAGATTTCGGACATATGACCGAGGACTGCATTGCTTTGAGGAAAGAGATAAGCTACCTCCTAAGCAAGGGATATTTGAAAGATCTCTTAGGAAGAAAGAAGAATAAGGGTCAGGATACTGAGAAGGATCCTGAGCGAGCAGCCTCACCTCCCGCGGATGCCAAAATAATCAACTTCATTTCGGGAGGATCCGACATTTGTGGGACTTCGTATTCGGCGGCAAAGAGACATGCAAAAGAAGCTAAAGCCGAAAGGGGAGACAAACCTGTCAGAATGACTACACTCACAACTGACAAAGTGATCACATTTGATGCTGATGACAGGGATACTGTCCAGGATCCTCACCACGATGCTCTGGTAATAACGTTATATGTGGCTAACCATTTTGTACGCAGGATATTGGTTGATAATAGCAGCTCCGTCAACATAATCCAACTAGAGACACTTAAAAGGATGAATGTATCTCCAATGGATATCACTTCGAAGTCCACCGTGCTTGTTGGGTTCAGTGGAGAGGCTAGGAACACAGTGGGAGAGATAAAGTTGCCGGTGTACGTTGAAGGACTCAACTCGATACAACGTTTCTGTGTAATGGACTCTCTATCCTGCTATAACATTATACTGGGAAGACCGTGGATTCATGATATGAAGGCCGTGCCATCAACGTATCACCAATGCATCAAGATACCTACCCCCTGGGGAGTTGTTAAAGTTGATAGCGATCAGCAGGAGGCGAAAGAATGCTACTCATCCTCAATGAAATCCTCAACCAAACCTAGTGCGGCATAGCAATTAAAGACGCGGGCCCAGGATATTGTGGAGGATCCGGAGCAGGATGTGAAGAAAATTGTCCTGGACCAGGATAATCCCGATATTTCGGTGCTCGTGGGAACCAATATCCCTCAGGATATTGAAGAACAATTAATTAACTTTTTAAAATGCAGGATGTCGACGTTTGCATGGAAGCATGAGGATATGACAGGCATATCCAAAGATATTATCACTCACAAGCTTGGAATTGATAAATCATTCAAGCCAGTGCAACAAAAGAGAAGGAAGTTTGCTCCTGAACGCAATACAATTATTCAAGAAGAAGTTGAAAGATTGTTGAAGTCCAAAATGATTAGAGAAGTCAAATTCCCAAGATGGCTAGCAAACGTGGTAGTGGTACAGAAGAAGAACGGAAAATGGAGAGTCTGTGTGGATTACACAGACTTGAATAAAGCTTGTCCTAAAGACCCATTTCCTCTTCCTCATATTGATGCGATGGTAGATGCCACTGCTGGGCATGAAATGCTGACTTTCATGGATGCATCCTCAGGATTTCAACAAATCCAAATGGAGCCTTCTGACCAGGAGGATACTGCCTTCATGACGCCAACAGGTATTTATTGTTACACAGCTATGCCTTTTGGTTTGAAAAATGCAGGTGCAACATACCAAAGATTGGTAAACATGATGTTCAAAGACAAACTGGGGGACACCATGGAAGTATACATTGACGATATGGTAGTAAAGTCAAAGAAAGCTCAGGATCACCTCCAGGATATTAAAGGAGCGTTTGATATCCTGGATCAGTATAATATGAAGCTGAATCCTGCTAAGTGCCATTTCGGAGTGGGGGCAGGAAAATTTCTAGGATATATGGTGACCAAAGGAGGAATAGAAGCAAGCCCGGAGCAGATCAAAGCCATCTTGGATATTAAATCACCCTCAAATATGAAAGATGTGTGACAACCCGCACTAAACCAGGTATCCGTACAACTTAATTAATGATTAATTACTACTTGATTACTGTGCTTATTTGAACTAGCTGATAAACTGCTACCTGCATACTGATACATGCACTTACTTGCATCATACTTTATTTGCTGTCACTACATTAATTACATACTGAACCCTAGTGACAAACATGATGCACAAAAAGCACAGTAGCACTAAACGGATACACGGCGAACATGCTGATATGACCAGCATCAGGCAGACACTGCCTCTAAGGCCTGTTAAGAGCCTCAAATATTTTGGCTACACTGGTAGTGAGTGTAGGGATATAAGGGTTGTGTTACCGCGTCTCTAGGGATAAGATACACTGATTCGGATGTGCCAAAAACGTACTTTAAGTACCAAACACAGCACTTTAATAATTAATCCAGCTTCTAGCTGACTAGTAAAGTGCCAGAAAATGGGAAAATAACACTAGACACTTTCTAAAGTGTCGGGAAAACAAATTGTGTCACTAAAAGTAACAATAACGACACTTTAAAGCTTTTGTAACGCTTTAACGGATTACTATCCAACCGGACACCCGGACTTTACCCGGAACATGAAAATATTACTATTTTCACTATTTATAATTTTCTGAGCCAGTTAGGGTCCCTGATTACCCTAACACCCGTCATAACACGCTTTATATTACTAACTAAGTTAAACACCTAAACTAACTTAGTTAACCTAACTAAGCCCTAACTAATCTACTTAAAACCGAACCAAGACCCCCCCCCCCCTTTGTACTCGGCCCCAACTATGGGGGACACACATTGTACCCTCTTGATTTTTATAATATAGTTTGTCTAATATCTAATTAGCACAATAACCTTTGGATAATAGCACATGATTTTTGTCTATAAAATACAAGAGTTATACATGATCATCATCACTTCTCTAAACCACAAACACTCTCTCTTTCTCTCTTGTTCACTCTCGGCCGAACCCCACTCACACCACCACCATATTTTCGACTTTGGTTCTTCACATTCCAACAACATACACACTTCAAGGATCGCATATTAGGAGCTTTGGTGCACTTGGAACACGAAGGACCTCTACCGTTAACTTTTATCCACGCGTTTTTCATCAAAGATCTTCCCTAGCCTTGAGCTAGAGGTATAATGTTTAAAACTTGTTTTTACACTCATCTAAGGTGGTTAAAAGGAATATTGACGGTTAAATATCGTGAACATACATTTTGATGCATAAAAGTCTAGTAAAAACTATAAAAGTGGTGGTTAATAACACATGTGTTGTGTAAAAGTTGTAGTATTTGGAATTTGTGTTTATCTAGACCCGATCTATGATGTGGTAGCTCGGATCTCCGTTTAACCCGACTTTGTAAGATCATGGATCTTCACATAAGCTCGTTTTTGGCAACCACAAGGGTTAAAAGGCGAAACTCTACCACACAAGATACATGAACTTGTGTAAAAATATTTTACTTGTGTAAAAGTGATTTAACCGGTACAATGGTGTTTAAAACTAGCGGATCTACCTATCTGCAAGTGGTATCTTTGAAGGACCACACTTTAAAAGAATCGTGTTTTCTAAAGAATAAATCTTGTACTAACAAACATGATTTTATAAACCACAAGTGTGTAGACACTTGTGAAATGAAAAGATCCGACAAATAACTATTTTTGGGAAAAATGACTAGAAGTTGTAAAGACGGATTTCTCTAGTCACAAGGCTTTTACGAGATCAAAGTTACTTTATATAAAGATCTACATATATAAAGGGGATTTACACTATAGATTCGGAAAAACTGCAAGTTCATGCGATTATGCGATTTACATACTTGTCGACTAGTTTGATGTGTCGGAAATTGTTTGATTGATTAAAGAAGTTGTTGAATTGATTTGTTAAAAGAAAATGATACGCTTGAAAGCGTGGCCACCTCCAGTTACAGAGGAAACTCTGGCGAAATTTTCTAAAAACCTAACACTTAGAATTATTTTACACAACAAGTGTTAGAACTATTTTTGGATATATTTTCAAAACATAAATTTCGCCGGCACTATATTTTACTAAACATTCGGAGGTGGGGTTTTCACAAAGATTAACGTGATAAATATGTTTGTCACAACACTATTTATGATTATTTTGTGAAATACATAAATATTATTTTAGAGTAAAAATAATATTTACAAGCGTTAATGATTCCAAAACTTTACGAACGCTTCCACAAACATATAAGTTACACCGGTAATTACATTACCACAAGATTGATAAAACGTAACTTACGCACATGTATTGTATCCCCCATCCTTGGGAAGAAGAATAACTACCAAGTGTATACGGAACATAAACACGAAATAGTTGTCTAACTATTTCCCAAAGACTTAAACTATAAAGCTAAAGCACGGCCGTCCGTCTAATAGAATTAGCACTTGTAGGTCGTTGCACAGCTTACTGTATTGGAGACACTTGGTAGAGACGCGCATTCACTGTGAGTTCATGTCCCCCTTTTCTCTAACTGTTTTCAGTTTACTTAACTGCGGGGGTGAAATACATGTTACTATGATTTACGAGTACTTTACAACGGTATGGTTAGCGTAAGGAGGTGTTATTTCGATCATGTGAGTGGATAGGAACAACATGGGGCCATTAGTCCTCATGGAGGGACCGAGGGACAGGAGCGGTAGATCTATCTGGGTGTAGCGAGCCCAGCCCCCGGCCAAACTAGAAACGGACCGTGGGGTGACTTTGTCCACATACTTTGCCGTGGCGAAATCTGCTAGGTTTGAGTCTCCCTATTTGCACTTCACATATGTCAGTGGCCTTGCAAACCATTGGTGATCACAAGTCCTCTTACACTGCTACATACCACAACTATTTTTATACTCACAAGTGTTTTACATACTCACTTACACATGAACTCGCTCAACATTATTGTTGATTTTTCAACTCACATGTATTTCAGGAAATTAAAACGGATCTGGCACGGTATGGAACGTTTTCCGCTGCACTTGTCATGGAGTCATCAGGGTTTAGGGGATGTGTCTCTTTCCTGGACAAGACACAGTCCTTAAACCACGTTTATGTTATGTTATAAGTTGTAATGTCTACTGAACAAGGTTATGGTTGTATGTTAAAACAATGGTAATGTGTTTGATTTTCAAAACTTAATGGATGACTTGCATGGTTTTTAATTCATATAGCTTTGTTATGATTAAGCTATGGTATTAAGAAGTCACACCAAAAGTTAACCACGCTTCCGCAAAGCCAGGGTGTGACAGCTTGGTATCAGAGCTCTGATCATAGCGAACTAGGATTCTTTCTCGAGTCTAGACTATGATCACTAGGGCTCTCACGAAAACATTTTTCTGCATACCACTTAAGTCCAGATCCAAAACTTTTTACAAATGTTGAGCACATTTTATTAATTATAGGCTCAGCTTGGAGGGCTGAGGATCGGTCTGGAGGATCGAGGTGATTAAGGTAGTTGAGCACGTTGGTTTGTTATAGGATCGATCTGGAGGATCGAGGCTCGGTCTAGGTGACCGAGGTAGTGGGCTAGCAAGGCTAGGAAGAAAAGGCTCAGCTTGGAGGGCTGAGGATCGATCTGGAGGATCGAGGTTTGGTTTAAGTGAAGGATAGAGCAGTCTTGTAGACTGGATGGTATTGGCTAGTAAGACTAGGAGGATTATGTGATGCCTTACTTGATGACTTATGTGATTACTTGATTTATGATTGACTACTTGTGCATATTTGTGTATATGTTACAGACACATGGATTCTGCAGACACTGGTGGTTCAGGCACCACAGGCCCTAGGCCTATCGTTTCAGACGACATTGAGTCATCGGAGCACGAGGTTTATACGTCAGACTTCACCAGCACGGATGATGATGACTTTCAGCCATTCGCCTTACCCGACGACGTTGATGAGCTCCCAGTTGATCTTCCAGCCGGGGATCTACCACTCGTTGTGATCCCTGCTCCAGTACCCCTTGCATCATACCCTGTTTTACCCATTGACGACGAGGAGGACGACGTCGATATGTTTGAGGAGGAGCCTTTGGAGGATGCTCAGGGCGAGGCCCTACCTGCTGTTGCTCCCTTACTGATCGCAGATGCTCCGGCTGCGGAGTCACCTGCACATTCCCCAGTCCCGGACTCCTTTGAGTCTGTGGCTTCTGTACCCACACCTGCTCATAGTGCGCAGCACTTCTCCCATGGGTCCGATTCTGACCAGGCTTTTTCTGTTGCTTCCATACCTGGACTTGTTTTTGACCATGACGACGAGGGGGATTCAGATCCTGTGTTTCCACCAGGATTTGATCCTGACCGTGATTTAGAGTTTGTCCCGATGGACGAGTTGATGGAGGATCCAGCAGATCCTATTGACCCTTTTGATCCGATTGATCCCGATTTTGATTTTGACATGGCGTTTGATGATCTTGAGCCTGCCATTGCACCTGAGCAGGCAGCTGCCCTTGACCCTTTACCAGAGCATGACCCTGTGCATGCTGATGTACCTTTTGAGCCCATTGCTGATGATCACCACATAGATGTTCCTGTTGATCCCATTGGTCCTTTACCCATTGTTGCTGTACCAGTTGACCCCCCTTTCGAGCACTTGGCACCCGTTCACCCTGTTGTTGCTCCCTTATTTGATCCCGTTCCCCTAGAGCCCGGACATGCACTGTTCGCGGCACATATGGATCCACCGGATGAGTCCGCACAGCACGGTTGGATACCGGCTGATGAGGATGTTCCATCTTTTCCTCCACAGATTCCTGTTGCACCACATGTTGACTTTTCGTTTCAGGTTCCCATGTATATACCTCCAGCGGGGCCTGGAGAGGGCTCTTCAGCCCACCCATCAGGGCATGTACCGATGCCCATGCCTTTCATGCCTCAGATGCCGTTTGTTCCACCTACCACTGCTCCTTTTGGTGTGGCACCCTTTGACCCTACACGTGAGCCACTGCTGTGGTCACCGTTTTCCCCCATGCCACCCACTGATCCATACCACAGGTCCTACGTGGGACACACCATTGAGGATGTTTTGATGTCGTTTGTATACCAGCATGAGTCGCATGAGCAGCGACTACAGGAGTTGGAGAGAGCCCGTCTGCAGCCATGTCAGTGCCATGGCCGGGTACCCTCTCCGTTGCAGCCATCACGACCTTTACCCCCTGACTATGCTGCTCGTCTTACTACCTTGGAGCAGCAGATTGCTTCCATTATTCGCACACAGCAGGCGATGGAGGCGGACTGGTTACAGTTGCGCCGTTTGTTTTATACCCATTTTCCTCCTCCTCCACCACCATCTGCTTAGAGCTCATCGGTGCCACTTGGGTAGGCGAAGTGAGAAGGCGGCGATTGCTTTTTGACTGCACAGCTTTTTGGGGAGAACACGTTATGACTTGACTTTTGTTATGTACTTGATGTTGTATTGATACTGATGTAGCTTTTGACAGGGGTTATGTAGCCCCTAGTGATTGATGATTGTATGTATACACTTACGATGTGGTCTCATTTATATGGCAATCGCAGTTTTCTCACCATATTTGGATTCGCTTGATTACTTGTTTATATTTTATGACATGGGATGTTGTGTGATTGATATTTGTGATGTGTGATAACATGAGATGTTATGTGATTATACTATTACTACCGTTATATACGTACACTATATTACGAACTGATTTACGTATTATAACAACGGAGCCTTACTATGGCCTAACCAACTTAAACCATCTTTTAGAAGATGCCGCCAAGACGCGAACCAAACATGCCAACTAATGAGGCAGAACTCCAGCAGATTATTGCTGCTGCCATAGCACAGTACGCAGCATCTCAGCCAGGAGCAAGCGGAAGTGTTAACCAAGGCAATAACAATCCACCTCACGGTAATACCACGCCATTCGGACCTACCATAAACTAGTTGGGGATTTTAGCGATGATGCTAATGCCAAACACATGTTTTAACATACGTGCAGGATGCACCTACAAGCAGTTCTTAGACTGCAAACCAGTTAATTTCGATGGCACAGGAGGTGTAGTTGCCTTTACCCGCTGGGCTGAGAAAACCGATTCTGTTTTACGCATGAGCAAGTGTGCAGAGGATCAGCAAGCCACATACATTTCAGGGCTATTTCTAGATGGAGCCCTATCTTGGTGGAACTTACAAGTCCAAACACTAGGCGAAGCTGCCGCCTACGCCCTGACTTGGGCCGAATTGAAAGAACTAATGCGCAAAAAGTACTGTTCACGCGCAGAAATTCAAAGGTTGGAGACTGAATTTTGGCACCTAAAGATGGATGGACCAAAGATTGCAGAATACGTCCAGAGGTTTCATGACCTATCTCAAGTGGTTCCTTACATGGTTACGCCAGAATACAAGCGAATCGAGCGCTTCATTTGGGGTTTGGCTCCCCAAATAATAAGCATGGTAACCTCCTCCAAACCAGCGACTATCACTGAAGCCATCGATTTGAGCGTGGCTCTCACCGAGGAGGCGATTCGTCTAAACAAGTTTGATGAAGTCAAGGCAAAGAAGACAGAGACTCACGTTGAGTCCTCAGGAGATAACAAAAGGAAGTTTTCAAACTTCAAACAAGGCGTCAGTATGGCAGTAAAGAAAGGAAAATCAGCTGGCAGTACCAAGAGAGGAAAAGGGTACCAGGGCACCCAGCCCAGATGCAACAACTGCCAACGCCACCATACTGGCCATTGTAACATGAGAGTTTGTGAATCTTGTGGAAAACCGGGCCACTCAAAGGAATCATGTTGGGCTAGTGCGGGCCGCGGAGGCCAGGGAGGATATGGAAATAGGAATGATAACCGTGGTGGAAATGGAAACCGCCTACCAGGAAATTTTGGAGGAAACAGAAACCGAGGCAACAATGCAAATCAGGCTGGCAATGCCAACCAGAACAACACCCCAGCTGGAAACGGGGATGGAAACGGGCAGAGACTCGGATGTTATAACTGCGGGGAAATCGGGCATTTTAAGAAGAATTGCCCAACACTGAATCAAGCCCGTGGTAGAGTGTTCCAGCTCGAAGCTAGAGAAGCACGCCAAGATCCAAATGTTGTTACGGGTACGTTCCCTATCAATCAACGCTATGCATCTGTTTTATTTGATACTGGTGCCGATTATAGCTTCGTATCATTAGAATTTAAGAATATGCTTGGGTTAGCTGCTAATAAGTTAGACATTCCCTACTCGATCGAATTAGCTAATGGAAAGTTAGTTGGAGCCGACGAAGTAATCAGAGGTTGTGTGATAGAATTGGGAGAACGCGAGTTTACTCTGGATCTACTACCAGTCCAATTGGGAAGCTTCGACGTGGTGGTAGGAATGGATTGGTTATCCGGAAACAAGGCTGAGATAGTATGTCACGAGAAAGTTGTTCGTATCCCAACTGATGATGGTGAGACAATTGTGGTTCACGGAGAGAAGCGTGACACGCCGCTAAGATTTATCAGCTGCTTGAAAGCAAGGAAGTGTTTACAGAAAGGATGTGTTGCTTTTCTGGCACACATCGTAGACAAGAAGGCTGCTGAGCCAACAATCGAGGACATCCCTGTCGTAAGGGAGTATCCAGAGGTCTTCCCAGAAGACTTACCCGGACTGCCACCTCAGAGGAAAGTGGAGTTTCACATTGACTTAGTTCCAGGCGCCGCGCCTGTGGCTAAGGCACCGTACAGACTTGCTCCGTCTGAAATGCAGGAATTGTCGACACAACTTCAAGAGTTGTTTGACAAGGGTTTTATCCGACCAAGCTTCTCGCCTTGGGGAGCTCCGGTCTTGTTTGTCAAGAAGAAGGACGGAAGTTTCCGCATGTGTATTGACTACAGAGAATTGAACAAACTAACGATCAAGAACAGGTATCCTCTGCCAAGAATCGACGATCTATTCGATCAACTTCAAGGTTCAAGCTGTTACTCTAAGATCGATCTTCGATCTGGATACCATCAACTAAGGATACAGGAGGAAAGTATCCCGAAAACAGCCTTCCGAACTCGTTATGGACACTACGAGTTCCTCGTTATGCCATTTGGTTTGACAAACGCACCTGCAGTCTTTATGGACTTGATGAATAGGGTTTGCAAGCCATACTTAGACAAGTTCGTGATTGTATTCATCGACGACATCCTGATTTACTCAAAGACGAAGGCTGAACACGAGCAGCATCTTAGAACCATATTGGAGCTGCTAAAGAAGGAACAGCTGTACGCCAAATTCTCCAAGTGCGAGTTTTGGCTACGCGAAGTCCAGTTTCTTGGACATGTGGTTAATGGGGATGGAATTCATGTTGATCCCGCAAAGATCGAGGCAATCAGAAATTGGGAAACGCCTACAACGCCAACCGAGATCCGACAGTTCTTGGGGTTGGCTGGCTACTATCGAAGGTTCATCGAGGATTTCTCGAAAATCGCTCAACCTTTGACGCTCCTCACGCAGAAGGACAAGACGTTTGATTGGGGAATCAAACAGGAGGAAGCATTTCAGATATTAAAGGGTAAGCTTTGTAACGCGCCAATCTTAGCTCTACCAGAAGGTACTGATGACTTTGTGGTATACTGCGACGCATCGCGTCAAGGATTGGGTTGTGTGTTGATGCAACGCCAAAAGGTCATTGCTTACGCATCACGCCAACTGAAAGTGCACGAGAAGAATTATACCACACACGATTTAGAGCTTGGCGCAGTGGTTTTTGCTTTAAAGATCTGGAGACACTACCTGTATGGTATGAAGTGCACAATCTTCACAGATCACAAGAGCCTACAGCATATATTCAACCAGAAGGAGTTGAATATGAGGCAAAGACGATGGGTTGAATTGTTAAACGACTACGACTGCGAGATAAAATATCATCCAGGGAAGGCGAATGTAGTCGCCGATGCCCTAAGTCGTAAAGAAAGAATCAAGCCCATAAGGGTTAGAGCTTTGGAAATGATTATACGAACCGATCTTTCCTTGCGCATTCGTGCTGCACAAAAGGAAGCTCTCAAGGAGGGAAACCTTGAGGAAGAATATCTCCGTGGAATGGAGAAGCTTTTGGTACCAAACGAGGAAGGAACGTTATGTTTTGAGAAAAGGATTTGGGTTCCTCTGTTTGGTGGATTAAGGGAAGTTATTTTCGACGAAGCGCACAAATCACGGTACTCTATCCACCCTGGATCGGATAAGATGTACCAGGATCTCAAAGATTACTATTGGTGGCCTAGGATGAAAGGCGACGTTGCTGTATACGTGAGCAAATGTTTAACGTGCGCTAAGGTCAAGGCGGAATACCAGAAGCCTTCGGGACTTCTGCAACAACCTGAGATTCCCAAGTGGAAATGGGAACAAATCTCAATGGATTTTGTTACAAAACTGCCAAGAACGCCAAGAGGCCATGATATGATTTGGGTGATTGTTGACCGTCTAACAAAGTCCGCACACTTTCTGCCAATCAAGGAGAAAGACAGTACTAGTAAACTTGCGGAAATTTACTTGAGAGAGATCGTAGCACGGCATGGAGTACCTCTCTCGATCATCTCTGATAGAGACGGAAGGTTTGTGTCAAGAATATGGCAATCTTTCCAAGAATCTTTTGGCTCACAATTGAATCTGAGCACTGCGTTCCATCCGCAAACTGACGGCCAGAGCGAGCGAACGATACAAACTTTGGAAGACATGCTGAGGGCATGTGTTATGGATTTAGGCGGTAGCTGGGATAAACACTTACCTTTGGTCGAATTTTCATACAACAACAGCTACCACACCAGTATTGGTGTCGCGCCATTTGAGGCCCTATACGGACGCAAGTGCCGATCACCACTATGTTGGTCTGACGCAGGTGATAGGCAGCTTGCTGGTCCCGAAATCGTCCAAGAGACGACAGACAAGATCGCGCAAATTCTTAAACGCATAGAAGCAGCTCGCCACAGACAAAAGGCCTACGCGGATCCAAACCGGAAGCATGTGGATTTCCAAGTTGGAGAAATGGTGTTATTGAAAGTTTCACCCTGGAAGGGGGTGGCACGCTTTGGAAAGCGTGGGAAGTTGAATCCGCGCTACATTGGTCCTTTCAGAATTCTGGAAAGAATTGGGACAGTAGCATACAAGTTGGACCTACCTGCTGAACTGAATGGTGTTCACGATACATTTCATGTATCCAACTTAAAGAAAAGTCCAACTCAAATTGACGTTGCCATTCCTATCGACGAGATTCATATTGACGACACGCTCCACTTCGTTGAAGAACCTGTTGAGGTCACGGATTGGAAAGTTAACAAGACCCGCCGGAGCAGTGTCAAGCTCGTCAAGGTTCGTTGGAATGCCAGACATGGTCCTGAATTTACCTGGGAACGTGAGGACCGGATGAAAGAGAAATACCCCCACCTATTTCCTAAGAACTCTGCTTCTACAAGCAGAACTTAAATTTCGGGACGAAATTTATTTAACGGGGGGAGAATGTGACAACCCGCACTAAACCAGGTATCCGTACAACTTAATTAATGATTAATTACTACTTGATTACTGTGCTTATTTGAACTAGCTGATAAACTGCTACCTGCATACTGATACATGCACTTACTTGCATCATACTTTATTTGCTGTCACTACATTAATTACATACTGAACCCTAGTGACAAACATGATGCACAAAAAGCACAGTAGCACTAAACGGATACACGGCGAACATGCTGATATGACCAGCATCAGGCAGACACTGCCTCTAAGGCCTGTTAAGAGCCTCAAATATTTTGGCTACACTGGTAGTGAGTGTAGGGATATAAGGGTTGTGTTACCGCGTCTCTAGGGATAAGATACACTGATTCGGATGTGCCAAAAACGTACTTTAAGTACCAAACACAGCACTTTAATAATTAATCCAGCTTCTAGCTGACTAGTAAAGTGCCAGAAATGGGAAAATAACACTAGACACTTTCTAAAGTGTCGGGAAAACAAATTGTGTCACTAAAAGTAACAATAACGACACTTTAAAGCTTTTGTAACGCTTTAACGGATTACTATCCAACCGGACACCCGGACTTTACCCGGAACATGAAAATATTACTATTTTCACTATTTATAATTTTCTGAGCCAGTTAGGGTCCCTGATTACCCTAACACCCGTCATAACACGCTTTATATTACTAACTAAGTTAAACACCTAAACTAACTTAGTTAACCTAACTAAGCCCTAACTAATCTACTTAAAACCGAACCAAGACCCCCCCCCCCCTTTGTACTCGGCCCCAACTATGGGGGACACACATTGTACCCTCTTGATTTTTATAATATAGTTTGTCTAATATCTAATTAGCACAATAACCTTTGGATAATAGCACATGATTTTTGTCTATAAAATACAAGAGTTATACATGATCATCATCACTTCTCTAAACCACAAACACTCTCTCTTTCTCTCTTGTTCACTCTCGGCCGAACCCCACTCACACCACCACCATATTTTCGACTTTGGTTCTTCACATTCCAACAACATACACACTTCAAGGATCGCATATTAGGAGCTTTGGTGCACTTGGAACACGAAGGACCTCTACCGTTAGCTTTTATCCACGCGTTTTTCATCAAAGATCTTCCCTAGCCTTGAGCTAGAGGTATAATGTTTAAAACTTGTTTTTACACTCATCTAAGGTGGTTAAAAGGAATATTGACGGTTAAATATCGTGAACATACATTTTGATGCATAAAAGTCTAGTAAAAACTATAAAAGTGGTGGTTAATAACACATGTGTTGTGTAAAAGTTGTAGTATTTGGAATTTGTGTTTATCTAGACCCGATCTATGATGTGGTAGCTCGGATCTCCATTTAACCTGACTTTGTAAGATCATGGATCTTCACATAAGCTCGTTTTTGGCAACCACAAGGGTTAAAAGGCGAAACTCTACCACACAAGATACATGAACTTGTGTAAAAATATTTTACTTGTGTAAAAGTGATTTAACCGGTACAATGGTGTTTAAAACTAGCGGATCTACCTATCTGCAAGTGGTATCTTTGAAGGACCACACTTTAAAAGAATCGTGTTTTCTAAAGAATAAATCTTGTACTAACAAACATGATTTTATAAACCACAAGTGTGTAGACACTTGTGAAATGAAAAGATCCGACAAATAACTATTTTTGGGAAAAATGACTAGAAGTTGTAAAGACGGATTTCTCTAGTCACAAGGCTTTTACGAGATCAAAGTTACTTTATATAAAGATCTACATATATAAAGGGGATTTACACTATAGATTCGGAAAAACTGCAAGTTCATGCGATTATGCGATTTACATACTTGTCGACTAGTTTGATGTGTCGGAAATTGTTTGATTGATTAAAGAAGTTGTTGAATTGATTTGTTAAAAGAAAATGATACGCTTGAAAGCGTGGCCACCTCCAGTTACAGAGGAAACTCTGGCGAAATTTTCTAAAAACCTAACACTTAGAATTATTTTACACAACAAGTGTTAGAACTATTTTTGGATATATTTTCAAAACATAAATTTCGCCGGCACTATATTTTACTAAACATTCGGAGGTGGGGTTTTCACAAAGATTAACGTGATAAATATGTTTGTCACAACACTATTTATGATTATTTTGTGAAATACATAAATATTATTTTAGAGTAAAAATAATATTTACAAGCGTTAATGATTCCAAAACTTTACGAACGCTTCCACAAACATATAAGTTACACCGGTAATTACATTACCACAAGATTGATAAAACGTAACTTACGCACATGTATTGTATCCCCCATCCTTGGGAAGAAGAATAACTACCAAGTGTATACGGAACATAAACACGAAATAGTTGTCTAACTATTTCCCAAAGACTTAAACTATAAAGCTAAAGCACGGCCGTCCGTCTAATAGAATTAGCACTTGTAGGTCGTTGCACAGCTTACTGTATTGGAGACACTTGGTAGAGACGCGCATTCACTGTGAGTTCATGTCCCCCTTTTCTCTAACTGTTTTCAGTTTACTTAACTGCGGGGGTGAAATACATGTTACTATGATTTACGAGTACTTTACAACGGTATGGTTAGCGTAAGGAGGTGTTATTTCGATCATGTGAGTGGATAGGAACAACATGGGGCCATTAGTCCTCATGGGGGGACCGAGGGACAGGAGCGGTAGATCTATCTGGGTGTAGCGAGCCCAGCCCCCGGCCAAACTAGAAACGGACCGTGGGGTGACTTTGTCCACATACTTTGCCGTGGCGAAATCTGCTAGGTTTGAGTCTCCCTATTTGCACTTCACATATGTCAGTGGCCTTGCAAACCATTGGTGATCACAAGTCCTCTTACACTGCTACATACCACAACTATTTTTATACTCACAAGTGTTTTACATACTCACTTACACATGAACTCGCTCAACATTATTGTTGATTTTTCAACTCACATGTATTTCAGGAAATTAAAACGGATCTGGCACGGTATGGAACGTTTTCCGCTGCACTTGTCATGGAGTCATCAGGGTTTAGGGGATGTGTCTCTTTCCTGGACAAGACACAGTCCTTAAACCACGTTTATGTTATGTTATAAGTTGTAATGTCTACTGAACAAGGTTATGGTTGTATGTTAAAACAATGGTAATGTGTTTGATTTTCAAAACTTAATGGATGACTTGCATGGTTTTTAATTCATATAGCTTTGTTATGATTAAGCTATGGTATTAAGAAGTCACACCAAAAGTTAACCACGCTTCCGCAAAGCCAGGGTGTGACAAGATGTTCAACGATTAACGGGGCGAGTGGCAGCATTAAACAGATTCATTTCAAGATCCTCGGAGAAATGCAAAGATTTTTATGATATCCTGAAGAAGAACAAAAAATTCGAGTGGGGTGAAAGGCACGAAGCGGCCCTACGGGAATTAAAGCAATATCTTTCAACCGCACCTCTACTAATGAAGCCTGAGAATGGTGAACCATTATCCCTATACCTCGCGGTATCGGGGAACGCTGTAAGTGCCGTCCTTGTAAAGGACCATGAAGGTAAGCAATATCCTGTTTATTATGTTAGCAAAAGTTTGTTAGATGCTGAAACTAGGTATTCTCACTTAGAGAAATTAATACTAGCATTAGTCATGGCATCAACAAAACTTAGACATTATTTTGAGACTCATAGGATTCATGTTAAAACTAATTATCCTGTCAAGAATGTGCTTAGGAAACCGGAGATGTCAGGTAGGATGGCTAAGTGGTCGGTAAAGTTAAGTGCCTATGATTTAGTTTATGAACCTAGGAATGCCATAAAGTCTCAGGCTTTAGCTGACTTTGTGGCTGATTTTAGTAGTGACATCCAGGACGAGGCAGACCTAGAAGTTCAGCAATTAGGAGAATCCTCAGGATCCTGGACATTATATACTGATGGTGCATCTAATATAAGAGGAGTAGGATTGGGAATACTACTAAAATCGCCACAGGGGGACATATTACCCCAGGCTATTAGGTGTGAATTTCCTGCTACCAATAATGAGGCAGAATATGAAGCTTTAATTGCAGGATTAGAACTAGCTAAGAGTATGAATATCAAGAATTTGCAAGTATATGTTGACTCCTTGTTAATTACTAATCATTTTAATGGATCCTATGCAGCTAAGGGTGAGAAGTTAATCGAATACCTCGATATTCTCAAAAAATTAGCAGGATATTTCGATGTTTTTACACTTGAACAGGTACCAAGAGAGGATAATGCTGAAGCGGATGCCTTAGCAAATCTGGGATCATCGGTCAGGATACCGGAAGGGAACCAAATACCAATAATACACGTTTTATATCCTGCAACGAATCCTCAGGATAAAGAAGTAGCGGATATTCGGGATCCTGGAGTGGAATATCCTGAACAGGATCCTGAATCCTGGACAACTCCAATTCTGAAATATCTTAAAGATGGACACATCCCCGAAAATGAAAATCCTAAGGCATTTAGAATGAAGGTATCACGATTCACTATTATAAATAATATCCTATATAAGAAATCTCTTGCAGGACCATATTTAAGGTGCTTGGAGGATCATGAAGCCAAAGAAGTACTTCAGGATATACATGAAGGGGACTGTGGTAATCACACTGGAGGCAGATCATTATTCTCAAAAGTATTGAGGACAGGATACTTTTGGCCAACAATGAGAAAAGATGCTGCAGAATACGCTCGAAAATGTGATGCATGTCAAAGGCATAGTAACATACTACATCAACCAGCTGAACCACTATATCCTGTAGTTTCCCCTTGGCCATTCATGAAGTGGGGGATGGATATAGTAGGGAAGTTACCAAAGGCTCCGGGAGGAAAAGTATTTATGTTAGCAATGACGGATTATTTCTCTAAGTGGGTCGAGGCTGAAGCATTCGTTCAAGTGAGAGACCAAGAAGTAGTATCTTTCATAAAGAGGAATATCCTGACTAGGTTTGGAGTACCAGCTGAGATCATTTGTGATAATGGGTCCCAGTTTATAAGCAAAAGGACTACTGACTTCTGCAAATGTTGGGGAATCAAAATGATCACATCTACTCCGGTACATCCTCAAGCGAATGGACAAGCTGAATCCTCGAACAAGATAATAGTCAATAACTTAAAGAAAAGACTTGGAGCCAAGAAAGGAAGATGGGCGGAAGAGTTACCCTTTGTTTTGTGGGCTGATAGGACAACGGTGAAGAATGCAACTGGACAAACCCCGTTTTCCTTGGTATTTGGAGCAGAGGCAATGATTCCAACAGAAATGACGATACCTACTGCAAGATCTATGCTACAGGATCCTGAACAGAATCCTGAAGTCTTATGTCAGGATCTGGATACTATAGATGAAAAAAGAGATGCAGCAAGGCTGAGGATAGCAGCATATCAACAAAGAATATCCAGGGCATACAATAAGAACATAAGGACTAGAAGATTTCGAGTTGGTGATTGGGTACTGAGAAAGGCTTTTCAAAACACCACTAATCCTGCTGATGGCAAGCTAGCTCCGAAATGGGAAGGACCTTATGAAGTTGAGTCAGAAGCAGGGAAAGGAGCATATCGACTCAGGAATGTGGAAGGGAATATGCTACCAAGATCCTGGAATGCAATACATTTGAAGCTCTATTTCAAGTAAGAGTAGAATTTGTTTTCTATCTCGGAATGGTATGTGTTCTATCTCTTTAAAATATATTTGTTTATTATCTTGAACCCAATACTGACTTAAGCATCGGAGGGGTGTTAGCCAAGCTAACACCCACCTTAGTTTAGAACTGTTTTGCAGAATATGTTTCAGGATATAGCTCCAGGATACATACTCAGGATAAGTCGAAAGATTAGAGGATTGGCCCCCTCTCTCACGTTTAAGGGATCCTGATCCCTTCACAGGTTTAAAGGTATTCACCTTTCTTTCGAATTGGGTTTAAACACCTCGCCTGGAGCGCAAGTTATCTAGGTGTAGTTCAAGGTGGCGGGACCAGTTCATGTAAAAGTGGCTGACAATTTCGTTACTGTTGGCTATATCCTGGATTCTAAAGGTATATGAGGATTGATCACCCTCTCTCACGAAAGAGTATTTTCATACTCTCAAAGGTTTAAAGGTTTTCACCTTTCTAAGTCTAGGAGTTTATACACTCTCGCCTGTAGCGCATGAAATTCAGGGTTTATCCACAGATATCAGGATTTATCCCCAATATGCCAAGGATTCTCCTCAGGATATCAGGGGTTCTGCCCTTGGGCATTCGGAATTCATTCGAGCCAAAAGGTAAACACATTTGTGTCTTTGTCAAACGCAGGGGACACACATTATTCTAATCCGAAGGATGGATCCAAGTTTATAAGTATGCACTGGGGACAAATTTATGATAAAGGATTGGAACTGATTCTCTAAGAATCTCTGGTATGATCTCTCCTTTTTATTTGGACAATCTATGGGTTATATTTCAATATCCTTTTCAAGATATCTTTCAGGATATCCCCCAGGATACATTTATGATATATATTCAAAACAAACAATTTTTACAAGTAAAATTCGTATGTTAATGACAACAACAATAAAGTCAAAAGAAAGTAGTTGTATTATTAACATACCAAAAGATGTGCTCTTAGTTTCACCTCAAAACAAGGCCCATCCACTAAGAGCACTAGTAGTTCATAACCATATTCACCCAACAGTTGAGGGCTTCATCTCAAACCGAGACCCATCCACCTTCAACTGTTGTATTGTTCAAAAAGCATGCAGGAAATGTAAATTGTTCAGGTACGGAAAAGTAAAGTGCGGAAAAGTAAATTGTTTATGGGACTTCAAACCAACATTCAAATTCAAAAAGGTGGGCTCTGGCCTTGGCACGTATATCCGTCATCGCCCACCTAAATGCCCTCACACAGCGGCATCACCTCCAACCTTCTCAAGCTTCTCAGCACCAGCATCCTGACCAGCATCCTGCGCAGCATCCTTGCCAACGTCCATCTCAGCATCAGCTCCAACATCCTTCTTCTCTCCAGCCTGGACCACCACCTCTGCTGACTTAGAAGACTCGCCAGCTTCAGTAGGAAGGGGCACAGCTTTGCCTCCGAGCTCCTTCAATTTAGCCACCCAAGATTCAACTGGCCAAGATGGACAAACGAGGCCCGTCTCCTTGGCCTCATAGGCCATCTTGATGCGTGCTTGTAGCAGGGAGACGATAGCAGAAGCCTTGATTCCCTCTCGAAAGCTGATCAAGGCCTGATCATGGTCCATTTGAACGCTGGCAAGTTTGACCTCAGCATCTTGGGTGACCTTCTTTAGCAAGCTTTCATAGTGCCGGCTCTTTGCTTCGGCGATAGCGCCTTGGTCAGCAACGGTGCTCTCGAGCTGCTTGATCCTGGCTTCATGAAGTGCCACAGTACCACAAGCGTCATTGTACAAGTGGAGCAAATGCTGGAGACCCTGCACATTGATCACAGGTATGAGGTTAGAATATATGCTGACTAAGATGTCCTACCAGGATATCCTGTTAGGATATATGTGCAGGATATATGTGCAGGATATACATGAAGGATATGTGGCAGGATATTACCTTATTGAGGAAGGATGTCATTGGCTCTAAGGAGTCGGAGAAGCTGAGCTCATCATAGGAGAACCCTTCAGAGCCTGGAGTACTGACCTCAAGGCCCTTTCTCTTTTTCGCTGCGGAAGCACGGGTTCTTGGATTGGTCTTGGGAGCCGGGAGTGGCTTGGAGCTGGTGGTAGCAGGAGTTTCCTTCTTGACTATGGCTGGAGTTGGATAGCTGTCAAGTTCATCCAGGTCTAGATAGACTGGGACTTTGCTGGAGTCTGCACACAGGGGGTAAATTCTAAATACCTCCTATAAATAACAGATAAGAAGCATATGTGTGCAGGATATCTTGCAGGATTCTTACCAGACATGTTGGCACTTGAAAGAGGACTTGGAGTTGGTGGAGAAGGATTGAAACTTCTTTCTGCCTCTGGGAGAAGTCTAATGGCGTCTATTCTTTCTTGAGAATTGGCAAGAGGAGGAGCAATCTTCCTGAAATCAGCTGCATAATAAAGAAGATAAGTTAGTTCAGGATATGGAACAGGATAAGCGACAGGATCATTCTTAAACCCTAAATCCTACCCTTTCTCAACCACTGTAACGGATATTCCATCCCACCAGGGATTGAGTCCCTTTTTACGAAGAAAACTTGGATTGCCAACCATCCTCGTTCTTGGTGGCACGAAGTATCAATGGGTCACCGGAAGTAGAATAAAACAGAAATCTACATGATCCATGACATCTAAGCTTGTAAGCCAGGGGGAGATCATGGATGGAAAGCTCAGGAATGTGGTTTCTCTTGATCTGATCAAGAACAGTTAAGACACGCCAGAGCATTGGCATTGTTTGGCTAAAAGAGATTTTTGTGATATTGAAGAACTCGGTGATGAAATCCGGAAAGGGGAATCGAAGCCCTAGGGTAAAAGGGAAAGCACTAAAGCAAATCCACTCGTTGGAGACCATATCTGACCGGATTTCACGGTCAAACGGTCTAAATATGGTTCCTTCCGGGAAGATACCGGAGGATTTTAAGGCAGACAGGTGGGCACTATCAAAGGTACAGGTTTCCTTCTCCGGTTCTTGGAGAAGGTTTTGTTGGTAGAACGTAGGGGCCGAGTCACCTGAACTGGATCTCGTTTGGCGCGGCATTTGATCGGTTGGATTTTTCGCCGGAGAGAAAAGATGAAGGAAAGTAAGAAAGATAGAGAGAAAATGTACCTTTTTCCTTGTCGATGATTATTAAAAAAGAAGATGAGGATGAGAAGATATAGGGTATGATGAGTAGATATAGGCTGGGTAGTTGCAAACGGTCACATCACAGGTCTTATCTCTTAATTGCCTCGGTTTGCGTAAAAAATGTAACCGTTAGTAATGAGGATACTAAACGGTAACATTTTTGGGGACAATTGTTGTGGGCTAATTTCTGAGCTCATATCCTGAGAAATATCTTGGCTTATATCTTGATTAAATAATATCTGTTTATATCCGGGGTGCGGATTCAGGGTACTGGTAATATCCTGAATGGTATCCTCAGGATCACTAACGGATTATGTGCAGGTACGTGGGCTGGAAGCTAGCAACGTTCACAAAGACTTGTTCTGCGGAAGACTCGGTCCAAACCGTTCAAAGAAAGACGTTGAAGCCTTATTACTCGGTCTACAACGTTCGTGATGGAATATTCGGAGCATCCCATATTTATAGGGATATTTGTTTGTATTTCGTTACTATAAATAGGAGGAACACCAGATCGAATAGGACACAGCAATTTCACTGCAATTACACTCACTACACTCCAACACTTGCTCTCTCGCAAATTGTACTCTCACACGAATTCATTGTAACACTTAGAGATCTGGTTGATATCCTGCACTGTATCTTGAAGTTTAAAGCAATAAGAAGAACAAGGCAGCTGCGATTGTCAGCTCCCGAGGTTTTATGCCGGCGATCTAGATTGATCAAGGGCTTTCCTCGTACATCTTGTGTCGTCTTCCTTACTTTTTATTTATTATTTGCTCACTGTTTGATCGCAGATACAGCTCAATATCCTGAGCCGTATCCTGAATACTGATTTTCTAAATAATTCAACTAGCATATTTTCCTTAAACTTTTTAGCACACTACCTCACATTACTAATTTGATCACTAAATTGCTTCGGTAATTTTTGACCAAAACAATCCCCTGCTAAGGATCATAAAAAAGACAGTCCCTTAAAAAGCCAAGGGATCATCGAAGACTCTCCGAAGGAACGATGCTGCTTTACTGATCCTGAGATCGACAGGATTCGTCATTGCTTCCCGGCGAGCACTGTTTTCAAACCCTTTGACCCTACCGTCCGGAGTGATTTTATCTCTGAAACCTGGGTTGCATTTCCAGTCACCCCATTCTCGATAGGATACTCCTACCCTTTTCCTGAGTTTACCCAATCTTTCTTCTCCCTTACCGGCATATCCTACATCCAGGCTATGCCAATGATGTGGAGGGTTCTGTTTACACTTGAGAGGATCATCGAGCAGGAGGATATGGATTTGGGAATGTCGGAGTTGTCTGAACTATACAACCTTGTGAGCCATGGTTCACACCGCTTTCTATTCAAACATAAACCCGGTGAACCTCATCCAATCTTGAAAACCACCAAGAACGATAACAAGTGGAAGAAACGTTTTTTCTTCGTCAGGAGGGATTCTATCCCTAATGGGAAGGATCTCCCCAGAAAATGGGCCACTCATGGTAGGATAGAGGATCCTTACAGAAGTGTTTTGGTAAAAAATCAAGCAATGATAATGCAACCAAACTTTCTGTTGTGAGGTGTGATGCTTGAATCAATGAACAATACTAAGGATCACTCAGAAATGAAATGAACAAGTGACATAAAGATTTATACGAGGAAAAAGCCCTTGATCAATGAATGATCTCCCGCATAAAAAACCTTGGGTGATGGAAACTACCGATCACCAACTCAGATTAAACAAGAAATGTATTACAACTTCGGATGATAGCGAGCTAATTACAAGGATCACTATAGTGTAATGTGCAAAAAAGTGTGTAATCGCCAAGTGAATTGTCAAGAGCTGGTGAGAGCAGTTGCGAGTGTGTGTGTTAAGCTAAAAATAGCCAAGTGTTTCTATTTAGCTCGCTATCCCTTTTAAAAATGGAAAATATCTAAGCTAACAAACTTTCCGCATTTCATGCAAGTCCTCCACGAACTCCATAACGTCCACTTCAATTAAGCACGTGCGGAATAAGTGTGGAATATGCTCCAGGAATATTGCCAAGACCAAGTCCAAGCTCGTACTCCTGCAAAACAACTTCATATTCAAAGTAGACAATCGTTAGTATAAGGATCCTTATGATGATCCATGATCCAGATCCTACAATACTCTCTGAGGATCATTAATTCAGACATAATTGAGGATCACTAAACCCAACAGTAAATGAGGATCACTGATCATTGGAAAATCCTCCCCTAACAATTGCCCCCAAAATATAAGGAGTAATTATGTAAATAACGAGTTATATTTTCTTGTTCTTATCCGTAACCAACTAACGGATATATAGCCGTTGAATCCTGACTAGCCGTTGCCAATATGACGTCATCGAGGTGACTATCCTGCAAAATCATCATTATAAATTGAAGTTAGAGATAAGGGTTAGAGAGCATTTAAATTCGTGCGTTTCCTTCTTTAAATCTCCATTCGAAGACTTGATCAGGTATGTTAGGGGAGGATTTTCTAACAATTAGTGATCCTTATTCGTTATCCTAACTAGTGATCCTTACATCTGTGACAGGTGGTGATCCTCAGAAGAGCTTCAGGATCAGGATCATGGATCACTTTAAGGATCCTCGTACTGACGATTGTTTACTTATGTATTATACTATCTCGCAGGTATGACGAGCTTGACCAGGTCTTGGCGACATTCCTGGAGAATATTCCTAAGCTATTCTGCACGTGCTTGACCAAAAATAGACGTTGTGGAGAACGTGGAGGCTTGGCACGAAAGTCGGATAGTTAGTTTAGGTGGTTATTTCTATTTTAAAAGGGAGTAACGAGCTAGTAGAAAACACTTAGTCATTTTTGCAGTTACACACACTCGTACAAACGCTCATACAAGCTCTCGTTCAAACACTTAGCAATTTCATACACTTTCTACACATTTCACCGTAGTGATCCTTGTACCTAGCTCGTTACTATCCGAAGTTGTAAACATTAATTCATTTATTTGAGCTTGGTGATCGGTAGTTTCCATCACCCGGGGTTTTTTGTGCCGGAGATCAACTCTTGATCAAGGGCTTTTTCCCCGTATAAACCCTTGTGTTGTTTGTGCAATTTTTCACTAAAGTGATCATCATCATTGTTACACATTTTAAGCATCATACCCCGTAATCTAGAGTTTGGTTGCAATATCCTCATCTGATTTTTTGACCAAAACAGTTTGGCGCCCACCGTGGGGCTGTTGGTGCTTTGTCCTTAGAAGAATACGCATTTCTGTGCTCATTCCGGTTCATTACAACCAAGCAAATGGCTTCTTCAGCGAAGAGTGCTTCAAACTTGATGCCCTCATTCACTTCTTCACAAGGCGTCCCTCCTTTGCCTCCACCACCTTCTGGATCCCAGAAGAATACTGAGAATGCTGCGAAGAAACCAATTCCCATTTTCTCAAAACCTCCAGCTTCTTCTGCTTCTTACACTCCTACTACTAGTGACTTGTTTACTCTGATTTTGCAGATGAAGGACCATATCCAGCAGCAGGACAAGACCAATGAAAAAATCCTTAGAGAAATCGGAGACATCAAGAAACAAAAGAGATCGGCAGAGGATCATTCCCCACTGGTGCCGAAATCCTTGAATTTCGATACTCCAGTGATTACTTCTCAGCCATCAGCGGCTCCAGACATTCAATATGTGGGTGGACCAAAAGGAGTGCACTACGGAACAACAACAACAACCCAGGCATCAGGTTCATATTTCCAGCCAGCGGGATCCTATCCTCAGCATATGGGATCCCTCACGAATTCAGGAGGATATTCAGGGATGCAGCATTTTCAAGGATCCTCCTTCGTTCCAGGATCATCCCAGGTTCAAGGATCCTCCTTCGTTCCAGGATCATCCCAGGTTCAGGGATCCTCCTTCATTCCAGGATCATCCCAGTTCCAGGGACCCTTCCAGATGCCAGGATCCTTAAGGAGTGTGCAAACAGGAAGTTCAGATGTCCATCAGAGAGATTTTATTCCAATGCAGACTAATGCTTCTGCTGGTCCCTCGATCATTCCAGAGCCTCAACAATATGGATTAACATCCATTCTTCCTAACTTGAATCCAATGGGAGGTAACACTTTTAACAATTCTTATACTACTAACCAAGGTCTTATGCAGGATCCAGGTATCAATCATGCCATGGCTAGAGAATTGCAAAAGCTAAAGGATATGATATCAAGTGTCCCGGGAGTAGTCAAACCTATCCCAGAGATTGCAGATGGGAGCCATAAGATATCTCGTTTTGCACCACCAATCTGTGATGCTGAGATACCCAAGAGGTTCCATGTGCCTACAATGAAACTGTATGATGGCTCAACAGATCCTGAAGAACACATAGCACAATACAGGGAGAGGATGGAGATCAATCCAATCCCAGAAAGGTTAAAGGAAGCATGCCTGTGCAAAGGATTCGGATCCACTCTTACTGGATCAGCTCTCAAATGGCTGCTAAGTCTTCCTCCCTATTCTATTACCTCATTTGCTAACCTAGTTAACTTGTTTAATAATCAGTTTTCCTGTAGTAGAAAATTTGAACGATTAACTAGTGATTTATATAGGATAACCCAGGATCATAATGAATCATTAAGGGATTACATTACCAAATTCAGTAAAGAATCCTTAGACATTCCCAACTTAGATATAGCCACGGCTGTTGAGGCCTTTAAAATGGGGTTGCTTAGGGATTCGTTATTTTATGATGATCTTGTTATGACACCATGCAGGAACCTAGATGAGGTAAGAACCCGGGCCCTTAGGTACATCCGGCTAGAGGACGACAAGAGGATCCAGGAGAGGTTAGCAGGATCCTCAAAGCAGGATAAGCAAGGATCCTCATTCAGGAACAACAAGTTCAGATCCTACAATAGATCTGATAACCAGAACGTGCATTCTATTGATCAAGAGGAGGATGATGAGGATTATCCTCCAATTTCTGAATATTGTTTTAGTGTTGATAATAATGAACTAATCCTCGCGATGCAGAGTCTAGGTGATAAAGCTAGATGGCCCAGGAAAAATGATAGGCCAGCTGCAACTAAGGATAAATCAAAGTGGTGTGCATACCATGAAGATTTTGGGCACCTCACAGAAGAGTGCATTGCACTAAGAAAGGAAATTGGATACTTGTTGAGCAAGGGGCATCTAAAAGAATTGTTGGGAAGAAAAAAGTCAAGAACTCAGGATCCCGAAAGGATCCCTGAAAAGGCTCCAGCCCCTCCAGCGGATGCACAAGTGATAAACTTCATTTCTGGAGGATCAGACATTTGTGGCACATCCTTCTCAGCAGCTAAAAGGCATGCAAAGGAAACTAAAATGGATAACGGAGAAAGACCTGTTCGAACATCAAGTGTCTTGGAAGGGAAAGTCATAACCTTTGATGAAGAGGATCGTGTTGATATCCAGGATCCTCATCACGATGGTTTAGTTATTACTCTTTTCATATCTAACCATTTTGTCTGCAGGATCCTTATAGACGGAGGAAGTTCAGTAAATATTATCCAACTTGATGTCCTAAAGAAGATGGGTATTCCTGAATCAGAGATCATACCAAGATCCTCTGTGCTCGTGGGATTTAGTGGAGAAACTAAGAATACCCTGGGGGACATTAAACTCCCAATATACATTGAAGGCCTACATTCTTATCAAAAATTTTGTGTTATTGACTGTTTATCTTGTTGTAATGTTATCCTTGGCAGGCCCTGGATACACGATATGAAAGCAGTCCCATCCACTTACCATCAATGTGTGAAGCTCCCTAGTCCTTGGGGAATAGTGAAGATTGATAGTGATCAGCAGGAGGCTAAGAATTGCTACACTTCATCGATGAAACCAGCCTCGAAGTCAAGGGAGCAATAGCAATCAAAGTATCCTCCAAGGGATGTCTTGGAGGCAAGAGAGCAGGATGTGGTAGAAGTCCTCATGGATCCTGATGATCCTGAATCCAAAATCTATATCGGATCAGGGATCCTTAGCGAAATGAAAGAAGACCTCGTATCCTTCCTCAAAAGGAGAAAGACCACCTTTGCATGGAAACACGAAGACATGACTGGTATATCCAAAGATGTTATCACTCACAAACTCGGCATCGACAGATCCTTCAGACCAATCCATCAAAGGAGAAGAAAGTTTGCACCGGAAAGGAATGCCATTATCCAGGAAGAAGTAGAGAAATTGCTCCGGGCAGGTATGATTAGAGAGGTCAAGTATCCAAGATGGTTGGCCAATGTGGTTGTTGTTCAAAAGAAAAACGGAAAGTGGAGGGTATGTGTCGATTTTACCGATCTAAATAAGGCATGTCCCAAGGATCCTTTCCCTTTACCCCACATTGACTCCATGGTGGATGCAACCGCGGGTCATGAACTGTTAACTTTTATGGATGCTTCATCTGGATTTCAACAAATCCAAATGGAACCATCCGACCAAGAGGATACAGCCTTCATGACTCCAACTGGTATATATTGCTATATTGCTATGTCGTTCGGATTGAGGAATGCAGGTGCAACGTATCAAAGGCTGGTGAATATGATGTTCAAGGAACAGATCAGACAAACTATGGAGGTTTACATAGATGATATGGTGGTAAAATCCATAAGAGCTGAGGATCACCTAAAGGATTTGGAGGAAGCATTTGATATCCTTGACAAATATAATATGAAGCTTAATCCTTCAAAATGTCATTTTGGTGTTAAAGCAGGTAAATTCTTAGGATACATGGTGACTAAAAGAGGCATTGAGGCTAGCCCGGAACAAATCAAAGCAATAGTGAACATCAAATCTCCGGCCAATGCTAAGGATGTTCAAAGGCTAACAGGCAGGATAGCAGCTTTGAACAGATTTATATCCAAATCCTCAGAGAAGTGCAAAGAATTCTATTATATCCTAAGGAAGAACAAGAAATTTGAGTGGACTGAGAAGCATGAAAATGCTTTAAGAGCCCTCAAAGATTACCTATCCTCAGCCCCAGCCTTGATGAAGCTAGAAAAAGGCGATGTGCTATCCTTGTATCTTACAGTATCCTCAAAAGCAGTAAGTGCGGTCCTTGTTAAGGATCATGAAGGTACACAATATCCTGTCTATTATGTAAGTAAAAGTTTACTTGATGCCGAATCCAGGTATTCACACCTTGAAAAACTTATTCTTGCAGTAATAATGGCATCTACTAAGCTAAGACACTATTTTGAGACTCATATTATTATCGTTAAAACTAATTTTCCAATTAAGAATGTCCTCAGGAAACCAGAGATGTCAGGAAGGATGGCTAAGTGGGCAGTGAAGCTGAGTGCGTATGATATGAGATATGAGCCTAGGACAGCCATCAAATCCCAAGCATTAGCTGACTTTGTGGCTGATTTCAGTAGTGATTTACAAGAAGAAGCTGAGTTAGAAGTCCAGCAGCTAGAGGAGACCAAAGATCCTTGGATACTCCACACTGATGGATCCTCAAATGTCAAAGGCACAGGGCTTGGAATACTACTAAAATCGCCACAGGGGGACATAATACCCCACTCTATAGCTTGTGAGTTCCAAACCACTAATAATGAGGCTGAATATGAAGCCTTAATTGCTGGTTTGCAAATTGCAAAGCATATGGGGATCAGGTATCTTGAGGTACATGTAGATTCATTGTTAATTACAAACCACTTTAATGGATCCTACGCTGTTAAAGGTGAAAAACTAACCAAATATTTAGAGATAGTAAAAAATTTGGCACTCTCCTTTGTTTCCTTCAGTTTGACACAGGTACCAAGGGAAGAAAATACAGAGGCTGATGCATTGGCTAACTTAGGATCTTCCTTGAAGATCCCGGAGGATATCAAGATCCCTATTATACATATCCTGATCCCGGCTATTGAGGATCACGTGGCAATGGAGATAGGAAATAATTCTGCGGTTATCCCTAGTGAGGATACTCAATCTCATTCAGGATCAAGATCATGGATCTCACCAATTATGAGATACTTACAATATGGAGAGATTCCTACAGGAGAAAACCCTAGGACTTTCAAATCTAAGGTATCTCAATTTACAATTATAAATAGTATGTTGTATAGACGATCTCTTGCAGGACCATACTTGAGATGCATTGAGGATCCTGAAGTCCAAGAAGTTTTAAAAGACTTCCATGAAGGAGATTGTGGAAACCACACTGGGGGCAGGGCATTATTCTCAAGGATCCTGAGGACAGGGTACTACTGGCCAACCATGAAAAGAGATGCTGTGGAGTATGCTAAAAGATGTGATCCTTGTCAGAGACACAGCAATATTCTTCATCAACCAGCTGAATTGTTACATCCTATATCCTCCTCTTGGCCATTTATGAGATGGGGTATGGATATAGTTGGGAAGCTCCCTAAGGCACCTGGTGGAAAAGTATTCATGCTTGCTATGACTGATTACTTCTCCAAGTGGATAGAGGCCGAAGCTTTTGCCCAAGTCAGAGAAAAGGAAGTTATATCCTTCATTAAAAGAAATATTATAACTAGATTTGGAATTCCTTCTGAGATTATATGTGATAATGGTTCCCAATTTATTGGGGGCAGAACCACTAACTTTTGTGACAGCTGGGGGATTAGGATGATAACATCAACACCAGTCCACCCACAAGCTAATGGTCAGGCAGAATCATCCAACAAGATCATCATCAACAATTTAAAGAAAAAGCTTGGATCCAAGAAAGGGAAATGGGCAGAAGAACTACCCTATGTGCTTTGGGCTGATAGGACAACCCCCAAGAATGCTACTGGTCAAACACCATTCTCTTTGGTATTTGGGGCAGAATCAGTGATCCCAACAGAAATGGTGGTTCCAACTGCAAGAACAAGTACCCGTGATCCTGAGGAAAATGATGAAAACTTGGCTCAAGACCTGGATACTATTGAAGAAATCAGGGATATGGCCAGGATAAGGATGGCCAGTTATCAACAAAGAATGGCTGGTGCTTACAACAAAAATGTCAGGATCAGAAGGTTTCAAGTTGGAGATATGGTATTAAGGAAAGCATTTCAGAATACCACCAATCCTGCGGATGGAAAGTTGGCTCCAAAATGGGAAGGCCCTTATTTGATTGAAGCTGAAGCAGGAAAGGGGGCATATAGATTGCTAACCATGGAAGGTGATTTGCTACCAAGAGCTTGGAATGCTGTCCATTTGAAGAAATATTTCATGTGAGTAGGATCCTCATGGCATAGATGATCCTCATAATAGGGATATCCTTAAAGGATCCTCAAAGTATCGGTGATCCTTACTTAGGTAATATCCTAAACTTGAGCTATTTCATTTCATTATTTTCTCTTATAAGGATAAGGATCATGTATCCTTTATCCATCTCTCACGTGAGTTTAAGTTTTGAAAGTTCAGGTATCTTTAGCATAACGTTGGTTATCCACAGAAGCGATCCGTCTTTTGGGTTTAACCCAAGTTATTCGGGCTTGTCCCCAGATTCCACCTGTAGCGCACGATGATCCTGGTGTAGTTCAAGGCTTTGGGACCAGTACTCGTTCTAGGGGCTGATAATCCCATTGTTCTGGCTATGCTTAGGATCCTACGTATAATGGTAGACGTACCATACATCCGTTCATAAGGTTTCTAACATTTTCACGTTAGCCAAGGTTTCTAACGTTTTCACGTTAGCAAAGGTTTTGGCATCTTCATGTCACTAAGTTTGGATAGTCGCCAGTTAGGGCCATACTCCAGTTTGCATACGATCCTTGGGCTTGTCCCCAGTTATCCTTGGGCTTGTCCCCAGTTGCTAACTCTTTTCTTATATTGGCTTAGTCCCAAGTTATGCTCTATTTCAGGTCCTTGAAGATAGGCAGCTAAGGATCCTTGATCCTTACTTCACTCTAAGGTTTATTTTATAGTTATCCTTATAATGGTTAGGATTCTAACTTGGATTCTCAGGTATGATCCTTAACTCTTTTGATCTTATTTATTATTCTTTTAAATAACCCCTATACTTGACAACTGAACTTATGATTTTTAAATTGTATCACTTTTTAGAACTTATCGGTTATGGGATATGTGATCCTGATCATATCCTAAGCGTTTTGAATAATTTTCAAGGCTTGATAATTATAAACAGAATGAACATTACAACAGTTGGAAAGGAAGATATTAAAAAGTATAACAACACAAGATAAGCGACAAAAGGTTAAGTTTTTATTTATTAACATAAGGCTAACCCTTTAAAGGTTGTCAAAATTACCTACCCGAGCATCTACCAGCAAAACGTGGCTCGTCCGCTGGGGTAGGTAAAGGGTGTCCATGATAATGAGTTCAAAGATAGTGCAGGAATATAAAGGCGGCAGGATCACAATGGCTTCATCCCCCAAACAGAGGATCCCTCCACCAATTGCAATCCTACCTATTGTTCAGTACAGACCATCATTGTTTTAAACATCACAACCACAAAAAACTACCACCAAACTAAAAAATTGGGCTCCGGCTATGTCTAGAAGTTTCCATCATCGCCCAATCATGCAGCCTAAGCCTTCGCTGCATTGTCACCTCCAGCTCCACTTGCCTCACCAGCTTCATCCTTGCTTCCAGCCTCGATTGTCAAGATCTCTCCAACCTCCTCTTCATCACCCAATTCAGCCAGCCTTGCCCTCCATTCTTCAATTTCCCAGCTACTTTTGTCAAAGGCAGGATCCTGAGCCTCCAGGGCCATTTGAAGCTTGGTTTTGTACATTGCAATGGCGGCAGAGACTTTGGCATCATCTGTGATCTCCTGCCTTTCATAGTCAAAATTAACCAGCACCTTAGCCATTTTCTGTTTGGTATCCTGGAGTTCCTTCTGAAGATCAGCGAGTGCAAGATCCTTGAGCACAGCAACCTGCTGGAGATCGGCAATCTTTTTATCTTGATCCTCAACGTGGCCCACATAATCCTCAATCTCAGCAAATTTCTGCAAAAGAAAAGGTTAAGGTCAGGGTTAAGTGATCTTCAAATCATCAGGGTATGTCAACAGGATATACAAGCAGAGACAGTGATCCTTACTTCATTGAAGTACTCAAGGAATTGGTGGCGGATTAGAGGCAAACCCTGCAAATCCTCAGCCTCGGAGACCTTTCTCTTCTTGATTCCCTTTCCTTTGAGGGGTGCCTTGGGGATTGAAGCCGTCGGGCTGGTAGGAACCTTTCTTTTGGAGGATTTGACGGTGGTGAGATCGGTGACACTAAACCTTGAAGCAGCTTTGGTAGATTTTCCAGCACCTACACAGCCAAAACAAGATAAGTATCTCTTCTTAATTTACGTTTTACTATTTATTTAAATTTTGAACAAGGATACTTACTTGACATTGTGAAAGAGCCTGAGGATACCTCCTGAGAATCTTGGGTTGTTGTTTTGAAAGTTCTAGTTTCAGGATCGAGTCCCCAGAAAGCAGCAAGTCTTTCCCTGGTTGCGGGTGTTGTGATGAGATGTGAAACATAGATAGCTGCAGGACACAAGACAAAAAGGGGTCAGTAATCCTTATAAAAACTAGACTACTTGGTGATCCTTCTCAGGATCCTCCGGCCTACCATGGGTGGACCATGTTCTTGGTAAATGCTCTCCATCTGAAATGGTATCCCTTCTTACAAAGAAGAAGCGACGTTTCCAATCTTTGTCGTTTTTGGTGACTTTGAGAAGAGGATGATCTGCACCGGGTTTTCGTTTGAACAAATAACGGTGGGAACCGAAGGTAGTAAGATCATACAGTTCCGCCAGTTCTGACATTCCTAAATCAACGCCTTCCTGCTCGATGATCCTCTCCAGGGTATATAAAACCCTCCAAATCATCGGCATGGCTTGAATGTAAGATATGCCGGTCAAGGAAAAGAAGGATTGTGTGAATTCCGGGAAAGGATAGGTGTATCCTATGGCAAATGGAGTAACTGGAAAGGCAACCCATGTTTCTGAAACATAGTCGCTCAGGGCAGTTGGATCGAAAGGTCTGAAAAAGGCATTCGCCGGAAAACGATGACGGATGTTATCTACTTGTGCATCGTTAAAGCAACACCTTTCGTTCACTGAGTCTTTGATGATCTTTTGACCCTTCAAAGGGCTATCCTTTTTGTGATCCTTGGCCGGGGAACTTCGGAGCAACATTTTCGAAGTGATGGAGATAAAGAAAGAAAAACAGAGTAAGAGAGGAAGAAAGAGGAGGAAGAAATACCTGATTGATCGTCGACTGAGAATTTAAAGGGAGTTTCTTTCGAATTCGAATGCATAATGATCCTATCTATATCTCTATTTATAATTATGATTCTGCAGGATTGTCACTTCCGTGACATCATCATCGCAACGGCTAGTTCTATTTTAACGGCTATATATCCGTTAGTTTGTTGCGGATAAGATCAAGAAAACATAACTCGCTAATTTTACAATTTCACTCCTTATATTTTGGGGGCAATTGTTAGGGGAGGATTTTCTAACAATTAGTGATCCTTATTCGTTATCCTAACTAGTGATCCTTACATCTGTGATAGGTGGTGATCCTCAGAAGAGCTTCAGGATCATGGATCACTTTAAGGATCCTTGTACTGACGATTGTTTACTTATGTATTATACTATCTCGCAGGTATGACGAGCTTGACCAGGTCTTGGCGACATTCCTGGAGAATATTCCTAAGCTATTCTGCACGTGCTTGACCAAAAATAGACGTTGTGGAGAACGTGGAGGCTTGGCACGAAAGTCGGATAGTTAGTTTAGGTGGTTATTTCTATTTTAAAAGGGAGTAACGAGCTAGTAGAAAACACTTAGTCATTTTTGCAGTTACACACACTCGTACAAACGCTCATACAAGCTCTCGTTCAAACACTTAGCAATTTTATACACTTTCTACACATTTCACCGTAGTGATCCTTGTACCTAGCTCGTTACTATCCGAAGTTGTAAACATTAATTCATTTATTTGAGCTTGGTGATCGGTAGTTTCCATCACCCGGGGTTTTTTGTGCCGGAGATCAACTCTTGATCAAGGGCTTTTTCCCCGTATAAACCCTTGTGTTGTTTGTGCAATTTTTCACTAAAGTGATCCTCATCATTGTTACACATTTTAAGCATCATACCCCGTAATCTAGAGTTTGGTTGCAATATCCTCATCTGATTTTTTGACCAAAACAAGGTATTTCTCTTTCCTTTCTCTCTTCATCTTCTCACTCTGTTTCTCCTTCTTCACCACCGTCATAATCGAGATGATGCTAAGATCCTCACCGGCTAAGGATCACAAGAAGGACAACCCATTGAAAAGCCAATGGATCATAAAAGATTCTGCAAAAGAACGATGCTGCTTCACTGATCCACATATAGACAGAATCCGCCATTGTTTTCCGGCAAACACCGATTTCAAACCATTTGATCCCACCGTTCTAAGTGATTATTTTTCTGAAACCTGGGTAGCCTTTCCGGTCACACCATTTACAATAGGGTACTCGTATCCTTTTCCATATTTTACCCAATCCTTCTTCTCTCTCACCGGCATCTCCTATATTCAAGCAATGCCAATGATCTGGAGGGTCTTATATACCCTTGAAAGGATCATTGAACATGAAGGAATTGATCTGGGAATGTCGGAGTTTGCAAAGATGTATGACCTCGTAAGCCATGGATCTCATCGGTATCTACTCAAACATAAACCTGGTGAAGAACATCCCATCTTCAAAGCCACTAAGAATGACACCAACTGGAAACGGCGATTCTTCTTTGTCAGAAGGGATTCTATCCCTGATGGAAAGGATCTGCCTAGAAAATGGACCACTCATGGTAGGATAGAGGATCCTGAGAAGGACCAACAGATGACCTTGTTTTTGTTTAAGGATCACTAACGTCCTTTTGTTTCTATTTTGCAGCTATTACTGTCGCACACCTCATCACAACACCTGCAACAAAGGAAAGGCTTGCTGCTTTCCGGAGACTTGATCCTGCAATAAGATCATTTAAAGCAAACAACAAGGATTCTCAAGAAGTATCCTCAGGTTCTGTCACTATGTCGAGTAAGTATCCATGTTTATATGTAATTAAATGCTTAAATTAAAATGAAATAAGGATACTTATCTGTTTTGGATGTGTAGGTGCTAGAAAATCTTCAAGATCTGCCTCCAAATTCAGTGTCATTGACCTTGATACTGTCCGATCCTCAAAGAAGAAGCTTGCTGCCAGTCTAGCTGTCACAATCCCCAAGGCAACCACTTCTAAGGGCAAGGGTGGCAAGAAAAGAAAGACCTCTGAGGCTGACAACCTAGAAGGCTTGCCTCTGATCCGTCATCAGTTCCTTGAGTACTTTGCTGAGGTAAGGATCACTGACTTAGCTTAGTTATCCTGCCCACTTGAGGATCATGTTATCCTAAACTTTACATTGTCTTCTTTGCAGAAATTTGCTGAAATCGAGGACTATGTTGGGAACGTCGAAGAGATTGAGGAGAAATACTCTGACCTCCAAAAAGTGGCGGTGCTCAAGGATCACAAGATTGCCTCCCTCGAAAAGGACCTCAATGATGCCAAAACTCAGGCGGTTGCAGCTCAGATCAATGCTGACTATGAGAAGCATGAGATCACAGAGGATGCTAAAGTCTCCGCTGCCATTGCCATGTACAAAACCAAGTTGCAGATGGCCCAAGAAGCTCAGGATCCTAATTTTGACAGGAGCAACTGGGACATGGAGGGCTGGAAGGCTAGGCTGGCTGAGTTGGAAGACGAAGAAGAGGCTGAAGAGGTTCTGGCAATTGAGGCTGGTGGCAGTGGCAAGGATCATGGTGGAGAAACAGGTGGAGCTGGTGAAGGTGATGCAGCGAAGGTGTAAGCTACATGAATGGGCGATGATGGACACTTCTAGACATAGCCGGAGCCCATTTTTTTTAGTTTGGTTGTTTGGTTATGATGTTTTTGTTGAACAATGATGGGTTGTAATAACTTTAGACAATAGTTTCTAGGGTGAAGGATCATGGATCCTTGAACAATAGGCAGGATAATGGGTGGTGGATGGATCCTCTGTTTGGGGGATGAAGCCACTCGTTATCCTTTCGTCTTTTATTTCCTGCACTACAAAGACCCGTAAACAATGGACACCCTTTGCCAACCCAAGTGGACGGGCCACGTTTTGCTGGTAGAAACGTGGGTTGGCAATTTTGACAACCTTAAAGGGTTTAACGTTTTGTGAATAAAATAAATCTAACTTTTTGGCTATCTCCCGTGTTGCTATCCTTGTTAGTACTTTACTTTTCAATTGTTGTGATATACATTTCGTCTAAACTTATCAAGTAAAGAAAAAATTTAATAAATATCCTCAAAAAGTTTAGGATATGATCAAGGGTCACATATCCTACAGTTGACAAGTTCCTAAAAGTAGTATATTTTAAGGATTATAAGTTCAGTTGTCAAAGGATAAGGGTCACTCAAATGAATAATGAATAAAATCAAAATAGTTAAGGATCATACCTGAGAATCCAAGTTAGGATCCTAACCTTTAACACTTATAATCAGGATAACCAAAAGACAAACCTTAGTAGAAGGTAAGGATCAAGGATCCTTGGTCGTATGTCTCCAAAAACCTGAAATAGGATACAACTTGGGACTAAGCCAATATAAGATAAGAGTTAGTAACTGGGGACAAGCCCAACAATTCTGGGGACAAGCCCAATATACTGGGGACAAGCCCAAAGGATAACTGGGGACAAGCCCAAAGGATAACTAGGGACAAGCCCAAAGGATAACTGAGGACAAGCCCAAAGGATCGTGTGTAAACTGGAGTATGGCCCTCACTGGCGACTATCCAAACTTAGTGACATGAAAATGTCAAAACCTTAGCTAACGTGAAAACGTTAGAAACCTTAGGAACGAATGTATGGTACGTCTACCATTATACGTAGGATCCTGAATATATCCAGTACAATGAAATTGTCAGCCCCTAAAGCGAGTACTGGTCCCATTGCCATGAACTATACCAGGATCATCGCGTGCTACTGGCAGAACTGGGGACAGGCCCAAACTGGGGACAAGCCCAAATAACTGGATACTTCTGTGGATAATCAGTCCTTTGTTAAGGATACCTGAACCTTCAAAACTCAGAATCAAGTGAAAGGAGGATAAAGGATACAGGATCCTTATCCTTATATAGGATAATAAAAAAAAATGAAATAGTTTGGGATTAGATCATTACCAAAATGAGAATCATCTGTCTTATAAGGATCCTTCAAGCATACTTGTCAGGTAAGGATCATGGATCCTGATCACATGAAATATTTCTTCAAATGGACAGCATTCCAAGCTCTTGGTAGCAAATCACCTTCCATTGTTAGCAATCGATATGCCCCCTTTCCTGCCTCAGCTTCGATCAAGTAAGGGCCTTCCCATTTTGGTCCCAACTTTCCATCAGCAGGATTGGTGGTATTCTGAAATGCTTTCCTTAATACCATATCACCAACTTGGAATTTCCTGATCCTGACATTTTTGTTGTAGGCTCCAGCCATCCTTTGTTGATAACTAGCCATCCTTATCCTTGCCAAATCCCTGATTTCTTCTATAATATCCAAGTCTTGAACCAAGTTTTCAGCATTTTCTTCAGGATCACGAATGCTTGTTCTTGCAGTTGGAAACACCATCTCTGTAGGGATCACTGATTCTGCCCCAAATACCAAAGAAAATGGAGTTTGGCCAGTAGCATTCTTGGGAGTTGTCCTATCGGCCCAAAGCACATAAGGTAGTTCTTCTGCCCATTTTCCTTTCTTGGATCCAAGCTTCTTCTTCAAATTGTTGATGATGATCTTGTTGGATGATTCTGCCTGACCATTAGCTTGTGGGTGGACTGGTGTTTATGTTATCATCTTAATCCCCCAGCTGTCATAAAAGTTAGTAGTTCTATTCCCAATAAATTGGGATCCATTATCACAAACAATTTCAGAAGGAATACCAAATCTAGTAATAATGTTTCTTTTAATAAAGGATATAACTTCCTTTTCTCTGACTTGAGCAAAGGCTTCAGCCTCTATCCACTTGGAGAAGTAATCAGTCATAGCAAGCATGAATACTTTTCCACCAGGTGCCTTAGGAAGCTTACCAACTATATCCATTCCCCATCTCATAAATGGCCAAGAAGAGGATATAGGATGCAAAAGTTCTGCTGGTTGGTGAAGGATATTACTGTGTCTCTGACAAGGATCACACTTCTTGGCATACTCCACAGCATCCTTCTTCATAGTGGGCCAATAGTATCCTGTCCTCAGGATCCTTGAGAATAATGCCCTGCCCCCAGTGTGGTTTCCACAATCTCCTTCATGGAAATCCTTTAGGACTTCTTGGATTTCAGGATCCTCAATGCATCTTAGATATGGTCCTGCAAAAGATCGTTTATACAACATATTATTCAATATTGTAAATTGAGATACCTTAATTTTGAAAGCCCTAGGGTTTTCTCCTGTAGGAATCTCTCCATGTTGTATGTATCTCATGATTGGGAGGATCCATGATCCTGAATGAGATTTAGTATCATCACTAGGGATGATTGCAGAATCTTCTCCTATCTCCATAGCTACATGATCCTTGATAGCAGGGGTCAGGATATGGATAATAGGGATCCTTATATCCTCCGGGATCTTCAAGGATGATCCTAGATTGGCTAATGCATCAGCCTCTGCATTCTCTTCCCTTGGTACCTGTGTCAAACTAAAGGAAACAAAAGAGAATGCCAATTCTTTGACTATCTCTAAATATTTGATTAGTTTTTCACCTTTAACAGCATAGGATCCATTAAAGTGATTAGTGATTAATAATGAATCTACATGTACCTCAAGATACCTGATCCTCATATGCTTAGCAATTTGCAAACCAGCTATCAAGGCTTCATACTCAGCCTCATTGTTGGTAGTTTGAAATTCACAAGCTATAGAGTGGGGTAGTATGCCCCGCTGTGGCGATTTTAGTAGTATTCCCAACCCTGTTCCTTTTACATTGGAGGCTCCATCAGTGAAGAGTATCCAAGGATCCTTAGTTTCTTCAAGCTGTTGGACTTCTAACTCAGCCTCCTTTTGCAAATCACTACTAAAATCTGCCACAAAGTCAGCTAAGGCTTGGGATTTAATGGTAGTCCTTGGTTCATATCTTATATCATATGCACTAAGCTTCACTGCCCACTTAGCCATCCTTCCTGACATTTCAGGTTTCCTGAGAACATTCTTAATTGGAAAATTAGTCTTAACAATAATGGCATGAGTCTCAAAATAATGTCTTAATTTAGTAGATGCCATTATTAATGCAAGGATAAGTTTCTCTAAGTGTGAATACCTGGATTCAGCATCAAGTAAACTCTTACTTACATAATAAACAGGATGTTGTGTACCTTGGTGATCCTTAACAAGGACCGCACTTACTGCTTTTGAGGATACTGCTAAGTATAAGGATAATATATCTCCTTTTTCTGGTTTCATCAGGGCCGGGGCTGAGGATAGGTAATCCTTAAGAGCTTTGAGGGCACTTTCTTGCTTCTCAGTCCATTCAAATTTCTTGTTCTTCCTCAAGATGTCATAGAATTCCTTGCACTTTTCTGAGGATTTGGATATGAATCTGTTCAAGGCTGTGATCCTACCTGTCAATCTTTGCACATCCTTAGCATTGGCAGGAGATTTGATATTCACAATAGCCTTGATTTGCTCTGGACTTGCTTCAATGCCCCTCTTTGTCACCATATAGCCTAAGAATTTACCTGCCTTAACACCAAAATGACACTTGGAAGGATTTAGTTTCATATTAAATTTATCAAGGATATTGAATGCTTCCTCCAAGTCTTTAAGGTGATCCTCAGCTTTCTTGGACTTAACCACCATGTCATCAATATAAACTTCCATAGTGTGTCCAATTTGTTCCTTGAACATCATATTGACTAGCCTTTGATAAGTAGCACATGCATTCCTTAGTTCAAATGGCATAGCAATATAACAATATATACAGTTGGGGTCATAAAGGCTGTATCCTCTTGATCAGATGGTTCCATCTGAATTTGTTGAAATCCAGATGAAGCATCCATAAAAGTCAACAACTCATGACCCGCGGTAGCATCCACCATGGAGTCAATGTGGGGTAATGGGAAAGGATCCTTGGGACATGCCTTGTTTTAGTCAGTAAAATCGACACATACCCTCCACTTTCCATTTTTCTTTTGAACAACAACCACATTGGCTAACCATCTTGGATACTTAACCTCTCTTAGCATACCTGCCCGAAGTAGTTTATCTACCTCTTCCTGGATAATAGCATTCCTTTCGGGTGCAAACTTCCTCCTCTTTTGATGAATTGGCTTGAATGACCTGTCAATGCCAAGTTTATGAGTAATTATATCTTTAGATATACCTGTCATATCCTCATGTTTCCAGGCAAAGGTAGTTTTCCTTCTTTTAAGGAAGGATACTAGCTCCTGTTCAATGTCGCTAAGGATCCCTGATCCTATGAAGATCTTGGATTCAGGATTATCAGGATCCATGAGGATTTCTTTCAAATCCTGTTCTCTTGCCTCCAAGACATCTCTTGAAGGATACTTTAATTGCTATTGCTCCCTTGGTCTTGAGGCTGGCTTCATTGATGATGTATAACAATTCTTAGCCTCTTGTTGATCACTCTCAATTTTCACCACTCCCCATGGACTTGGAAGCTTTACACACTGATGATAGGTAGATGGGACTGCCTTCATATCATGTATCCATGGCCTGCCAAGGATAACATTACAACAAGATAAGCAATCTATAACACAAAATTTCTGATAAGAATGGAGTCCTTCAATATAAATAGGGAGTTTTATGTCCCCCAATGTGTTTTTGGTTTCCCCACTAAATCCCACAAGGACTGAGGATCTTGGGACAATATCAGACTCCGGGATATTCATTTTCTTGAGGACATCAAGCTGAATGATGTTCACAGAGCTTCCTCCATCGATCAGGATCTTGCGAACAAAGTGGTTAGAAATAAACAATGTAATTACAAGACCATCATGATGAGGATCCTGGACATCAACACGATCATCCTCATCAAAAGTTATGATCTTATCCTTGGTGACGGTGGAGGTCCGGATGGGTCTGTCCCCATTATCCATCTTGGTTTCCTTAGCGTGTCTCTTGGCTGCTGAAAAGGAAGTGCCACAAATGTCTGATCCACCAGATATGAAGTTTATAACTTGTGCATCTGCTGGAGGAGCAGGAGCCCTTTCTGGGATCCTTTCAGGATCCTGGATCCTTGACTTCTTTCGTCCCAAAAGTTCCTTCAAATGCCCCTTGCTCCACAAGTAACCAATTTCCTTTCTTAGTGCAATACACTCCTCAGTGAGATGCCCGAAATCCTCATGATATGCACACCACTTGGACTTATCCTTTGTAGCAGCTGGTTTATCACTTTTTCTCGGCCACCTAGCTTTCTCACCTAGATTCTGCATTGCAAGGATTAGTTCATTGTTATCAACAGAAAAACAGTATTCAGAAATAGGAGGATAATCCTCATCATCCTCTTCTTGTTCCACTGCATGCACGTTCTGGTTATCAGACTTGTTGTAGGACTTGGATTTGTTATTCCTGAAGTAGGATCCTTGTTTCTCCTATTTTGAGGATCCTGTCAATCTATCCTGGATCCTTTTGTCATCCTCTAGGCGGATGAACCTAAGGGCCCTGGTTCTTACTTTATCAAGATTCCTGCAAGGTGTCATAACAAGATCATCATAGAATAGTGAATCCCTAAGCAATCCCATTTTAAAGGCTTCTACAGCCGTAGCAATTTCCAAATTAGGAATATCTAAGGATTCTTTGCTAAACTTAGTGATATAATCTCTAAGTGATTCATTTTGACCTTGTGTTACCCTATATAGATCACTAGTTAATCGTTCAAATTTTCTACTACAAGAGAATTGACTATTAAACAAATTAACTAGATTAGCAAATGAAGTAATAGAGTAAGGGGGAAGGCTTAGCAGCCATTTAAGAGCAGATCCTGTGAGTGTGGATCCAAATCCCTTGCATAGACATGCTTCCTTTAACCTCTCAGGAATTGAGTTGATCTCCATCATCTCCCTATACTGAGCTACATGCTCTTCTGGATCTGTTGAACCATCATACAGCTTCATAGATGGTATCTGGAACCTTTTGGGTATCTCAGCATCACATAAGGGTGGTGCAAAACGAGATATCCTATGGCTACCATCTGCAATTTCAGGAATGGGTTTAACCACTCCTGGTACACTGGATATCATATCCTTAAGTTTCTGTAATTCCCTAGCCATAGCCTAATTGATACCTGTATCCTGCATTGAGCCATGGTTAGTGTTATATGAATTATTAAAAGTGTTACCTCCCGGAGGATTCATGTTTGGAATTACGGATGTGAATCCATATTGACGGGATTCTGGTATGATCGAAGGACCAGATGAAGCAATGGTCTGCATTGGTATGAAGTCTCCGTGATGAACATCGGTGCTCGGAGGTTGCATACTTCTTAAGAATCCCTGATCCTGAAAGATGTTGGATCCTTTAAGCTGAGATGATCCTTGAACCTGAAAGGATCCTTGGGGAAGAGAGGATCCTAGAAACTGGGAGGATCCTGGAGTCATAGAGGATCCTTGAAGCTGGAAGGATCCTTGAGCCATGGAGGATCCTTGGACCTGAGAGGATCTTGGAGCCGTAGAGGATCCTTGAACCTGGGAGGATCCTTGACCCTGGGAGGATCCTTGAACTGCATGCATTCCCAAATATCCTCCTGACGTGAAGTATCCTTGATGCTGAAATGAGGATCCCGATGGCTGAGAAGAGGATCCTTGAGGCTGGAAGTGAGAGCCAAATGCCTGACTCATAGTTGATGTTCCATAACGCCTTTCTGATGGACCACTTTGATACTGGATGCCCAGAATTGCCGATTGTAAGGTAGTCACAACTGGAGTATCGAAATCCAATGACCTAAGTATCAGAGGAGAGTGATCCTCCACTGATTTCTTCTGTTTCTTGATCTCAGCAATCTCCCGGAGGATCCTTTCGTTGGTTTTGTCCTGCTCTTGTGCGTGATTCCTCATCTGCAAAATCAGAGTGTAAAGATCATTAGTAGTAGGATTAGAAGAAACAGAAGAAGTTGGTGGTTTTGTGAAAATGGGGGGTTGTCTCTTCGCGGCATTCTCAGCATTCTTCTGGGATCCAGAAGGTGGTGGAGGCAAAGGTGGAACACCTTGTGAAGAACTAATTGCCGGCATAGAACTTGATGTATTCTTTGTTGAGGAAGCCATCTACTTGGTTGTAATGAACCGAAATGACCACAAAAGTATGAATCTTCTTAGGAATGAAGCACCAATTGCCCCACGGTGGGCGCCAAACTGTTTTGGTAAAAAATCAAGCAATGATAATGCAACCAAACTTTCTGTTGTGAGGTGTGATGCTTGAATCAATGAACAATACTAAGAATCACTCAGAAATGAAATGAACAAGTGACACAAATATTTATACGAGGAAAAAGCCCTTGATCAATGAATGATCTCCGGCATAAAAAACCTCGGGTGATGGAAACTACCGATCACCAACTCAGATTAAACAAGAAATGTATTACAACTTCGGATGATAGCGAGCTAATTACAAGGATCACTATAGTGTAATGTGCAAAAAAGTGTGTAATCGCCAAGTAAATTGTCAAGAGTTGGTGAGAACAGTTGCGAGTGTGTGTGTTAAGCTAAAAATAGCCAAGTGTTTCTATTTAGCTCGCTATCCCTTTTAAAAATGGAAAATATCTAATGTAACACCCAAACTATTTCAACGTTAATATATATAATTAAAGTAAGCATTTTATAAGAAAATGCCACTTATCAAAAACTTTTACATCTTGAGTATTTAAACATGTTTACAACATTCTAAAACATGGTTTAAAATGTTTACATATTCCACTTTTTACAAAACAAAACTAGATAATTGCGGAAGCTTCAAAAGTGTGTGTGTTCAGTTCTTCAAAAACATGCTTGATCGCCATCCGAAAAGAGCCCATCATTACCTAGAGTCAAAACCACTTAAAGTTAGTTTTGACATTAATATAGTACATATAAACAAGTTCCGACATCAAAATGTGAAAAATAAAATAAGATTTCAAAACTGATCCTGTCGCGTGTCGCGGCAGGATCCGCTCCCTTTGTCGCGTGGCGCGGGAGCCCCCGCGTGTCGCGTCAGTTCACTGAGTCTCCCCTGCGTGGTGCGGGGGAATACGTTTTCCAGCAGGTTCATTGCTGAATCCTGCAATTACTGCCAGCTCCGAAATTTCAAGTTTTTTTACTTCATTTGACCATAACTTTTGACTCGTAAGTCCGTTTTAGGCGATTCTTTTTCCTAAACGTCTGTAAATTCATTACCAAGGTATTTATTAAGATTTTTATACCGAAAATTTAACTTACGGACCGAACAACTAAATGTCATTATGCATTTATTCGACCCATTAAAATTTTACTCAATTTGCTACTATTTAACTAGTAAACCTAGGCGCTTATTACCCAACTTTCGGGGCTTACTATCACCGGCACTTTATTACCAAATCTATGGCTTCATGCTCTTGTGGCCGTTATCGCCATTGCTATCTACATAAGATATTAACACTACAATGTACACCATTATTCGACCCGTTTGGCTCATCTACGGAATCCTCCATTTTTTATGACTACCAAACGACTACAACCAATTCTTAACCTACGGATTTAAGTAACGAACATGGTCGCTACAATTAACACAACTTGTATTCTACAATGTAACCGTACATAATTAAATAACAATTCACTTAATGTAACGGGTCAAGTTACATACTTGTGTAATTTATCAACATTGGTTTCTAACCATAATTACCCATTCCCGGGCTTGTCAACCTTATGCATATCACATCCATTCCATGACCTACGCTCTTTTAATTCCAATTTAATTAGTGACTTTTAAGTCACTTCAGACACTAACATTTCGACCGTTATTTAACCCGTTTGGTTGTCTAATGGAATTCACCATTTCATCAACATAGCAAACTTCTTACCACAAATATTCTAATCCGTTTCTTTATCTAGTGAGCTACATCATTTTATTTACATTCCAAAATGACTAATTAACCATATCGTCAACCAACATATATGACTAACCTTTTGACCTGCTTGGTTTGTCGAGTGAACTTCGTCACTTCTATGACATACCAAACTCACATTTGACACTACAATTTCATCAACATTTCTAAGACTATTGTTTATGCATATTGTAACGAAACCGAAAGTTACGTACCTTTTAAGCACACTTTTCTAGCGTGTATCACCTCCGGCTTGTCTACTTGACGACCCGGATTCTTTACTTATAGCGTTCCATTCACAACCAAATTTAGAACTCTTTCATAAGCTTTAACGCGTAATTCTCAACAATGATTGAATCTGCGTTTTTATTCAACTCTTAGCATTATAACCCTCACTTAGGCGTTTCATCGAGCGCCTAGCGGGCCAGATTTTATATAAAGAAAACCAATTTCATGATTTGTAATTATCCTCCAAACTAACCTCAATTTGTCAATTTTTCACATGTTTAAACATCAATCTTTCTGAATTTTATTCTTAAATTCAGATTTATGTTAGAGCAAGATCATAATTTTAGAGCCTATCAAGCTTTCTTCAAGTTTATTAGTCACCTACATTGGTGGGTATAAACCCTATGATTATCATGCAATATTTCAACAAGATTTCACTTAGGGTTCATCCCTAGACACCATATCTCTTCTAATTACATTCATGCAAGACACAATCAAGCTAAATTTCAAGTTTTCATATTTAACCTAGAACTTGAATTAACTCAAATCATCAAGATTTTACATACCTTATGATCCCCTCAACTAGGTGATCATGAATTCATGCTTGGTGATGCGTGTGAAGTGTCGTATATTTTAGGTGTATATTTTAAGCCCTTTTTTAACACTTATTTTAGCCAAGTTTTAAATTTATAAAACACGATATTTCACTAACACTAAACACACATATGGGCAAGTGCACCCATCGTTGAGTGTAGTATAGCGTTGGTAAGATACCGAGGTCGTCCAAGGACACAAGAGCTTTTAGTACCGGTTTATCCTCAACGTCTAACCAAAATAAAAGTTTAGAAAAATGTTTTTAAACTAAAAAATAAAAACTAACTAAAATGCTGAAAATAAAAATAAAAATAAAAACAGATAGACAAGATGAATCACTTGGTTCCGACTCGTGTCTAGTATAACCTTTGATTATTTCCGCACTTTTGCACATAATTAAGAGATTATCTTAGTTATTGTAGTAGGCCCCTCTTTTGAAGGTTACGTTACCCTCACCCCAGTAGTTTGAGTCAGCAGGGATACAATCCTAAAGGGGTGGATTATTGGAAGATAATGAATTAAGTTATTAATGCAGTATTGTGGTAGGCCCCGCTTTTGGCGGTGACGTTACCCTCGACTAAGTAGTCTGAGTCAGCAGGGATACAGTCCTAAATAGCCGGGTTATAGTATTAATAGTAGTTAACTTATGAGGGGATCAAAGAGTTTGGACCCCCGCCATCCAATACCGTGAAGTATTGAAGGAGGTCCTACTAAATTTGACCCAGGTCCATTGCAGGACCTCTAAACGCTGAACAATGGCAAGACCTTTACCAAACCGTTCCCTTAACCCCCTACCAGGTAGCCAACATACCTCCATATAGACCGTGGAGATATGAATGGTGAAAATCCTTTATTTTATATAGACAGTAAAATAATGCCAAGACACCACGGACAAACGATAAGGAAAGATCACCTTCAACATAAGTAACTAGTTATTAAAGTCATTAATACAAAACCAAATAAAAAGTGCAAAAGATTAGAAATAAAAAGTATTATGCTAGACACTTTGTCTTCACTAAGTGATGTAAGAGACTTAGGCAAACATGGCCTTGATTGTCAAGAACTCTTACGATCAATCTTGGATCCCGAGACGACTCACACACTCTATGATGGACAATGGATGATGGTGGTGGATGATGGTGTTGTGATGGTGGTGGGTGGTGGATGAAGTGTGAGAGAGGTGGTGTGCCAAGGGATGAGTTGCAATGAAACCAAGCACTCCTATTTATAGGCTGAACAGAAGCCTGGGCACGGCCCCGTGTTCGCTGGGCACGGCCCCGTGCCCGTCTGACACTCTCTCTCTTCATTAATTGTAATTCGCAATTACAATTAATGCGCCTGCAGTACTTTCGGCACGCCCCCCGTGTCCGCTAAGCACGGCCCGTGGTGGGCAATAGAAGCTTCTATAGATTTGTCTTTTCTGCTGCTTCTTGGGCACGGCCCCGTGCTGGCTGAGCACGGGGCGTGTTCAGCCTTCTGTTTTCTCTATTTTGCTTTGGAAGGTGCCGTTGAGGGTTCGGGCAATCCACTAATGTTCCTTTTCTTGTATTTATGTTGGATTTAGCTGTCTTTTTGCTTCTTTTGCGTTTTTGAGCTCATTTAATCCTGAAAATACAAAAGGAAGACAAAAACACTCTTTTTCCAATATTAGTACTAAAAAAGGGTTAGTTTTATGCCTCATTTGATGTAATGTATATGTTGCATTTTACACACATCACTTGGAAATCGATTTGGACTTGATTTATGCCTTCAATCTATGGTTTTTGTGAGGATTAGGGTTGGGTGAGAACCCCTTGTCGCCCCCTCCTGCTTCTTGGTCGACCAGACATCCCAAGTGGGTGTTTGGTGATATATTTTTTTTATTAAGTTTCAAGTTCTACACAATAGCCCCTCACTTTCATTTAAGTTATAATTTAGGCCTTTCCTATTCATTTGTGTGTTACTACAAGACTCCTAACTAACTGGGTTACTTATCCTAGTTAGCTTATTCTTGTTTATTTCCCACTTTATAATTCTAGTATAAGCTTTATATATTTTCGGGATGTTACAAGTCCACCCTCCTTAAAAAGGATTTCGTCCCCGAAACCGAAATACGTACCAAATAGTGTAGGGTAGAGCCGTTGCATCTCCTCTTCGGACTCCCAGGTGGTATCCGAACCCTTTCTGTGTTCCCATTTGACCTTTACTTGGTTGATCACTTGTTCCTCAAACCTTTTGCCTTTCGGTCTAAAATTGCGATTGGTTTTACCGCGTAGTTGAGACTGTTATCCACTTCGATGTCACCGTAGTGGATACGAGCGTTTTCGTCGGCTAGACATTTTCGGAGATGTGATACATGGAACGTGCTATGTATTCCACTCAGCTCCTCAGGCAGTTCGAGATGGTATGCTACTTTACCAATCCGTTCTATGACTTTGAATTGCCCAATAAACCTCAGGCTTAGTTTCCCTCTTTTTCTGAATCGGATAACACCTTTCCTTGGGGAAGACTTTTAGCATAACTATATCACCTATTTCCTATCCTTTGTCGCCTTTTAGATCGGGTTGTCCTTAGACCATTCAGTCACCGAGTCCGTCAGCATACTTACTTGACGCTAATTTTATATTAACAAGAGCTCTACATAGGTCACAGTGTTATTTAGGCTACAACTTGTTCTATTGCCTAAACTAATTGGTCACCATTTTACCTCATACCTCGTCATTCGGGTATGCCATATTGCCGTCATCGGCCCTTTGCGTGCTTATAATTTCATATCTAGTGATTCTCACTATAACGTGATTACATTCTCTATTACCTTTGTGTCCGTGATCACGTCACGCCATGTTTAGTTTTACATCGACTTTTCATTCTTAAGAATCTTTCCTCCGAATGCATCATCTTACAACTTTCGGCGTTAGACCTATATTCTTTAGTACTAACCAGTTTCTAATTTCTCTCTCAGTATTCATAGGTGTTAGAACACCGTTTCTTTACTAAAACTGAATTTTAGTTTGATGTTTTTCTCTTTAACCTTGTCGATTAATCATATCAAGGAATTGACGACAAGGATTATTCTTCGGAATTATCAGTTTACGCGAGAAATCATAATTGCTTCTCTACGCTTTATATTATCGACCCGTAGGTTCCATTACTTAGCCTTGTAGACTATTCTATTAGGTCTTCACCTTTTTAGGGTGAGACCCCTCTTAGTATGTTCCATTTGTATTTGCGACCCAATGGTCATTTTGTTCCCGTAGGCCTTTACATTGTTTATAATTTGGAGGTTATGGTGATCCCATGGATCATCTTCTATTCGTTTGACCTTGACTGTAGTCTAAGGCTACCCTCACTTTCTTTCGGATTATCTTTCCGACTCTATGACTTCTTATGTGTCCTTTGCGTCGGTTTATTTTACTCATACTGTTATTTGGTTTATGCCTCTATTTCCTTTCAACCCGTTACCTGGGTTCTTCATCTTAATGGCCTTAACACTCCGGTTTTATTAGTTTTCGTTTCCCTTTCCATATTCTTTTACGACCTATCACATAGGTTCAGTAATATTTCACACTTCCATTATTCGTTTCGCGCTTACTCGGAATATCAGGTATTATACTTTATTTAGTCCGTCCAGCATTGCAATAGTCGAACATAACTATCGAAATTTCTGTTTTGTGAAATTTTATCGTCTTTTAGTCCTAACTATTAATCCGAGTCTTTTGACCTTTAATCTGCGTCACCGTCTCTTGGTTTACGCATAGATCCGTATTCCTACCCATCTATCGGGTATTTTACCGAAGTCACTATCAAAGCAGCCATTCCGGTATGTATTAAGACTTCGTTTTGATTTATTCAGTAGTGTTAGTGTATCCCGTTTACTTTTATTATTAAGCATTTTGCTTATTTGATCGTAACACCACCTTTCTGTTGTTAGCGGCCATTAGGTCTGTTTCTTTTACTAATATTTCGAAAGCCCATTTCTTGAGTTTTATTTGGTAAAACCACTGTTATGGTTATACGGATTTTGGGGTTTACTCGTTCTTATTCTAACGCTTTCATAATGTTTGTCTTACTAATCCTTTTACATATTCACCCTCATCAAGGTGATTATCGTTCTTCCTCATGATGAATTTATTAATAACATGTTACTTGGGTATCTACCCATACCCGAGCTTTTAAATCCTAATTTATTGGTATTTCATTATTTACAGCAACAAATAATACATATTGTCCATTTAGTTTCTCTTTCGAGGATATTCCTATCCAAATCTTAATCTCTTGATTTCCGACTTTAACCCATTGTCACAATAACAAAATCAATTCATTTCATGTTATTGTTTCATATCGTTGTATGGAATTTATCCACATCGTTTGTTGACATAAGCGATGTTTCTATCTGTTTCATTTAGTTTGGCTTAGTCTATAGCCATGTCCTTGTCATCTATTACTATTGTAAACTCCCAGGGTTCGGGTGTTATTACACTCCTCCCTATTATGACACTTATCCTTCATTACGTTCTCGGGTTCGAGTGTGCACGCACCCCTTCCCAAGGCAATATTTATCATGATTATTTTTACCCCGATGCTCAACGTACAGTTTCAGCACCTCTTATAAACAATAGAACTTTTATTATTACCTCTTTCTATTTTTCAAAGCCTTGGTAATTTCGTTAACACTAATGTAAAATGTTAAATAAATCGATATAAAACAAACGATTTATTTGCACTCGTAATAATAAAAAAAAATTTCATGCTGAGATTTAATTTGCAAGAGTATACCTGAAACGACATCAGGTCCAGCTTTAGCCTCCGTGGCTGTTATATAAAACAACTTTGTCCTTGATTTCTGGGCATCAGACTTTGTGTCGGTTGTGTCCTTGGTTCCAAGCCTCTCTGGACATTTAGACTTTTTATGTCTTGGCTTACCACATGTGCCCTTGTGAATTTTTCCACAAAATCTACACTGATGTAATACACTTTTTGTAACTCCCTTCTTGGGAGCTTTATTAAACTTGGACTTCTTTACGGATCTTGGATTCATATCCAACACCCTCCTTTCTTCTATTTCTTGTAGTATGCTGTCTTTCAATTCAGCCATCATATTGTTCACCACCGGCACGATTGTGGTTTGTAATCTATCAATATATTGTGATAGACTATTTTCTAGAGCTTTTCCGACCTCCTTGGAAATCTTAGCTTTCATTTGTTCAGTCAATTGAGATGTCGAATCATCTCCGATTACTCTAGACATTTCTTTAACTGAAACATCCATCATGATTTATCAATAATTATTTAATTCATTCCCATCTTATTATATGGAAATTTATATCACTCTCATTCAATCATAAATAATGTGTTATTCTTTTTCGGTTTGGTCAAGTATATATCTTGCCTTACCTTTCTTACTTAGTGTATTTTCCCGGGTTCGAGCGTATTCATACACTCCTCCCATCTTTCCGTCATCTTGAAATTGAAATGTTTACACTAATTGTTAAACATTTCATTTATGACATATGCGTCATTCATTTTGATCTAGCCAAGTTCACCACTTGCTTAAACCATTTATGCTTAGTGCACTTTTCCGGGTTTGAGTGTGTAAACACGCACTTCCCGTGCATATCAATTCAAATTTCTTTTTTCTAGTATTCTAGTAAGTCTACTAAAGCAATTAATTCTTACCGGACGATCGATCAAGCTTGAACCGAACACACTTTGTTAACAACCTTGAGCTCTGATTACCAACTTGTAACACCCAAACTATTTCAACGTTAATATATATAATTAAAGTAAGCATTTTATAAGAAAATGCCACTTATCAAAAACTTTTACATCTTGAGTATTTAAACATGTTTACAACATTCTAAAACATGGTTTAAAATGTTTACATATTCCACTTTTTACAAAACAAAACTAGATAATTGCGGAAGCTTCAAAAGTGTGTGTGTTCAGTTCTTCAAAAACATGCTTGATCGCCATCCGAAAAGAGCCCATCATTACCTAGAGTCAAAACCACTTAAAAGTTAGTTTTGACATTAATATAGTACATATAAACAAGTTCCGACATCAAAATGTGAAAAATAAAATAAGATTTCAAAACTGATCCTGTCACGTGTCGCGGCAGGATCCGTTCCCTTTGTCGCGTGGCGCGGGAGCCCCCGCGTGTCGCGTCAGTTCACTGAGTCTCCCCCGCGTGGCGCGGGGAATACGTTTTCCAGCAGGTTCATTGCTGAATCCTGCAATTACTGCCAGCTCTGAAATTTCAAGTTTTTAACTTTATTTGACCATAACTTTTGACTCGTAAGTCCGTTTTAGGCGATTCTTTTTCCTAAACGTCTGTAAATTCATTACCAACGTATTTATTAAGATTTTTATACCGAAAATTTAACTTACGGACCGAACAACTAAATGTCATTATGTATTTATTCGACCCATTAAAATTTTACTCAATTTGCTACTATTTAACTAGTAAACCTAGGCGCTTATTACCCAACTTCCGGGGCTTACTATCACCGGCACTTTAATACCAAATCTATGGCTTCATGCTCTTGTGACCGTTATCGCCATCGCTATCTACATAAGATATTAACACTACAATGTACACCATTATTCGACCCGTTTGGCTCATCTACGGAATCCTCCATTTTTTATGACTACCAAACGACTACAACCAATTCTTAACCTACGGATTTAAGTAACGAACATGGTCGCTACAATTAACACAACTTGTATTCTACAATGTAACCGTACATAATTAAATAACAATTCACTTAATGTAACGGGTCAAGTTACATACTTGTGTAATTTATCAACATTGGTTTCTAACCATAATTACCCATTCCCGGGCTTGTCAACCTTATGCATATCACATCCATTCCATGACCTACGCTGTTTTAATTCCAATTTAATTAGTGACTTTTAAGTCACTTCAAACACTAACATTTCGACCGTTATTTAACCCGTTTGGTTGTCTAATGGAATTCACCATTTCATCAACATACCAAACTTCTTACCACAAATATTCTAATCCGTTTCTTTATCTAGTGAGCTACATCATTTTATTTACATTCCAAAATGACTAATTAACCATATCGTCAACCAACATATCTGACTAACCTTTTGACCTGCTTGGTTTGTCGAGTGAACTTCGTCACTTCTATGACATACCAAACTCACATTTGACACTACAATTTCATCAACATTTCTAAGACTATTGTTTATGCATATTGTAACGAAACCGAAAGTTACGTACCTTTTAAGCACATTTTTCTAGCGTGTATCACCTCCGGCTTGTCCACTTGACGACCCGGATTCTTTACCTATAGAGTTCCATTCACAACCAAATTTAGAACTCTTTCATAAGCTTTAATGCGTAATTCTCAACAATGACCGAATCTGCGTTTTTATTCAACTCTTAGCATTATAACCCTCACTTAGGCGTTTCATCGAGCGCCTAGCGGGCCAGATTTTATATAAAGAAAACCAAGTTCATGATTTGTAATTATCCTCCAAACTAACCTCAATTTGTCAATTTTTCACATGTTTAAACATCAATCTTTCTGAATTTTATTCTTAAATTCAGATTTATGTTAGAACAAGATCATAATTTTAGAGCCTATCAAGCTTTCTTCAAGTTTATTAGTCACCTACATTGGTGGGTATAAACCCTATGATTATCATGCAATCTTTCAACAAGATTTCACTTAGGGTTCATCCCTAGACACCATATCTCTTCTAATTACATTCATGCAAGACACAATCAAGTTAAATTTCAAGTTTTCATATTTAACCTAGAACTTGAATTAACTCAAATCATCAAGATTTTACATACCTTATGATCCCCTCAACTAGGTGATCATGAATTCATGCTTGGAAATCGATTTGGACTTGATTTATGCCTTCAATTTATGGTTTTTGTGAGGATTAGGGTTGGATGAGAACCCCTTGTCGCCCCCTCCTGCTTCTTGGTCGACCAGACATCCCAAGTGGGTGTTTGGTGATATTTTTTTTTATTAAGTTTCAAGTTCTACACAATAGCCCCTCACTTTCATTTAAGTTATAATTTAGGCCTTTCCTATTCATTTGTGTGTTACTACAAGACTCCTAACTAACTGGGTTACTTATCCTAGTTAGCTTATTCTTGTTTATTTCCCACTTTATAATTCTAGTATAAGCTTTATATATTTTCGGGATGTTACATCTAAGCTAACAAACTTTCCGCATTTCATGCAAGTCCTCCACGAACTCCATAACGTCCACTTCAATTAAGCACGTGCGGAATAAGTGTGGAATATACTCCAGGAATATCGCCAAGACCAAGTCCAAGCTCGTACTCCTGCAAAACAACTTCATATTCAAAGTAGACAATTGTTAGTATAAGGATCCTTATGATGATCCATGATCCAGATCCTACAATACTCTCTGAGGATCATTAATTCAGACAGAATTGAGGATCACTAAACCCAACAGTAAACGAGGACCACTGATCATTGGAAAATCCTCCCCTAACAAGAAGGATCATAGGATACTATGTCTCTGCTGAGGATCACTAACCCCTTTGTTTCTATTTTGCAGCTATTTCTGTTTCACACATCATTACTGTTTTGGTAAAAAATCAAGCGATGATAATGCAATCAAACTTTCTATTGTGAGGTAAGATGCTTGAATTGATGAACAACAATAAGGATCACTATGAAATGTAATGAACAAGTGACACGAAGATTTATACGAGGAAAAAGCCCTTGATCAGTGAATGATCTCCGGCATAAAAAACCTCGGGTGATGGAAACTACCGATCACCAACTCAAATTAAACAAGAAATGTAATACAACTTCGGATGATAGCGAGCTAAGTACAAGGATCACTATAATGTATTGTGTAAAAAAGTGTGTAATCGCCAAGTGTGTGTAGCCAAAAATAGCCAAGTGTTTTCTAATTAGCTCGCTACCCCTTTAAAAATGGAAAATATCTACACTAACTAACATTTCGCAAATGGTGCAAGTCCTCCACGACTCCATAACGTCCACTTTTGGCCAGGCACGTGCGGAATAAACATAGAATATTCTCCAGGAATATCGCCAAGACCAAGTCCAAGCTGGTACTCCTGCAAAACAATTTCGAATCCAAAGTAGACAACCGTTAGTACAAGGATCCTTATGATGATCCATGATCCTGATCCTGCAACACCTCTGAGGATCACTACTTCAGACAGAATTGAGGATCACTAAACCCGACAGTAAATGAGGATCACTGATCATTTAGAAATCCACCCCTAACAATTGCCCCCAAAATATAAGGAGTAATTATGTAAATAAATGAGTTATATTTTGTTCTTATTCGCAATCAACCAACGGATAACTAGCCGTTGTAATCGGACTAGCCGTTACGAACATGACGTCAATGAGGTGACTATCCTGCAAAATCATCATTATAAATAGGAGTTAGAGATAGGGATCAATCTGCATTTAAATTCAAGAGAAACTCCCTTTAAATTCATATCCGAAGATCAACAGGTATCTCTCTTTCTCTTCTTCCTTTACGTTTTCTCTCTCTGCCCTTTCTTTCTTCATCTTCTTCACAATCAAGATGATGCTAAGATCCTCACCGGCGAAGGATCATAAGAAGGACAGTCCTCTTAAGAGCCAGGGGATCATCAAAGATTTGGCTAATGAAAGGTGCTGCTTTACTGATCCACAAATAGACAGAATCCGCCACTGTTTTCCGGCAAATACCGTTTTCAAACCATTTAATCCCACCATTCTAAGCGATTATGTTTCTGAAACTTGGGTAGCTTTCCCGGTCACACCGTTCACAATAGGATACACGTATCCTTTCCCTGAATTCACCCAGTCTTTCTTCTCCCTCACTGGCATCTCCTACATTCAAGCTATGCCAATGATCTGGAGGGTCCTATATACCCTTGAAAGGATCATTGAGCAAGAAGGAATTACCCTAGGAATGTCGGAGTTGGCAGAAATGTATGATCTCACCACATTTGGATCCCACCGATACTTATTCAAGCGTAAACCCGGTGAAGAACACCCCATCTTCAAAGCCACTAAGAATGATACTAACTGGAAACGGAGATTCTTCTTTGTCAGAAGGGATTCTCTCTCTGATGGAAAGGATCTGCCAAGGAAGTGGACCACCCATGGTAGGATAGAGGATCCTGAGAAGGATCACCAAATATCCTTGTTTTGTATAAGGATCACTAACACCCTTTTGTTTCCATTGTGCAGCTATCTCTGTTTCGCACCTTATACCATCACCTGCTACCAAGGAAAGGCTCGTTGCTTTCAGAAGACTTGATCCTGCAACAAGGTCATTCAAAACAAACACCCAGGATTCACAAGAAGTATCCTCAGGTTCCATTACTATGTCAAGTAAGTATCCTGTATTTTGTATAGTCAAATATTTAAATAAATAGTTGAATAGAAATAGGATAAGGATACTTATCTGCTTTGAATGTGTAGGCGCTGGGAAATCCTCGAAATCTGCCTCCAAGTTTAGTGTAATTGATCTTGACACTGTCAGATCCTCAAAGAAAAAGTCTGCTGCTAGCCCTTCCGTTGTTATCCCCAAGGCTACCACTTCGAAGGGAAGAGGTGGAAAGAAAAGAAAAACCTCTGAAGCTGACAATCTTCAAGGCTTGCCTCTGATCCGCCATCAATTCCTTGAGTACTTTAATGATGTAAGGATCACTGACTCAGTTTAGTTATCCTATCCACTTGAGGATTATATGATCCTAACTTTGCATTGTCTTGTTTGCAGAAATTTGCTGAGATTGAGGACTACGTTGGAAATGTTGAGGATCTTGAGGAGAAATACTCTGATCTCCAAAAGGTGGCGGTGCTCAAGGATCACAAAATTGCCTCCCTTGAAAAGGATCTCAAGGATGCCAAAACTCAGACAGCTGCAATCCTGATCAATGTTGATTATGAGAAGCACGAGATCACAGAGGATGCCAAGGTCTCCGCTGCCATTGCCATGTACAAGACCAAGCTACAGATGGCTCAAGAAGCTCAGGATCCTGCCTTTGATAGGAGCAATTGGGACGTGGAAGGCTGGCTGAGTTGGAGGATGAGGCTGATGAGGCTGACGAGGCTGGTGAGGTTCTGGCAATCGAGGCTAGTGGTGGTGGCAAGGATCATGCGAAGGATACCGGAGCAGGAGGGGATGATGATGCAGCGAAGGTGTAGGCTGCATGAATGGGCGATGAAGGACATTTCTAGACGTAGCCGGAGCCCATTTTTTAGTTTGATAGTTTGTTTTGGTTATGATGTTTTCTTGTTGAACAATGATGGGTTATACTCAAACAATAGTAATTAGGGCTAAGGATCATGGATCCTTTGAACAATAGGTAGGATTACAAATGGTGGAGGGATCCTCTGTTTGGGGGATGAAGCCATTGTGATCCTGCCGTCTTTTGATTCCTGCACTACCAAGACCCTTAGACAATGGACACCTTTTGCCAACCCATGTGGACGGGCCACGTTTTGCTGGTAGAAACGTGGGTTGGCAATTTTGACAACCTTAAAGGGTTTAACCTTTTGTGAATAAAATAACTTTAACTTTCTGGCTTATCCTGTGTTGATATCCTTGTTATCCTTTTACTTTCCAACTGTTGTGATGTTCATTTTGTTTAAACTTATCAAGTAAAGAAAAATTTAAGAAATATCCCCAAAAAGTTTAGGATATGATCAAGGATCACATATCCCATAGCCGATTAGTTTTGAAAAGTTATATAGTTTAAGGATCACAAATTCAGTTGTCAAAAGATAAGGGTTACTCGAATAGAATCAAAATAGTTAAGGATCATACCTGAGAATCCAAGTTAGGATCCTAACCTTTAACAGTTGTAAATAGGATAACCCAAAAGACAAACCTTAGTAAAAGGTAAGGATCAAGGATCCTTGGTCATTTATCTCCAAAAACCTGAAATAGGGTACAACTTGGGACTAAGCCAACATAGGATAAGAGTTAGTAACTGGGGACAAGCCCAACAATTCTGGGGACAAGCCCAATATACTGGGGATAAGCCCAAAGGATAACTGGGGACAAGCCCAAAGGATAAATGGGGACAAGCCCAAAGGATCGTATGTAAACTGGAGTATGGCCCTCACTGGCGACTATCCAAACTTAGTGACATGAAAATGCCAAAACCTTAGCTAACGTGAAAACGTTAGAAACCTTAGGAACGGATGTATGGTACGTCTACCATTATACATAGGATCCTGAATATAGACAGTACAATGAAATTGTCAGCCCCTAAAGCGAGTATTGGTCCCATTGCCATGAACTATACCAGGATCATCGTGCGCTACTGGCGAAACTGGGGACAGCCCAAACTGGGGACTAGCCCAAATAACTGGGGTCAAGCCCAAATAACTGGATACTTCTGTGGATACTCAATCCTTAGTTAAGGATACCTGAACCTTCAAAACTCAGAATCAAGTGAAAGGAGGATAAAAGATGCAGGATCCCCATCCCTATATAAGAGAATAAAAGAATGAAATAGTTTGAGATTAGAAGATTACCAAGATGAGGATCATCCGTTCTGCAAGGATCCTTCAAGGATGCTGGTCAGGTAAGGATCATGGATCCTTGTCACATAAAGTATTTCTTCAAATGGATAGCATTCCAAGCCCTTGGTAGCAAATCACCTTCCATTGTTAGCAATCGATATGCCCCCTTTCCTGCTTCAGCTTCAATCAAATAGGGGCCTTCCCACTTTGGTGCTAGCTTTCCATCAGCGGGATTGGTGGTATTCTGAAATGCTTTCCTTAACACCATATCACCAACTTGGAATTTCCTGATCCTGACATTTTTGTTGTAAGCTCCAGCCATCCTTTGTTGATAACTGGCCATCCTTATCCTTGCCAAGTCCCTGATTTCTTCTATAGTATCCAGGTCTTGAATCAAGTTTTCAGCATTTTCTCCAGGATCACGAATGCTTGTTCTTGCAGTTGGAACCACCATCTCTGTAGGGATCACTGATTCTGCCCCAAATACCAAAGAAAATGGAGTTTGGCCTGTAGCATTCTTGGGCATTGTCCTATCAGCCCAAAGCACATAAGGTAGTTCTTCTGCCCATTTTCCTTTCTTGGATCCAAGCTTCTTCTTCAAATTGTTGATGATGATCTTGTTGGATGATTCTGCCTAACCATTAGCTTGTGGGTGGACTGGTGTAGATGTTATCATCTTAATCCCCCAACTGTCACAAAAGTTAGTGGTTCTATTCCCAATAAATTGGGATCCATTATCACAAATAATCTCAGAAGGGATACCAAATCTAGTAATAATGTTTCTTTTAATAAAGGATATAACTTCCTTTTCTCTAACTTGAGCAAAGGCTTCAGCCTCTATCCACTTAGAGAAGTAATCAGTCATAGCAAGCATGAATATTTTTCCACCAGGTGCCTTAGGAAGCTTTCCCACTATATCCATTCCCCACCTCATGAATAGCCAGGAAGAGGATATAGGATGCAAGAGCTCTGCTGGTTGATGAAGGATATTACTATGCCTCTGGCAAGGATCACACTTCTTGGCATACTCCACAGCATCCTTCTTCATAGTGGGCCAATAGTATCCTGTCCTCAGGATCCTTGAGAATAATGCCCTGCCCCCAGTGTGGTTTCCACAATCTCCTTCATGGAAATCCTTTAGGACTTCTTGGATTTCAGGATCCTCAATGCATCTTAAATATGGTCCTGCAAGAGATCGTTTATACAACATATTATTCAATATTGTAAATTGAGATACCTTAATTTTGAAAGCCCTTGGGTTTTCTCCTGTAGGAATTTCTCCATGTTGTATGTATCTCATGATTGGGAGGATCCATGATCCTGAATGAGATTGAGTATCCTCACTAGGGATGATTGCAGAATCTTCTCCTATCTCCATAGCTACATGATCCTCGATAGCAGGGGCCAGGATATGGATGATAGGGATCTTGATATCCTCAGGGATCTTCAAAGATGATCCTAAATTGGCTAATGCATCAGCTTTTGCATTCTCTTCCCTTGGTACCTGTGTCAAACTAAAGGATACAAAAGAGAGTGTCAATTCTTTGACTATCTCCAAATATTTGATTAGCTTTTCACCTTTAACAGCATAGGATCCATTAAAGTGATTAGTGATCAGTAAAGAATCTACATGTACCTCAAGATACCTGATCCTCATATGCTTTGCAATTTGCAAACCAGCTATCAAGGCTTCATACTCAGCCTCATTGTTGGTAGTTTGAAATTCACAAGCTATGGAGTGGGGTATTATGTCCCCCTGTGGCGATTTTAGTAGTATTCCAAGTCCTGTTCCTTTTAAATTAGAGGCTCCATCAATGAAGAGTATCCAAGGATCCTTAGTTTCTTCTAGCTGTTGGACTTCTAACTCAGCTTCCTTTTGCAAATCACTACTAAAATCTGCCACAAAGTCAGCTAAGGCTTGGGATTTGATGGTAGTCCTTGGTTCATATCGTATATCGTATGCACTAAGCTTCACTGCCCACTTAGCCATCCTTCCTGACATTTCAGGTTTCCTGAGAACATTCTTAATTGGAAAATTAGTCTTAACAATAATGGCATGAGTCTCAAAATAATGTCTTAATTTAGTAGATGCCATAATTAATGCAAGGATAAGTTTTTCTAAATGTGAATACCTGGATTCAGCATCAAGTAAGCTCTTACTTACATAATAAACAGGATGTTGTGTACCTTGGTGATCCTTAACAAGGACCGCACTTACTGCTTTTGAGGATACCGCCAAGTATAAGGATAACACATCTCCTTTTTCTGGTTTCATCAAGGCTGGGGCTGAGGATAGGTAATCTTTAAGAGCTTTGAGGGCACCTTCATGCTTCTCAGTCCATTCAAATTTCTTGTTCTTCCTCAGGATATCATAGAATTCCTTACACTTTTCTGAGGATTTGGATATGAATCTGTTCAAGGCTGTGATCCTGCCCGTCAATCTTTGCACATCCTTAGCATTGGTAGGAGATTTGATATTCACAATAGCCTTAATTTGTTCTGGACTTGCTTCAATGCCCCTCTTTGTTACCATATATCCTAAGAATTTACCTGCCTTCACACCAAAATGACACTTGGAAGGATTAAGTTTCATATTATATTTATCAAGGATATTGAATGTTTCCTCCAAGTCTTTAAGGTGATCCTCAGCTTTCTTGGACTTAACCACCGTGTCATCAATATAGACTTCCATAGTGTGTCCAATTTGTTCCTTGAACATCATAGAGCTTCATGTTGGGGGTTTGAAATCTTTTTGGGATTTCAGCATCACAAATAGGATATGCAAACCGAGATATCCTGTGGCTGTCCTGGGACACTTCCGGAATTGGCTGGACCACCCCAGGTACACTGGATATCATGTCCTTCAATTTCTTGAGCTCCCTAGTAAATGCTGACGTCATACCTGCATCCTGCAAAGATCCACTATTATTAGCAAGAATATTATTATTATTTGACACGTTACCTGTCTGAGGATTCTGGCCATATCCTGAAACATATACTGAGCTCCTCACAGTTGACATCCTGACCGAGGAGGGTATTTCAGGAGTATGATTCTGAGAATGGCTAGGCAGAATATTTCCCCTGTTATCCTCAGTATATACGGCCGAACTGAAGTTCAAAGCCCTGGGCTGTAAAGGAGTGACAATATCCTCAGCGGGCCTGCTTGAGCTGGATTTCAAGAGTTGTATTTCTCTCATCAGCATTTGGTTGGTTTCCTGTTGTTGCCTCATCTGTTCCTGTACACTACCAAATAAGGTTAGAATTTCTTCATTAGAAGCCAAAACAGGACCAGATCCCTGAGTGCTCCGAGTAGGGATAATATCCTGAGGTTGTGAAGAAGCTTGCATCCTTGAAGGAGGTGGTGGAAGCACCGAACCAGTAGTAGCAGAGGTTGTAGCAAACACGGTGGAGGAGCTCATGTTTGATCTCGAGGCCATTGTAAATAGTGTGGCAAAAAGTTTTGAAAGTAGAAAACCAAGTAATGATTTCGCAAAAGTTTTTAGTAGAAATAGCACCACTTGCCCCATGGTGGGCGCCAAATTGTTTTGGTCAAAAATTACCGAAGTAATTAAGTGATCAAATTAGTTAAGTGAGGTAGTGTGCTAAGAAAATGTGTTGAAAATATGCTAATTAAGTTGTTTGCAAAAACAGTTTTCAGGATACGGCTCAGGATATTGAGCTGTAACTGCGATCAAACTATGAGCAAAAAGTAAAGGGGGTGACACGAGATATACGAGGAAAGCCCTTGATCAATCTAGATCGCCGGCACAAAACCTCCGGAGCTGACAATCGCAGCTACCTTGTTCTTCTTATTACTTCAAACGTCAGGATACAGTGCAGGATATTCATCAGATCGCTAAGTGTTACAATGCTTTTAGTGAAAGTGTGAATTGCGATAGAGTAAAGTGCTAGAGAGCAGCGAGTGTTGTTGTGTCCTATTCAATCTGATTTATCCAACTATTTATAACCAAGAAATACAAACAAAAATTCCTATAAACGGGGGATGCCTCCGAATATTCCATAGTTAACGTTATGGACCGGGTAAAGCGGCTTCAACGTCTTCCTTTGAATGACTTGGACCGAGTCTTCCGGGGACAGGGTCCTCATGAACGTTACGAGCTTGGACTCATATTCCTGCACATAATCCGTTAGTGATCCTCAAGATACCGTTCAGGATGTTACCAATATCCTGAATGAGCATCCCGGGCATGAACATATATCATACAACCAAGATATAACTTAAGATATTATCCAGGATATGGGCTCAGAATTTCACCCATAACAACAACCCTCCAAAATATCTCCGTAATTGAAACCTCAAACGCTCGCGACAAGATATGGCACGAAAAAACAAGATCCAACATGTCCCTGCGCGTCGCGGGAGATGTGTGGTCACCTGACGCGACGCGCGACAGGTGCATTACACGTGGCAGGTTAGGGTGGTGACTAGGTTGACCTAAGCCCTAGCATTATCCCCTGCGTGTCACGGAGGGACTGTGACACCCAGATCGCGTAATACAACAAACCGCAGTGGAAACATCGGGGAGTCACGTTACAGGAATTTTTTCACAGCACATGGTACTTAAGGTTTTGTTTTATTGAATTAATAGATTACATTGTCTTGGAATAACAGCAAACAAACACAAACAATTGTCTTTCAAGTTTTAAGGTAACTAAGGCCCGCGTCCATCCAATGTGAAGCATGCGTTCCTAATCATAAAACATTAGCTCCTAAAACATGTGTGAAAATAAACTTCAGCATAAAAATGCATGTGATTAACATAGGTTTTGTGTTTCAAATTCATGACTATGTATTCATATTACTAGGGCTGTAAACGAACCGAACGTTCAGCGAACAGTTCGTGAACCGTTCGGCGGGAAGTTCGTTTATGTTCGTTCGTTTACTAAACGAACGAACATGAACAAGAAATTTCGTTCGATTAGTTAAATGAACGAACATGAACAGAGGTCTCGTTCGTTCGATTGTGTTCGTGAACGTTCGGTAAGGTGTTCGTGAACGTGTTCGTGAACATTCATTGATTTGCATTCGTTTATATTTGTATGTTTGTGTTTTAATTGAAGATCTTTGTACTTTCTTATATTTTATTTGTACTTTTTATATTATTAAACTTTTATTTATTTTATTACCTTAACAATTAAACTAGGAAACCCACTTTCACATTGTTTATGCATCATTTTCCTTTCATTTCTCATTATTTACATCGGCGAATACGATTGACCTCCGTGCCACAATAAGGGATTCAAGTTCGAGTGCTACTCTCTGGGCCATCTATCTTTATCCTTCATCGCGTTTGCCAAATTTATTTGTGTTCGTAAACCGTTCGCGAACACGCTCATTTCCTTAATGAACGAACACGAACATAAAATTTCGTTCGGTAAGTGTTCATGAACCGTTCGTGAACACATTTATTTCCTTAACGAACGAACACGAACAAGGCCTTGTTCGTGTTCGTTCGGTTCGTTTACAGCCCTACATATTACAATACCTCGTCCGACTATGAGAGTCGATAAATGAAAACCTTGTATCAAAAAGTGTTTGGTATTGCAATATATTTAACCAACTACACAAGTTAGTATAAGTTATAAAACCTTGTAGCCATGAATCTTGACAAAAGCATTTCTTTTGTAAGACCGAGTAATAAATCGATTTAAAAGAAAACATTGTATGGTTTATATCGGTAAGACCCTTATTATTATATAATGATTTCCGTATAAATTATGGAAATAAACATGTAATTATGAGTACATATACATTAAGAAATACGAGTTTATTAAAACTTTTACAATTTAAAGGTAATACAACTTAATATGAAAGGATTTGTCGTTTAAAAATGACAAGGAAACAACGTGCGGAAGCTTTTATGTTGATCATGTTTGGTTCTTCGTAGAGCTTGATTGTCATCCGTCATCCAAGGATATACATACATTTCATAAACCATGAAATGATTTTAGTTATATTACGTTTATAACATATATAAACTCGTCCGAATACCCTAACGAACAAAAACCAGGAAATTTCCAGCTTTTGCGTCCCTCGCGGGGCGCGACAGACTTAAGCAAGTCCTTCGCAAGGCGCGACAGCTCTCGTGTTGCGTGACTATGTTACCAGGTCACCGTCGCGTGTCGCGATGGCCTGTTTTCGACAGAATGTTCACTTGGCTGGTGCTGCAGATACCCAGCTCCATTTTTCTAACTTAACCTATAAAAAAACGTGCATAACTTTTGATCTCGTTGTCCGTTTCGCGTGATTATTTTTCCTACGCGTCCGTAATTAAATTACGGACCCGTTTATCACCTCGGTTTGCATAAAAATCTGATTTATCCACTATTGGCTCATAAATCCTTTAGGTGATTATTCGACCCGTTTGGCATTATTATCTCACTACATGCTTTAGAAAAATAGTTAATTCCTGTCATTTTTACCCATCCCGGGCTTGTCAAACCTTAACTTTTTCGCTCCCATCATAGAGTTTACGTAGGCGTTTACATTCACCGATTCATTTGTATCTAAAATAAGCATTTAACCATAATTTACTTCTTAGTCTATTTTGACCCGTTTAGGGGACTTTCGAGAATTTAAACATTAAACTCGCTCTTTTCACTTCTCACATTTTATTCCCATACTAAACAACTAATTTTATTCCTCCACAACAATTTTTGTGGTGGATTTAACATAAGGAATCCATAATCCCAATTTCTACCATTCGGTTAGTCATTTTACGCATAAGACCCGTTTTTAGACATTCGACCCACGAATGTCATTACCTAAAATTTTTATACATATCTAAGGGCTTCATAATCATAATACAAGTTCCTAAACAACCTCTAAGGGTCGTTTGCCCGATTTACCCATCAAGAACTTTTTGGTCAATTTTATGTCCTTCATTTTACGGCGAAGGACCATCACTATCTATTTGACCAAAATTGCACTTTTAACTATAAATTCATTTAGGCATACCTGGCTCGTGTCAACGTATAAACCCGATTTATACCTTGCTTTTATTTGCCGCTACTTTATAGCGATGCACTTATCCACCTCCGGTTCACTCCTGTGAACATACGACTTGATAACCAACGTTAGTCAATATTGTCAAATGGTGGTGAGTCAATATTGTCAAATGGTGTTATCACCACCATTTGACCCGTTTGGCCTATATGACCAAACATTTGCATTTATAACAAAGCATGGTTTTTAACTACCCATTCACACGTCCAACCCATTTCAGAATTTATTACAAATATTCCTTTTTCTTACATTTTTAACCCATTTCGGCTTACGTCGTGGGTATCCTTTTAATCTCCACTTACATTTAGTCGTCATGTGACTAAATTATCCTTTTTATCCCTTTTTCCATTACTAGTTACGTTACTAGATAGTTTTAAGAAAACTTATAATTTCTTAGTCAATTCATGACTAAACTACCATTTCGCCTCTTTTTACCATTAACCTTGGTTTTGATCGTTTTTATTCGTTCCGACTCATTTCGGTTCATGTCGAAACCCTTTTTTAACATAATCCATTGTTGTATTTATCGCCTATAAAACAATTACGTATATTACAAATGGGTGTAAGCTTTACTCACCTCGTATCCAGATTACACCTTTCTTCTCATACTTGATTCGTTTGACCCGCTTTCTCCCCAAGCTTCACCTAGCTTGTTAAGCGCCAACTATCATTCATCATTCACAAGGTAGTCAGTTTAATCATAACTTAATACTATTATTCCACCTTACACATTTTATATCCAAAAATTGTCATTCGTCGCATTGTATGTCAGTTTGACTTTTCTAAAGTCAAATGGCCATTAATACATGAATTGCACATTCAAGTTCATCAACTAGTTTAGGCATTTTCAAATGACCCGGTAGGCGTTCTTTTAAGCCACCATTTTAACTAATCTTTTAACCCCGTTCCTTATATTTTTAACAATTCAACTAGTTCAAGCGATTATCAAAGCTAACTTATTTATTTATTTATCTATTTCTTAAGAATTAAGGGTTCTCATCTATAAGTGAAACTCGTTTCATCATATCGCTAGCATTCATCCGAACACTTAATATAACCAAGTTTTACATATCAACTAGTGGATATCATGATTTCAAACATCCATATTCATGAAATAATTTACAATTTCATTACAACATTCAAGAACCCATCTTAATCATGTTTGATCAAATACTCAAACTTGCAAATTGTTTAAGTATCTCCCATTAACTATCAATTATGATGATTCTAGCACAAATATATCATCATCTTCATTAGGGCTGCAAACAAGCCCAGAGGCTCGAGAGCTACTCGTGATCGGCTCGGTTAAAAGCTCGAACGAGCCCGAGCCTGAAATAGAGCTCGTTTTGTTATCGAGCCCGAGCTCGAGCCTGAAATACAAAGCTTGTTTAGGCTCGCGAGCCTAAACGAGCCCACACAAAATTTTAATTTTTTTATATATAATATATTAATAATGATGATAACATTGATGAGCCGAGCTCGAGCCGAGCTTTGCCTTGTTTAAGCGATGTTGAAGTGAGCTCGAGTCGAGCTTTTAGCACATTTAAGGTTGTTCTCAAAATAGTTTGAGCCGATTCGAGCCGAGCTCGAGCTTTGGGTTTTACTAGCGAGCCGAGCTCGAGCTCAAAGAAGTAGGCTCGAACCAAGCCGAGCTCGAGCTCGAGCTTCACAAAAACCTAACGAGCCGAGCTCGAGCCTGGTTGAGCTCGGGTTCGGCTCGGCTCGTTTACACCCCTAATCTTCATTATTTAGTCAAAACCCACTTAGCACATACAAGAGTAATCATCAAATCCCTAGTTTTTAACACTAATTCATCAAGTTTCCATGTAGGGTTTGTCTCTAAACATGAATTTCATCACAACAATGCTCATAGATTCATCATTCATTCCAAAAATTTCGATTATGATTGTTCATCATAATTTCAAGGTATCACCAAATAATAAAATTCAACATACCTTGTGATCCCCATGACTAGGTGATCGTTTCTATGTATCCATGCATCGATTTTGGGCTTGAATCAAGCTTCAATTTGATGAATTTGTTGAACTAGGGTTTTGAGCTTGGAGCTTCTCCTGGTCTTCATACGTACACACATGTGTGTGTGTTTGATTTCTTTTTTTTATATAAGTGTTTTAATTAAAACACTTCTCTAGTTGCCACATTTAGTCCCTCATGTTAGAGGTTTTATAAAGAGGGTTAAAAGTCTTGATTTTTATTTTTATTCATTCACTTAATTACCCATTAGTAACTAAGTTAATTATTCCTGGTTATCTTAGTAGGTTTCAGGGGTTATGACCCGTCTTAATTTAAGTCCCGTTAACTCGGGCTTCTTATAACTTTATTTTCTCAAAGCATTTATTCTCATTTTTAATTGTTATTAGGATTTTAATTTAAGCCCTAATATTCACCGGGTAAATTTTACCACTAACGATATTTTACCCGTATTTTAGTATTAACGCGGTTTGACTACCAAACACGTTTTCGGGGTGTTACAATATCTTTAATTGAAAGCGTGCGTGTCTCGTCCAAAACCATTTGTCCTTGTTGAAGTAATTTGGATAACACTACGATATGTAATACAATAAAACAGTTATATATAGGAAGTAACAGCGACGTATCCACCATGTTTTATCATATTACACACGTCTCGTTATCTGGTATGTTAGTAATTTTACTAATATATCTAAAATATATTAAAAAAATGAAACAATTAATCACTCTTCTATGTCTAAAACATTCATTTTCTTTCTCTCTATCTCTCTATACCATCCAAAAACCAACACTGCCACCATCTAACACCCACCACCACCTAACAACCCTCCCCCCCCCCCACCTAACAACCTCCCTTACCTAATAATCACCTCTGACACTAAACACCATTAAAATCATCAAAAAAAATATATTAAAAAGAATCAAAATCCTCAAACAATTACAAACCTTTTATCTTCAATTTATCCACAGATCTGGCTTTAGTCAACTAGGTAGATCTGATAGGCTGAAGACTTAAGAAAAAAAAAACGTAGATCTTGCTTCAGTCGCTTCAAATTGCCATCTCTAATGGTGGCTCACGAGAAGTCACTGGCTGGTTTCCTTTCCTGTTTGAAGTTGTGCTCGATTTCTCTAACTAGTTCAATTGTTATTTTTTTTTATCTCGAGCCCTAACCCTAGATTCTAAATCATAAAAATTCACATCATCATCTGTTGCAAGTTTCAAATTGGGGTAAATGGGTAGATTATTAACACGATAATCATGATTTTCAATGGCGTCAGTGGATGAAATTTGGCCGTGAAGATACTCGATTATGGGTTTTCGATCGAGAAGAGTGATGGCGGGGATCCAATGTGTGCCGGCATTGCGGATGTAATCGTGGTGCTTGATGCAGAGGTTTGTGATGAAGTAAACTAGGGTTTCGAGTGTGTAGATATTACCTTGTTTGGATCTGTATGCGGTTTCGATTGTGTAGGGGAATGAGAGGGTTGAGTTAAATCGGTACTCGGACGATTTGGTCGAGCTTGTTTTAGATTGTCATTTCTCTGAGTGTTGTTAGAGGATCCATCGTGGGGGTTGATTGAAGAGATAGAGAGGGAGAGAATGAGTGGGGGATAGTTGAGAGGAAGATGATGACAAGTGGATTTATATGCATATATATATATATATATATATATAGGGAGGAGATCATGCGAGAACTACCCTTATTGTGAGAACCGCGAGAACCAATGTGAAAACAACCTAAAATAGCTAAAAAACCTAACCCCCACCCCCCAAGCTAAATGCTAAAAACTAAAACCCCAAAAAAACCTAACCCCCCCCCCAGCTAAAATGCTAAAAACTAAACCCCCAAAAACACCTAAAAATATCTAAAAAAATAAAAAAAATCTATTTTTTTTAATATTTTTTATGCTCAAATCGCTACTTTTAGTGGCAAAAAAAAAAAAAAAAAATTTTTGCTTCGAAAAGTAGCGATTTTTATATAAAAAATAAATTTTTTTTTGTGTGATTTTTAGCTATTTTTAGGCATTTTTGGTTGTGTTCACATTGGTTCTCGCTGTTCTCGCAATAAGAGGTGGTTCTCGCATGATCTTCTCCATATATATATATATATATATATATATATAGGGTGAGGTTCCAGCGTGAACAACATCCCAGACGTGAACTGCGTGAACTTATCTAGACCGTTGATTAATATGATCTTGATAATTTTAGTTAGTGGCACAATTGTAATTAATAGGTTACTTTTTATTATTTTATTAAAAGCAAAAGGGTAAATTTGTAATTAGATTTTTTACTCATTTAATATACAGTTGCAAGATATTTGCCTAATTGAATATAAAATCCCGTGATTTTCTATTATTTAGTTATTGGTATAATATCATATAATCCCCCATTATAATCAAACATCCTCTATCTCTCTCTTTTTAAAATCTACGGCGACATTATAATCAACATCCTCTCTCTCTCTCTGTTTATACTCTACGGCGACGACAAAGGAAAAGGGTAATCGGCGCCGGAAGTTTATTAATCGACGGAAAAAAAGGTTCTTCTTCAACAATCAAAGGTACACATTGAAAATCCTTATCTTTAATTGCTTCAAAAAGTAGTTGCATGTTCCGTTCCTTTTATTAATCAACTAAGAACACTAATCGGAATTAGGGCATGAATGTTTTGTTATGACACTTGTGTAGTTACAAATCTTATGTACATTGGTATTATTGTTAGTAGGAGTTATTTATTCTGAGTAAGATTACGTTCATTATGTTAATTGGAATTAGGGCTTGAAACTTTGAATCTGTTCATTCGAAATAGGTCTTTGACTGTTTTGATGTTGTTCTGTTTTCTAAAAGATTGTAGCTATGTTGGTTTGTTCAGGGTCCGGTGAGTTCAACTGTATGTATAAACGATAAGTACACATGTGCATGTTGTTTACTTCGTGATGTACACCGGTGTACATAGTGGTTATATTGTGATATCTGTTTTGTTTGTTTATTTTGTTGGGTAAAAAGTTTTGTTAATCATAAATAGGGGTTTGTGCCATGTTTTTAAGTGATTTTAGGCTTGTCTGTTTGTTGAGTTATGTAGTAGTAAGATTTCATAGTTCACATGTGTACTGGTTTCCAAAAACACACAAAAGAAATACACATGTGTACAACGTGAATGGATATAAATGTCTGTGACCTGGTGCATTTCTATGACTTTCAGAAAAGTCAACATTGTATATAATTTACACAAATGTAAGCGTTGGGGTTAGGTTCAAATATCATGTGTAATCGGTAGTTGTTTTGCAAGATTACACATGTGTACTCATGTGTATGTGGTTTGTTACACAGGTGTACTAATATGATTGTCATACAAATAAATGAACACATTATTAATCATATAAATACATTCCGAAAGACTACGCCTTACAAAGTGGTATGTATCATTTAAATACATAAACTAGTTCAGTTGTTAGTGAACACATGGTAACTGGTTATTACATGATGTTTTTGTTTCAGAAAGACATTTTCTGTAAGTATTTGAAGATGGTGAATCATCCTAAGAGTGTAGAAATTGAGATTGCGGACGTGGTAAGGTTGGAGTTTGAATGGAAGACAGTGGACAACACCGTGGATTGCGGAGTGTTTGTCATGAGGCATATGGAGACGTGGTTCGGGGTAACTGCCGATAAGTGGGATAGTGGCTTCCCACTAACCCATAAGGAGAAGAAGTCGACGTTGACACGTTTGAGGAAAAAGTACACAATAAAGCTAGTTACTTCAGAGGCCAACAAGCACCGTAGGCGTGTATTAGATGAAGCAGCCGAACATGAAAAGGCGCATGGAATAGGTGTTTTTTAGTACGTCTATATTGCTTGACAATAGTTAACGTTTTATGGTTACAATTTTTTGGAATGTAGTTAATAACAACAAACATGGTGATTGCCATACTAGAAGCATTTGATGGTTTGGTATTTTGTTACCTTTTGAAACAGTGGAATAAAAGTTTTTTGTGTATTAGCATGGTTTTTTTTTTGTTTGTCAAACTACTTGACAGGTTTATAATGTACGTAATGTCTGTGTTGTGTAATACATTTAATTAAACGTTTCACAATATAAAAAATGAGCAGAGTTAATACATAATAAAGTAGGTACACATGTTTACTTATGGTGAAAATATCCAAGTACACCTGTGTACAATGGTAATATCAGATAAGTACACAAGTGTACGGTTTTCATGTGTAGATTTTTCCCATATACAGGAATGTTGCCTATGTCTTTGGGGAGCTTTTTTTCCATCAATATAATACATGCAATACCGTTAAGGAAAAAAAATATAACTGTTCGTGATTAAAGGTTGTATTATGCATCAAACAAACTCAATAACTATTAGGCATCAAACAATCACAAAAACAATTATCAAACGCTAAAATAAAAATCACATAAAAAAAAGAAAAAGTTCAACAAATTGGTTTCAAAATGTTTGTAATTTCAAGAAAAATTATAGCCGCCACTATCGTTATCCTCGCCATCAGTACCGATTTCGTTTCCTTCGCCATCATTACCGATTTCGCTTCCTTCATCATACTCATAATGGTCATCCCCTTCTTCCTCGTCGTCTTCTTCAGTAGATGAATCATCCTTCGTTGGTTTACCTTTTTTAAGTGGACAACTCCTTTTATCATGTGTACTACGGAGATAATAGTTACACAAAAATAAAAATGACTAAAAACTCTAGTTCAACCAACAAAAGACTAAAACTATAATTCGAATCTTGCTACTAAGACCAAAAACAATGACAATATTAAATGTTCGTTAAAATATATGGAAATCGATGGTCATACGATTACACTACCTGGATGATCCATTGTTGTAACGAATACATTATCGCCAATGTTTTGGTCAGAATTGTGAACGTCGATTTGTGGGTCGGCCATGAATGAAATACAGTAGCACCTGCCAGAAAAAAATTCAAATATGTTTCAATGTACTCAAAATACATCAATTAATTTGCATACACAAACAATCAAGTCCGGCGATTAGGGGCAAAGATACATACGACATACTCACCAGAAATCAATGTCCGGCTAGAACTTCATGTTTTTGAAAGTTGCAGTCCAGCGAGATTTACAGGTTTTCCAAAAGTTGATGTCCGACAAGATATGGATCCATATGAACGAGAATTGTGGATAAAAATGATGAAGATATGGATGTTTGTTGAAAAGATTATGAAATATAATTTTGATAAATATAAGATATGTTAAGATTATCTTTGATAAATAAAAAAAAATTATGATTCTATATTGTTCATGGTTGTCGATTTGATTGTAACTGATGATGATTTGATCTTCATTTTGAAATAAATAAGATAATAATTAAATAAGATACTAGCATAACTGATGAAGAAGCGTAAGGATGATTGTAACTGATGATGATGATTTGTTCTTTATTTTGAAATAAATAATATAATAATTAAAAATTCCATATTTAAATGAAGTTACAATCTTACCCTTGTGTAATGGTTATGAAATCAATGGTTCAGATCAGTTCACGCGGTTCACGCTAGGAAATTTGTTCATGTTTGAACCTAATCCTATATATATATATATATATATATATATATATTACTTTTTTAAATAAATGAGTAAAATTACCGATCTATTCTCATGTGTAAGTCACATGACAAGACTTAAGTGAAAATTTTAACCTTGTTATTGCTAAAGGACAAAAACTGTGGCTGTAATTATTGAAGTTAAATGTCATCCATTGCAATCTGGTACAGACATAAATGACGAAAAATGTAATTTACCCTAAAGACTATAAAACACATGAACATATTCATTCAGATGTGATGCAGTAAACGAGTATGAGTAATCGTGAGGATATCACCTAATACCATATTCGTAGAAAAATGTAAAAACTAATTATCAATCTCATACTCGAATACTTGTCTAAGATATTTCAGTTTTTTAGTTTTCGTGTTGGATTCGATTAATTTTTTTTATCCCTAGTTTGTTATAGGATTAGCATTTTATTAAAACAATTTTATTCTCACTTTCATTATATTTTTAGGTTACGAAAGAGACCCTGAACCAAAGCGTAATCTTAAAAGATACCCTACACCACGTAGAAAACACAACCATTTCATTTCATTTCAGATCTAACCGAAAAAACGCTTCCGATTTCAACAAACCCACAAGATCCATCATCCAAATCCCTCAACCAGCTCAAAGGTTTGCACTTCAATTCCCCTAATTTCATCTTACAATACGCGATCTATCAATCTCCCACCCAATTTTAATCTATAATTACTGCATTTACAGGTGTTTTATGATCTAGATGCTGGTTAGTTTGAGGACTTATTATAACATGATGATTTGGATTTAAACGCAATTAGTATCGATGGATAAGAATAAAAACCGTACCGATCTGCTCGCTGCTGGCCGTAAAAAGGTTAGTTTCGTGTTGATTTCAACTTGTTTTAATCTTAGTTAGAATTATAATCTATTGGTACTGTTTGATAGAGTGGATAGATGTAATAGTGTTGATTTTATTGATTGTGTATTGCTAATTGAATGAAGATTTGATTGTTCTAGTTAGTTTAGCGCTTAGGTTTTTAATTTTTTTTATTGATTTGATATTGTGAATTGGGGGGAAATTGTATTTATGGAGGGTTAAGAATCAGCAAAATGCTGTAGAGTGATATGGTTTTGTATCAATTGGTTAAGGCTACCTAGAACCCTAAAACCCCTTTCACATAAAGTGACTGTACCACGGTTTTTTATTGTAGTAAACTTGTCATTTGCCAAGGATGTCGTAACAGCGTTTATGCTTCGCTTAATCTTATAGGTTTTAAGGTGTTTCGTTGGGCGTTTAAACTGAAAAATTAAGTTTTTGGTGAATGATAGACTATGGGGGTGATTTTTCGATTAATTAGGGTAAATGAGAGACTACGGATGTGATTTTTCGATTAATTAGGGTAAATGAGAGACTACGGATGTGATTTTTCGATTAGTTAGGATAAATGATAGACTACGGGTGTGATTTTTTGATTAATTAGGGTGAAACTTCTAAGTATTTGATTTTGAAAGCGAGTAAGATGTTTTTGTAAGAAACAAATACTGAGCTAAATATGAAATTTAATGCTCATCCATGAATTTAACCACTTGATGATCTGAGTCTGATTCTCCAAGTAGCGGTAATTATATTGAAAATGAACATACAAACACCTCTTTACTGTCAATCTCTTGTTTGCATTCTCATGCATCTTTCCACCAAATTTGAATAATTAAATTCTTGTACTAGTGTTTTGTCCCATTTGTGATTTGTGCATTACAGTAATGTCCTAGAACTTTTAGGTCACCAGAACCCTATCAGCAAGGTTTAGTTAACAGAAGAACATACCTACTAGTCATTAGTGACTTCCATTGACAAAATGTATTGAGTAGTCAGCCACACAAGTTTTGCCTTTCCTATTGATTGTTTAAAAATGTAAGTTGTGTACTGGCTTTGTTTTCATCATACAAACCAGATATAGGTCATGCTGGAATTAAGTAATTAATTAATTTAGTATTATTGTTATTCTTGCTGAGAGTTTTATTTAACTGTAGCTACATTTGCTTATTTAATTAGATTTATGATCATGTGTAATCATATTGAAATCAATATATACGTATGGCACTATGGATTGGTTGTACATTATGCATTTTAAGTTATAGACAACCAAGGTATCATTTTATCTCATTGTCCCAGTTGTAAATTCTAGTGTTGGTGTGTTTCTGTCTGATAGCCAATTCTATTGCCACACAAGCTTTTAACTTTTAGTCAACAATCCACATCAGCCTGTTGGTTATAATATTTTTGAATCTTCAATTGGAGAACCGAGAGGTTGTTTTTATTAAAATACCCGAAAAAAGTTAACTGCCAAGTTGAAGAATAACAAATCGATGGCCTGTTTTTTTCTTTTGCAATGAACTTTTATTTAGTAGCTTATACTATATTATAACAAGCAAGCAAAATAAATTGATTGGTGTTTTACTTATTGTGCCGTTTGGTGCCAAAATATAAAGTGCAAACTCATATATTGAATTCTGTTTGTCGGTTATGCTCTAATGGCATAGCGTGAAAGAGGTACAAGTTTTGTTTAGAAAGCTTTTTAGGGTACACTGTAGATACAGTGAAATTTGGTTTTGACTTTTGACATTGTTTGTGTGCTTTATCAGCTTCAACAATATCGACAGAAGAAGGATGGTAAAGGCGGTAAATCCTCAGGTAAGACTAATAAATCTGACCCTGATGTGAATACCGAGGAATCATCTTCAGTTGCTAAACAAACAAAGGGAAAGAAACAATCGGCAGAGACGAACGTGCCTGTTCAAGATTCAGCCACAGAGCTTGTTGATTCATCTAATGCCGACATTACTGCTCCTGATCTCTCATCTACATCAGATTTACCAACAGAAGTTTCCGAGACTGATGTGTCAGTCAATACTTCGGTTCCAGATGAAAACCTTCAAAGTTCTAATCTTGATGATGCAATGCCAGCTGATTTATCTCCAAAAAGAGTTAATATTGAAGGACAACCTGACAGTGATTATGTGTCTGTAACACCTGTTGGTTTTGAGGCTGTACTTGATAATATTGCTGGTAAAGCAGGTGATGTGAAAGCTGCAAGTGGGGAAGATCAGGTACCAGATGTAGGTTGTGCCTGTATTCTCTTGTTCTCAACTACATTTTCTTACCAACATATATATAGTTGTCAATAGCGAATAGCGGACGATAGCCGCAAGCAACCTATAAGCTACGTAGTAATAGTGATGAAATAGCTGGCACTATTTTATGTTTAGCGATACACTAGAAGAAAATTTTAGAAATTTTTATATGTATGTTATTTCCAAATATGGTGTTTCTATACGTATATTTAACAAAAAACCTAAAATTCAGCTATTGTATACGTATGTTTTATTGCTTTTGAGTTAATTGCCATTTTAGTTCCTGTGGTTTATGCCATTTTGCCAGTCTAGTCCAAAAGTTTCATTTTTCGCCTATGGGCCCAAAAAGGTTTCACTGTTGTCATTTTAGTCCACTGGGTTAACTTAATCCATTTTTTATGTTAACAAGAAGGGTAATTCGGTCATTTTATACGGCCGAATTACCTTTCTAGTTAACAAAATTACATATAAAACGACCTAACAGAAATAATGGATAAAGTTAACCCAGTGGACTAAAATGGCAACAGTGAAACCTTTTTGGACCCACACGCAAAAAATGAAACCTTTGGACTAAACTGGCAAAATGACGCAAACCATAGGGACTAAAATGGCATTTAACTCATTGCTTTTTATATTAAAACAAAAAAAACCTGAAATCCCGCTATTTACTCGCTATGGAGGCGCCAAAGTCAGATAACGATGAATGAGCGCTTTGCTGCGCTATTTGCTATAGCGCTCGCTATGAGCGCTATTAACAACTATGCATAGATGCTTAAATATCTACAATGATAATGGGTCCTCAAATTCTTAAATTCTTCGTTTTCATGGGTTATAACCGAACTTTTTTGTTGTTTGGTAGGAGCAATGCAGGAACATGATCATTCATGTTCAGAACCAGATAATACAGTCAGTTTGATTCATCTTGAAAAGGATGATAAAGATCAAGTTGATTCAGCTAAAGTTGAAGAAGATACTAAGATGGAATACACAGACAGTGCTCCAGAACAAACTAATGAACATGAAGATCACATGGCGGGATTTCGTGATGTTGGAGGTGTAAAGTTGTCGGATAGATCAGGTGAATCTGAGTTCGGTCCAGTTAGCTTCACTCAGCTTGCAAAGGCGTTACAGCTTTTAAGTGAAGATGAACTTCGGTTTGTTATGGCGGGAAGAGAGGCAGATAATGGTGGAGATATGAAGTCTGATTCTGTTGAGTTACATGAGAAACTTAAAGAGCAGTTATATATTAATAATATTGAAAAAGAGGTGACTTATTTGCAGCTATGCGAAGAACGGGATGTACGGAAGGAAATTGATTATGAGAAATTATCTCTTAGTGCTTCTCTTCGTGACGTTGAAGGGAAGAACAAAATTTTCTCTGAAGAACTTGCCACATGTAAGTCTGAGCTCGACAGAGTTACAAGTGAAATGGAGAAGCTTCAGATTGAACTTAAGAGGTCTGAACATGAGTTGTCAGAATTGGTTGACAGCAAGAATTTGTTGTCAGAATTTCAGGCGAAACATGAAAACCTGAGTGAGAATGTTTTTTCATTGACCGAGGAGAATGAAAAGTTAAAGAAAGAGTTAATGGATTGCAAATCTTTACTCGAATTATCACAAGTTGAAAATGTCAACACTAAAGAAAGTCTTGCTCTTGTAATGGCGGAAAGAGCGAAACTGGAAGAGGAAAAAGAAAGTTATGTTTCTGAATGTGAGCACTTTGTGAAGGAGAATAAGAAGTTTTCTACGGAGTTGTTGGAATCTCACGATTTGGTGGAAAAGTTACGTTCAGAAATTGCTAAATTAAACGAGAATCTCGAACTGGCGGCAAAGGAGGAAACGAGACTTGGAGAAGAAGTCAACCAGTTGACCGGCGAAAAGGAGGCGGTTTTGACAGAGTTAACAAATTGCAAATCGTTACTGGAGTTAACACAGGCGGAGATTGCCAATTCAAACGAGCAATTTGTGCACAACAGCAAGAATTTTTCTGCGGAATTATCAGAATCACAGCACTTGGTGGAAAGTTTACATGCAGAAATTGCTAAATTAAGTGAGAATCTTGATTTAGTAACGAAAGAGAAGACCAGACTTGGAGAAGAAGTCAACCGTTTGATCGTTGAAATAGAGGAGAATAAGAAGGTTTCGGTGGAGCTGTTGGAATCTCAAGATTTGGTGGAAAGTTTACGTTTGGAAATTGCTAAATTAAACGAGAATCTTGAATTGGTAAAAAAGGAAGAAACGAGACTTGGAGAAGAAGTCACCAAGTTGACGGTTGAGAAGGAGACAGCTTTGACCGAATTAACAAATTGCAAATCGTTACTGGAGTTATCCCAGACGGAGAATGCCAATTTCAACGAGCAATTTGTCCACAGTAGTAAGAATTTTTCTCTGGAGTTATCAGAATCACAGCATTTGGTGGAAAGTTTACGTGCAGAAATTGCTAAATTAAGTGAGAATCTTGATTTAGTAACAATAGAGAAAACCAGACTTGAAGAAGACGTCAACAGTTTGACTGTTGAAAAGGAGGAGAAAGAAGATTCGATGGAGAGTTTACGTTCGGAAATTGGTAAATTAAACGAGAATCTTGAATTGGTAGCCAAGGAGGAAACAGCACTTAAAGAAGAAGTCAACCAGTTGACCGTTGAAAAGGAAAAGGCTTTGACAGAATTAACAGATTGCAAGTCGTTACTGGAGTTATCTCAGTCGGAGAATGCCAATTTCAATGAGCAGTTGGTCCACAGTAGTAAGAACTTTTCTTTGGAGTTATCAGAATCACAGCACTTGACGGAAAGTTTACGTGCAGAAATTGCTAAATTAAACGAGAATCTTGATTTGGTAACAGAAGAGAAAACCAGACATGAAGAAGAAGTTAACCGTTTGACTGTTGAAAGGGAGGAGGCTTTGACCGAGCTAGCTAATTGCAAAATCGTAATGAATGATCTCCAGGTGAAATATGAGAAATCAACGGCTGACAGCAAACTAGAAGAACTGAGTAACAGTTTGGAGGAAATTTTTCTTAAAAATGTGATCTTGGATGAATACGTGAAGCAATACGTGTTCACCGTTGAAGCCAACAAGGGTGAACTTGTAATTTTACTTGAAAATTTGAAACAGGAGGTGACCACTACTAGAACAAAGAACTCTGAACTACAACAGCAGGCAGATGATATGACTGAGAAGAACAAGGATTTAGAAGAAAGTAATGAGCTGGCGTCCTATGTAATACGTAAAGTTTTTGATAATCTTCAGAAACTTGTAGACAATTCAGGCCCGTCTACAGAACAAAGTGAAGACAATACTGCAAGTGAGCAGCTGGATCATCTCGAAATCAGCAATTACGATGTCTTTATTGAAAAACTAATAATGATTCTGCATGAACGGGTGCAACTTGAATCCAAGAACAGAGAATACAATGTGGAGTTATTGAGAAGGTTGAAAGATATGGAAGAATTAAATAAACGGTGCATTAATCCCGATGCTATTCTCAAGCTGTTTGAAAATATTCAGTGTATGGTTACACTAGACAACGTTGAGTTCCAACCAGATGAACCACTATCTTCCTTAGAGTCTATAATTCAACATCTGGTTAAGAATTTGAAGTTCAATGAAACGAAATTGAATGATTTGCAGAATGAAATAGACCACTTAACATCCTCCATTGTTTCGTATGAAATCGAAAGTCACGTTTTGAAAGGAAGTTTGATTACTGCAATGGAGCAGGTTGTTGTTCATCAATCTGATGCACAATTAAAGGAAACTGAACTTAGTCAATCAGAGCAGCGCGTATCTGCTTTACGTGAAAAACTTCACATTGCTGTTACGAAAGGAAAAGGTTTAATTCAACAACGTGAAAGTTTAAAACAGAATCTCGCAGCAACGTCCAACGAGCTGGAGAAATGCTTACATGAATTACAGTTAAAAGACGCCACACTTCAAGAAACCGAAACAAAACTCAGAACATATTCTGAAGCTGGTGAGAGAATGGAAGCTCTTGAATCCGAGCTGTCTTACATTCGAAATTCCGCTACTGCATTGAGAGAATCATTTCTTCTTAAAGATTCCGTTCTTCAAAGAATCGAAGAAATTCTAGAAGATTTGGACCTTCCGGAAGAATTCCATGCTAGAGATATCATCGACAAAATCGATTGGTTAGCAAAATCAGTCTCTCAATCTCAAAACTCGTTTTCTGTATCAAATCAACCGGGCACAATTGAGAGAACCCGTTCGTATCCTGAATCTGTTTCACGGGCTATGGATAGTTGGAGAGAAGTTCTAGAACCTTCTTCGGGTCTTGATGATGAACTGAGAAGAAATTATGAAGAACTTCAAAACAAGTTTTACGGGTTGGCTGAGCAAAACGAGATGCTAGAACAATCGTTAATGGAGAGAAACAATCTTGTGCAGAGGTGGGAGGAAGTGTTAGATAAGATAGACATGCCGTCACAGTTTAGATCACTGGAGCCAGAAGATAGAATTGAGTGGTTAAGAGTTGCTCTTTTGGAGTCAAATGACCGTTGTACCCTCCTTCAGCAAGATGTTACTGAACTGGAGAAGATCCATGGATCACTAGCTGCGGATCTTGAAGAGAGTCAAAGGAGATTAGTTGACCTTGGGTCAACTCTAAAGGTAATTACTGATGAACGGGAACAGCTGTCTGCTAGTTTTGAAGAGAGTCAAAGGAGATTAGTTGACCTTGAGTCAACTCTAAAGGTAATCACCGATGAACGGGAACAGCTGTCTGCTAGTTTGGAAGCTCAGGGTCATGAATATAATGAAATTTCCGAGAAAGCTTCGTTATATGAAATCGAGAATGAAAAACTTCAAAATGAAGTGCTTACATTGCATAAAAAATTGGATGAAAAATATGTGGATGAAATAAGGCGGTTGCGGGATCTGGTTAAGGAGAGGCTTCACGTTTCGGAAATGGAAGATCTTGATTCAAATACAAGTGATATACAGTGTCTGGAAGGATTACTGAGGAAGCTAGCAGATAAACACGTCACGGGGTATGGAGAAAGAAGCGTTGACCAGTCAAACATGCACGAGGAACTGGAAAGAAAGCTGGAGGCTGTTGAAGGCGATTTAGGGCAAATGAAGGATGAAAGAGACAGACTTGCGGAAAAAGGTCAAACTTTGATCGATGAAGTTGAAGCATTAGAGGTAAAGAATCAAGAATTAAAGGATTCACTTGCTACAGTTAAAGAGAAGTTAAACATGCATGAGGAGTTGGAAAGAAAGCTGGAGGCGGTTGAAAGTGAGTTGGTGCAAGTGAAGGATGAAAGAGGGAGACTTGTGGAAAAAAGTCAAACTTTGTCCGATGAAGTTGAAGCATTAAAGGCAAAGAATCAAGAACTAAAGAATTTACTTGTTCAGGAAGAGCAGAAGACTGCTACAGTTAAAGAGAAGTTAAATGTTGCGGTTAGAAAAGGGAAATCTTTGGTTCAAGTGAGAGACAGTATGAAGCAAACCATCAATGATCTGACCTCTCAGGTTGACCGTTTGACTGATGAAATAAAAGTTCGGGAAAATACAATTTTGGAGTTCCAGCAGAAGATGAAGGATATATTCGTTTCACAAGAATTGATGGAAAATAAAGATTCTGAAATCCGATTCCTGAAAAACCGTCTAGAACAATCCGAGAATGAGCTGCATGAGAAAAGAAACACAATGAGCATGATTTTAGGTGCTTTGGCTGAGATCGATCCTGCCGTTGACTCAAGAACTAATGACCCACTTGAGAAAATGAAACAAATCGAGAAAGTAATTCAAAATTTACAAGCTGCAACATCGTCTGCTGAACAAGATTCAAGAAAATCCAAAAGAGCTGCTGAATTACTTCTTGCTGAGTTGAATGAAGTACAAGAAAGAAACGAAGATCTTCTAGAAGAAATTTCAGAATTATCAAGGCAAAGGGATTCAGCGGAAGCTTCTAATCGTGAATCTCTAACACGTTTAGAACAGTTATCCGCTCTTCATTCGGAGGAAAGAAGTAGCCAGTTTTCCGAACTTACAAATTTGAAATCTCGTTTAGAGCAGTTAAGGCCTGCATTTAGCAAAGTCAACAATCTGCTTGATGACGTCTTGCCGAAAGACTTGGAGTATCTTTATAATCTCGAAGCTGGCGTTAAATCATTACTCGAATCAAATGATACGTCTAATGTCGGTGCTCAAACCCTAACCAGTTCATATAGTGGCATTAGTTCCAAGTCAGAGTCAAAGGTAAGCAATCAGTTGCACTTCTATGTAATTTTAACTTCAAAATGCATCTGTTTCTTATCTATTTTAAGTTAATCTCGCAAGTCATACTATTTATTTGTATTTTTCAGGTCAATGCTCTGTTCAAATCTTTCTTCGACAACAAAACGGAAGAGCTACACAACGACAAAACCATCGATGATTTATGGAGGTTTGTTGGGTCCCACATGCAAGATGCAATAACTAAACTTGATTCTTTCGAAGAAAAATTGCAGAGCCATTCAAAATCATTGCATGAAGAAGCTATTCGTTTATGTGAGACAGTACCGACTCTTTTTAAAGAAATTACTTCCCTTAAACATTCACTCGAATCTGCAAACGAAGAGATTGCTCAGTTAGAATCCACGGGGAAACAAAATGAAACTGAAAACGTAATGCTACGTAAATATATTTCAGTTTTGTATGAAGCTTGCAAGAATTCCGTTTTCGAAATCCAGAAAAGCAAAGGTGAAATGGTTTCAGATGATTCTTTTGTTGAAGATGGAGAAGCCGTTTCTGTCTCCGAAGAAGGTGTCACGAGTATTGTGAACAGATTATTGTCGGCTGTGAAGGATTATCACAGTAATCAGACTGAAAATGTGGAAGTTAAATTGAAGGAAATGAAGGCTACAATTTCTAATTTACAAAAAGAACTTACCGAAAAAGATGTTCAGAAAGATAGAATCTCTGTGGAACTTGTGAGCCAGATTAAGCGAGCGGAAGCAGCTGCTACGGGCCACTTGCAAGAACTTGAATCCTCAAGAGCTCGTATAAATGATTTGAAGGATCACTGTAACATGTTGGAACAAAGGGTCAAAGAGCTAGAAGGTCAAGAATCCGTATTGGTTGAATTACATGAGAAGGTCAAATCACTTACGGAAGCATCAACAGCAAAAGAACAAGGTCTTGATCTTGATTGCGCATCATCTTTTAATTATATAATTTAGAGTAAATGCCATTTTCGTCCCTGAGGTTTGGCTAGTTTTGCGGCTTTCGTATGAAGGTTTGTTTTTCCACATCTGGCTCCAAAAAGTTTGAAATCTTGCCATTCTCACCTGGCTCGTTAACTCAATCCATTTTTCTCTGTTAAGTCAGGGGTGTTTTCTTCTTTTTTGCTGACTTGAAGGGTAATTCGGTCTTTTTTTACTTTATGTAAAAAGGCCGAATTGCTCTTTAAGTTAACAAAAAAGACGTAAATACCCCTGACTTAACGGAGAAAAATGGATGGAGTTACTAAGCCGTATGAAAATGTCAAGATTTCAAACCTTTGGACGAAAGTCGCAAAACTGGCCAAACCTCAGGGACGAAAATGGCATTTTACTCTATAATTTATGATGAACCAACGTTAATAATTTAACAAGTTTCAATTTGTTGATTGCAGAAAATGAAGCTTTGTTGCAGGCTCTTGATGAAGAGGAGGCCCAAATGGAAGACTTAAGAAACAAAATCACCGAATTGGAACAACTTGTTAAGCAAAAAAATCTTGATTTGGAAACTGCTGACGCAGCGCGTGGAAAAGCTTTGAAAAAGCTTTCGATAACCGTGAGCAAATTCGACGAGCTTCACCATTTATCTGAAACCCTAGTTTCTGAAGTTGATAAGCTTCAATCTCAGCTTCAAGAACGCGATTCAGAAATCTCGTTCTTGAGGGATGAGATTACACGTATCACCAGCGATTCCTTGCACGCATTGAAAACCGACGAAAGGGGTTTGACCGAGATCCAAGACATTTTGACTTGGTTAGATTCGGTGGCTTCTGGAGTAGAAACACGCGATGTTAACCTTGACGACAACAAAAACGAACAGGTTCAAGAACAGAAGGAAATACTTAAGAAGCAAATCACATCCATAATCTCGGAATTAAACGATTTACGCCAAGTGGCACAAAGCAAAGATGATCAATTACGTCAAGAGAGAAGCAAAATTGACGAGTTGACGCGTTCTTTGAGGGAAAAGGAATCTCGATTAAGTTTGCATGAAAATGACGGTTCTTCTGCACAATCGGCATCTGTGACCTCCGAAATTGTCGAAGTTGAACCTCTGGTTAGTGAGTTTTTTAACTTATAGTTTACCAACTAAGTTGCAAATAAAATCAATTAGGTTCACGAATATAAAGAAATATTTGTAATATTTGTGCAGTTAACTAAATGGCCGTCACAAGGGACTTCCACTGCACCTCAAGTTCGAAGCTTGCGTAAAGTAAATAACGATCAGCTCGCCATTTCTATAGATGACGTGGATTCAGATGATAGAGATAAGTTGGATGATGATGATGATGATAAAGGTATCAGTTATATTTTGCTTATAAATAATAAGCAAAATTGGTTTGAGGGTATAGTGGTCATTTATTTCAAATGCTTATAGCTGCTTTTTGTTTTGTTCGGGCAGCTCATGGTTTCAAGTCTCTTACTACATCAAAACTTGTCCCGAGATTCACTAGGCCTGTTACAGACTTTGTTGATGGCTTATGGTATATTCTCTTTCTCTAATATTTATATACATACACACGTGAGCGTGTATGTGTGTTTCATTATTTGAATATGAGGTTTCAAGATGATTTATGATTCATCGTGTTTTTTGTATTTAATAAATGTTATCCTTCAGGGTATCGTGCGATAGGACTTTGATGCGACAGCCTGCTCTTCGGCTAAGTCTTATTCTGTATTGGGCTGTGATGCATGCACTTCTTGCAGTTTTTGTAGTTTGAGAATCAGCTCTACTGGTTAGTTTCTTCTTTATACATGTGTATATATATACACACCATTGTCTTTTTTAAATCCTCTGATAGGATGGATTTGTAAATGAATCCTAGATTGCATTGGTTGTATGTTTTTTAGTTAGAGGCATTTTGATAAAAAAATGTTTTTCCTTTAATCAAATACTGTTTTATTTACAGGTTCTCATTCACTAGAAGATATGATGTTCTTTAAAAACCCTAGATTGGTTTTCTCTTGGATGCATTTAATTCATTACATAGCTACAGCACAAGTACGTGTGATTTCTTCATATTTTATCAGAAAATCACAGATCTTGTTCAATGAATTTAAAACCTCACCAATAATGTGGGCAAGCTCAAGAATCCTAATCAGATAATACGAAGATGAGTTGGCCCTTGAAAATGTTTTGAAAAGTTTTCTTTGTTTAGGACAGGTAAGTGCATATATGTGTAGTTATGTTAGACCCCATATTTTTGGGTTTACTTATAAGATGGTTGCAAAGATTGTTTGAGCAATGAGACTTGGATTTTTTATATGTTTGTTTTATACTATAGCAAGTTACAACTCTTACGGCATAAGATGCAAGTAGCCAGCATGCACACATTTTCTTGGTTTATGGGTGTTTGTGGTTTTACTATTTGGTCAAAGAATTTGCAACACTTAATATGTTTTATTTTAATGTTAGTCACACAACAAGTTAGCATCAAAAGTAGTTCTTTTGATCATGTGTTACTTTAGAGCATTCGTAATGTGTCAAGTTTGCGGATGGAGCCACCACGACCACTGTTTGACCTCCACGGACGAGTTTTCATCTCTCACATCTTCTTAAGTGGCTGTTCTTGGCCAAGTACATTTGCTAAGGGAGTATGTGCTGTCCTTGAGCCTTACTTGCCATGGCGGAGCCACACCGGCGTTTGCTATTTAAGCGTGTCTATTGACAGATGGAAAAGAGGTTCACCTTTTGCAGGGCTTGCTATAGATGAAGAGATGTGGGTCCAATATTCATTCTCACTCACTCATCGTTGACCATCAAATATATGAAAACTAGAATGAGACCTGTGCGTTGCAGCGGGCATGCATTCGATAAGTACCATTGTTCTCATTAAAGCAAATGGAATAATAGAAAACCCAAAGAATATACTCATACCATGACCAAAACGTGGTTAATTCATTGTTTTTTTTAACAGTAAAACCACACTCAACCTGATTTTGGTTTTTATTTTCAAAACATAGATAAAAATAGACGCATCACAAAATATTAAAGGTTAATAAACGAACCACCTTTTACTCTCTTCTCCTTGATTTTTATTTTCAAAACGTAGATTAAAATAGACGCATCACAAAATATTAAAGGTCAATAAACAAACTACCGTTTACTCTCTTCTCCTCCTCTAAGAAAATAAAGCCAAAAAGATATTTTAAATTTACTTTTCCAATTTGGGGACATTTGACTTAGTTTTCCATCATCAATTCGCATGACACATAAGAATGGTTGTATTGTATGCTACAAGTATTGTTAACAAGCAAGTGTAACTTGGTTAACCTACGAATACTATTAAAGTATCATGACATAAATCCATAGATTGCAAGTATTTTTATTATTTGCTTTCTTCATCTCGAAGGAGATGCATAAAAGAATTAGAATCACATGTTAGCCTTTTTTTTTTCTTTCAAATATTCAACCATAAAGTTAGTGTTTTAAAGAATATTCTTTATGTTTAAGTCTCTTTTCCTAAAGCGCTTTGGATCCATCATATGGTGAAAATATACTATTTTCTGTGTGCCTATTACTGTTTTGAGTTGAGAGTGATTATCCCTGCCATGATTAAAGGCAATTTGTAATTTGATCACTACCATTTTTAGTGTGACGTTTTGTAAGGTAATCACCTAAGGCCATACATAATGGAGCATTATAGAGGCATGGAAGAGTTTGATAACGTTTCCAACACCATCCTCTGGGCATTATAGGGGTTTGAAGAGGATGAGCATCTCCAAGAATAATGCCCAAAGAGAAGAAAAAAACAGAAAGCATTGAATGAAATAGGCATTAACCATTACACATTTTATAAAGGGACGTTGTGATGCTACTGTGGCAAAAAATGCCCCTTAAGGGACATTAAACATTATAGATGTTCTAATAAGAAGTTAAATTGATGATCATAATTCCTAGTGAGATTTTTAAATGGTTACAACCAGTATTTCACTAGCCATGTTAGTGTAGAGATGGGCATAATACCCGGTTCCAAACCCGGACCCGTAGAACCGACCCGGAACCGGTTCCAGTTCGTACCCGGTACGTAGGAGAACCGGGTCCAGGTTCAAAAAACCCGGTGGTTCCTACCCGGTTCCATTTTTTCACATAATAAATGGGTAGTACCCGGTTCCGAACCATACCCGGTTTATACCCGTACCCGGTTCCTATGTTATACCCGGTTCTACCAGTACCCGGTTCCTCCAGTATACCCGGTATTTTTGTTACCATTGGAACCGGTTCTACCCGTTGCAAACTCTTTAATATGCATTAAATGCCTAATATATCCGTTGGAACCGGTTTCTATAGGTTGGAACCGGTTACTAGCCGTTGTAACCGGTTACTAGCCGTTAGAACCGATTCCTATATAATGTTTTCAAATTTTAATTTTTTAACTCACCAATCCTCTTATTCTTCTTATATCATTTTCTTCTAATACTTTTTTACAATGGCTTCAAAGACATCTAAAACCACAAATTCCCCATCCATCAATAATGTTCCTACAAGTCAAACCGCTCCATATGTTGTTGGAACATTATCACATAATCGCAATGCGGAAGTATGGTGCAATTGGGACTTGGTCGAAATGAGTGACGGTTCGCAAAAGGCCCAATGTAAACATTGTGGCGCCTTGTTAAGCAAGGACTCTAACTCGACTTTAGCGAAGCATGCTAAAAAGTTTTGTAAAGCTTTAAAAGATTTGACACCCGGTCAAGTTCAACTCTCAAAAGATGGTACAATATTTCGCTATGAACAAAAAATAGCTCGTGATAGGATGGCGAAGTTGGTGATTTAAAAAGCCTTGCCGTTTGGACACTTCGACGACCCCGATCTTACTAAGCTTATTAGGGAAACGCTTCAACCTCGCTACAAACATGTAAATCGTCGTACTTTAAAACGACATTGTTTAAATTTATGGGAAAATACAAGAAAATATTTAATCGCTTTTTTTTTTAAATTTAAAAACTAGTGTAAACTTAACTAGTGATGTGTGGTCGGCTCCACACGGTTTACCCGAATCATATATTTGTGTCACCGCTCATTGGGTTGATCCCGATACGTGGCAAATGATGAAGCGTACGATTGCATTTGAAGAGTTTCCTTCTCCTCATACGGGAGAAAATATTTATAAAATTATAAATGCCACAATAATGAAATATTGTTTAGAGGATAAATTTTTTTCAATATCATTTGATAATGCCTCAAACAACTCAAATGCAATCGACAAATTAAAGTTGAAGTACAAACCAATTGTTGATGGTGTTTTTTTCCACACACGGTGTGTTGCACATATTATTAACTTAGTTGTGCAAACCGGTTTAAAAGATAAATTTGTATCGGATTTTATTATAGCTTTTAGAGCTATGCTTCAAGATGTTTTCAAAAGTGACAAAGAACGATACCAAGATTACAAAAAGCTTTGTAAAGATGTAAACCAAAAATTAATTGGACCTAATTGGGATATTCCAACTCGTTGGAATTCAACTTGTCATATGTTTGAAATGGCGTTAAAACAAATGGGAACTTTAAAAACATTTCATACAAATTTAAGTGACGACTACCAAGTCGACCCATTTCCCGATACGGCTTGGTCTAATATTCAAATACTAAGTAATTTTTTAAAAGTTTTTAAAACCTCAACAACTTTGCTTTCGGGTGTTTATTATCCAACAAGTTCAAAAGTTTTATCCGAATTATATTTGATAACAACAAATTTTAAAAAGTTTGAAAATAAAAGTGACATGTTGAGGAATATGATGAAACCTATGATTGAAAAATTTTAAAAATATTTTTTAAATTTACCGCCCGTTTTTCTTTGTGCCGCCGCTTTAAATCCAATTTTAAACCGGTTCTGTTTTTTTTAAATGTTGTTACTGGAAACCGGTTACTGGAAGTTAATATATTTATTTGAATTTTGTTTAATAACCCGTTACTAAACCTAAAACACACCGTTTATTTTTAACAAATGATTACACAACAACATAACAATCCTAACTTAACTAAACATTATCAAACCTAAGTTACTAAAACATAACAATCCTAACTTAACTAAACATTACACAACAACAACCTAAACATTAGAAGAACCGGATCCTTCACCCTTCTCGTTTTTCGCCTTCGTCACGGGGCAATGGCGTTCGGTGTGCTTCTTTAGAGTGGAGTTGGCGGCCGCTTTCATAAACTTTCCACATCCCTTGCACCTAGCCATTTCGTGGTTGTCGGTCATCAAACACAAGTCGAAGTGCTTCCAAATAGTCGGGTTTCTTTTGGTTTCCAAAATCATCACCACTTCTTCGTTGCATGCCATCCTCTCTTCGTTTGATTTGTTTTTGGAGAAGTAAACTAGTAGTTGAAGGTGAAATGAAGAACTTGGGGTAATAATGTGAGTGAAGGGTGAGAATTTGGGTTTTTATAGGAAAAAAAAAACAATTTTTTAATATAAAATCGGTCCCAACGGTCATATACCCGTTGGAACCGGTTCCAAATAGTGAAATGCAGCTTTTGGTTTGAAGTACCCGATAGAACCGGTTCCTGTCAGTACCCGGAATAACCGGTTCCAAACTGTACCCGAACCCGGTTCGAAAATACCCGTAACCGGTTACATCGGTTCCATTTTTTATACTTCTACCTGGGTTCAACCCGGACCCGGTTCCTTAGTGTACCCGGTTCCGCTACGTAATGTCAGTACCCAGGTATGTGTAGTACCCGGTTCCGGGTATTCAGAATACCCGATTATGCCCATCTCTATGTTAGTGAGAAGTTGGTAAAGTTAATCATGGCATTCTATTTTGAATACAAAATTTTAGTGGACTCCAATAATTGGACATAAGATGAGTTAATTAACACCCGGGGTGGGCCTACCTTGGAATAAGGGGTAACCTCTGTTGCCTCTTAATGCACTGACGGTAGTGTAAATTTTGAAAAAAAGTTGACGTTTCAATTTCATTACATTTTTTTGAAACGTTGCCCCTATAAGAATTTTTCAAGATTCGCCACTGTTAACACCCACATATGCCACTGTAAATGCTCGTGTTCCGATGCTGATTTCTCTCTCTCTCTTTTAATTTTAAATGCATATACTATCGATTTTCAACTATAAAAATATTTAACTAGAAACAATTTACTAACAAACATATATCGTATATTGGTCCTTCGTTTTAAAAGACAATAAATATTCACCACCCTCTATGTTTCTACACACCGGAAGTCGTGACACATCTTCACACAAGCAAGTTGATTGCCTTTAGTCACATTTAGTTTCGTACTACGGATTTCTCGCAACGTGCCTATAAGTTTCATAGCCAACATATCGTCTATGAAATTTTGTGTTGAAAACTGTCTCGTACCTTTCATGCTTTCATTCCTTTCATGCTTCGAATCCGTCTCGCGGATTCTAACATATCATTCATACTTTTATTCCTGAAGGTCTTACATTTCTCTTCACCCTCGCGTCCACCTACTACCTAATTCCAATGGGCATACCTGTAACAATTATCACGGTCTCACGAACGTCATATGTTTCTTGTGTACTGGCCAGGTACACAATCCACATACTAGTTTTGTGTCTTCGTGTAATCGCCACCTTATGTCTGAAGAATAAGTTTCGGCTCGTGTAACATTTTCAAAACTTCATTACCATTTCATTATTATATTTCATTTAAAGTTTTATTTCACTTGCTAGATTATACCATTACATGCGCCCACATGTTAAATTTAGGTTCCTGGGGCCAATTTGTCGTATTACATGCCTTGATGCCGGTCCTAGACCGCATTCACGGATCATCCCTTCCAAGCAATTATGCTTACCTTACACATAACATACTGTTAGTTTGCCTTGATGCCGGTCCTAGACCGCATTCACGGATCATCCCTTCCAAGCAATTATGCTTACCTTACACATAACATACTGTTGGTTTTCTTCAAATACATACTTAAGCACATACTTACCTTTACTTCTACCCTTAGATCTTGATCGAGTCTCGGATTGTACTGGTTCCTTGTCACAAAAGCACACATGTTTGAGTTCAAGTATTTATCTCCTCATACTTGATTTCCCTCAAACCATGGCTCTGATACCAACTTGTAAGACCCTAATACATAATTGACAAAAGTCGTAGCGGAAATTCGTGCCATAAAATTTCTTTCCTTATAAATACTTTGACTTACTTGAAATTTCATTTAAAAATAACTCTTCCACATAAATTCATCAATCGACTCATTTACTAAATATAATCATAACTTATGTTTACTATATTACATACACCAACGTTCCCGTACAATCTCTCTTGTGACTCGGTCTTCGATCTCTACTCCTCGATGATCCTCCGTGACTCGTACAACCTACACTCACCACATACGTTCATAACATTAACACACATTATAAACATAACAAGATTCATTCTTGTTTACTTTTCATTCCATTATCTCTTTACGTTCAAGCTTTCCATTCGAGTATATAAGCTATGGAGAGACTTCCTTATTGTACCCGTGTTACGCTTTATTCACAAGGCACACTATTAATATCAACAATGCTCAAATGTATTTGAAAACTTACATACATACCTACACACATACATGCCTACCCACATACATACCTACATACGTATTTACCCTTGTACATACTTACATACATACAGACGTCCGCATATATAGGGATGGCAAAAATACCCGAGCCCGATGGGTATACCCGAAACCCGACACAAATGGGACGGGTATACCCGATACCCGACGGGTATTGGGCCGGGTATGGGATTAGTTTTAAAAAATTTCACGGGTATGGGTCGGGTATGGGATTAGGTGATACCCGACCCGATTACCCGAAACCACATACCCGTTTACCCGAACTATATACCCGATCATATACCCGATTTTTTTTAATTTATACTTTTATTTTTTATTAACCCTTGTCTATTAGTGATTTATTTTAGTATATTCATAATGTGAAAAAATAAATTTTCTTTTAGTATATGCATTTGATAATAGTATTTATATTTTGTATGTTGTGAAGTATATGCATGTGAGTGTATAAGTATTATAAAGTTATTATTAATTTATGATAAAACTTATATGTATGTAATGTACATTTTTAATTTATAATAGTTGTTGTATAAATACAATAATATAACAATTACAATAGTAATAAAATGTATTTAGAAATCCCAACGTATATCTTTTAACAAACTAATGGGTAAACCCGATACCCGCGGGTAAACTCGATACCCGCGGGTAAACCCGATACCCGCGGGTATACCCGATACCCGCGGGTATACCCGATACCCGATGGGTAATTACCCGATAAATACCTTATGGGTATTGGGTCGGGTATGGGATGCGATTTTATAACCGGGTACGGGTATGGGATTACCAATACCCGACCCGAACCCGACCCGAACCCGACCCATTGCCATCTCTACACATATAGTTACTTACATACATTTAAACATACATACGTATATGCATACATACAAACTTACCTTCACATTAACTATATTTCCTAAAACATAAATAAGTTGGTCATACATAGCTTACAAGTGTTTAAAACGTGTTTAAACAGGCTCGTGACTGAAAATAACACCCAACAGCAAGTTTGCTGCCATTTTGGGCCCTCGCGGGGCGCAACGAAGTGCACCCAAAGCCTTCGCGGGCCGCGAGCCTTGTCACGCTGCGCGACCATCCTTACCTCCTTTCGTCGCGTGGCGCGACGGCCTCTTTTTGACAGACAGTTCGCAGCTGGTTGTTGCATATTCCCAGCATAACAAATTTTTACGAAAATGAGCATAACTCTCTCGTTTTTGATCCGTTCTACATGATTCTTTTTCCTACATGATCGTAATTTAATTCTCCATCACATGGAGTTAACATCCGACATCCGGATTAACAAAACTTTAGACTTTCAAGCTTTCGGCTTATTACATTTTTACAAAGTTTTGACCCGTTCATGCATTTATCAAAGTAACCTGTTTATTTGACCTCAATTTCTTATGAACCTTATAATTTCAACCTTGTCTATCATATATGGTTCAGATCACTGGTTTCTTGCATCTTCTTAACCCATTTTCGTTCGTGTGCTTATTTTGATCCGTTAAGGGTATTTGCACATTTTAATGCATTTTACTCTCAAAAATCATACTTTTCGCTTTCATACTTGTCCTAAGTGTTCACTTAATCAAATAGCTTGTTTCTAAACAAGTTTTAAGGTTGTTTGGCCCAATATACCCATCAAGGGCTTTTTAGTCAACATTAGTTCCGTCCTTTACGACGAAGGACTTCATTACATATTTAACCGATCCCACGACTTAACTACAACTGTAATCACACATACCTGGCTCGGGTCAAAGCTATGACCCGTTTTAATACTTCGTCCACTAAGTTGCTAGTTAATAGCAACGCAAATCCTTTCGCTATTCACCTTGTGAATTCATAATACTTGACAATAAAATCATTAGTCGACATCGTCAAATGGTGCTATCTTCACCATTTGACCCGTTTGGTCTAAAAGTCAATTCCGTCCTTGTGGGATTGTAATTATTTATTATCCCCTCCATATAACATGTTCCTTCGTTAACTCGTAATCAAAATTACCATAATACCCATTTACCCCTTTTAACCATCAAACTTAGTCTCTTATCATAGCCACATGTTCCGACCCGTATCAATACTTGTCGGAACATCATACTTCATATATTAGCTTATCATGTTCGTAATCTATACGATGAATATATATTCTACAAAAAGGGTGTAAGCTTAACTTACCTCGCATCCAAATATGCTTCCCATACGTATACGTTTCGTTTGACCCGCTTCTTTCTGTAACACCTCGAAATTTCATGTCCAATATTATATCGACACGTGTCATGAACTTTAAACGTGTAAAGGATTACCTTAGAAGGACTAAAGTTGACAAACAAGGAAAGTATGTGAATATAAGGGTTCAAAATGTCAACAATGGATAAATATACTTTACAATAACCCTACATGATGTTTATACCCTTAAACGAATGAATCATGGATCATACGAAGCTGATTGTGAAAGAAAGTGAGAGATTACAAACTACAGGGGTTAAACGTGTCAACATGTTTAAAGTATACCTCTGAGTGACCGTTTAGCAAACCCGAAGCTTTGTAACGATTAATTATGCTCACTAGAATGCATGATAAAAATTTCACCAAGTTTCGTTATCGGATGAGAAAGTTGTGATAAAATTCGTATACGAGGGGTTAAAAGCGTCGACATGTTAATACATACCTCTGAGCGACCTATGTATAAATCCCAAACCTTAACCTGTGTTATAAACATCTGATATACATTCAAATCCGGGTAATACTAGTAATAATTGATTCAAATTGTAAAGATGGGATCCTATGAGAATGTGTTTGACAAACCTTCGTTTATGACCCTTTCAAAAGAATCCAAGGCAACTTTAGAACATGGCAAGGTGGTCTTAACTGTTCAGGACATGATCAAGTGGCCCCATACTGATAATAGAGGCCCAAATTCGTAATACCTAAGTTTCCTGTTCGAAGCTTGAAAGGTTACAAATTTTTGCTTCCTGGTAAAGGCTTACGGACCGCAAAGGATACCCCTTACGGTCCGTAAGACAGTCCCAGCAGCAGAAAACTTGACAGGTGCCTATATAACGAGTTTAACCGACTTATATTGCCATTTTTCACTACCATGTGCAGCACAAACTAGTTCTTAGGTACTAGGGACACTTGTAATTGATCAGGGATCAATCCTAGAGTTGTTTGGCATGATCTTGATCAATCAAGATCACTATATAAAGACCCACATTGTTTCAATTTTTGATCATTCATTACCAACTCAACTTCTGATCATTTCTGGAGCTCAAGGCCATTCCCTAAGCATCATTAGTCGTGCATTGGACCTTGGTAAGCTTCCTTAACCTTCCTTAATCGTGTTTTACTTAGTTAATTAGCTTAAAGTCAAACCGTCGTAATTAAGGTTTGACTTATCGATTAATCACTAATGGTATGGTGTTTAGCCAAATTAAAAGTAGTTATAAGTTGGTATTTATGTGGGTATTAAACCCTTAAAAGGGCACCCTCTAATTCCCGCTCTAACTAGGTCAAATGTCGGGTCAAACTTAATCCGAAAAAGTCAACAGAAACTTAATTTTCAATTTAACGCATAATTAGCAATGTAGGAGATGTGTAACCTGTTTTACCACTCATATAACTTGGTAATCAATGCAAGAACATGTCTAGGCATGTCCGACCCGACAATTTTCAGTTTAGGACCGGTTCAGAACCGAAAGTCGCATACTTTGACCCTTGCTTTGACTTTCAGTTCTGATCCTTATTAGCATGAATTAGAAATGCCTTAGAGCTTTATTAGGACCGGGTTACATGATAGTATAACCCTCTGTGATTGATTCATTGATTGTCCGATTCGTTTACATGTTTCCGTTAATTGCTTAATGTTGACCATAATGCCATTTTGACATAAAAACGAGAATTTTGGAAATGTGAGAAGACAATAATCTTTGCTACTGATTTATAAACATGTCCCTAAAGTTTCATATCAGTTCGAGATCTAGATTAGGAGTTATGCTCAATAGCGCACTTAAAAAGCTTTTTGTTAATTAAACGACACAATTAGCATAAAGCCTATCTAAACCCAATTCTTGACACCAAACCTTTTACCCACTGATGTAATACAATATTTTGGGATTTTTGAAGATTTTTAATTATTTCTAAACTGATCATAACATAGGGTTATCGCCTTGATTCGGTTATTACCGATTATACCCTTTTTGTTTATAAAATGAGTTTTACACGACAATTTGATACCAAATCTTTGGCTACTGATTTTATGTGATAAATGAAGTATTTTGAACTTTATAACCTGATCAGAAAACTTAGATTTCCTGTATAACCTGGAAATCGCTTTAAACGACTTTTTTTTACGCGTATTAAACACCTAGTATGGGTTTAAAACCATCTTTGTCATATAAGACTTATCACCAACTGATACAACCTATTAAATTAAGTTGTTTTACTGATTATTTCAGACCCGAATCTCAGAATTATAATTAATCTCTTTTATAATCTTTTAAATGACCAAAATACCCCTACGGGGCTTAAATTGAGATTAAACTCGTTTTGGGCGTAATGGAAAGTATCCTACTGATATCACAACATATTTAAAGCATATTAACTTAGGAAACCTGTTCGTGACTCTTTCGGTTACCCGTTATGCGTTATTCGCGTTCGGTTCGGTTTATGTAACTAGTTTGCATAAATTAGCCGAAACGGGTCGAACCATATCATTTTTATCTCAAAATCCAGAATGTGTTTAGTTTACCCATATTATACAAGTCTTCAAACTTGTCGGGTCTAAATCACATTCTATTCCGGTCTTCGCTTAATCATGCGTTCGAACCGTATCTTCCTTTAAAACTAACCGGTCTAAGTTTAGGCTTAATTAAAGACCCGTTAGGATTCTAATAGGTTATTATAAACCTTCGTTCCAGAATAGGAGACCCGGTAAAAGCTACGTGCACTTGCTTGTTGTGATTATTACTTGCAAAGGTAAATACTTTTAACTTATTTTCCCTATACGGGCTTGGGGTATGGTATATAAAATACCGCTTGGTCGGGCATTGAATCTTTAAATCGAATGGAGGTTAATTCATTGAAATGACCCGTTTAAATTGTTTTGTTGCTTAAAGCCTTTGGGGGGTTAATGACCATGTCCCGGATATCCTTGGCATCATTTTACGAAATGGCCACGACCTAAGCACGGGGTGTAGGCATACACCCGACGGTGCATAAATAAATAATAAGGTATAACCGCCGGTTTCGGGAATAACCCGCCGCGGGACTATAACATGTGGCGTGTGTATTAAGCTCTAACCAGGTGTCAACCCGGGCTACTGAACGCATAAGAAACATGTAATTCTTTTACAAGATTATATTCAAATAATTATCCCAAGTTATAAACTGTTTTGTGCCTCGTGCATTTAAATCAACTTTCTAAACCTTTTCAAAATGAGTCAGTTGATTGTATTTACCAGTGTAAACTGACGTATTTTCCCAAAAAGATTAAGTGCAGGTACTACTCGAAATAGGTTGGCTTTCTCCTTAGCATCAATAAGAGTCTCGCAAGCTTGGATGCATTTCAGTCTGCTGAACAAAGTTTCTTTTTATTTGATCCACCTGTGGATTATTTTCAACTATTTTGTGATACTTAATATTACAATTTTATTCGGTTGAAATGAATCTATCTTTTGCTTCCGCTGTGGATTTATATATTGTGTTGTTTGACTATAATGATATCAACTACGTCACGATACTCCCCCACCGGTAATACGTGGAAATATCGTGGTGTGACACTTTCCCAAGCTTCCACACCGCTTATCAAGCATCAAACTATCATATATATTATTTTCAAGATAGTTAGCTTATTCATCGTTTATCGCGACCTTTCCATCTCACGGATCTTATATCGGAATTATCATTCGACCTTATAACATGCTAATCTATCAAATCCTAGCCGAATTCTTTAAACATTCACACACATATATGATTTCAAACATCATTAACATGAGCATATCATCATTTTCATCATATTATACAAAAACCCACTTCATAACTACTTTGTTAATCACTTACAAGTGATCTAATCTCAATTACCTCATAATTTCATCATATTCTTAGTGTGCATACTACCCCCTAAGCATAATGTATAACTAATTTATGCATATTCTTCTAATCTCATACATAATTCATCCAATCCTCCTACTAATTAGCATATATCATTCATACATAAACATCAAGCATATCAACACCATATTTCTTTCAATTCATCTAACAAGAATTCATCATACCCACATAATACAATCAACATTCAACAAGAATTAGACATGGATGATGATTCAAGTCATCATTCTTACCATAACTAATGGGTTTCACCTCTAAACATCGAATTAACCCAAACCATGCATAATCCATATTCTATATGATGATTCTAACACATGCTCATACTGAATTTCATACCAATTCACGGATTAGAACATAACCCACTTCGTGCAAGATCACCAATCTAGGTTTTAAGACATACCTTATGATCCTCTTGTGAAGGTGATCATAAATCCAAGCTCGGTTATGAATTTAAGCTTCATTTAGCCTTTAAATTTGATGAAAAGGATGAAGTTAGGGTTTTAGGCTCCATGGGAGCCTCCTGCTCCTTCTCGAACACACGATGTGTGTGTTTGTGTGTGTGAGTTTTGTTATTTAGTAACTCAACTTTCATCTTATTCCATTTAGCCCCTCCATGTTTGCCACTAAAACATGATTGACACAACTTTCATCTTTTAAATAGTTTTTACCATACACTTCACTAGGTTAAATAGCCCTGTCATTTATTTCATGGTATGTCATATAGGAACATATGGCAAATATAAACATTCGGGTTTTGGGGTGTTACATTATTATGATTTTAGTATTTGGGAATCTCATTAGTCCTTAGGAGAGTGCGGAGTGCATGCTTTGTTGAGTTTATTATGATTTTAGTATTTGGGAATCTCATTGGTCCTTAGGGGTGAAGCCTTTAAGCAATGGACAGGGTTCCAAAGGCGCAACGTACCCTTGGCGGGGGTCCGCTGGTAGCCCCCTGGAGCGAGGTCCAAGGGACGGCAGGCACCAATGTTGTAAGAATTGCTAGGCGTTAGTTGGCTGGTGGAGTATGGACTAACGTTTAATCGGGATTAACAACGATTAATTAGATTAGGATTTTATATGTAATTTTCAGTTTTACATGTATATACACATTTTTGTACGTAAATTTTTAAGGGACATTTTTTACACCTTATTCGACGCATATATTGATGTAGATAGGATTAATTATCGGAATTTACATGTTTTGGTCGGAATTGCTAGACTGCCACCAATTTTTGGCCTATTAGACCAGATTTGACCACTGTTGACCGCCAAGCAACTAATTGGCTGATTAGATGGAAATTACTCGGTGAACCTCCGACTAGTGATTAATCGACAACTAATCGAAGGTTAGGCACGATTTTTACAACCATGGAAGCAACCCTTGGCAGGGTCCAAGTACGTGATCTTATGAAATTGCTTGATTAATTTTTCTGGCCTGTAAATGAACCGAATGAACACGAACATAGACATGTTAGTGTTCGTGTTAGTTCATTTAACTTTAACCGAACACAAACATATAATTGAACATATTTTTTTTGTTCATGTTCATTTATTAAGAAGATAAGCATGTTCGTGTTCGTTGATTAAAACCTAAACGAAGAACATAAGCAAACAAATTTAAATTAACATAATTTACAAACATTAAACAACAAAAATGAACATAATTGAACAAACAAAAATGAACATAACTGAACAACACATAAATGAACACAACTTACTAAACATAAACGAACATAAAATGATTTTTTTATATAAATTAGTGATTAATCACGATAAATTCCAATTGAAACCCCATTTTTATTACTAGAAAGCCCATTACAAATTAGTTATAGTGGAGAGTTCAAATGAGAAGAAACTTTTTGTAAGAAGAAATTTCAACCAATAAAAATGCTTCATTTTAATTCATTTAATATAAGTATTTAATGTTACTATAAGGGTAATATGGTAAACCTACAAAGATCATTAATTAGTAGTATTCCTCTTTAATAGCTAACTATATTAAAATTTGTAACTTTTCTTCAAAATATATATTTTTTCAAAAAAATAAAATAAAATAATTTAGAGTGTAGGATAAATTACAATGTGTATGTGATAAATTACGGGTTGTGTAGGATAAATTTCAACATGTGTAGGGTAATTTTCGAAAGGTGTAGGGTAACTTTTGATGTGTGTAGTCAAAAAACATTAGTGTGAAGGATGGTAGTTTTTATGACTAATTAATTAGTCAAAGATGATAATAAATAGGATAAGTGAAAAAGTATTTAATGTTTTACAATTGTACCCTTTGTTCTTTTTCTTCTCAATTAAATTTTCTTCTCAAATGAACCTTCCCCATTAGTTATATTTGTATAAGTAGTTAGAAAGTTCCTTTTAGGTTTAATATTTATAGCGTAAATTACTGTTTTGGCCCTTGTGGTTTAACCAGTTTAACCCTTAAAGCCCAAAAAGGAATCTTTTAACATATCAGACCCTGATGTTGCATTTTATAACGGTTTTGGCCCCTGACACAAGCTTTGTTACTTTTTTTTGCAGTTAAGTGTAAGGGTAATTAGGTAATTATATACCTTAGGGGTTGTTTTTGATAATCACAAAGTTCATTTAATATTTAATAGATTATTAAAGCAATTACTAATGTATTTTTATTATTTCGTTATTTTCACGATTATTATTTAACAAAATATGTTTTATATCTACAGAAAAATATGTACTTTCATTAAGAGATTGTTTATACATAGTTTTTAAAATCATTTGTTTTTTAACCAATTTTTAAAGTGTCTATCGTTTTTAAAATTATTAATTTTTAAACTGCCTGTTTATTAAAATCGTTCTTTTTAAAGTTGTTTGTCTTTTAAAGTTTTTTTTAAATGATTCATTTTATATTGTTCTTTTTAAATTCATTTTTAAACTTTTTTAAACAATTCGTTTTTCAAGTCGTTAATTTTTAAAAGTGTTTCTTGTTAAACCGTTCTTCTTAGAACCATTTTTGAAATAGTTCATTTTTTTAAATTTTGTATTCAGTTTACTTATAGCCGTTAGGGAAAAAGAACTTCAGAACGATTTCAAAAATCGAAGGAATTTAATAACGATTGATTTTAAACAAACAAGTGGTTTAAAAGACGAAGACTAAAAAAAGATGTTTATAGAAAAACAAGTTAACAAGTGTAAGGTACTAAAAAACACACGAATTTAATAAACGAAAGATTAAAAAATGAATTTTGAATAAACAAACGGTGCAAAGAAATGGAAGAATTGAAAAATAAATAAACTATTCTAAAAAAAGTTTGAAAATGAACAATCTTTTGCAAACTTTTTATTAGAATGTTTCTTTTTTTTTAAACATTTCTTTTGTTTTTATACACATCGTTTTGTAAAATTTAAAAAAATGAACGACTTAAAAAAGTAAGTTGTTTAAAAATGTTTAAAAAATAAATGATTTTAAAAAGAATAGTATAAAATGAAGTGTTTAAAAAACTTTAAAAGACAAACGACTTTAAAAAGAACGATTTAAAAAACAAATGGTTTAAAAAGGAATAATTTTAAAAGCGTTAGATGGTTTAAACAAAAGTTAAAAAAAATTATTTTTAAAACGACTTTTATAAAAACAAACGGTTAATGAAAAATACATATTTATTTGTATATTTAAAATGTATTTGGTTAAATAATAATTGTTAAATAACGAAATAATAAAAAAAACTTGAGTAATTGCATTAATAATCTCTTAAATATTAAAAGAACTATGTAATTATCAAAAACAGCCCTAAGGTATATAATGACTTAATTACCCTAACACTTAACTGTAAAAAAGTAATAAAGTTAGTGTCTGGGTCGAAAAACGTTATAAAATGGAACCTCAGGGTCTGATATGTTAAAAGATTCCTTTTTGGTTTGAAATGGTTAAACTGGCTAAACCACAGCCCGCAGGGGCCAAAACAGTAATTTACTCATATTTATATGAATATAACTACTTACGTATTTAAAATGAAACTAACATAAATAAACAAACGGACGTTCACGAACTTAAATGAACGAACAAAAAATGTGTTCATGTTTGTTCATTTATTAAATAAACGAATATAAACGAACTTCCCGCGGAACAAGTTCACAAACAGTTCATGAACATTCGTTTTATTTACAGGCCTAAAAAAATTAACTTATGGATAGTGGCTTTAAACTTCTATTTGAATTTGAATTTTTTGCAGAAGTAGGTGAATTGAGGTGCAAAAGAGTGCTTCTAGGTGGTCAACAATTTTCTTTTCAAATCTAGGTAAGTAGCCATATCAAACAGCGACCTTCAACTAAAAATCTGACAAAATTCTGCAAAAGCTGGAAGGTTACCAAAGATCGTTGTTTCATTCAGCAACCTTAATAAGGTCGCTGTTTGAAACAAATATGTTATTAAAGATCGCTATTTCATAAAGAAATGTTATATAACCCGTATGCAGGTATGGACACCACTACTAATGTGGGCATACTGAGCCACCCGACAGCGATCGAGACTCAAACATGTTATCAGATGACGCAGTGGTTAGTGATGATCCATGGGAGCAGTATCAGAATTACGATAGCGATTCTGATTCATCGTTTTGATTCCATATTCTACCTTAGCTGCTGTCTTATGTATTTTCAACTCAATAATATTTGTGTTGTTGTGTTTAATGTTTCTTAGTGAATTTTGGAACAAATGTCTTAATTGTTAAATTACACCAACTGAAAATTCAAACAGAAATACCAAACACAAAACATAGGAGGATACACCTAAAAGTTAATAGTAAAAACCACAACAAGATACTAACTTAACGTCGGCCCCAGGTCTTCTTGTTGTGCCCGTTTTCTCCGCATCTGCTGCATCGACGTGCCTGGGGTTCATCGTGGTAGGTAAGATCCATCTCATTTTGAATTCTTCTTGAACGAACCCTGCCTCGATGTGTTGTGACCCTCGAAGGGTCCCCTTGAATTGTCCAGTCCGCTTCTTCCCACTCTTCTTTGTGTCCCAGGGTGAAAAAATGACCACTGTACTGTTCCTGATAGGTGGTGGTGTGGAATATGGAATTGGTAACGTCATGTGGTTGCTCACCCCTCCAAGCGCAAACGGCGATAGCATGGGAACAAGGGAATCTAAGCATTTGCCATTTCCCGCATGAGCACCGCCTGCGTCTGTATTCAAGGTGTACTCGTTTCCACCGTCATCATTGGTTTCATCCCTTGAAACTACCGCGTAGCGACCTTCTCTGACATCGTAGACGGACACTTCATGTTGCATGGCTACGGAATGCAACTTGTTAAACCTGGACCAAATTCGAAGGGGGTAGAGGGGTATTGCAGCTTTGGGCCATTTGCGCGTGCCGAGCATACTCTGATACGTCCTTGGTGAACGTATAATGAATCAAGGATTTTACTGGTAGGAGTCTTGCTTCACGTAAGACATTATTCATAGACTCGGATATGTTCGTCGTAAGGTTACCCCAACGACGGTTTCCGCGGTCATGAACAATAGTCCACTTGCTTTTGTCGATGTCGTTCAGGTAGTCCCACGCATCCTGATTTAACATCCGCATTTCCCTCACAACCCAAAGATACTTTCTGGGTTGACTTGTGCTCCCGATCATCCAACATAGCTTCCTAAGAGATTTGGTCTTGAACCTACCACTAAAATTGCTTCTTACATGCCGAAGACAATAACGGTGGTAGGCGTTTGGTTCCTTCCAATCCTCAAGGTTCTCCATCGCATTAATTATCTCGGCATGACGGTCTGATAGAACACAAATTCTACTATTACAGTCTCTGGTGACGTATTCCCTCAAATTTTGGAAAAACCAACACCAACTATGAACCGTCTCTTCGTCAACTAGAGCGTACGCCACTGGCATTATGTAGTTGTTGGCGTTTTTGGTTACCGTAACCAACAACTTACCACGGTACCCTCTTTTAAGTGTGTGCCGTCCACAGAGATGACAAGCTGGCAAAGTTGAAACGCGCGAATAGAAGGACCAAATGCCCAAAAACATATTTGAATGTTGGATGTCCTGGAGCCGAGTGCGGGTGATGAAACCATGAAACCACCGTACCAGGGTTTCGAGACTGAAGCCGTAACACGTACTTTGGCAGCACCTCAAAGTTGCTTTCCCAAGTTCCATATATCCTCTCAATTGCCTTTCTTCGTCCACACCACGCCTTCGTATACATAACATCGACAGACATCGCTTGCTTTATATGCGTCCTGATGTGTTTCACCTTCAACGCAATGTCTGTACGAATTTGTGGCAGGATGTGTGCAGCGATATCCTTAGATCTAAGGCACCTTTTGTTGTTGTGTACCACCGTAGAATAACAACTGTGGGCAGGCGCCCAGTTGGTAAGTTTCCACATGTGTTGGTGTTTCTGTTTTGATGCCGTTGCACGCCATTCACACGAAGGAGCATGAGGTAAAGGGTTTTTATAATTTTTGTTTCTGGTGTAGCATTTAACTTTGTATAAAGTTGGTTTGCTATCCATCACAAAAATTTCCCTTCCACGGCGAATGTTCCATTCTCGGACAGCAAGGTCGACCTCCTGTTTAGATTTGAAATACACGCCGAGACGTATCTGTTTTACTCTTGGATTCCATACGTCCATTGGATTATCTTCATAATCCGGACACATGTAATCCCTAAGTTCCTCTTCCTCGTCTGGGTCGTCATGTGTCCCTGGAATGATAGGCCTCGGCTGAGCCAGGGTCAACTCAGTGTGTTGGTTGACTGCAACCTCGTCGTCAGAAGTGCCATCGTCGGATGGTGGTGCCTCTTCACTTTTAGAACTTTCTTCGGTGCTGTAACCTCCCGAATTATCAAAACCGTCATTATTGTCATCACCGACCACAAACTGGGATGATGGACCTACTATGTTATCAACAGGAGGCATGAAGTGGTGTTCTTGAGTTGTTTGCCCATATCCATCGTCATCTTCATCGGAATCTTGGGTGTCAACAACATTACGTTGTGTAATGTCATGCAGAAGGTTTGTGAAACTCATGTGTTGGACAGGATTGACTGCCTCCCACTGAACATAGATCTCGGCAATGAAGTTTCCATCCGATACTTCGGCTAAATAGTTCATCATTTCAACACCATCATCGTTGAAAATTTTTGTTGTCTGAGATATGCCCTGAAACGTGTACCCTAGTAACAATGAAAGGCGCACCGATTCTTTTTGTAGTTGAACATGATTACAGATTAAATCCACCAATTGGTCATACGACGATTTATGTCGCATAAGGAAAGAGGTTGTTAGCATGGATTGGTCAAACAGAATAACCCCGTTTACAAAGGAAAACACACCTCCCCAATATAGTCTTACGAGGTATTGATCAGAGTGTCGCGCTCCCGTCAAAGATAATATTTAATGCCCAAATTACCCTTAACAAATAGTTAGTGGTAGCAAGGGGTCGAACCACGAAGAGTATGTGGTTTGTGTGTGGATTCGAATGAATTAGAACAAATGTCACGATTTATGAAGCTTACTAGAATATCTTTATGTTTTTGTTTAATTGAGAGATGTAAGATTAGACTAAGTGAATTCATTAAATTGATTAACAACTAATAATTAACGATTACGATAAAATTGGTTACTAGAACAATAATAAGAAAAAGGAATCACACTCAGTTTCGGTAATTGCTAACCTAGGATTTCTACAAGTTTTAGATTCAACTCAAATGCATTCGATTAACGGATTTAGTGTACCGTGACTTAGTTGCTAATAACTATCAACGTCCCGAAGAACGGACAAGAATACACTTTCTAATCAACACAAGTAAATCCTAACCACGACAATGCACAATTACATATCACCATTTCGCAAAGTCATAACTTTTAACATCGTTCGACAATTTACGAATTCGCAACAAATGTAACACTATTGTCAAAAGTTTCAAAAACCAAACACAAATTGTCACTAAGTTGAAACAAGAACAATTCGAAACCCTAGAATTAACAACTACCTACACCGGGGTGAAACCGAGATGATTAGCCGCTCATGGTTGAAGAAGCTTGATCACCGAATGCTTGGAACGTGAATGAAAGCATCTTGAAGCTTGATGGATGAATGAATGGTGGATGATTAGGGTTTGTGGAATGATTGGTAATGGTGAAGTATGGAGAATTAGGGTTTATGGAGGAATTGGTGATTAAGGATTGTTGATGGTGATGATCTTTGACGAATTGGGGTTGTGATGATGAAGGTAGATGGAATGGTAGGTGAATTGTTCTGCAATTAGGCTCCAAGATCCAAGTTCAAACTCCAAGTGAAGTGTAACTTACGGCTTGAATGCTTCTTGACCAATTAGAATCGTTCATAACCCAAACAATACTCAAATTCGCGTTCTGAAGAACCCCTACCCGTCGCCGACGGGCTCCCAAAACCACAAAACCGGCCGACGACCTAATTAACTGGATACGGGGAATTTCAGCTTACGGGCGTTTTAAAAGGACGTCGCCGACGGCCATGGACCCGTCGGCGACGGGTTCTCTAGCCCTCTTCTCCGATTTCTTTGTTTTGCACTTCCGAATGATCCGTAACGCATCCCGGTACATCGTTTTTCGACCCGATGATTCGTAAAGCTCCCGAAAAGCCCTTAAACTCCATCAAACCTGCATAAACACAAATCTAATTAAAAGTAGGCCATTCAAGATTAAAACTCATATAAAAACATAAAGTTATACGATTACGAGCACCGGTTTTTAACCACGCGTCACATCCCCACACTTGTCTTTTGCTTGCCCTCAAGCAAATCTGTTTTTCACTTTCACGTGGGTCGAACAACGAATACACTTCCCATTCCCGAGACAAAGGTTAAGGTCTATTTTCATACAAAAGTTCAAACCTTTTACAATTTTCACATATTTACCGGTTAAGTGAATAATCACATATAATAATGGTTATCCAAGATTAACCCGCCCGTAAAACTAACAAATCATACATATCCCTCACAATGTTCTCTCAACTCGGCTTAAAATTGGCTAATATGTATAATGTATTAGCACTTCAACAATTAATCGCTCAACACCTGATTAAACACCTAGTATGGGTTTAAAACCATCTTTGTCATATAAGACTTATAACCAACTGATATAACCTATTAAATTAAGTTTTTTTACTGATTATTTCAGACCCGAATCTCAGAATTATAATTAATCTCTTTTATAATCTTTTAAATGACCAAAATACCCCTACGGGGCTTAAATTGAGATTAAACTCGTTTTGGGCGTAATGGAAAGTATCCTACTGATATCACAACATGTTTAAAGCATATTAACTTAGGAAACCTGTTCGTGACTCTTTCGGTTACCCGTTATGCGTTATTCATGTTCGGTTCGGTTTATGTAACTAGTTTGCATAAATTAGCCGAAACGGGTCGAACCTTATCATTTTTATCTCAAAATCCAGAATGTGTTTAGTTTACCCATATTATACAAGTCTTCAAACTTGTCGGGTCTAAATCACATTCTATTCCGGTCTTCGCTTAATCATGCGTTCGAACCGTATCTTCCTTTAAAACTAACCGGTCTAAGTTTAGGCTTAATTAAAGACCCGTTAGGATTCTAATAGGTTATTATAAACCTTCGTTCCAGAATAGGAGACCCGGTAAAAGCTACGTGCACTTGCTTGTTGTGATTATTACTTGCAAAGGTAAATACTTTTAACTTATTTTCCCTATACGGGCTTGGGGTATGGTATATAAAATACCGCTTGGTTGGGCATTGAATCTTTAAATCGAATGGAGGTTAATTCATTGAAATGACCCGTTTAAATTGTTTTGTTGCTTAAAGCCTTTGGGGGGTTAATGACCATGTCCCGGATATCCTTGGCATCATTTTACGAAATGGCCACGACCTAAGCACGGGGTGTAGGCGTACACCCGACGGTGCATAAATAAATAATAAGGTATAACCGCCGGTTTCGGGAATAACCCGCCGCGGGACTATATCATGTGGCGTGTCTATTAAGCTCTAACTCGGTGTCAACCCGGGCTACTGAACGCATAAGAAACATGTAATTATTTTACAAGATTATATTCAAATAATTATCCCAAGTTATAAAATGTTTTGTGCCTCGTGCATTTAAATCAACTTTCTAAACCTTTTCAAAATGAGTCAGTTGATTGTATTTACCAGTGTAAACTGACGTATTTTCCCAAAAAGATTAAGTGCAGGTACTACTCGAAATAGGTTGGCTTTCTCCTTAGCATCAATAAGAGTCTCGCAAGCTTGGATGCATTTCAGTCTGTTGAACAAAGTTTCTTTTTATTTGATCCACCTGTGGATTATTTTCAACTATTTTGTGATACTTAATATTACAATTTTATTCGGTTGAAATGAATCTATCTTTTGCTTCCGCTGTGGATTTATATATTGTGTTGTTTGACTATAATGATATCAACTACGTCACGATACTCCCCCACCGGGCCCACCGGTAATACGTGGATATATCGGGGTGTGACACTTTCCCAAGCTTCCACACCGCTTATCAAGCATCAAACTATCATATATATTATTTTCAAGATAGTTAGCTTATTCATCGTTTATCGCGACCCTTCCATCTCACGGATCTTATATCGGAATTATCATTCGACCTTATAACATGCTAATCTATCAAATCCTAGCCGAATTCTTTAAACATTCACACACATATATGATTTCAAACATCATTAACATGAGCATATCATCATTTTCATAATATTATACAAAAACCCACTTCATAACTACTTTCTTAATCACTTACAAGTGATCTAATCTCAATTACCTCATAATTTCATCATATTCTTAGTGTGTATACTACCCCCTAAGCATAATGTATAACTAATTTATGCATATTCTTCTAATCTCATACATAATTCATCCAATCCTCCTACTAATTAGCATATATCATTCATACATAAACATCAAGCATATCAACACCATATTTCTTTCAATTCATCTAACAAGAATTCATCATACCCACATAATACAATCAACATTCAACAAGAATTAGACATGGATGATGATTCAAGTCATTATTCTTACCATAACTAATGGTGAAGTATGGAGAATTAGGGTTTATGGAGGAATTGGTGATTAAGGATTGTTGATGGTGATGATCTTTGACGAATTGGGGTTGTGATGATGAAGGTAGATGGAATGGTAGGTGAATTGTTCTGCAATTAGGCTCCAAGATCCAAGTTCAAACTCCAAGTGAAGTGTAACTTACGGCTTGAATGCTTCTTGACCAATTAGAATCGTTCATAACCCAAACAATACTCAAATTCGCGTTCTGAAGAACCCCTACCCGTCGCCGACGGGCTCCCAAAACCACAAAACCGGCCGACGACCTAATTAACTGGATACGGGGAATTTCAGCTTACGGGCGTTTTAAAAGGACGTCGCCGACGGCCATGGACCCGTCGGCGACGGGTTCTCTAGCCCTCTTCTCCGATTTCTTTGTTTTGCACTTCCGAATGATCCGTAACGCATCCCGGTACATCGTTTTTCGACCCGATGATTCGTAAAGCTCCCGAAAAGCCCTTAAACTCCATCAAACCTGCATAAACACAAATCTAATTAAAAGTAGGCCATTCAAGATTAAAAATCATATAAAAACATAAAGTTATACGATTACGAGCACCGGTTTTTAACCACGCATCACATCCCCACACTTGTCTTTTGCTTGCCCTCAAGCAAATCTGTTTTTCACTTTCATGTGGGTCGAACAACGAATACACTTCCCATTCCCGAGACAAAGGTTAAGGTCTATTGTCATACAAAAGTTCAAACCTTTTACAATTTTCACATATTTACCGGTTAAGTGAATAATCACATATAATAATGGTTATCCAAGATTAACCCGCCCGTAAAACTAACAAATCATACATATCCCTCACAATGTTCTCTCAACTCGGCTTAAAATTGGCTAATATGTATAATGTATTAGCACTTCAACAATTAATCGCTCAACACCGATTAGCACACGTACCCGCATAGGCTTGCAACTCAATCATTCTCCACCATCGATCACGAATACTAAGCACAAGTCATAAGGTCTTTATAAGGGTTGTAACGGGGCTAGGCTAAGGGTAGGAAATTGGATATTTTAAAGTGGCTAAGGTGATGAAAATTCCATTTTTTTATTACAACGCAACTATTCTAAACTCAAGTAAACTATAAACATCAATTACAAGGCAATGATTTTCGCCTTTTATTCAACAACTAGAAACACATATTTTTGTTCTTTTCTCAATGATTTTCTATTCTTTTTCGCAACATTTTCTGATGATTTTTTTTTATTTTTCTTTTTTTTTTCGAAACAAACAAATACAACTATACAAACTTTGCTACTATAATCGAATTTCCATCACACGGGTTTAAAAGAAAAAGGTTTTAAGGTTATTGGCTAAAGGGTGATCAAACGAAGGGATTAGGCTCAAAATTATCTACTAGGGGATAATTTTTAGGTAAGGATATAAAAATGGTGTAAAAGGAAAATGTTTACCTAATGCCTTAATCATTCTCATGCTTGTATTCGGTCTATGGTCTTGAACGTATCAAAAGTTGCAAGTTCTACAATACGCGACTAATGGTCCACTCAAACAAAGAAACATGTAAATGTAAATCCATGATATAAAAGTGGCTCAAAACCTCACGTATAAGGATATGATATGTGATATGCATAAAATGCTAGTTCCTTGGGCGAATTATTCCCAAATAACCACCCGTTAAATACCTGTTATGCTTATTAATTTGAACTTGACCATGACAAAAGACCAAATGGGTTGTGCCATCCCTCGTTGACTTAGTTACTTGTGCTTTAAAGATCGCTTTTGAAACAAGAATTTTTGAAAAATTTTTGAAATTTTCCCCCATCCCCACACTTGAGGTAAACATTGTCCTCAATGTGTAGTATTTAAATGAACAGGTCAAAATCGAAAACTTTTACTACTCCCCCATCCCCACACTTGAGGTAAACATTGTCCTCAATGTGTAAGAACTAGAGTTTTAAAACGCACAAGGGATGTGACATGTCTAACCTTCCCAAAATCTCACTCTGGAAAATAAAATACAATGTACAATCCACTTATTACTAAACTAAACTAAGAATCAAAGTAAAAAAGAAACGCATGCACCTGATTTTTTTCCGCTTGATGCTCATATCTTCTTCATCTCTTCATAAGAACGGTTGTCCCGCGAACATGTTGTACCTACAAATTCTAATCCTTGTGTAGAAGCATGCTTCTCACAACCATCAAAATTTGTTAGTTACCTAGTTCTACCACTTTTATGAAAATATTACCAAGCCATGCGTTACTTCACTTTGATTTATGTGGAAAATAATTTACAACAACAACAAACCTAACTCACTTTCGTAGGAATCACGGTTGCATTTAGCTTATGCAACAAGCCCTTTTAAACCCCCCAATAGCTTGGGAGGACGAGAGGTCTCGTGAGGGTTATATAGGGAACACACCCACAACGTTCATTTAACTAGGCAGAAATTAAATAAAAACGACAAAGAAATACAGAACCAAAGTATACAACAACAACAACACAAAACATACCATACCTCTACCGCTGATATCGCTCGTTGGGATCAACTGGCGGGTTTGGCTGGTATTGATAACCAGTGAGGGCCTCAAACATCTCCATATAGTTATCGAGTGGACTTTGCTCCCCTTGTGGTGGTGGTTGGTAGGGAATTGGGATGAAGCTTGAGCCTACCGCTTCGGGCCAGTGAGGAGTCAGGTCGGACGGGCCTTGTGGATGGGGAAGGTCGGGGTAATTGGTCCACCCCGAATGTTCGGCATATGGGAGGCCAACTTGGTAGTCTCTTTGGTGGCGCTCCTGATCGTGGAGCACCTTGCTATTGTTATGAGAGACATATAAGGCACTCCAGCGGCGTCGTTCTAATTCTCTTGCTTCATTTTGACGCGTTGCCTCTGCTTCCTCCCATGCCCGTCTTCGGGCTGCCTCATCCTCTTGCATCTTCGCCAACTGTTCCATGTGTGACCTCTGCATTGCTTGGAACAGTTGTTGCTCTTCCACAAACTTATTCATTCTCTCTCGATGGGCTGCTTGAACTGCCCAAAACTCCTGCATTTGGGGTCCATGTGCCTCCTCCCAGGCTTCCCTCCTTCGGTTATACTCTCGGCCTTCACCTATGCATGCAGAGACATTGTCATATATCTCTTGCTGTCCCCGATCAAAATTTTTGTAGGAGGGCACCCGTCTAATGTTCACAAAGCCCGCCACATCTGCATTAATTTCCCTCTGCGGCCTCATGTATCTTTGCCTTGGTCTTTGTGGACCGGAGGGTTCAGCTTCCTCCTCTTCATCACCCATTTCTTCATCTTCTCCCGATTCCGGTGGAGCCCCTGAAGTAAGAAACTCATACTTATGACCCAACCTATCGGTCACAACATACTTGTTCCCCGAGAGTTTAAATTCTATCTTCCAGTTCTTCTTCATGGAGGCCTTGTTAATTTCCTCCAATGGTTTAGTTACCCATAGTGATTCCGGGGGTAGGCAATTTTGTTGAACGATCATGGCACTAATGAGGCGTGCGTATGGAATAAAACGCCTCTGGGATGACTCCCGAGTAGCCCACGTATTCATCATCACTATGTGTCTCCATGACAATGTTGGGGTACCGTAAATCAAAGAGTGCACCACCCTACAGTCACTCGCTCTAACACCTCCACGATCACCAAATCTCACCACCACATTTTCTAGGGAAATTCCTTGAAGAATTTTCCCTTCGATCGTCATTTGAGATCTTTTAGCCTCTCCCCCATCACTGTATGGTAAAATAGTCGCGGTCATCTGCTCCGGATCACCATCATTCATATGATTATCCAAAAATTTTTGCATAGTTGGATAGTCATATGCTTGCACCCCTAGAGAATCAAAGCGTACAATGCAGTTGACTGTTTTGAAAGACATCGTCATTACCCCCCGACTTGTTTTACCAACCAATTTCCACTCAGTAGGAGGACTATCTTTATTCATAAACCTCAACGTCGACAACCACTCGCACACCTCCGCCAAATATATCCGCGAAGTGTTATCTTCACACCAATCAAGCACCCTCTCCCAACCTTGGCGTTCAAACATTTGCACAATTCCGATTTGTCTGAACTCTTCAACATTCACAACTCTTTCACATAAACTCCTTTCCGGAACTGAGGTATTCACTTTGTTGACCATTTTCCATTTCCAGAGCTTGGCCTCTAACTTCCTATCTTGATAACCCGATAAGGGTTTGTTCTTCTCCTCATCCCAAACTTCGGCGCTTTTGCTATCCCTGAACTTTGCCCACGCCCAATCCTGTCTATACAATCTTGCATCACCCTCTGCGATGGAGCTTAATTGCTCCCACTTCCTCGGTATTAAGCCGGAAGAAGAACCGACTCCCGATGATGAAGCATGCCCTGTAGTCTTTTGTCTTTTACCACCGGCCATAACTACAATCACAAACAAACATAACATCAATATAAACCCAAACCTTCAATAAACTCTCAAACTTTGAACTTGATGTGTGATGTTGACATTTTAATTAACAAGTGAATGTAAAATCGCCTCTTTAAACTTCCGAAGTCGCTCATTTTATCATAAACCTATCAATCATACTTGTTACTCGCAATTTCTTGTAAGTTTAACAAAGTTCAACATCAACTTCATGTTCAATCATGTAAATAACGAGTGTAATCACATCACTATGGTTATAACATGCTCAAATTCTATCCAAAACAACTAATCTTATTCAAAATCATGCTAGAACAACATACATTGTCTAAACAACCTACTCTTAAACTAACAAGTTTAAAATTTCGGAAGAAAAACAACTATCATATGATAATCATGCATAAAATCAAGGAAAATCCATACCTTTAGTGTTGTAAACAAGAAGAACTAAGAAAAAGATGTAAAGCAAGCAACTTGATGAACACCCTTTCAAAAACCCGAAATTACACGCCCAGAAATCTTACAAACTAGCAAGAATTGATGAAAACCGTGTTGGGGGTTTTGTTCCTCTCGAAAAATCACGCCAGATGGACCCAAAAATCAGGTGATTTGATGGAGATTTGAGAAAGTTATGAGAGATGGAAGATTTAGGGTTCTTGAGGATTTTTGTGGAGGAGATGAAGTGAAAAGGTGAGTTATGAGAGAGAGAACAGGGATTTAGGTGGAGTGTATGATGTGAGGTTGAAATGGGTCGCCTTTAGTTGACCAAAACTGAGTTTGGTTATGTTTTATGAGGTTTTTAAGAAGGTTTGGTTCGGTTTTACGGCTTAGAGACGAATCTGGTGTGGAGACAAAACGAGAACCCGTCGCCGACGGGCCCCACCCCGTCGCCGACGGGCAAGGGTAAACATGCTTGGGGGCGACGGCTTAAATATCTGGTTACGGGATTTTGTTGCCGACGGCCTTACCGGGAGCCCGTCCCGGACGGGTGTTACCCCGTCGCCGACGGGTTGTGTATTTTTTTTTAAATCTTGAAACGCGAACATCGTTAACGGCTTTACCACCCCCCAAAAAGTCGTGTATTGTCCTCAATGCACCTAACAAAGCCTAAACACATACCTTGTGTCTCCATGACCCGTTCGGAATGTCCGGACTTCACACAATCAAGAGAGATTAGTATGAAACGAAAACGATTATATCCAACACACAAACAATTAAATAATTATACATAACTTTACACGAAACGTTACCGGTCCTTTTCATTCGACCTCATAAACCGGGATGCTTACCACGAAGCTCACCGATTCCTTGTTTTCATCCACCTTCTCGTTACCGTCGAGAAACGGTTTTAGCCGATGACCATTTACCGTTTGTCGTACCCCATCCTTCCACTACAAAAAAAATGCCATCTAGTGGCATGCAAAAAGTGCCACAGAAAAACAAAAAAGTGCCACTAAAGAACCTTGTGAAAATGTGCGGCACACAAAAAAAGTGCCACAAGAAGCGCTGACGCTAAAGCCTTTTAGTGGCACTATTTCAATGTGTCGCACAAAGTTTTTAGGCTTTTAGTGGCACTTTTTTATCTGCCAGTACAAACTTTTGAGCTTTTAGTGGCACATATTTTTTGCCACAAAAATCACATCAAATTAAATGCCATTGACGTTTATCATATTAATTTTAATTAATTACAATTATCATTTATTTACATTAAAAAATAAAAACAAAATTGTAAAATGTAGAAATCATAAAATAATCACTTCAATTAAAAGATCAATCAATCTTCCAAATATTCGAAATGTCTAATAAGTGTCGATCTAAGTCTAATGATCAAACATATAACCTAAATAAACTAACAAGTGTATGAATAAAAACTCAAAACTTCATTATGTTCATGAATCTCTTTCACAATCTTCATGTGAGTTACATAATCATCGTGTTAACGTTTTCTTAGTAGTCATACTTCCACTTCATAGTTCCCAGCACTTACTACTTATTGTCATTACATCAGACGACTGACTATACTCAACCTGAAATTTCACAATTCATGTTAAATTGATTAGATCTGATAACCATAGCTATCAAAGATGTAAGAGCAGTAAATAAAAGGCAAACTTACTTCTTTTGACATCACTTTAAGCTCTTCGTTGTCGGAATTGCCATCACCTAACAACAAGAGAGTTCATGATCAGAATGTTTACCCTTCAGTTTATAATGAGTCGAATTGAGTTATCTTCTGTCTTAGACAGGTCAATTGATGAACTAAAACATTGCTAAAAATATGGAGAAAGAAGCATACTTACTTACAGATTATTTTTCTGGTCAGTGGTTCTGGAGGAATCTCTCTAGTCAGAGAGTTGTTCTGTATATATCTGCATGAAGAATGATTAAAATGAACACATAATTCATAAATCCGAAAATCATCGAAACATATTAAAATTTAAGATTTGAAAAATCACCACATACAGTTCTTATAAGTTTGGCAAACTACCAAAGTAAGATGGTAAAGAACCAGTCATCATATTGTCCTCTAGATGTCTGCAATTTGACCAACACATATAGTCAACAAACACTATTATCTTTTTAGGATGCAAATAGAAGTAAAATTGCAACTTTCATAATTGTCAATTTTTCAAGGTTACTCATATCGGGGATCGAACCGTTTAAGGAGTTCCCATTTAACCACCTGATAAAATCAAACCACTAGTTCAGGGTTAAAAACTTAGAATGGTAAAAAGACTGTAATCTCGAATTCTTGTTCGTTGAGACTTGCAACTCGGTCAACTCTTCCAAGTCTTTGATCGCTGACAGAATTTCACCTTCTAAATTCGATCCTGATAATACGCTGTTTAATCACATTAGTGTATATGATATATCTATAACTTAACATATACAATAACAAATGAACTCACAGTTTGGTGATTATTGGAGGATTACTTCCGTTGAAAGTCACCCATTCCCACTGAACCGGAACACATGGATCACCTTCTTCAATCAAATCCCCATTCGCAAGCATTGACCGAAACGTTCCAAGAACATTCACTAACAAAATCAAATGAACTTCCCGCCAAACGGTTCACGAATTGTTCGCTGAACGTTCGGTTCATTTGCAGCATTAATATCTATCTTGTGTGATATATGACCACAATAAAGTTATTATTACCAGTTTAGTCATGCTGTCAAACTCCTTGACAGCATCAGTGAACTTTGCAACATCTTCTTTGTCCATAGCAGCAGCCATATCCTGCCATAAGACGGAAAAAAAAACCTTAAACCTGTTACACGTTTGTCCCAGAACAACAAACAAGTTTTCAGTAACATACCGCGAGCAATTTGTATTCGCGTGTTCCTGAAAACGCGAGGTCCAATTCCTGCATTAACAATTGACATTTTCAGTCAACAGATCAAAATTTTGTAATGAACAGTTAAGACATTTGGAAAAAAGTCAAAGTTTACCTGGTAACGCTCCAATGTGTTTGTGATTGCAACATCGCCTTTACAGAGTTGGCAAATGCCAGCATTCAGTAGATGCCCTCTAACACCGTATTTTAGTAAGTTATTATTGACCGACTGTCGTGCTATCTCATCGTAAATCTCTATAGCTTTCTGATACCTGGAGACAAATTGTGAGGTTATATTATATATACTATTAACTATAAATATGCTATTTTGTCAACATCAAACAACTTTAGCCCCTCTACTTTAATATTAAAAAAATTTAGTCCCTCAACAGGTCCGTCCCTAAGAACTTGGGTACCCTGTTCGAGCTTGAAAAAAATGTGCCATTAGGCCTTAACGAAATTGGGTATTGGGCTCACTAAAGGTCTAGACCTAATGCCAAAGGGGTTAATAACTAATCTAAACCATAAGAATAGTTTTGTAAGGGGGCCTATGTTCGTGTTTGTATGGGTGTACTCTATTAAAAAAATATTTTACATATACATATCGGGTTTTTTCATAAAAAAACGTGCCCCTCGAAATATCGGGCCCTGGCCGGTGGTCCTCCCCGCCCACCCCCAGGGTCGGCCATGCCCCTCAACTATAGTGATGACATGTTTAACCCCTTAACTAAACCAGCTTTAGCTCCTCAACTTAAATAATAAACAACTTTAGCCCCTCAACTTTAATGATGACATGTTTAGCCCCTTAACTAAAACATCAAACTTCAACTCTTGCGATTTGCTTATTTTTATCTAAGTAATTCAATTAAAAATATAAGAGGATCCATACAGATAAAAGGTATGACTTACTGTTCCAGTTGAGCTGAAAATTGTGCGATTTTCTGTTTGCACTGGTTTGCAGAAGTTGTCACTTCTTCACCTTGGAAAAGATCGGCTGCTTTATCATAGTAAGCTATGGCTTGCTCCAAATTTTGCTCCTGTTCGTATAATTCAGCAATTTCCTGCAAAGAGTGATGACAATTTACTAGTTACCTTTACTTTCAGATTTTTAAATTTCTTGATATTTAAATACAACACTAGCATTAAGCCACCGTGTTGCAGCGAGGTGTAAAACCGTGAAAAAAGTAATGTTGAAACGTTTTATCGAATCCGTGTGTTGAAGGGGGCATCGGACCACGCTTTGCGGCGAGATTATTAAACAGAACGAAAAGCAGACATAAAAAAAAACTATGCATGCCTGTTGCGGTGTGTTAACGCGCAAAAATTAGACCGAAACGTAAAACATGAAAAGTAATAACTAAGTCGACTTAGAACCCGCGTGTTGTGACGGGACCTTTAAACTGGGAAAATAGACATAAAAATGTTGAGCCATGTAAAAACATGGAACCAGCGTGTTAACTCGTAAAATTTAGACCGAAATGTTAAACGGAAAATTTGTAATAGATGAAAAGCATAAGGGTTAAAAAGAAAAAAATGGAAAAATTAAAAACGAATAAACAAAGCACATTATACAAGCTCTAATGCATAAGAAAGTTGATATTTAATATATATAATGTATAAACTATGCTGGCTAAACCTAAAGAAAAGGAATAATCAATAAATCATATGAACTGACTTATATTTTGAAATTGAGAGGGTTTAAATCATGAGAAAAGTTGAATTATAGTAACATGATAGCGCGCCTGCATACATATGATGTACCTTTCAATATCTGGTGGACATGCTGAGTCTTCCAAATTCCATGAACTAATTCAATGCTTGCTCTAGGTGAGCTATGCACTCTACACAAATTCAACAAGAAAAAAATGTATAAGTTTGTGAGAGCAAGAGTGTCAAAATATTATTAAGTCAAGAACAAAACATTGACCAAAACAAATATGGCAGAAAGACGATAATAGCCTTTGAATTACCTGAGCTGCGTAAAGTAGAGCAAGAGTGTCTTCTGGACTGTTACAATAGTGTTTCGGGTAGTTCACGAGAAGGCAAACTTGCAACTCCATTAAAATGTAAACACGAAAACAAAATAAAGTTTGTGAGTTTTGAGATCAGTGGTTAATTAACCTTAGAAAGAAAAAGAGTTACGTGTTGATGTGCATTTTTTTGTAGTGATTTATATGTTAAACTAACAGTAAAGTATCATAATCATTCATACCTATTACTTAGGTTACAATCTTCACTGGAGACATCCTAAATGGAAAGTAATCCATGGGACTTAGGGAGAACACAATTCCCTTTTTTTAACACAAATTTTATATTCTGTCTCTGTCATGGAAATATGGAATCATATAGTAATAGTTTCAATGGCAATATTTAATGAAAATATAAGATGAACCTGTAGTCGGGTCTTTATAGTGTCAAGTGGAGTTGTAATTAAGGATGCTGCAGCCGCAGCAGATATTCCCCCAGCACCTTGAATCATAACTATTGTCCCCTGGCTAGGAATCGATCCATCGCCGTCATTTCCATGACCTAACATACTACATAAAACATGTGCGTTTATATAATGCTAGAAAATACAAACTGAAAAAAAAGAACAAAAGCTATTCACCTCCATATAACGCATTGACTTGAACCATAGCTGGCTCACCAAACAGCACTAGAAGGGGAATACGTCATAACAGACACACCAAATCCTCTGTAAAGCCCTCTGATACCATCTTGTTTCAGAACTTTACGGGCAACATCCAGGCCACCATTATAGCTAGCATGGCCGGAATATCCTTGAACCATCAACCGTCAGTATTTCAAACATCCAAACATACATATAAATCTGACATAATATTGGAACAAACAACAGAACAAAGAAGCCATACCACATCGATCGGAACAAAGACACCTTGAGAGCAAAGCGAGGCAGCCATTCCAGCAATCCCATTAGCAATAGCAGCTTTCGTAGGCTCCGAAAGCTTAAACGGCTCAACAATATTAAAAGCCGCCACTTTCGAAGTCTCCAACGTCGTCATAAATATAACTCTTGCTGGAATCGCTCCTGTGATGACCGTCCCAAACCCTCGGTACAACCCAGGGATACTTCTGCTTTCAATAACCCTCTAATAACCACATACGCACTCTTCTCCACAGAATCTTTCGTTGTAACCTGCATACGAGTCTTTACGACCGATTTAGGGTACAATCCAACCATAAGCCCGGTGAATATCCCGGCTCCAGTGACATAAAACTTAGTTTTATCTAGCCTGCATAACAAAGAATTATGTAATTATGTTGAGGTTGTATAAGCAGTTAATCACAAGAATGGCAACAAGAGATCATAATATTACAAAAAAGAAAAATAACAATTAAGATATTAATTCAATAAAGGTTATTATTAGACCTAAAAAGGAATTCTAATGAACCCGGTATAACTTGATATGTAAAACTGAAATGGAACCAAAAATCAATCTGAACCATGTGAAATATGTTCTCATTTTGTACATCCTTGAGCTATTTGGAAGACCCTATTCCCATGGAAAAGTCAGGTCGGTTTTTTAGGAGTAAACCAAGAAACCCAAATTAGACTAGAACCGATACCTGTACTCTAAGTAAGGTACAAGAATCAAGTTTGGTTTTTATATAACATTGGATATCGGGTCCGGTCTGTTACTTTAAGGCTCCACACTTGAAATCATATCTCCAACTTGTGCTTCTTCCTACCCTAAAGGTCCAGAACATGTATTGCCAACTTTATTTTGAACTAGTTTTCAATCAGCACACCAGTAATGCAAAAACATAGTGCTTCAAATAGAAAAGAAACCCACAACCTTTTACAACCCTAAAGAACAAAAATCAGCGCCTAGAGTTCTAGATAGACAAATCAAAAGCATTGAAAAGGAACCTTAACACAGTTACAGTTAGGAATAAACGAAACTATCTGATAAAGAAAACATACAAATTTTGAGTAGCAATTTGCAAATCAGAATAAAAATTTATGGACCATCAAGGGTTTAGGGTTAGAAACGAACAAATCACGTCCCTAGTGGTAAGCAAATCATCGAACACTTGGTGGGCAAGTTGTTAGTAACCAAGATATTTCTGTACATCATCTACAAAGTCCTCTAAGTTAGATTATATTGATCAAAATGAAAACAAGGAACAATTAATACAATAATAACCACTTACGAAGTAGCAAAAGTGAAGCAGAGATGTCTTTTTCTGCTCTAGAATCCCCTTCTCAATGCTGCCAAGAACCACCGCAAGTCATTGGGTGACATCGTCCGATTAGGTCAGGGAGAATGAGAGGGAAGTTAATCTCTGATGTGGGAATTGGGAAATCCAAATATTGGGAGGGAGGGAACAAGTGAGCGGGAACTAATTTGGGAGAGGGGGATGTGAATTATTTTCAAATTAATTATATAAACTAATTAATTCTTTTACAAATCAACTAAACGGGGAAATATATATTTATTTTAAAACTAAAATTACGTCATTTAAATTCAGTGAGGCTCATTGATGGTCCTTTAGGCACATTGCTGGTCGATAACGAATAATGGTGTTTGAGTAGGTCACTGATTGTGAGCTACGATTAACGATAATATAGGGCCATAGAAATTCAGTACGCTCAAATCACTATAAAATCCCGACCACGCAACGCGGGGAAAATCAATTCTAGTTTTATTAAAGTGTTTCAAGGAGGGAAAAGATAAGATTTTATAATTTTGAAGCACTTATAAAATAGTGGCATATGTAAAGTACCACTAAAAGTTATCAAAAAATTTAGTGGCGTATGGAAAGTGCCACTAAAACTCTAAATTAGTGGCATAAGAACTAAATGCTACTAAAAATGCGTGTTAAGCAAATGTGGCATACGTAAAGTGCCACTAAAACCTAAATTAGTGGCACAAAAGCTAAATGCCATTAGAAGTGTGTGCCACTAAATGGACTTTTTTTTGTAGTGTTCGGGTCCTCGATAGTAACATCACCCAACTGTCCGACCCGGGTGATAACATATGGTCCCATCCATTTGCTCCGGAACTTTCCGGGAAAGAACTTGAGCTTCAAATTGTAAAGCCACACCTTTTGGCCCACCTCGAACTCTTTCTTTCTCAACTTGGCATCATGCGCTTTCTTCATCCCATCCTTATACTTGGATGCGCATTCGTATGCCATTTCCCTTAGCTCCTCCAACTCACACAACTTGAGCTTCCTTTCCTTACCTGCATCATCATATTGAACATTAACTTCCTTAATAGCCCATAATGATTTGTGCACGAGTTCAACCGGTAAATGACAATTTTTACCGTAAACCAAACGGTAAGGTGTAGTGCCAATAGGTGTCTTATGTGCCGTACGGTAGGCCCATAAAGCATCGTTCAACTTAATTGACCAATCCTTACGGTCCGCCCGCACGGTCTTTTGCAAAATTTCTTTGATTTGCCTATTTGACACCTCAACTTGCCCGCTTGTTTGCGGGTGATAGGGGGTAGCAATCCTATGATCAACACCAAACCGCTTTAGAAGTTTTCCAAACCAAAAAATTTTAAAATGAGATCCTCCATCACTTATGATGACACGAGGAATCCCAAACCTTGAGAAAATATTGGTTTGAACAAAGTTACACACTACGGAATGGTCATTTGTCTTGGTGGCTATTGCTTTGACCCATTTTGAAACATAGTCAACGGCCACCAAGATATACAAATTGCCATAGGAATTGGGAAATGGGCCCATGAAATCAATACCCCATACATCGAAAACATCGACTACAAGGATTGGTTGCATGGGCATTTCGTCCCTTTTTGAAATACCCCCTAATTTTCGATACTCTATACAATTCTTGGAAAACTCATTTGCATCTTTAAAAATAGTAGGCCAATAAAGACCACTATTTAACACTTTATGACCCGTTTTGTGGCCACTAAAATGGCCACCACACACAAATGAATGTAGATGCTGCAACACGCTTGGAATTTCCTCATCATCTATGCATCTTCTTATCATTTGGTCCGCACACTCCTTCCACAAGTGCGGTTCTTCCAACCGGTAATACTTGATTTGAGACATGAAGTGTTGCCTCTTCCGTCTATCCCAATGTACCGGTAAGTCACCTGTAACAAGATAATTCACAATGTTAGCATACCAAGGTAATTTATCCAATTTCATAATATGCTCATCGGGGAACGACTCATTGATCTCTAACGATTTAGGATCCTCATCAACCATCAACCGGGACAAATGGTCCGCTACCACATTCTCGGTACCCTTTTTGTCCCGTATCTCCAAATCAAACTCTTGGAGCAACAACACCCATCGGATCAACCTCGGTTTTGCATCTTTCTTCTCCATGAGGTATCTAACTGCAGTGTGATCAGAATAAATAATCACTTTACTACCCCATATATATGACCGAAATTTATCCAATGCATACACCACCGCGAGTAACTCTTTTTCGGTGGTAGTGTAATTTAATTGTGCATCCGAAAGAGTCTTACTCGCGTAGTATATGGCAACGGGTTTCTTTTCAACCCGTTGTCCCAACACGGCCCCCACCGCATAATCACTCGCATCGCACATAATTTCAAAAGGAAAAGACCAATTTGGCGATTGCAAAATTGGGGCCTCAACTAACTTTTCTTTTAACTTGTTAAAAGCATTTTGACAACTTTCGTTAAAATCAAACGGTTGGTCTTTTAACAACAAGTTACACAAAGGCTTGGTTATATCACTAAAACCCTTAATAAACCGTCGATAAAAACCCGCATGACCTAGAAATGACCTAACACCTTTAACACTCGTGGGATATGGCAAAGTAGATATAACTTGCACCTTTGCACGATCAACCTCTATCCCACGACTCGACACCACGTGTATCAACACGATTCCCTCTTGAACCATAAAATGGCTCTTTTCCCAACTTAGGACCAAACTAGTTTCGACACATCTTTTTAGTACTTTATCTAGTTGGTCCAAACAAGCCTCAAATGATGACCCAAAAATCGAGAAATCATCCATGAAGATTTCCAAATACTTCCCCACCATATCTGAAAAGATACTCATCATACACCTTTGGAAGGTGGCGGGGGCGTTACATAATCCAAACGGCATTCGCCTAAATGCGAAGGTGCCGTAGGGACAAGTAAATGTGGTCTTTGATTGATCTTCCGGATGGATGGCAATTTGGTTATAACCAGAATAGCCATCTAAGAAGCAATAAAATTGTTGCCCCGACAATTTCTCAACTATTTGAACAATGAACGGTAAAGGAAAATGATCTTTGGAAGTTGCGGTATTCAACTTCCTATAATCAATACAAATTCGCCACCCGGTTACCGCCCGAGTGGCTACCTCTTCACCTGCGTCATTTTTGACGACTTGTATACCCGCTTTCTTTGGAACCGTCTGTGTTGGGCTCACCCATTGACTATCCGAGATCGGGTAAATGATACCCGCATCGAGCCATTTCAGCACTTCCTTTTTCACTACCTCCCGCATATTCCGATTTAATCTCCGTTGTGCATCTCGAACGGGGGTTACATTCTCTTCCGTGATGATTTTGTGCATCACCACCGAGGGACTAATACCCTTTAAATCAGCAATGGTCCATCCAATCGCCGCCCGATTAGTGACCAAAACACCCATCAATTTATCCTCTTGCTCCCTGGTTAAGTTTGATGCAATGATAACCGGGAGCGTGTTGCCTTCACCAACATAAGCATATTTGAGATGCTTAGGCAACGCCTTCAATTCAACCTCTGGAGGCTCTACTAACGACGGCTTCAACTTGGTGTCAATGCTCTCCGGTAGACTCTCAACTTGGTGCGTCCATATCGGTTTTCCCTCTCAAACCGCAAGCACCTCCAAACTTTTCACTTCCTCGTCTATGCTCTTTTCCACCTCTACCTGTGACCTGTCAAACATATAACAATCCTCCATTATGTTTTCCCCATCCACGAATGTGTCGCAAAGAGGTATACACGTGTCAACGATGTCCGCCATATAGTATTCATCATCAACTGGAGGGTTCGTAAGTCCGGAAAAAACATGCAACCTCAACCTTCGGTTTCCAAATGTCATGTCAACCGTTCCTGTTTTGCAATCAATTTGAGAATTTGCAGTTGCTAAGAACGGTCGACCCAAAATCACCGTAGGTTGTTTGGTTGGGTCCTTGGCCACGTAATCAAGCACTAAAAAGTCCACCGGATAGTAGAAATCCTCGATTTTCACTATCACATCCGAAACAATTCCACGGGGTAGTTTGGGTGTCAAATCGGCTAATACCATGGTGGTGTTTGATGATTGAAGTGGACCCAACTCGTATTGGTCATACAAACTACCCAGTAGAATGCTCACGCTAGCACCAAGATCTAGAAGTGCCCGGTTGATTTTAAAATCGCCTACTTGAATTGAGATGATAGGCACACTCGGATCTTGGAGCTTAGGTGGAAGTGAACCCGAAAGAACCGAACTCACATTTTCGGTTAAATCTAATTTTTTAGGAAATTTATGAGTTCGTTTCTGGGTACACAATTCTTTCAAGTACTTAGCATAAGACGGTACTTGTTTGATTGCATCCAAAAGAGGTAAATTGATTTTTACTTGTTTGAAAATTTCCAACAACTCTTCTTGTTGTGGACCTCTTTTGTTTACAACTTTTTTTAATGGGTCCCTTCAATGCTTCGGGATAAGGGGCGGTATTAGCCTCCACACCCTTTTCCTTAGCCTTGGGGACGGGTATGGTCACAACGAGAGTGTTATTATTCTTTTTTCAAGTCATTTTTATTTTGACCCGTTTGACCATCCTCATTCTCATCTTCACTAGCATTTTCCACCACCCCTTCAACAAACTGGGGTGATGGTGTTTTGACACCATTATCAACAACTCAACCACTACGTAAAGTAATTTTATTAATTGGTACCTCACGTGTATTCCTCGAGCTTGACCCTTGATGCTTAGGGTTCACCGTTGTGTCACTTGGAAGCTTGCCCATGCTTCCTCTCACTTGAGCCATTTCCTCCGCAAGTTGGCCTACTTGTTTCTCTAATGCCTTTTGGGATTTATCCCTCACCTCAAACTCTTTCCGCATTTCAATTTTAATTTCCTGGTTTGAATTCCGCATTTCCGTTTTAAGTTCTTGATGTGAGTTGGTGAGAGTGCTCATAGTGTTCATGATAGCATCTAGTTTCGAGTTAATCGAATTATCACCTTGGGAGTTGGATGCACCACCCCCATTACCACCTTGGTTGTAACCCCGTTGATAGTTGCCTTCATGGTTTTGATATCCTTGGTTACCACCTTGGTTGTAATTCCTTTGGTAACCCCCTTGGTTACCACATTGCCGATTATTATACGATGACCCACCTTGATTACCCGATTGAAAATTCGGGTTCATTTGATTTGAGGCATTACCATACCGAAAATTAGGATGATTTCTCAAGCCCGGATGGTAAGTATTGGAGTTCATGTCATATTGCTTCCGATCGCCATACACTTGGTTGACTTCCTCGGTGTAGTCACTCGACCCCGTTGGACATTGCTCCGCTCTATGTCCAAGATCACCACACTCTTCACACACCTCAAATTGCACCGCGTTCACTTCCTTCTTCTGTATTCGAGCCATTTCCCGTTCTAAGGTAGAAATCCGATCTTTAGAGTCAAGATCAGGAAGTGACCGGGAAATGGGATGTTTCTTAGCACGATCGGCCGATTCTTTCTCTTTTGATCGCTTACTCATTCGCTCCAAAAACTCCCAATCATCGTCTTCATGGTTACTCAAAAGAGTCCCATTACTCCTCGACTCGAGACGATTCCATGTTGTGTCGTCTAAACCCCGTACAAAACACTTGACCAACTCCCACTTCTCTATTTGATGATGTGGGCACTTTCGCATCAACTCCCTAAATCTTGTGAAGGCTTCATGCAATGGTTCGCCCGATAATTGACGAAAAGACCTAATTTCATCACGAGCATCGTCGGTCTTTGCCATTGAATAACACTCATCTAGAAAAGCTTGTTGCATTTCTCCCCATGTGCGAATGCTATTGGCTGGAAGTGTAAGGAACCATTGCTTCGCTTTGTCTTTCAATGAAAATTGGAACAAACGAAGTTTGACCTCCTCTAGTGCGAAGTTATGCCCCCCGATAGTGCTGCAAATGGAAGAAAACTCTGCCAAATGTGTGTACGGTTCGTCGTTAGACCTTCCATTAAAATGAGGAAGTATGTTGATGTAATGTGGTTTACAATCAAACATCCTCCTCTCACAAACGATTGGTGAGTCGTTCTCGGTGACAACCGGCCTAAAACAATCATTCACTCCCCGTGGAGGTTGTTGACGACGATGGGGACCGTTAACTTCTTGATCAACCACTCTTCGGTTATCCCTTCTATCATTTCTTCTTTCATCCCTTCCTTGATTCCTACCTTAGTTACCTCTTTGATTGCCACCCCCCACAAAACGAGGAATCCGGTTATGGTGAGCATTGTTGTTATTGTTGTGCCCCCACCATTCCGGTTCCGTTGATAATCGTTTCGTGGTTGACGGTTGTTCTCATACCCATCATTTCTTCCGTCTCCATAACCATAATCGTCATCCCCAACATAATTGGCATTTTGATAGCCAACTTCTTCATCTTCATATCCTCTTGCGTTGTAGCCATTACCCCGATTTATGTATCCCCAATCTTCATCATCATCCACTCGATCATCATAGTAACCCCCATCATCCGAATTTTCTGTATGAATGCTTACATGTTCCGGTGATTGATAACCGGGAACACTATAAGGCTCATCATCGGGGATTGCATTCCTCAAGTCGTCGATGTTGAAAAATGGGTCTTCATTCACGGGATTGCCGCGATCACGATTACCTCTACGATCGGAATTGACATTCCGATCATCAAGGTTGATGGGTAAAGAAGCTTGTCGATGAAGGTTTTGTTGTTGGGGTGTTCGTTGGTTATTTTTGGGATTTTGGATTCTGAAAGGTGGTGTGGGTGGTCTAGCGTTGACGTTACCACCCGGTTGCTCTTGAGGTATAGGTTGGACGTTTTGGGCGGGATTGAAGTTGCTTCGGTATTGAAATTGGTTCGGGTTTTGGTTTTGGTTGAAGTTTTGGTTGGAATTTTGGTTCGCCATTGAATCGGTTTCAATGGATGGTGTGTGTTGTGGTGTTTGGTTGGTTTGATTAGAAGCAAGTGTTGCTTCTAACCGGCTTGCTAGATTTCTCCTTGCGACTCTTTCGATTTCCAGTTCGTAGACTAAAGGTGAAGTCCTCCCGGAGTTCCGCGTATGCATGCACTACCTATAATCTGCACAAGTAACACACCCCGCGTAACATGGAAAAAGACAAGTACAAAAAGAAAGCTAAACAAATTAAACAGATAATCACACAAATTCAAACACTAATCCAAACACAAAGCGCACGCACTCCCCGGCAACGGCGCCAAAATTTGATCGGAGTGTCGCGCTCCGGTCAAAGATAATATTTATATGCCCAAATTACCCTTAACAAATAGTTAGTGGTAGCAAGGGGTCGAACCACGAAGAGTATGTGGTTTGTGTGTGGATTCGAATGAATTAGAACAAATGTCACGATTTATGAAGCTTACTATAATATCTTTATGTTTTTGTTTAATTGAGAGATGTAAGATTAGACTAAGTGAATTGATTAAATTGGTTAACAACTAATAATTAACGATTACGATAAAATTGGTTACTAGAACAATAATAAGAAAAAGGAATCACACCCGGTTTCGGTAATTGCTAACCTAGGATTTCTACAGGTTTTAGATTCAACTCAAATGCATTCGATTAACGGATTTAGTGTACCATGACTTAGGTGCTAATAACTATCAATGTCCCGAGACAAGAATACACTTTCTAATCAACACAAGTAAATCCTAACCACGACAATGCACAATTACATATCACCATTTCGCAAAGTCATAACTTTTAACATCGTTCGACAATTTACGAATTCGCAACAAATGTAACACTATTGTCAAAAGTTTCAAAAACCAAACACAAATTGTCACTAAGTTGAAACAAGAACAATTCGAAACCCTAGAATTAACAACTACCTACACCGGGGTGAAACCGAGATGATTAGCCGCTCATGGTTGAAGAAGCTTGATCACCGAATGCTTGGAACGTGAATGAAAGCATCTTGAAGCTTGATGGATGAATGAATGGTGGATGATTAGGGTTTGTGGAATGATTGGTAATGGTGAAGTATGGAGAATTAGGGTTTATGGAGGAATTGGTGATTAAGGATTGTTGATGGTGATGATCTTTGACGAATTGGGGTTGTGATGATGAAGGTAGATGGAATGGTAGGTGAATTGTTCTGCAATTAGGCTCCAAGATCCAAGTTCAAACTCCAAGTGAAGTGTAACTTACGACTTGAATGCTTCTTGACCAATTAGAATCGTTCATAACCCAAACAATACTCAAATTCGCGTTCTGAAGAACCCCTACCCGTCGCCGACTGTAACACCTCGAAAATTCATGTTCAATGAAATAACGACACGTGTCATATAAGACAAGAGTGATATAAACCCGGGTATAATTAAAGATGTATGGCAGGATTTAAAAGTGTCGTCATGTTAATTTTTACCTTTGAACGACCTCATTTACAAATCCCAAGACCCTAATTTATATTTTAAACATTTAACATACCTTCGATCTGGTAATCGCTGACAATAATTGAATTCAAAGTGCAAAATAGGATCCTATGGAATTTCTACGGTAAACCTTCGTTTAAGGCACTTTCAAAAGAATCCAAGTAAACACTTCAAAGTGGTAGGGTATATCACTGTTAAAGGCACATTTTAGAGGTCCCTTACTGTAAAATAATGTCCCAAATTCGAAATACCTGGTTGCCCCTTCGAATGCATGAAAGATCAAGAATTTTTGGCTTCAGCAGAAGGCTTGCGCACCGCAAGCATACCCTTACGGTGCGCAAGGGTTGCCCAGTAACTGAAAACGGGGCTGTTTGCTGTTATGCACATGGAACTGATCTTTAAACGACTTTCCTCATATTTGGATGACCCCTAAATGACTCCTAGACACTAGGGACACTTGTGGATGAGTTGTGATCAGTTGTAGACTTATTTGTCAACAATCTATGGAGTTTAAATCACTATATAAAGCTCCTAAGTTGCAAACTTTGTTCACACCTTCATTCTTGCATTCCTGATCATTTCTGGAGCTCAAGACTTCTCTCTAAGCTTCACATTTCGTGCATAGGACTTCAGTAAGTTTGCTTAACCTTTCTTAGTTAAGTTTTTGCTTAGTTTTAGCTTAAAAGTCAAACCGTCGTAATTAACGGTTGACTTAACGATTAATCACTAATGGTCCAGTGATTAGTCGAATTGAAAGTAGATATAAGTTGGTAATTATGTGGGTAATAAACCCTTTAAATGGTTCCCCCTGATTCCCACTCTAACTAGGTCAAATGTTGGGTCAAACTTGTTATTAAAAAGTCAACAGGATACTTATTTTCTAATTTATGCATAATTAGCAATGTAGAACACATACAACCTGTTTGATCATTAATATAACTTGGTAATTAGTGTAAGAACATGTCTAAACATGTTCAACCCGACAATTTACTGTTTAGACCAGGTTCGGAACCGAAAGTCGCAAAGCTTTGACTTTTGCTTTGACTTCAGTTCTGACCCGTTTTGGTATGTTTTAGAAATACCTTAGAGCTCTATTTGGACCAGGTTACATGCTAGTATAACCCTCTGTGATTATACACCATGGTTCATTAGTTAACCAATTAATACGCATGATTCCGTTAATTGCTCATATGTTGACCATTATGCCATTTTCACCTTAAAACGTGATTTGTGAAAATGTAAAAGAGTAGAAACTTTAATTACTGATATATAAACTTTCACCCAAAATTTGACATCAGTTTGAGGTGTAGATTGAGAGTTATGCTCATTAGCGTAATTAGAAAGTTTATTAGCGATTAAACGACATAATTAGCGTTTAGCCTATTTAAACCTACTTTTTGATATCAAACTTATTACCCACTGATGTAATATATTATTTTGGGATTTTTGAAGATTTTTAATTAATTTTAGGCTGAGCATAACTTATAGTCATAGGCTTAATCCGGTAAGTGTCGGTTTTGCCCTTACGGGCTATAAAATGAGTTTTACATATCTAATCGACTCCAAAACTTTTGCTACTGATATTAAATGATAAATAAATTATTTTAAGCCTTCTGGAATAATAAAAATATCAGCTTTATGTATAGAACCCGGAAATGGCTTCTAATCGCCTTTTTAAGCGTTTTTAACGCATAGTATGTACTATAACTATATTAAACATACAAGGGTTGATACCTACTGATATTTTAGGAAAATTATAATATTTTAACAGTAAGCAAAAGTTATTAAACTCAGAATTCAGTTTTGAGCTTTTCGGCTTATGTGAAATTACCAAAATGCCCCTACGGTGCATAGTTTGGTTATAATTGATAAATTTCACATATATACTTTACCCTACTGTTATAACTTAGTAAACTAAGTATTTTTGCTGATTATATCAGACCTGTAACTCAGGTTAATACTTAAACTCTTTTATAACCTTGTAAATGACCAAACTACCCTTACGGGGCATAGTTTGTGTTTAAATTCGTTTCGGGCATAATAAAAGACATCTTACTGATGTCACAGCATATTTGAAGCATATTAACTTAGGAAACCTGTATATGGCTCTCATGAATACCCGTTACGCTTATTACGCGTTCGGTTCGGTTTATGTAACTAGTTTGCATAAATTAGCCGAAACGGGTCAAACCTTATCGGTTTTATCTCAAAATCCAGAATGTGTATGAAATACCCATATTAAGCAAGTCTTCAAACTTGTCGGGTCTAAATCACATTCTATCCGGTCATTCGCTTAATCGTGCGTACGAACCGTATCCTTGAAACTAACCGGTCTAAGCTTAAGCTTAATTAAAGACCCGTTAGGATTCTAATAGGTTATTATAAACCTTCGTTCCAGATTAGGAGTACCAGTAAAAGCTACTTGCATTTGCTTATTGTGATTATTACTTTGCTCAGGTAAATACTTTTAACTTATTTTCCCTATACGGGCTTGGGTTACGGTATATAAAATACCGCTTGGTCGGGCATCAAATCTTCCATCGTTTGGTGGTTAATTGAATAATTTGATCGGCTTGTTTAAATTGTTTTGTTTGCTTAAAGCCTTTGGGGGGTTAATGACCATGTCCCGGATATCCTTGGCATCATTTTACGAAATGGCCACGACCTAAGCACGGGGTGTAGGCGTACACCTGTCAGTTGCCAAATAAATAATGTGGTGTGTCTATTGATCTTTAACCCGGCACGACCCGGGCTACTGAACGCATAAGGAACATGTAATTCTTTTACAAGATTATATATTTAAATAATTATCCCAAGTTATAAAATGTTTATGCCACGTGCATCCAAATCAATTTTCAATCATTTTCCAAAATGAGTCAGTTGATTGTATTTACCAGTTTAAACTGACGTATTTTCCCAAAAAGATTAAATGCAGGTACTAAGCGTAATAGGCTGGATTTCTCCTTAGCATCAATAGAAGTCTCGCAAGCTTAAGATGCCTAAAAGTCTGTTGAACTATTGTTTCCATTTTATTTTCGATCCGTCTGTGGATAAACAATCGACGGTTGTGATATTTGTTATTACAATATTATATTCGGTTGAATTATATCTTTCATTTGCTTCCACTGTGCATATTAAATATTGTGTTGTTTGACTATTATGTTGCCAACCACGTCACGATACTCCCCCACCGGGCCCACCGGTGACACGTGGGAATCCGGGGTGTGACAGGTTGGTATCAGAGCCAACATTGAGTGAATTAAATACTAGCCTTTTGTGTTTAATCTCAATGACACAATTGCACATTTCTAAACTTTCGAGTCTAGACAAATAACATAGGACAAATTCCACTTTGTTTTGTTTTGTCCTTTATTTTATATATTCTTGTCGTTATCTTATGTTGTATTGATAGGATTAAAAATGCCGCCAAGATTCTTTCGACGCAGAGGACGAGGAAAGGGGCCAATCACCGCCCCCAATGATAATGAAGCCGGGCCTTCGCATATGCGAGCTCCTTCTAGCACCGAGAGTGACGATCCTCGACAGAACCAGAGGAACCTTTTCGAGCCGGCTAGACGGTCGGTTTCGCACAGTTCGACACCTCCCGTTCATAACCCTTATGGGCCACAGCCAGAGTATGAGCCCAACAACCCTCAACCTTCCTACATACCTCTACAGCGATCCTTATCGCACAATTCTTTTGGGGACCCCACACCTGTCTTCAGGGGTCGGTTTAACCCGGCCAATTACATACAAGAACCAGTGGGTTTTAACCCATTGGGGCCAGAGGATCATTTCTCTGGGGATCACGCGGAGGATATGGACGAGGACACGGATCCCGTCGAACCTGCCAGTGGTACACCGAACCATCCCATCGAGATTTCGGATGGATCTTCTTTCCACGGATCACCCTACAGTGGTCCAGGCAGCTTTCAGGCGAGGTTTACTCAGCACGAGTGGTACTTCACACCCTCGCATCATTCGTCGCCTCATCAGCAGCAGCAGCAGGATCCCTCTATGGATTCACGGTTTGTGGCAGTCACGCCACCGCCTCCACCACCACTAGTTAATCAGGCACCTCCACAACCGCCGAGGCATAGGAGGACAGGTGCCCGTATGTCTGCGCGAGCGGGGGATTTCCATTTTAGCTCCCCACGCCAATCAAGTGGCAGTCATTACCCGCCACTTCAGGAAGACCCACAGATGGGTGGGCCTTCGCAACCAGTTGCACAGCAACCACCACCGATGGGTTTTGATAACCCGATTCCAGCATACACGGGTTCTATGGCGTACAACTCGTTTGAGCAACCGGCTCACACCAACTACAATTACGCTGAAGCCGACCCGTACTTGGTAGCGTCTAATTACAACGCCTTTAACCCGGAAGGACAGTTTGGAGCTCCGTGGGGAGTAGGGTACCCGACTCATGGGTACCAAATACCTAATAGACCTATTATTCGGACGCAATCGCAGCCGCCAAGGTTCTCCCCACCAGAGCGTGAAGAAATTCTGCAAAGACTGGACCAAGTAGAGCGAGACTTTCACAGAGACCGCAGGGAGAGACAAAGCTTCTTCCAAGGATTGACAAGCTTGATCAAAGGGAAGAGCAAGAAGGACCATTGAATCCTTCCACTGTTGTTGTAATTTCCTTGTATCAGTTGAGCCCCTGCGTGGGCCTGTCTTGCTGTATTGACCCCTGCGTGGGTATGTTTGTTTGTTTGTTTGTTTTGACCCCTGCGTGGGTCTATCTTTCTGTTAACCCCTACGAGGGTATATTGCTTGTTTAAGTCCCTGCGTGGACTAGTATGTTGATTAAGCCCCTGCGTGGGTAAATCTTTGCTTAAACCCCTGCGTGGGTGATTTGTCTATTTTAAAAGTCCCGTTTAGGGCGATATGTAATCTGTTAATAAATTAATGGAATGTAAGTTTATAAATTTCATTTTGCTAATATATGCATAAATAAATCATATATGAAATAAATAAATCAAAAATCATTCCCTTTTAATAATGATCTGCCTATTTAATTATTGAATAAGAATCTTAAGAGTGAAACCTAGCCTGAGTGTCATTGTGAAGACCTGGCCATGATGGTAAGACCTGTGTAAAAGATTCAAATCCTTGTTAACATCTGAAAACATGTTAACGCTCCTGGCAGAAGTGATTCGTTAAAATCACACGTGTCATTATTATATAAGGATCTTTTTAAAGATTCCAAACCCAACTAAATGATCTCTGAATCATGGGTTAAATCATCAATTAAGATGATCATATTTTGACCATACATTAGTAATATAATGCCTACAGGCCTTGGTCATTTCCATATGAGCCAAAAGACAGTGGTAGCTATGACTCCCTGTCAGAAAAAGGTAGTGAACTATGATCAAACCTCAAAGCTTTGATTCTCTGAAATCATAGCTTATAATTTAAATTGTCCGTGTGACTAGGCCTTTTGCGCTACAAATAAAACTGTTATTGTTTTATAATTAGCATAAGTTATATTAAAATCCTAAATAAATATGATTAATAAATTAACCAAATATGGTCTTTGTTCACCATGGTTAATGAATTACCCTAAGGGGCAATTCCATAATAAACTCCCAAGTAAACTATTGTCCTTGTTTTATGTAACAGCTCATAGTTAAATGGCTGACTCGGACGAAATTAATAATCATCCAGTGGAGAATAATGATAACGCCCGAGTTAATTTAACGGGTGCTGAACTGAAAGCGTTGGTAGACGACGCAGTTACAAAGGCCTTGGAGCGGCAGTACGAAGAGTATAGTGGGACTCGAAGTAGGACCCTATCTACACCGCATTCGAAGCCACCTTCCAAGAAGGATGAACCCAAGAAAGATGATGATAGACTCTCCTCAAACCACAACAGTGCTCCATCTCTGAAGATCGTACCGAAACAGGGGACCTAGGACAAGGGTTGCTCCTATAAATACTTCGTTTCATGCAAACCCATGGATTTTACTGGGGAAAAGGGAGCCATTGACTGCATGACGTGGTTAGATGAGATGGACACGGTTGTGGATATCAGTGGATGCGCTGAGAGGGATGTGGTCAAGTTTGTGTCGCAATCATTTAAGGGTGAAGCCTTAGCCTGGTGGAGATCACTGATTCAAGCCACCGAGAAAATCCCATTGTACAACATGTCATCGGAGCAATTTGTTACCCTTATCAGGGAAAATTACTGCCCTCAGCATGAGGTGGAGAAGATAGAGTCTGATTTTCTATCATTGGTAATGACAAACCTTGACTGTCAAGCTTACCTCACGACCTTCAACACAATGTCCCAGTTAGTTCCGTATCTGGTGACCCCGGAACCAAAAAGAATAGCTCGTTTTATCGGGGGTTTAGCCCCGAAGATAAAGGCAAGCATGAAGGCTTCTCGGCCAGCTACTTTCAGATCTGTACCTGACATATCTTTGTCCCTCACTCTGGATGCGGTCAGACAAAGATCGCTGAGGAACAAAGATGCTGAGAAAAGAAAACGTGAAGATGATAATTCACGGAGATCGAACAAGAAGCACCGAGGAAACGGTGACCACAAGAGGGGGTCTGAGTCAAGAAAGGATGGGCATCAGTCTGGTGAGAAGCCCAAATGCAAGATTTGCAAGAAACAGCACTTTGGAAAGTGCAGGCTGGAATCAAACTCACAGACTCAGTCAAGAACTTTTGCCTGTGGTATATGCAAGTCCAAGGACCACAAGACCTTGGATTGCAAAAAGCTGAAAGACGCAACGTGCTACCGTTGCAATGAAAAGGGGCACATTAAGACCAACTGCCCGAAATATGCAAAGAAAGACGACGAAGGAAAGAAGTCAAATGCTAGAGTCTTTAGAATGGATGCAAAGGAAGCGGTTCTAGACGACAACGTGATTACAGGTACTTTCCTTGTAAATGATGTCTATGCAAGAGTACTTTTTGATTCAGGCGCTGATAAGTCTTTCGTAGATAATAAGTTTTGCAAATTGCTGAATTTACCTGTCAAAACCTTAAGTGTGAATTATGAGGTGGAGTTAGCAGATGGCACCATAGAAACCGTCTCAACTGTGTTATATGGATGTGTTATATCCATTAAGAACCACTCTTTTCCTCTGTCCCTACTTCCCTTTAAGTTAGCCGGTTTTGACATAGTTTTGGGTATGGACTGGTTATCTCATAACCAGGCCCAGATTGTCTGCAATAGAAAACAAGTGATGATCAAGACTCCATCTGGCGAATCACTTACCGTTCACGGAGATACACGGTATGGATTGCCTGAGCAAGTGACTATGCTCAAGGCTTCCAAGTGTTTAAAGAAGGGTTGTGTCATCTACATGGCACAGGTAATTATTGAGGAGCCTAAACCGAAGATGGAAGACATCCCCGTCAATTCTGAATACCCAGAAGTTTTTCTGGAATAGCTACCTGGTTTACCACCAGATAGGCAAGTGGAATTCAGAATTGACATCATCCCTGGAGCAGCACCAGTTGCTAGAGCACCTTATAGGTTGGCGCCCACAGAGATGAAGGAATTGAGAACGCAATTAGATGAATTGCTAGCTAAAGGTTTCATTAAACCTAGTTTGTCTCCTTGGGGAGCGCCAGTCCTGTTTGTGAAAAAGAAGGATGGATCGATGCGTCTGTGCATCGATTATCGTGAGCTTAATAAGGTCACAATAAAGAATAGGTATCCTTTACCCAGGATCGACGATTTGTTCGATCAATTGCAAGGGGCAAGTTATTTCTCGAAGATTGATTTGAGGTCAGGCTACCACCAACTGAAGGTTAGAGATGAAGACGTACACAAAACTGCATTTAGGACTCGTTATGGTCATTACGAGTTCCTAGTGATGCCTTTTGGGCTCACTAATGCACCGGCCGCGTTCATGGATCTCATGAATCGCGTTTGCAAGCCATACTTAGATAAATTCGTCATCGTTTTCATCGACGACATTCTCATTTACTCGAAGGACCAAGCTGACCATGAGAAACACCTTCGCTGTATTCTCAAACTCCTGCATCATGAGAAACTCTATGCCAAATTCTCCAAGTGTGAATTCTGGCTTCGAGAGGTCCAATTCCTTGGACATGTGGTTTGTGAGCGTGGTATCCAAGTGGATCCCGCTAAGGTTGAAGCAGTTATGAACTGGCAAGAGCCAAAGACGCCTACAGAAATTTGTAGCTTTCTAGGCTTGGCAGGATATTATAGGCGTTTCATTGAAAATTTTTCAAGGATTGCTGCACCCCTACTTCCTTGACTAAGAAGAAAGTAAAGTTCGTTTGGGGCCCTAAGCAGCAAGAATCCTTTGATATCCTAAAACAAAAGTTGAGCAACGCTCCTGTGCTGACATTACCTGAAGGTACCGAAGAATTCGTAGTTTACTGCGATGCTTCACATACCGGCATGGGGTGTGTGCTTATGCAGAGAGGCAAAGTTATTGCCTACGCTTCAAGACAGTTAAAGGTGCACGAAAAGAATTACACCACCCATGACTTGGAGTTGGGTGCCGTCGTATTCGCACTAAAACTGTGGAGGCATTATTTATGTTTTGGTCAAAAATTACCGAAGCAATTTAGTGATCAAATTAGTTAAGTGAGGTAGTGTGCTAAAATTGTGTGTGAAAAATATATTAACCAAGTTAGTTATAAAAACAGTTTCAGGATACAGCTCAAGATATAGAGCTGTATCTATGATCAAACAATGAGCAGAAAAGTAAAGGTTGACACGTGATGTACGAGGAAAGCCCTTGATCGATCTAGATCGCCGGCACAAAACTTCGGGAGCTGACAATCGCAGCTGCCTTGTTCTTCTATTGCTTCAAATATCAGGATACAGTGCAGGATGTGGTGTGGATCAACTAGGTGTTACAATGTAATTCGATTACAAGTGTTTGTGTGTAGTGACTGCTGAAAGCTAGAGAGCAAAAGTGTTCGAGAGTGTGTGAAAGTTTCGTTGTGCCTTAATCTGATCCGCCCCCATCTATTTATAGTAAAACAAATGTAACAAACTATCCTAAATAACCGGGATCCAGCGAATATTCCTTAGTCGAACGTTGTAGACCTAGTCTTTCGGGTTCAACGTCTTTCCCATAACAAACACGTCCGAGTCTTGAGGAGATGAAGTCCATTTGACCGTTGGCAAGTCCCAGTCTTTAACCTGCACGTGGTTAATTCGATCAACCTCAGGATATCGCCCAAGATGTTAGCAATATCCTCGTCCAGCATCCTGGTCACAAATAAACAATAAAAAGCAGGATATTGTTCAAGATATGTATGCTTAGAAAATGACCCATAACAATTGTCCCCAAAATATATCGGTTGGTATACCAATCCAACGGATATATTTTAAAAGTTTTATCTCATAACTTAAGGCAATCAATACGACGAGACCCTTGAAAGGACAGTGGTGCAACTTCCAAAGCGTTATTTACTCTTTACCCCCTACATTCAGCCTATATTAACCGAGGGACTTCTCATTATGATTATCTTTATCTTCAACCGTATATCAGGTACTTTTCTCTCTCTCTTTTCTATTTTCCTTGTTTACATCTCCTTTTCTCCGATTGTGATCCTTCATGGCGACCCGCACCAGATCGCAAATGGCGGACTCTGTTTCCCCCTTCCACAAACAAAAATTGCTTCACAACCCTTCAAAAGAGGTGTCTTCTTTCGATAATTCCGACATCGCGGCCCTACGAGCTTCCGGTGCCTTTCCGGCCGGAACAATCTTCCGTCCATTCGACCGAGAGGTTCGATCGGATTTTTGTTCCGACGAATGGGTCTGCTTTTTTGCCTACCCTTTCTCCATAGGACTTCAATACCCATTTTCACCTTTTATTTCGCGTTTCTTCGAACTTACTGGCCTTAGCTTTGCCCAAATCATGCCCATGGTTTGGCGCATATTAGTCACCTTGGAAGGAATTAAGGCTCGCCACATACCCGACCTGTGCATTGAGGATTTGCCGATGGCTTATCGTTTAAGATCTCATGGTTCCAGCCGATTCCTTCTATTCTCTATTTCCAAAGATCCTCTCATCCTTAAAGCTACCAAGAATGAGGATAAGTGGACAAGAAAATTCTTCTTTGTGAAAAGAGACTCCATTGATAAAGGTTTTGACCTTCCTAAAAGATGGTTGACTTCTGGTAGGACTTAGGGTTTTAGGAATATCCTCAATCATATCCTGAACCTCCATCCTGAGCCAATATCCTAATGTGTTTATTTCCTTTCTTGCAGCAAACTTCAAGGAACTAGCTCCCCCTAGTGCTGAATCAAAAGGAAGAATAAAAGAAATCTACAAGCTTCCAGAGAGTGAAAGAACCTTTAACCTGCTACTCACAAGCTCAAGTCAAAGATCAAGTTCCAACATGTCTGGTAAGCATATTTTCAGGAATTATCTTTATATTAAATCGATTATTATTTTTAGAGGTATAATAAGCCTAAAACATCTTCCCTTGTGCAGTGCCAGTTATTAACCTCGAAGGCTTCCAACTCGACGAGTTGGACAGCTACTCCAGCCTCGCACCTGCCAAACAAGAATCCAATCCAAAGTCATCCGTCACACCGAAGCCTACCAGCTCGAAGACCACTACTGCTCCCAAAGCTCCTCCGGCATCCCGTACCCGGGCCTCTAGTTCCCGAAAGAGAAAAGAAGTTGAACCTCCGCTACATCTCACGTGTTCCCATTTGAGAACCACGGGTTTACGGAATCCAGCAAATTTATGACCGGCTTCCTCAACCAGGTTAGTATCCTGACCTGTATCCTGCACCATATGCTAAGTAGAAATGTTCATTTAGAATAATGCCTATTTCTTTACCTTGCAGGGCCTTGAACGCCTGGTATTACTTTATGAGGACGCATGTGGTTTAAACGTCATGTTGGAAAGCAAACTAAAGAAGGCTGAAGCTACCATCACGGATCAAGCAGCAATCGCCACCGCCAAATCTGAACATTACGAAGCTAAGGATAAGGCCATGACCCAAGATCACCAAGCTGCCATCCAAAAGATCACCCAAGAGGCTCAAGCTAATTCTGACGCAGTCCAGGTTCAGCATGAACAAGATATGGCCTCATACCGGGAGAGCCTTAAGAATTCAGTCATCATCTCCCTCCTCCAGGCCAGACTGAAAATGGCTTACGAGGCTAGGGCTTTGGGCGTCGAATGTCCCTCATGGAACATCAAAGCTTGGGAGATGAAATTGAAAGATCTTGGCGGCAATCCTGTGGAGCCCCCTTCAAAACCTGTCATAGAGGAGCCCACCAAGGTAACTGAGAAGGTAGATGATGCTGGTGCTTCAAAGGATGCTGGTGGTGATTTTGGAGAAAATGCTGATGGAGAAGATGACGCTGATGATGCTGAGGAGAATGTTGGAAAGGATTCTGGTGGAGATGTCACGATGAAGGAGGGAGCTGACCCTTAAATGCAGCGACGTGGGCGATGATGGATATATGTGCTGAGGCCGGAGCCCACTTTTTTAAAATTTCATGGTTATGGTCTGTAAAACAATTTACATTTCCTGTCTTTGAACAATTTATATTTCCTGCATTAGAACAATATGATGACCAAAGGTGGATGGGTCCTAGGTTTTAGGATGAAGCCCTTGGTCATTGGTTAGTATAATCTGTTTTGAATATCGTAACGGTTGAAGGTGGACAAGTTTCGTTTTGAGATAAAACCTTCAACCGTTATGTAGGTATGGTAAAAACTAAACGTGCTTTTGGCGGATGGGCCTTGGTTTGAGGTGAAACCAAAAGCACAACTTTTGACTTGTTAATAATATAACTATCTCTTGACTTATTTGTTGTTGCCTTTTAATTTCTGTCATGCATTCCTTAACATAGATTTTAGTTTTGCAAAATTTTGTACAACTATCTTTTGAAAATATTCCGATCAATATACTCAGTGATATATTACCAAAACTTTTATTAAACAGAATTTCTAAAAATTCAATCACCTTTAGAGAAAGTTAAAAGATAGTCCATTTTAAAACCTATTATGACGATACTTGTTTAATTAAAGTTTCAAACTAGTACCAGTTTCATATATCTTAGTCAAATATCCTGAAAAGTATTTTGAAAATATATTTTGAGAATATATCCCGAGAATTTATCCTAATCAGGATGTTTAATCTTTTACCAAACATAGTATTGTCAAAAACTTAAACGATGTTTACAAAGGAAAGATCATACCAGGAATAGGGTATAACCCTATTCTCAAACTTCAATCCCCTTGCAACTCTTCCAATGAAGATGTCCCCTGTCTGAGACACTCAGTGTATTAGTTCCGAGCCTTATCCTTTGAGCTTTACACCATTGCCTTAGTAGGAATGTCCCCTGTGTACAATGTCTTCAAATACTTAGAAATCTTCTGGATATCAGTTCCCATTGTATAGACAATTTTTCATGTTACAGGGGTAAAACCCAAGAATGTACTGGAGATAAATCCCTTGAATTCTGGGGGAAATCCCAAATTTTCGTGCGCTACAGGCGGGAGTGTATAAACTCCAAGACTTAGAAAGGTGGAAACCTTTAAACCTTAGAGAGTATGAAAATACCCTTTCGTGAGAGAGGGTGATCAATCCTCATATACCTTTAGGATTCAGGATATAGCCAACAGTAACGAAATTGTCAGCCACTTTTACATGGACTGGTCCCGCCACCTTGAACTATTCCCGAATAACTTGCGCTCCAGGCGGGGTGTTTAAACCCAATTCGGAAGAAAGGTGAATACCTTTAAACCTGTGAAGGGATCAGGATCCCTTATACGTGAGAGAGGGGGCCAATCTTCTAATCCTTCGAAGTATCCTGAGCGTGTATCCTGGAGCCATATCCCGAAGCATATTCTGCAAAACACCTTTAAACTAAAGTGGGTGTTAGCTTGGCTAACACCCCTCCGATGCTTAAGTTAGTATTGGGTTTCAAAGAACAAATCAAATCAAACATATTAAAAAAGATAGAATTCATACCATCCTGAATTAGGAATTAAATCCCAAACTCACTTGAAATAAAGCTTGAGGTGTATAGCATTCCAAGATCTCGGTAGCATATCCCCCTCCATATTCTTGAGTCGATATGCACCTTTTCCTGATTCTGATTCAACTTCAAATGGTCCTTCCTGTTAGGGGAGGATTTCTTAATAACCTGTGATCCTCAAGTGTTATCCTGTTTGGTGATCCTTACTTCTGTGACAATTAGTGATCCTCAGAAGTACTTCAGGATCAGGATCATGGATCATCCTAAGGATCCTTATACTAATGATTGTTCACTTTGAATTCGGTATTGTTTTGCAGGAGTACCGGCTTGGACTTGGTCATGGCGATATTCCTGGAGCATATTCCCTTCAATTCTGCACGTGCTTGACCATTGTGAACGTTATGGTGAACGTGGGGAGAAGGCACGAAATGCGGACAGGTAGTTAGGCTAGATATTTTCTAATTTTAAGGGGGTAGCGAGCTAATTTTTAGAACACTTGGCTATTTTTGGCTACACACACTCGTACAACTGCACTCACCAGCTCTCGGCAAAACACTTAGCATTTTTCATACATTTCTACACGATACACTATAGTGATCCTTGTACTTAGCTCGCTATCATCCAAAGTTGTAAAAGGATTATTGTTTAATTTGAGTTGGTGATCGGTAGTTTCCATCACCCGAGGTTTTTTTTATGCCGGAGATCATTCATTGATCAAGGGCTTTTTCCTCGTATAAATCTTTGTGTCTCCTGTGCAATTCATTTCTGAGTGATCCTCATTGTTGTTTACCAATTCAAGCATCATACCCCGTAAAAGAGAGTTTGGTTGCATTATCCTTGTCTGATTTTTGACCAAAACAGTTTGGCGCCCACCGTGGGGCAATTGGTGCTTCATTCTTAAGAAATTCTCATTTTTTTGATCATTTCGGTTCGTTACATCCAAGCAGATGGCTTCATCATCAAAGAACACCTCCAGTGCGATGTCTGCAGTCAATTCATCCCAGGGCATTCCACCTTTGCCTCCACCACCTTCTGGACCTCAGAAAAATGCCGAGAAGAAACCAACTCCCATTTTCTCAAAACCTCCAACTTCTTCTGCTTCTTATACTCCCACTACTAGTGACTTGTTTACTCTGATTTTGCAGATGAAGGATCATATACAGCAGCAGGATAAGACCAATGAAAGGATTCTTAGAGAAATTGGAGACATCAAGAAACAGAAGAGATCGGCAGAGGATCATTCCCCACTGATGCCCAGATCTTTGAATTTCGATACTCCGGTTATAACTTCCCAGCCTTCAGTGGTTCTAGACGTTCAATATGTGGGAGGACCAAAGGGAGTGCATTACGGATCATCAGCAATGACTCAGGCTTCAGGGTCATACTTCCAACCAGCAGGATCCCATCCTCAGCATATAGGATCCTTCGTAAGCTCAGGAGGATACTCAGGAGCGCAGCAGATTCAAGGGTTCTGGCCGTTTCAAGGATCCTCCCAGGTTCAAGGATCCTCTCAGTTTCAAGGATCCTCCCAGGTTCAAGGATCCTCCTATGTTCCAGGATCCTCCCAGGTTCAAGGATCCTCTCAGTTTCAAGGATCCTCCCAGGTACAAGGATCCTCTCAGTTTCATGGATCCTTCCAGATTCCGGGATCCTTAAGGAGTTTGCAATCAGGGAGTTCCGATATCCATCAGGGAGATTTTATTCCAATGCAGACCATTGCTTCTACTGGTCCATCGGTCATTCCAGAGCCCCAACAATATGGATTCACATCCGCTCTTCCTAATTTGAACCCAATGGGAGGTAACACTTTCAATAGTTCTTATACCACTAACCATGGCCTTATGCAGGATACAGGTATCAATCATGCCATGGCAAGAGAATTGCAAAAGTTAAAGGATATGATATCAAGTGTACCAGGAGTGGTCAAGCCTATCCCGGAGATTGCAGATGGGAGCCACAAGATATCTCGTTTTGAACCACCAATCTGTGATGCTGAGATACCCAAGAGGTTCCACGTGCCTACCATGAAGTTGTATGACGGTTCAACAGATCCTGAAGAACACATAGCACAGTACAGGGAAAAGGTGGAGATCAATCCCATCCCAGAAAGGTTAAAGGAAGCATGTCTGTGCAAGGGATTTGGATCCACCCTTACTGGATCGGCTCTTAAATGGCTGCTAAGTTTTCCCCCTTACTCTATTACCTCGTTTGCTAATCTAGTTAACCTATTTAATAACCAGTTTTCTTGTAGTAGGAAATTTGAGCGTTTAACTAGTGATCTGTATAGGATAACCCAAGGTCATAATGAATCATTAAGGGATTATATCACTAAATTTAGTAAAGAATCCTTAGATATTCCTAACCTGGATATAGCTACGGCTGTTGAAGCCTTTAAAATGGGATTGCTTAGGGATTCATTATTCTATGATGATCTTGTTATGACACCATGCAGGAATCTAGATGAGGTAAGAACCCGGGCCCTTAGGTTCATCCGGCTAGAGGATGACAAAAGGATCCAGGAGAGGTTAGCAGGATCCTCAAAGCAAGAGAAGCAAGGATCCTCATTCAAGAACCACAAGTTCAGATCCTATAACAAATCTGATAACCAGAATGTGCATGCTGTTGAACAAGAAGAGGATGATGAGGATTATCCTCCAATTTCTGAATATTGTTTTTCTGTTGATAACAATGAACTAATCCTTGCGATGCAGAATTTAGGTGATAAGGCTAGATGGCCCAGGAAAAATGACAGACCAGCTGCAACCAAAGATAAGTCAAAGTGGTGTGCATATCATGAAGATTTTGGGCATCTCACAGAAGAATGCATCGCACTGAGAAAAGAAATTGGATACTTGTTGAGCAAGGGGCACTTGAAAGAACTATTGGGGAGAAAGAAGTCAAGGACTCAGGATCCTGAAAGGATCCCAGAGAAAGCTCCAGCCCCTCCAGCAGATGCACAAGTTATAAACTTTATTTCTGGAGGATCAGACATTTGTGGAACATCCTTCTCTGCAGCTAAAAGACATGCAAAGGAAACCAAGATGGATAATGGAGATAGACCCATTCGAACATCCAGTGTCTCCGAAGGAAAAGTCATAACTTTTGATGAGGATGATCGTGTTGACATTCAGGATCCTCATCACGATGGTTTGGTTATCACTCTTTTTATTTCTAACCATTTTGTTCGCAGGATCCTTATAGATGGAGGAAGCTCTGTGAACATTATCCAGCTTGATGTTCTCAAGAAGATGAATATTCCTGAATCTGATATCATACCAAGATCTTCTGTGCTCGTGGGATTCAGTGGCGAGACTAAGAATACTCTGGGGGACATTAAACTCCCAATCTATATCGAAGGCCTACATTCTTACCAAAAAATTTTGTGTTATTGACTGTTTATCTTGTTGTAATGTTATCCTTAGCAGGCCTTGGATACATGACATGAAGGCAGTCCCATCCACTTATCATCAATGTGTGAAGCTTCCTAGTCCTTGGGGAATAGTGAAGATTGATAGTGATCAGGAAGAAGCTAAGAACTGCTACACCTCATCAATGAAACCAGCCTCAAAGTCAAGGGAGCAATAGCAATTAAAGCATCCTCCAAGGGATGTCTTGGAGGCAAGAGAGCAGGATGTAGTAGAAATCCTTATGGATCCTGATGATCCTGAATCTAAAGTTTATATAGGATCAGGGATCCTTGACGAAATGAAGGAAGACCTCATATCCTTCCTCAAAAGGAGAAAGACTACCTTTGCATGGAAACACGAAGACATGACAGGTATATCTAAAGATATAATCACTCACAAACTTGGCATTGATAGGTCCTTCAAACCAATTCATCAAAAGAGGAGGAAATTTGCACCAGAAAGAAATGCCATTATCCAGGAGGAGGTAGAGAAATTACTCCGAGCAGGTATGATTAGAGAGGTCAAGTATCCAAGATGGTTGGCCAATGTGGTTGTTGTTCAAAAGAAAAACGGAAAGTGGAGGGTATGTGTCGATTTCACTGATTTAAATAAGGCATGTCCCAAGGATCCTTTCCCATTACCCCACATTGACTCCATGGTGGATGCAACTGCGGGTCATGAACTGTTAACTTTTATGGATGCTTCATCTGGATTTCAACAAATTCAGATGGAACCATCCGATCAAGAGGATACAGCCTTTATGACTCCAACTGGTATATACTGTTATATTGCTATGCCATTTGGACTAAGAAATGCAGGTGCAACTTATCAAAGGCTAGTGAATATGATGTTCAAGGATCAGATTGGACAAACTATGGAGGTTTACATAGACGATATGGTGGTAAAATCCAAAAAGGCTGAGGATCACCTAAGGGACTTGGAGGAAGCATTCAATATCCTTGACAAATATAACATGAAACTTAATCCTTCAAAATGTCACTTTGGTGTTAAAGCAGGTAAATTCTTAGGATATATGGTGACAAAGAGAGGCATTGAAGCCAGTCCAGAACAAATCAAAGCTATAGTGAACATCAAGTCCCCTGCCAATGCTAAGGATGTTCAGAGGCTAACAGGCAGGATTGCAGCTTTAAACAGATTCATATCCAAATCCTCAGAAAAGTGCAATGAATTCTATGATATCCTAAGGAAGAACAAGAAATTCGAGTGGACTGAGAAGCATGAAAGTGCCCTAAGAGCTCTTAAGGATTACCTATCCTCGGCCCCGGCCTTGATGAAACCAGAAAAAGGAGATGTGTTATCCTTATATCTTGCGGTATCCTCAAAAGCAGTAAGTGCCGTCCTTGTTAAGGATCACGAAGGTACACAACATCCTGTCTATTATGTAAGTAAGAGTTTACTTGATGCTGAATCCAGGTATTCACACTTAGAAAAACTTATCCTTGCATTAATTATGGCATCTACTAAATTGAGACATTATTTTGAAACTCATGCCATTATTGTCAAAACTAATTTTCCAATTAAGAATGTCCTCAGGAAACCTGAAATGTCAAGAAGGATGGCTAAGTGGGCAGTGAAGCTTAGTGCATATGATATAAGATATGAGCCCAGGACAGCTATTAAATCCCAAGCATTAGCTGACTTTGTGGCAGATTTCAGTAGTGATTTGCAAAAGGAAGCTAAATTAGAAGTCCAGCAGCTAGAGGAGACCAAGGATCCTTGGATACTCTATACTGATGGATCCTCAAATGTCAAAGGAACAGGGCTTGGAATACTACTAAAATCGCCACAAGGGGACATAATACCCCACTCTATAGCTTGTGAGTTCCAAACTACTAACAATGAGGCTGAATATGAAGCCTTGATAGCTGGTTTGCAAATTGCTAAGCATATGAGGATCAGGTATCTTGAGGTACATGTAGATTCTTTGTTAATCACTAATCACTTTAATGGATCCTATGCTGTTAAAGGTGAAAAGCTAACCAAATATTTGGAGATAGTCAAAGAATTGGCACTCTCTTTTGTTTCCTTTAGTTTGACACAGGTACCAAGGGAAGAAAATGCAGAAGCTGATGCATTGGCTAATCTAGGATCATCTTTGAAGATCCCGGAGGATATAAGTATCCCCATTATCCATATCCTGGCTCCTGCCATCGAGGATCAGGTGGCTATGGAAATAGGAGAGGATTCCACAATTATCCCTAGTGAGGATACTCAATCTCATTCAGGATCATGGATCCTCCCAATCATGAGATACTTACAACATGGAGAGATTCCTACAGGAGAAAACCCTAGGGCTTTCAAAATTAAGGTATCTCAATTCACAATTTTAAATAATATGTTGTATAAACGATCTCTTGCAGGACCATACTTAAGATGCATTGAGGATCCTGAAATCCAATAAGTTTTAAAAGACTTCCATGAAGGAGATTGTGGAAACCACACTGGGGGCAGGGCATTATTCTCAAGGATCCTGAGGACAGGATACTATTGGCCAACTATGAAGAGAGATGCTGTGGAGTATGCTAAGAAATGTGATCCTTGTCAGAGACACAGCAATATCCTTCATCAACCAGCTGAATTTTTGCATCCTATATCCTCCTCTTGGCCATTTATGAGATGGGGTATGGATATAGTTGGTAAGCTCCCTAAGGCACCTGGTGAAAAAGTGTTCATGCTTGCAATGACTAATTACTTCTCCAAGTGGATAGAGGCTGAAGCTTTTGCCCAAGTCAGAGAAAAGGAAGTTATATCTTTCATTAAAAGAAATATTATAACTAGATTTGGTATTCCTTCTGAAATTATATGTGATAATGGTTCCCAATTCATTGGGGGCAGAACTACTAACTTTTGTGACAGCTGGGGGATTAAGATGATAACATCAACACCAGTCCACCCACAAGCTAATGGTCAGACAGAATCATCCAATAAGATCATCATCAACAATTTGAAGAAGAAGCTTGGATCCAAGAAAAGGAAATGGGCAGAAGAACTACCTTATGTGCTTTGGGCTGATAGGACAACTCCTAAGAATGCTACAGGCCAAACTCCATTCTCTTTGGTATTTGGGGCAGAATCAGTGATCCCTACAGAAATGGTGGTTCTAACTGCTAGAACAAGTATTCGTGATCCTGAGGAAAATGATGAGAACTTGGTTCAAGACCTGGATACTATAGAAGAAATCAAGGATTTGGCAAGGATAAGGATGGCCAGTTATCAGCAAAGGATGGCTGGTGCTTACAACAAAAATGTCAGAATCAGGAAGTTCCAAATTGGTGATATGGTGTTGAGGAAAGCATTTCAAAATACCACCAATCCTGCTGATGGAAAGTTGGCACCAAAGTGGGAAGACCCTTACTTGATTGAAGCTGAGGCAGGAAAGGGGGCATATCGATTGCTAACAATGGAAGGTGATTTGATACCCAGGGCCTGGAATGCTGTCCATTTGAAGAAATACTTCATATGATAAGGACCTATGATTCTCACATGATAAGTATCCTTGAAGGATCCTTAGATCACAGATGATCCTCAATTAGGTAACATTCTAATCTCAAACTATTTCATTTCCTTACTTTCTCAAATAAGGATAAGGATCCTGCATCCTTTATCCCCCTTTCACGTGATTCTGAGTTTTGAAGGTTCAGGTACTCTTAGCAAAAGGATGGTTATCCACAAAAGCAACCAGTTACTTGGGCTTGACCCCAGTTCTGCCAGTAGCGCACGATGATCCTGGTATAGTTCATGGCAGTGGGACCAGTACTCGTTTTAGGGGCTGATAATTCCATTGTACTGGCTATACCTAGGATCCTACGTATAATGGTAGACGTACCATACATCCGTTCTTAAGGTTTCTAACGTTTTCACGTGAGCTAAGGTTTTGGCATTTTCATGCCACTAAGTTTGGATAGTCGCCAGTTAGGGCCATACTCCAGTTCACACACGATCCTTGGGCTTGTCCCCAGTTATCCATGGGCTTGTCCCCAGTTATCCATGGGCTTGTCCCCAGTTATCCTTTGGGCTTGTCCCCAGTTGCTAACTTTTATCTTATGTTGGCTTAGTCCCAAGTTATGTTATATTTCAGGTCTTCGAAGTTAAACAACCAAGAATCCTTGATCCTTACTTCTTACTAAGGTTTGTCTTGCGGTTATCCTGGTTATAGTATTAAGGGTTAGGATCCTAACTTGGATCCCCATGTATGATCCTTAACTATTTTGATTTTATTCATTGTTTATTTGAATAACCCTTGTACTTTGACAACTGAACTCATGATCCTTAAAATATACCACTTTTTGGAATTTTTCAACTATAGGATATTTGATCCTGGATCATATCCTAAATATTTTTTATCTAATTTGTTCAACTTTTCTTATTTAGACAAGTGTATATCAAAACAATTAAAAGGACAAACAAGGATAACAACACAAAATAAGCCAAAAAAGATTAAAGTTATTTTATTAACGAAAGTTTAACCGTCGAAGGTTGTCAAAATTGCTAACCCACGTTTCTACCAGCAAAACGTGGCCCGTCCACATGGGTTGGCAACGGGTGTCCATTGTTTATGCGGTTATAGCAAGTGCAGGAAATCAAAAGACGGCAGGATCACAATGGCTTCATCCCCCAAACAGAGGATCCCTCCACCATTTGTAATCCTACCTATTATCCAAAGGATCCTAGATCCTTAATCCTAAAACAATTGTTCAAATACAAACCAACCGTTGTTTAACGAAAACAGCACTACCACCAAATCTTAAAAAAAATGGGCTCCGGATATGTCTAGAAGTGTCCATCATTGCCCATTGCTGCAGCCTACACCTTCGCTGCATCACCATCTCCAGCTCCACTAGCTTCACCACCATGATCCTTGCCACTGCCTCCAGTCTAGATCGTCAGGATCTCCTCAGCCTCCTCCTCGTCATCCAGCTCAGCCAGCCTTGCCTTCCAGCCTTCCACATCCCAGTTGCTCCTGTCGAAGTCAGGATCCTGAGCTTCTAAGGCCATCTGCAATTTGGTCTTGTACATCGCTATGGCAGCAGAGACTTTAGCATCCTGGGTGATCTCATGCTTCTCGTAATCAGCATTGATCAGAACCTTGGCCGTTTCAGCTTTGGCATTTTGGAGGTCCTTTTGGAGGTCAGCAATCTTAAGATCCTTGAGCAATGCGACTTGTTGGAGGTCAGCAATCTTCTTGTCCTGCTCCTCGACATGCCCAACGTAGTCTTCAATCTCAGCAAATTTCGGCAAAGAAGATAAAGAACAGTTCAAGAACAGGTGATCCTCAAATAAGCTGGATACCTAAAGCAGGGACAAGGATCCTTACATCGTTGAAGTATTCAAGGAACTGGTGGCGGATCAGGGGCAGACCTTGCAGATCCTCAGCTTCAGAGGTTTTTCTTTTCTTGCCACCCCTTCCTTTAATGGGTGCCTTGGGGATCGAAGCAGTTGGGCTGGCAGGAAGCTTCTTCTTGGAGGATCGTACGTTGTCCAGATCGGTCACGCTGAACTTGGAGGCAGATTTTGAAGCTTTTCCGGCACCTACACATTCAAAACAGATAAGTATCCTTATCCGATCTCCATTTAACTATTTATTTAAATCTTTAACTATACAAAAAACAGGATACTTACTTGACATGGTGACTGAGCCTGAGGATACCTCTTGAGAATCCTGGGTGATTGTCTTGAATGATCTTGTTTCAGGACCGAGCCTTCTAAAAGCCGCAAGCCTATCCTTGGTACCAGGAGACGGTTTGAGGTGTGAAACAGTGACAGCTGCATGATATAAAACAAAAGGGGGTTAGTGATCCTATCACAGGAGCAAGATTATCCGGTGATCCTTCTCAGGATCCTCTGTCATACCATGGGTGGACCACTTCCTGGGTAGATCCTTTCCGTTTGGGATAGAGTCTCTTCTGACAAAGAAAAAGCGTCATTTCCAGTTTGTATCGTTCTTGGTGGCTTTAAAAATGGGGTGTTCTTCACCAGGTTTTCGTTTAAACAAATATCGGTGGGATCCAAACGTTGTGAGATCATACATCTCAGCCAACTCCGACATTCCTAGATCAATCCCTTCCTGCTCGATGATCCTTTCAAGGGTATATAACACCCTCCAGATCATCGGCATAGCCTGGATGTAGGAGATGCCGGTAAGGGAGAAAAAAGATTGGGTAAAGGCTGGAAAAGGATAGGTGTATCCTATGGTGAATGGGGTAACAGGAAAAGCTACCCATGTCTCAGAAATATAGTCGCTCAGAACAGTGGGATCGAAGGGTTTGAAAAAGGTGTTCGCCGAAAAGCAGTGCCGGATCCTATCTACTTGTGGGTCAGTAAAGCAACACCTCTCATTCGCTGAATCTTTGATGATCCCTTGACTCTTCAAGGGGCTATTCTTCTGATGATCCTTGGCGGGGGAGGATCGGAGCATCATTCTTAACGTGATGATTGGTAAAGAAAGAAAAACAGAGTAAGAGAAGGAAAAATAGGAAAAGAGATACCTGATTGATCTTCGGATGAGAATTTAAAGGGAGTTTCTCTTGGATTTAAATGCAAATTGATCCTATCTCTAACTCCTATTTATAATGATGATTTTGCAGGATAAGTCACCTCAGGGACGTCAGAATTCCAACGGCTAGTTCGATCTTAACGGCTATATATCCGTTCGTTTGTTACGGATAAGATCGACAAAATACAACTCATTTATTTACAATATTACTCCTTATATTTTGGGGGCAATTGTTAGGGGAGGATTTCTTAATAACTTGTGATCCACAAGTGTTATCCTATTTGGTGATCCTTACTTCTGTGACAATTAGTGATCCTCAGAAGTACTTCAGGATCAGGATCATGGATCATCCTAAGGATCCTTATACTAATGATTGTTCACTTTGAATTCGGTATTGTTTTGCAGGAGTACCGGCTTGGACTTGGTCATGGCGATATTCCTGGAGCATATTCCCTTCAATTCTGCACGTGCTTGACCATTATGAACGTTATGGAGAACGTGGGGAGAAGGCACGAAATGCGGACAGTTAGTTAGGCTAGATATTTTCTAATTTTAAGGGGGTAGCGAGCTAATTTTTAGAACACTTGGCTATTTTTGGCTACACACACTCGTACAACTGCACTCACCAGCTCTCGGCAAAACACTTAGCATTTTTCATACATTTCTACACGATACACTATAGTGATCCTTGTACTTAGCTCGCTATCATCCGAAGTTGTAAAAGGATTATTGTTTAATTTGAGTTGGTGATCGGTAGTTTCCATCACCCGAGGTTTTTTATGCCGGAGATCATTCATTGATCAAGGGCTTTTTCCTCGTATAAATCTTTGTGTCTCCTGTGCAATTCATTTCTGAGTGATCCTCATTGTTGTTTACCAATTCAAGCATCATACCCCGTAACAGAGAGTTTGGTTGCATTATCCTCGTCTGATTTTTGACCAAAACACTTCCCATCTTGGAGCTAGCTTGCCATCGGCAGGATTAGTGGTATTTTGAAAAGCCTTTCTTAGCACCCAATCACCAACTCGAAATCTCCAAGTCCTAATATTCTTGTTATATGCTCTGGATATTCTTTGTTGATATGCTGCCATCCTTAGCCTTGCTGCATCTCTTTTTTCATCTATAGTATCCAAATCTTGACATAAGGCTTTAGGATTCTGTTCAGGATCCTGTAGAATAGATCTTGCAATAGGTATCACCATTTCCATTGGAATCACTGCTTCTGCTCCAAATACCAAGGAAAATGGGGTTTGGCCGGTTGCATTCTTTACCGTTGTCCTATCAGCCCACAAAACGAAGGGTAATTCTTCTGCCCATCTTCCTTTTTTGGCTCCAAGTCTCTTCTTTAAGTTATTGACAATTATCTTGTTCGAGGATTCAGCTTGTCCATTCGCTTGAGGATGTACCGGAGTAGACGTGATCATTTTGATTCCCCAACTCTTGCAAAAGTCAGTAGTCCGCTTGCTTATAAACTGGGACCCATTATCACAAATGATTTCAGCTGGTACCCCAAACCTGGTCAGGATATTCCTCTTTATGAAGGATACTACTTCTTGGTCTCTAACTTGAACAAATGCTTCAGCTTCAACCCACTTAGAGAAATAATCCGTCATTGCTAACATAAAGACTTTTCCTCCCGGAGCTTTTGGTAACTTCCCTACTATATCCATCCCCCATTTCATGAATGGCCAAGGGGAAGTTACAGGATATAGTGGTTCAGCTGGTTGATGTAGTATGTTACTATGCCTTTGACATGCATCACACCTTCGAGCATATTCTGCAGCATCTTTTCTCATCGTTGGCCAATAATATCCTGTCCTTAATACTTTTGAGAATAATGATCTGCCCCCAGCGTGGTTACCACAATCCCCTTCATGTATATCCTGAAGTACTTCTTTGGCTTCAGGATCCTCCAAGCACCTCAAATACGGTCCTGCAAGAGATTTCTTGTATAAAACATTATTTATAATAGTGAATCGTGATACCTTCATCCTAAATGCCTTAGGATTTTCATCTCCGGGGATGTGTCCTTCCTTGAGGTATTTCATGATTGGAGCCGTCCAGGATTTAGGATCATTTTCAGGATACTCTGCTCCAGGATCCTGAATACTTATTACTTCCTTATCCTGAGGATTCGTCGCAGGATATAGGATATGTAATATTGGTATCCGGGTTCCTTCCGGTATCCTGACCGATGATCCTAGATTTGCCAAGGCATCAGCTTCAGCGTTGTCTTCTCTTGGTACCTGTTCAAGTGTAAAAACATCGAAATATCCTGCTAATTTTTTGAGAATATCGAGATATTCGATTAACTTCTCACCCTTAACTGCATAGGATCCATTAAAATGATTAGTAATTAACAAGGAGTCAACATATACTTGCAAATTCTTGACACTCATATTCTTAGCCAACTCTAATCCTGCAATTAAAGCCTCATATTCTGCCTCATTATTAGTAGCAGGGAATTCACACCTAATAGCCTGGGGTAATATGTCCCCCTGTGGCGATTTTAGTAGTATTCCCAATCCTACTCCTCTTACATTAGATGCACCATCAGTATATAACATCCAGGATCCTGAGGATTCTCCTAACTGTTGGACTTCTAGGTCTACCTCATCCTGAATGTCACTACTGAAATCAACCACAAAGTCAGCTAAAGCCTGAGACTTTATGGCATTTCTAGGTTCATATACTAAGTCATAAGCACTCAGTTTCACTGACCACTTGGCCATCCTACCTGACATCTCTGGTTTCCTAAGCACATTTTTGACAGGATAACTTGTTTTAACATGAATCCTATGTGTCTCAAAGTAATGTCTAAGCTTCGTTGATGCCATAACTAATGCTAGTATCAACTTTTCTAAATGAGAATACCTAGTTTCAACATTTAACAAACTTTTGCTAACATAATAAACAGGATATTGCTGACCTTCATGGTCTTTTATAAGAACGGCACTTACAGCATTCCCTGATACAGCGAGGTATAGGGATAGTGGTTCCCCATTTTCAGGCTTCATCAATAGAGGTGCAGTCGAGAGATATCGTTTCAAATCCCGCAAGGCTGCTTCATGCTTTGCTCCCCATTCGGACTTCTTATTCTTCTTGAGGATATCATAGAATTCCTTGCATTTTTCCGAGGATCTTGAAATAAATCTGTTCAATGCTGCTACTCGGCCTGTTAACCGCTGAACATCCTTCATATTGGAGGGTGATTTTATATCCAGGATAGCTTTAATCTGCTCCGGGCTTGCCTCTATCCCCCTTTTCGTCACCATATATCCTAAAAACTTTCCAGCCCCCACTACGAAATGGCACTTAGCAGGATTCAGCTTCATGTTATACTGATCAAAGATATCAAATGCTCCCTTGATATCCTGGAGGTGATCCTCAGCCTTTTTAGATTTCACCACCATATCGTCAATATATACCTCCATGGTGTCCCCCAGCTTATCTTTGAACATCATGTTTACTAATCTCTGGTATGTTGCACCTGCATTTTTCAAACCGAAAGGCATAGCAGTATAGCAATATATACCTGTTGGTGTCATGAAAGCAGTATCCTCCTGGTCCGAAGGCTCCATTTGAATCTGCTGAAATCCTGAGTATGCGTCCATGAACGTTAACATCTCATGCCCAGCAGTAGCATCCATCATTGCATCGATATGAGGAAGGGGGAATGGGTATTTAGGACAAGCCTTATTCAAGTCTGTGTAATCTACACAGACTCTCCATTTCCCATTTTTCTTCTGCACTACGACCACATTTGCCAACCATCTTGGGAACTTGACTTCTCTGATCATTTTGGACTTTAACAATCTTTTAACTTCCTCTTGGATGATTATATTTCGCTCGGGAGCAAACTTCCTTCTTTTTTGCTGAACAGGCTTGAACGACCTGTCAATTCCAAGCTTGTGAGTAATAATGTCTTTGGATATACCTGTCATATCCTCATGCTTCCATGCAAACATTGACATCCTGCATTTCAAAAAGTTAGTTAACTGCTCTTCAATATCCTGAGGGATATTGGTTCCTACGAGCACCGAGATATCAGGATTATCCTGATCCAGGATAATTTTCTTCACATCCTGCTCCGAAGCTTCCAAGGTATCCCGGGCCCGCATCTTTAATTGCTATGCTTGATTAGGCTTGGTTGAGGATTTCATCGAGGATGAGTAACATTCTTTCGCCTCCTGCTGATCACTTTCAACCTTGACAACTCCCCAAGGGGTAGGGATCTTGATGCATTGGTGATATGTTGATGGCACAGCCTTCATATCATGAATCCATGGTCTTCCCAGTATGATGTTATAGCAGGATAAGGAGTCCATCACACAGAAGCGTTGTATCGAGTTGACCCCTTCAACGTATACTGGTAACTTTATCTCTCCTACAGTATTTCTAGCTTCTCCACTGAAACCAACGAGCACAGTGGACTTCGAAGTAATGTCCATCGGAGATACATTCATCCTTTTCAATGTTTCCAGCTGAATTATATTGACAGAACTACCGTTGTCCACCAATATCCTGCGTACAAAATGGTTAGCCACATATAATGTTATTACCAAAGCATCATGGTGAGGATCCTGAACAGTATCCCTGTCATCACTATCGAAAGTGATCACTTTATCAGTTGTGAGGGTAGTCATCCTGACTGGTTTGTCTCCCCTTTCACTCTTAGTTTCCTTTGCATGTCTCTTAGCCGCCGAATACGAAGTCCCGCAAATGTCGGATCCTCCTGAAATAAAGTTAATTATCTTGGCATCTGCTGGGGGTGATGCTGCTCGTTCAGGATCCTTCTCGGGATCCTGCCCTTTATTCTTCTTTCTTCCCAGCAAGTCCTTCAGATACCCTTTGCTTAACAGGCAACTTATTTCTTTCCTGAAAGCAATGCAATCCTCGGTCATATGTCCGAAGTCTTCATGGAAGGCACACCATTTGGATTTATCCTTCCAATCAGCTTTCTGCTGGTTCTTTCGAGGCCACCTAGCTTTGTCCCCTAAACCCTGCATAGCATACATTAGCTCAGGTATATTAACAGAAAAGCAGTATTCAGATAAGTCAGGATATTCTTCAGGATCCTCGTCTTCAACAGCATTCACTTTCTTATTATCATTTCTGCCATATGGCTTGGAGCGATATGGCTTATATGAGGATTCTGATTTCCTGTTGGTTGATTCATAGGTTGAGGTAGAATTCATCCTCTCTTGCATCTTCTTGTCATCTTCCAAACGGATATATCTCAAAGCCCTGTTACGAGCTTCGTCGAGATTCCTGCAGGGATTCATTACAAGATCCTGATAAAACTGAGAATCCTTTTGTAACCCCATCTTAAAAGCTTGCACAACTGTTGCAACATCAAGATGTGGGATATCCAAGGATTCTCGACTGAACTTGTTCACATAATCCGTCAAGGATTCCTGAGATCCTTGAGTTATCCTGTAAAGGTCACTGGTTAGTTTCTCAAAACTCTGACTACAAGAAAATTGACTGTTAAATAAATTAACCAAATGAGCAAATGAAGTAATTGAGTGAGGAGGGACGTTTAACAGCCATTTTAAGGCTGATCCTGTCAAGGTAGAACCGAATCCCTTGCATAAGCATGCTTCCTTGAGATCTGGAGGGATAGGATTGATTTCCATCCGTTCCCTATATTGGGCAATATGCTCTTCAGGATCCGTAGTCCCGTCATACAGTTTCATGTTGGGAGTCTGAAATCTTTTTGGGATTTCAGCATCACAGATAGGATACGCAAAGCGGGATATCCTGTGGCTGTCTTGGGATACTTCTGGAATTGGCTGGACCACTCCAGGTACACTGGATATCATGTCCTTCAATTTCTGGAGCTCCCTGGTAAATGTTGACGTCATACCTACATCCTGCAAAGACCCATTGTTGTTAGTAGCAAGAATATTATTATTTGACACATTACCGGTCTGAGGATTTTGGCCATATCCTGAAGCATATCCTGAACTCCTCACAGTCGACATCCTGACCGAGGAGGGTATCTCAGGGGTATGATTCTGAGAATGGCTTGGGACGATATTCCCCCTGTTATCCTCAGTGTAAACTGCGGAACTGAAGTTCAAAGCCCTGGGCTGTATAGGAGTGACAGTTTCTTCAGCAGGTCTACTCGAGCTAGCTTTTAAGAGTTGTATTTCTCTTAACAGCATTTGGTTAGTTTCCTGTTGCTGCCTCATTTGTTCCTGCACACTTCCAAATAAAGTTAGAATTTCATCATTAGAGGCTAAAACGGGAGCAGATCCCTGAACACTCCGAGTAGGGATAACATCTTGAGGTTGTGAAGAAAATGGCATCCTTGGAGGAGGTGGTGGAAGCACCGAACCAGTGGCAGCAGAAGTCATAGCAGATACAGTGGAGGAGCTCATGTTTGATCTTGAGGCCATTGTGAACAATGTGGCAAAAAGTTTTGAAAATAGAAAACCGATTAACGATTTCACAAAGATTTTTAGTAAAAGTAGCACCACTTGCCCCACGGTGGGCGCCAAATTGTTTTGGTCAAAAATTACCGAAGCAATTTAGTGATCAAATTAGTTAAGTGAGGTAGTGTGCTAAAATTGTGTGTGAAAAATATATTAACCAAGTTAGTTATAAAAACAGTTTCAGGATACGGCTCAAGATATAGAGCTGTATCTATGATCAAACAATGAGCAGAAAAGTAAAGGTTGACACGTGATGTACGAGGAAAGCCCTTGATCAATCTAGATCGCCGGCACAAAACCTCGGGAGCTGACAATCGCAGCTGCCTTGTTCTTCTATTGCTTCAAATATCAGGATACAGTGCAGGATGTGGTGCGGATCAACTAGGTGTTACAATGTAATTCGATTACAAGTGTTTGTGTGTAGTGACTGCTGAAAGCTAGAGAGCAAAAGTGTTCGAGAGTGTGTGAAAGTTTCGTTGTGCCTTAATCTGATCCGCCCCCATCTATTTATAGTAAAGCAAATGTAACAAACTATCCTAAATAACCGGGATCCAGCGAATATTCCTTAGTCGAACGTTGTAGACCTAGTCTTTCGGGTTCAACGTCTTTCCCATAACAAACAGTCCGAGTCTTGAGGAGATGAAGTCCATTTGACCATTGGCAAGTCCCATTCTTTAACCTGCACGTGGTTAATTCGATCAACCTCAGGATATCGCCCAAGATGTTAGCAATATCCTCGTCCAGCATCCTGGTCACAAATAAACAATAAAAAGCAGGATATTGTTCAAGATATGTATGCTTAGAAAATGACCCATAACAATTTATATGGGATCAAGTGTGTGATCTATTCTGATCACAAGAGCCTCCAGCACCTGTTTAAACAAAAGGATTTAAACATGAGGCAGCGCCGATGGATAGAGACCTTAAATGATTATGATTGTGAAATCAGATACCATCCCGGCAAGGCGAATGTAGTCGCCGATGCCTTGATTCGAAAGGAAAGGGTGAAACCCATCCGAATCAATGCCAAGAGCATTGAGATTAAGAACAGTTTGAATGAAAGGTTGTCAGCTGCACAGAAGGAAGCTGTGTTGGAAGCTAACTATCCTAACGAAAAGCTAGGAGTAACTGAGGAGCAGTTATCTCTTAGCAAGGATGGAATTCTGAGATTAAATGGACGAATATGGGTTCCAATTTATGGGGGACTTCGAGATGTCATCCTCCAGGAAGCCCATAGTTCTAAATACTCCGTTCATCCTGGAGCTGATAAGATGTACCAGGATCTAAGGGCGAACTATTGGTGGATAGGCTTGAAAAAGTCTGTAGCTGCCTATGTAGCTAAATGCTTGACGTGTGCGCAAGTCAAAGCAGAACATCAAAAGCCGTCAGGTTTGCTACAACAACCTGAACTTCCCACATGGAAATGGGAGATGGTGACGATGGATTTCATCACCAAATTGCCAAGGACAAGGAAAGGCAATGATACAATATGGGTGATAGTTGATAGACTGACTATGTCAACACATTTCTTACCCATCAAGGAGACTTATAGCTCCGACATGTTAGCCCAGTTATACGTGGATAAGATTGTAGCCTTACATGGCATACCTGTGTCTATTATCTCTGACAGAGATACTAGATACACGTCACATTTTTGGAAAAGCTTCCAACAATCTTTGGGCACGCGTTTGAATTTTAGTACGGCTTACCATCCTCAGACAGACGGTCAGAGTGAGCGTACTATTCAAACTTTGGAAGACATGCTACGTGCATGTGTGATCGATTTGGGTGGTAGTTGGGATAACCACCTACCACTAATTGAGTTCTCCTACAACAATAGCTACCACACCAGCATAAAGGTTGCGCCTTTCGAGGCCTTATACGGTAGAAAGTGTAGAACGCCCGTTTGTTGGGCGGAAGTTGGAGATGTCCAATTATCAGGACCAGAGATAGTCTTTGAAACGACGGATAAGATTGTCCAGATTCGTAACCGTCTCAAAGCTGCCCGAGATAGGCAGAAGAGCTACGCAGATCCAAAGCGTAAATCTTTTCACTTCGAAGTAGGTGACAAGGTGTTGCTTAAAGTATCACCCTGGAAGGGAGTGATGCGATTTGGTAAGAAAGGCAAGCTAAGCCCGAGATACATAGGACCTTTCGAGGTTATCGAACGTGTCGGGTCAGTTGCCTATAAGTTAAACCTACCTGAAGAGCTCAGTAGTATACATAATGTATTCCACATCTGCAATCTGAAGAAGTGTTTCGCTGATGAATCACTGGTCATACCACATACAGATGTGCATATAGATGAGAGCTTAAAATTTGTGGAAAAACCATTGTCTATTGAAGATCGACAGGTTAAGAAGCTTCGAAGGAACCATGTGCCTATTGTAAAGGTAAAATGGGATGCCCATAGAGGTCCCGAATACACGTGGGAGGTTGAGTCCACAATGAAAGAAAAATACCCTTATTTATTTCAGTAAATCTCGAGGTCGAGATTTCTTTTAAGGGGATGAGGATGTAACACCTCGAAAATTTGTGTTCAATGAAATAACGACACGTGTCATATAAGACAAGAGTGATATAAACCCGGGTATAATTAAAGATGTATGGCAGGATTTAAAAGTGTCGTCATGTTAATTTTTACCTCTGAACGACCTCATTTACAAATCCCAAGACCCTAATATATATATTAAACATCTAATATACCTTCGATCTGGTAATCGCTGACAATAATTGAATTCAAAGTGCAAAATAGGATCCTATGGAATTTCTACGGTAAACCTTCGTTTAAGGCACTTTCAAAAGTGGTAGGGTATATCACTGTTAAAGGCACATTTTAGAGGCCCCTTACTGTAAAATAATGTCCCAAATTCGAAACACCTGGTTGCCCCTTCGAATGCATGAAAGATCAAGAATTTTTGGCTTCAGCAGAAGGCTTGCGCACCGCAAGCATACCCTTACGGTGCGCAAGGGTTGCCCAGTAACTGAAAACGGGGCTGTTTGCTGTTATGCGCATGGAACTGATCTTCAAATGACTTTACTCATATTTGGACGACCCCTAAATGACTCCTAGACACTAGGGACACTTGTGGATGAGTTGTGGTCAGTTGTAGACTTATTTGTCAACAATCTATGGAGTTTAAATCACTATATAAAGCTCCTAAGTTGCAAACATTCTTCACACCTTCATTCTTGCATTCCTGATCATTTCTGGAGCTCAAGACTTCTCTCTAAGCTTCACATTTCGTGCATAGGACTTCAGTAAGTTTGCTTAACCTTTCTTAGTTAAGTTTTTGCTTAGTTTTAGCTTAAAAGTCAAACCGTCGTAATTAACGGTTGACTTAACGATTAATCACTAATGGTCCAGTGATTAGTCGAATTGAAAGTAGATATAAGTTGGTAATTATGTGGGTAATAAACCCTTAAAAGGGTTCCCCCTGATTCCCACTCTAACTAGGTCAAATGTCGGGTCAAACTTGTTATTAAAAAGTCAACAGGATACTTATTTTCTAATTTATGCATAATTAGCAATGTAGAACACATACAAACTGTTTGATCATTAATATAACTTGGTAATTAGTGTAAGAACATGTCTAAACATGTTCAACCCGACAATTTACTGTTTAGACCCGGTTCGGAACCGAAAGTCGCAAAGCTTTGACTTTTGCTTTGACTTCAGTTCTGACCCGTTTTGGTATGTTTTAGAAATACCTTAGAGCTCTATTTGGACCAGGTTACATGCTAGTATAACCCTCTGTGATTATACACCATGGTTCATTAGTTAACCAATTAATACGCATGATTCCGTTAATTGCTCATATGTTGACCATTATGCCCTTTTCACCTTAAAACGTGATTTGTGAAAATGTAAAAGAGTAGAAACTTTAATTACTGATATATAAACTTTCACCCAAAATTTGACATCAGTTTGAGGTGTAGATTGAGAGTTATGCTCATTAGCGTAATTAGAAAGTTTATTAGCGATTAAACGACATAATTAGCGTTTAGCCTATTTAAACCTACTTTTTGATATCAAACTTATTACCCACTGATGTAATATATTATTTTGGGATTTTTGAAGATTTTTAATTAATTTTAGGCTGAGCATAACTTATAGTCATAGGCTTAATCCGGTAAGTGTCGGTTTTGCCCTTACGGGCTATAAAATGAGTTTTACATATCTAATCGACTCCAAACCTTTTGCTACTGATCTTAAATGATAAATAAATTATTTTAAGCCTTCTGGAATAATAAAAATATCAGCTTTATGTATAGAACCCGGAAATGGCTTCTAATCGCCTTTTTAAGCGTTTTTAACGCATAGTATGTACTATAACTATATTAAACATACAAGGGTTGATACCTACTGATATTTTAGGAAAATTATAATATTTTAACAGTAAGCAAAAGTTATTAAACTCAGAATTCAGTTTTGAGCTTTTCGGCTTATGTGAAATTACCAAAATGCCCCTACGGTGCATAGTTTGGTTATAATTGATAAATTTCACATATATACTTTACCCTACTGTTATAACTTAGTAAACTAAGTATTTTTTCTGATTATATCAGACCTGTAACTCAGGTTAATACTTAAACTCTTTTATAACCTTGTAAATGACCAAACTACCCTTACGGGGCATAGTTTGTGTTTAAATTCGTTTCGGGCATAATAAAAGACATCTTACTGATGTCACGACATATTTGAAGCATATTAACTTAGGAAACCTGTATATGGCTCTCATGAATACCCGTTACGCTTATTACGCGTTCGGTTCGGTTTATGTAACTAGTTTGCATAAATTAGCCGAAACGGGTCAAACCTTATCGGTTTTATCTCAAAATCCAGAATGTGTATGAAATACCCATATTAAGCAAGTCTTCAAACTTGTCGGGTCTAAATCACATTCTATCAGGTCATTCGCTTAATCGTGCGTACGAACCGTATCCTTGAAACTTACCGGTCTAAGCTTAAGCTTAATTAAAGACCCGTTAGGATTCTAATAGGTTATTATAAACCTTCGTTCCAGATTAAGAGTACCAGTAAAAGCTACTTGCATTTGCTTATTGTGATTATTACTTTGCTCAGGTAAATACTTTTAACTTATTTTCACTATACGGGCTTGGGTTACGGTATATAAAATACCGCTTGGTCGGGCATCAAATCTTCCATCGTTTGGTGGTTAATTGAATAATTTGATCGGCCCGTTTAAATTGTTTTGTTTGCTTAAAGCCTTTGGGGGGTTAATGACCATGTCCCGGATATCCTTGGCATCATTTTACGAAATGGCCACGACCTAAGCACGGGGTGTAGGCGTACACCTGTCAGTTGCCAAATAAATAATGTGGTGTGTCTATTGATCTTTAACCCGGCACGATCCGGGCTACTGAACGCATAAGGAACATGTAATTCTTTTACAAGATTATATATTTCAATAATTATCCCAAGTTATAAAATGTTTATGCCACGTGCATCCAAATCAATTTTCAATCATTTTCCAAAATGAGTCAGTTGATTGTATTTACTAGTGTAAACTGACGTATTTTCCCAAAAAGATTAAATGCAGGTACTAAGCATAATAGGCTGGATTTCTCCTTAGCATCAATAGAAGTTTCGCAAGCTTAAGATGCCTAAAAGTCTGTTGAACTATTGTTTCCATTTTATTTTCGATCCGTCTGTGGATAAACAATCGACAGTTGTGATATTTGTTATTACAATATTATATTCGGTTGAATTATATCTTTCATTTGCTTCCGCTGTGCATATTAAATATTGTGTTGTTTGACTATTATGTTGCCAACCACGTCACGATACTCCCCCACCGGGCCCACCGGTGACACGTGGGAATCCGGGGTGTGACACCGACGGGTCCCACCCCGTCGCCGACGGGCTCCCAAAACCACAAAACCGGCCGACGGCCTAATTAACTAGATACGGGGAATTTCAGCTTACGGGCGTTTTAAAAGGGCGTCGCCGATGGCCATGGACCCGTCGGCGACTGGTTCTCTAGCCCTCTTCTCCGATTTCTTTGTTTTGCACTTCCGAATGATCCGTAACGCATCCCGGTACATCGTTTTTCGACCCGATGATTCGTAAAGCTCCCGAAAAGCCCTTAAACTCCATCAAACCTGCATAAACACAAATCTAATTAAAAGTAGGCCATTCAAGATTAAAACTCATATAAAAACATAAAGTTATACGATTACGAGCACCGGTTTTTAACCACGCATCAGGTATGGCCGAAAAGAATCCATGATCTAAGAAAGTGAAATGTTAAGGATGGGTGGGTTGTGTAAGCTGGATTTTGTTTAGTATCTATCTATTTTAAAGAAAGTTAGTGTGGGTTGAGAACCTAATCCAATTGGTATTTATAGTGTTAAGGAACCAGATAGTTGGTGGAGCCCACCATCTTGTGGGTAAATGCTACATATAATAATTATGTTTTAATATTCTAAAAAGTAAAAATGTAAGTTGTCTTAAAACAACTTTAAGTACATATATGGCACCGTTCGTTTCAACTAGTCTGTTATTCGGATTTTATTATTCGTTTGAAGTAGTTATAATTATTTCGTTTGAACCATCATTGAAATTAAGTTTACACCGGGTTCGCAACAACACAGCATGTTACAACACAAAATTTAACAATATTTTTTATTAGGTAATTCAACAACATTACAATAGGATCTATCAAACTCGCAAATTACATAAATGCAGTACTATTTTAATTACATACAGGCAGAAATACAATGTTACTTCACTTCGTACTATTTTAACAAATCATTTCTAATTGAAAGACTGTTTGTCGGGCTTCCAATTAGAACAGAAGCGAATTTAAACCCGTCCCGTTTCTTCATATATCGAGTTTTGATATAAGGTCAGAAGGCCGGTACCGGCTGTTCGACTCGTAAAGTTATATGGGACGGGTTGTTCGCAACATCAATGACGATTCTGCAACTTCGATAATGTTTGAGGATTTGCAAAAGCCCGGATAAGCGTAACAGGGAAGGCTGAACAAAAATCGGGCTGATGCAGTAGGAGAGAACAACATTTCAATAGGATCTAAATCTCCTACCGAAAACGGGGGTGATGATGACTGTTCGACAGGCTCATGCCCCCACCAGAAGTTGCAGAATAATTTACGGGAGGAGGTGGTAGATGAGAATAAACCGCCCAACAACCTGAGCGGCTGAATCTTCCACAAGACTCAATAGCAGCCAGTAGAAGCATCCACAACAGCAGTTGAGTCATTATCCTCGTACACCTTACGGGAGGAGATGGTAGATGAGAATGATCTTTCTCATCCACACAAGATCTTCCCACTTGGTATATGAAAATTAAAACTGAGAAAAACATCATGATAAATGAGGTCCCGAATGATCCAAGAGCATCATACATTGACCAAATTTTCGCATCACAAGAAATATCAAGCCCCGAACATCTTTTATAAAGAACATCATACCGACACAATTGCAAGATCAACATTATATTATTTTAACAGACTCATTGTGTTACAGAAGAATTCTTGTGCATCAATCAGTTTGTATTATATTTGGGTTATAAGGCCAACATACATACTGAACAACGTTGGTAATGTTTTAACTTGCAAAATCAAACAACAATCTTCAATTACAATTCAGAACCATTCAGCGACCTTTAATAAAATTGCAGTATCAAACAACAACCTTATTTAAGATTGCTGTACCATTCAGCGACCTTTTACAACATTGCAGAAAGAAACATCAATCTTCTTTAAGTTAGCTGTTTGAAACAACGATCTCTTATAAGATGGCAGTACCATTCAGCGATCTTCAGGAACATAGCTGTTTGAAACATCGACTTTATGAAGGTAGCTGTTTGAAACAGCGATCTTCAGGAACATAGCTGTTTCAAACAGCGATCTTCAGGAAGGTTGCAGCTTTTGCAGCTTTTGGACAGAAACTTCATGGAAGGTCGCTGTTTGATATGGCTACTAGGGGTGAGCATGGTGCGGTTCGGTTCGGTTATTACCTATAACCGAAACCATAACCGCACACTGCGGTTATCAAAAAATCATAACAGTTCGGTTTCGGTTAATGCGGTTTTGGTTAATCGGTTATTGCGGTTAATGCGGTTTCGGTTCGGTTATAGGTCGGTTATTATTAGTGTAAACTATAATGGGCCAATAAGGTTGGGTCATGGTTAGTGTAAAATGTAATGGGCCAATAAGGTTGGGTCATGGTTAAAAGTTAAAACATTCAAATACTTCACCAAAGATACATATAGATTAGGCCATGGTTAAGCATTTAAATACAAACTTAACGACTTATGGTGCTACGGATTTGGCTATGTTTAAAATATTCGGTTCGGTTCGGTTATTTGCGGTTATGAAAATAAGAATAACCATAACCGAACCGCAAAAATCGGTTATTAAAAATATAAATAACCAACCCTTCGGTTATTTCGGTTCGGTTTTTTCGGTTACGGTTCGGTTAATTCGGTTATATGCTCACCCCTAATGGCTACTTACCTAGATTTGAAAAGAAAATTGTTGACCACCTAGAAGCACTCTTTTGCAGCTCAAATCACCTACTTCAGCAACAAATTCTTTGAATTTTGGCTCCAATTAAAAGCAAAATTTTAAATTAAAAGAGATAACTGCTTGAAGGCTGTTACTGGACCTAATCCATAAATTCGTATTCCCTGCAATTTGGTTTTCTCTCTGGTACTCTAAATCAAACTCAGATCACGTACTTTTCACAATTTGTAAGTTTGTTACTCCTGAGTTCCCAACTTCCCATTAGTGACTTAAATATAATTTTGGTGAAGATGTCGAGTTATGATTCATATTCAAAGCATTCAAGCTCCTGAGTCCTGACTCCTGATCACATTCTCTGATAACATACAAATATTCACAAACATTTGTTCGGATCTCTACCATGTTGTATCTAGCCTTAGTCCTTAGTAGCGTCTTCTCATTTTCTTTATGGTAATGGGACGGGTTTGGATAATCCCAATCCGATGCTCGATTATTAAAGTTTGTCCCAGATCCAACCCAAAACCCGTTGGGTAATTACTCTTCGGCTATCGAGTAAACCTGTTAGTTTTTTAACATTACCCGTGGGGTCACCCGACCCAAAACTCGTCAATTATTATCGGGTAACTATTAATCAATTACATTTATGGAATGGAATATTTCACATAATGGTAACCAAGTTTTAGGAGTGTTTCAATCGTGTCACTCATGATTTTTTTGTTCTAATTAAGTCATTAAAGTTTATTTTATGTTTTAATCCTATATAATTTACCAGAATAGCAGGTAAACTATTCAATGTGGCATTTATTTAGTTTTTGTATTTTAAACATGGTGACATAATACTTAATAAAAAAGTAAAATAAATTAAATTAATTAACAAATAAAAGAAATAAAACAAAACAAATTAAGCATTCTAGTCGATTCATGTCAAAAATTAAACATTCATGTGAAATTGTCTTTATTTGTATAATGAGCTGTTGTTTATAGTGTTTGCTTTGGAATTATTACTTTTTCTGAGGTGGTGTTTGTTTTTTGGCCAGAAGCACTTCTGGCCACTTATGTCTGCGTCGCGCAGATGCGCGCAGACGTTTGAGGTCTGCAGCTCGTTTGTTTTCCAGAAGAGCTTCTCACATTTTACCTCTTCCCCAAGCAGACATGTCCCCAAGTCTGCCAAACTCTTCAAACCTCTTCTCCTCTTCTCCCTCCATCTGCCACCACCTCCATCTCCGACACCACTTCCGACACCACCTCCTCTGCCACCACCTCCACCTCCGACAAAACCCCCAAAACCCCCAAATAACTCCGCCACCTGATACATCACCACCACCACCGTAGAGAGAGATAGAAAGAAGGGAGAGAGAGAGAAAGAAGATAGAGAGATCGATGAGAGAGAGAGACCACCCCCTCCACCTCCACCTGCCGACAACCTCTTCAGCCGACAACCTCCACCTGCCGACAGCTTCTCCAACCTCCACCTGTAATCAGCACAAGTATCCACAACTAATACAAACCCTCGTTGATTTCATCTTTGTTTCATTGATCAGACGCTTAGAGATTAGAACAATATCTTTTATGTCAAAGTAAGTTGAAGTTCATACCCTTTTGACCTTTGTTCTTCTTTAAACAAAAGTCCACAAATACCCAAAAAGAAAAGCTATAAAGATTCTGCCTTTCTTCACTGTTAAGACTTGTACAGTGGATACAAAGATGAACCCACAATTATTTTGCCATTGTTTAAGCTGCTTTCGGTGAGAGAGAGAGACCGTAGAGAGAGAGAGGCGGTGGTGTGATGGCGGTGGTGGTGGTGCTTTGGGCGGTGGCGGTGACAGATTGTAGAGAGAGAGAGTTTGTAGAGAGAAGGCAGAGCTATTGTGTGTGTTGTGTGTGAAGTGGTTTTGTAGGAAAAAAAAAACAAACCCTCTTCTCCTTGCAGACTGCAGACATTTGGTCCATCTCTTCTCCTGCAGATGCCTGCAGATGTGGTCCGCAGACTGCAGAGCTTTTGCCACATAAAAAACAAACAACACCTAACTAAATAGCTTAGAATATTAAATTGTAAGGTGAATGTTGTTAAGAATGTTGGGCATGGATGACATATGGAATCACGAATCATGAATGTTTTGACATAAAACTTCTTTGAAATTAGTAATTGTTTACCTTCTTTTTGCATAAATATTCATTTTTATTTTGGCTTTTTTTAGTTTATTAATTCTTTTTTGCAATTTTAAAACAATCCATGTTAGCATATTTATAAAAAATAACCTAAATAAATAATATTCTATTTATGTAAAATATTTATGAGTGGAACATCAAAGTAAACTTAAGTGACCTCATTGAAACAAAAAAATGAGTAAATTGATTATAACAATGCTGGAATTTGGTTACTATTTAACTGTCATACCCCTCAAATTTCGCCTGCAGAGTTTTATCAAGAGGCATGTGACAAACCAGGATTCAACCACAAGTCATGTTGAACCATTTATAACAAATGAAAAATACCCTAAATACTACATTCAACATGAATAGTGATATTGTTTTAGTTGTTTTAAAAAGAAAGCGACGTAAGTTTAGATTTAAAAGCGGAAGCAAAAAGTATTAAGTGCCAGACATAACATAACAAAACTAAACAATTATTATGATATTAAAGGAAAATAGTTTAATTTAAAGAAAATGACATTTTAACGTGCATGCAATGCGATGATCCAAGTAACATGCCTTAGCGACCTGTGGGAAGACATACTAAAGTGTGTCAATACAAGATTGGTGAGTTCACAAGTTATAAATCTCAATTATTGTTTTTAGAAAATGCATAATTTAATTATATCAGTAGGTAGCTAGCCTGTTTATATGTTACTAAACAAAGAAACCGAAGCTGTTTGTTGTGTTTTGGAGCCTTCCACCACGTCTATCACGAACGTGGTACTTGAGTTAGGTAAATCATTCATGCTCGACTCCCAGCACTGTGTGGGGTTTGTCAAACCCAGTAGTACTACCAAATATTACCTCGCCATCCCATATTAATGGTTTGATGTGTAAGGACTTTCATGATAATAAGTGTGTTTATTACACAAGTGATATAAAAGAAATACATTATCTAAGTAGTGTTCGTGTTTTCTCCCACAAAACGTATAAGTAAAAGTAGTAGCGAAACTCACTATTTGCGAAAAATCCGAGAAATGCAAAGACAAGGAATAGGTGTCCAGCTAACCGCTACCTATTACATGCAATATCTATGAGTGTATGTTTGTATAGGTTCACAAAATCCAAGTAATCCAAACAACATCGTTGTTTTAATGTTTCAGAAAAGACTCACATGTTTGACTAATTTAGTGACTTCATGTTAATTCATATTCATGCAAAGTAAAGTTGTAGAACACATCACCTAACATTGTTGATAGCATTTATTCCAGTTTTACATCCTAAGGACACCTTGCATAGTCAAATAGATGTAAACTCTAGTGTTAACAAAAAAAGTTTCAGCTATCACACTTCAACTTTAGTTTTTGAGTAAGGTTGTGTATTTTATTTAAAATAGTAAACGATGCAGAAAAATTATGAATATTTTATGAGATGTGCTAAATAGTCTATTCGAGCTTGTTTAATTTTATTGAGGTCTGAATGTTTATAAAAATAATCATAAAAAATCATACATAATAGAAAGGTTGAAAACGTCATTTTTGGGTGATAGTTTACCATTAAATTTATATAAAAAAAATCCATGTTCCTCCAATTGATGCAAGGCTAATTAAAGTGTCTCACCAGCTCTTAGGAGTACCTACTGTAAAAATTTTATGTCATAACTCTCAAAATTGATCAAGTTATAGTCCTTGTCATGGACCCTATTTCCTGATCAAAAAACTCAGATTGACACCCATCATTAAAAATTTGCAAAAACATAGTTAAATTTCATGAAAATTATGAAAATTTTTGTGGATCATATACACATCCAGTAGATGATCCTAGACTCAAGAATGGCCCTATTTGGCACCAGTATGTTTAGGTTATGACTAAACCAAATTCGGGAAATTATGCAAAACATTCCTACGAGTTCATACAATATCTAACCTTCAAGTTCAACAAAGTTTCCCTTTTTGGAACCCTAAGCTTTCACCTAGCATACTAGTGATCTAACCGCATGTAGTTTCATACACCCTATCTAACATATAAGAATCAATTGTAATCATTAATGGTGTCTAACATGCAATCCTACAAGTTTTGACACCAAAAAGTTTCCCTTTTTAGTAAGTTGTGAACTATAATGCACCTTAGGGTTTTCATCACAAAATTGGTTCTAACAGGATATACATCCTGTTAGGAACCAATTTTGGACACGGGTGGTAATCAGGTCGGGTAAATGGGTAGATCACCAAATCCTATATCCATCCCAAACCTGCAAAAAGAATAAATAAATAAAAAAATAAAAAATAATCTCATACCCAGTTACCCTAGTCAAATCCGTCCCAAATGTTTTGGGTTTAGATTTACTCATCAGATTCGGGTTTTCATCCCCATATGATCAACTTCTCCATCTTTTGGTTTCTCATATTATCCGCCATTGAATTTTCTCCCCTGAAGCTTCTAGTAACTGATCATCCCAGAGGCGATCGCTTGAATATCGACACTATAGGTGTAATAATTTTTTTAGGTAGATCTTAATAGTTCTATTAATTACATAATACATAATCATTCATTTCTATTAATTACTTAATCATTTATTCAAGCCTTAGTTAGTTACAACTTACACCTATTATTTAAACCTAACATAGTTCTCTAGTGCAACCAAACACGAGTGCTATTTACCACAATTGTACTTCAAGAGTGAGAAAAACATTTGAAAAACTTTATTCTATCATTTTATGCTATAAACAGAGAAAAAAAGATTGTAAAGCGATAAAAAGTAGTGTCAAAAAGTCAGAAACATAAAGAGGCGTGTCCTGCATCCTGTATCTACCCTCTTTTAGGGTTTCTTATTTTCTTTAATTTCACACACACTTACGAACCCAAAATCCAATTATTCACACTCGATTGCACTTCACCTTTACATTTTTCATCGATCTTGAAAATACCCACCACTGTTCTTCACCCAAATCGTAAGTTCTTCACTCTTTTGTTGCTCTTTTGTTGTTAAGTTTGAATCTTTACGTGTTTTTTGAGTTCTTTTTGGTCTCCTGAGGTTCAATTATGTTGTTTCTGTATTGATTCATTGATTTGTATCTATACGTTAGTTGGGTGTGTGGTAGATCTGTAATTAATGTGGGCTGTTGTGGGTTAATTTGGGGAAATTGAATTTAGGGTTTGTAAGATTTTTTGTTGATATGGGGTCAGTGGGTGAAGAGGGTATAGTGAATTTGATGTCTGCAAGAAAGTTGTTGAAGGGTAATTTGGAGAAAAGTAAAGGGTTAGGGTTACAGTTGCAAAAAGCTGGACCTAGGTTAGAAGAGATTAATCAACGGTTACCGGGTTTGGAAGCTGCGGTGCGTCCGATTCGCGCGCAAAGGGACGCGCTTGATGCAGTTGGTGGGCATATTAACAAGGCTGTTGTTCCGGCAGCTGCGGTTTTGAAGGTATTTGATGCGATACATGGGTTGGAAAAGTCGTTGTCGGATCCGCAGTCGGATCTTTCGGGGTATCTTAAGGTGTTGGATAACTTGCAGGAGGCGTTGCAGTTTTTGTCGGATAATTGTGGGATGGCGATCGAGTGGTTGGATGATATCGTTGAGTATTTACAGGACAATAACGTGGCTGATAAACGGTATACGATTAGTTTGAAAAAAGCGCTAGATTATTTAAAAGAGTTGCAGAATGAAGAAAAGGGTCGGCTTGACGGTGGGCTTTTAGAGGCTGCGTTAGATAGATTAGAAGGCGAGTTTCGTCGTCTTTTGACTGAAAATAGTATCCCCTTACCTATGTCTTCGTCCCCTTTGAAAGACGAACAAGCGTGTATTTCCCCATCTCCGTTGCCGGTTCCTGTAATTAAAAAGTTGCAAGAAATTATCGGGGGATTGATTGCTAACAACAGACTAGAAAAATGCAAATCTATCTACGTGGATGTTCGTAGCTCGATTGTTAGAGCAAGTTTACGGGCGCTAAACTTGGATTATTTGGAGATTTCAGTTTCGGAGTTCAATAACGTGCAGAACATCGAGGGTTACATAGCGAATTGGAGTAAGCATTTAGAGTTTGCGGTTAAGCATTTATTCGAGGCTGAATATAAGCTTTGCAACGATGTTTTCGAGAAGTTGGGATTGGATGTATGGCGGGGTTGTTTTGCAAATATAGCAGCACAAGCGGGCATGCTTGCGTTCCTCCAGTTTGGGAAAACGGTCACCGAGAGTAAGAAGGATCCGATAAAGTTATTGAAATTATTAGACATTTTCGCATCTTTAAACAGGTTAAGATTGGATTTTAACCGTCTTTTCGGTGGGGCCGCGTGTGCTGAAATTCAAAATCTCACAAGGGATCTTATCAAAAGGGTGATCGAAGGTGCTTCCGAAATTTTCTGGGAGCTTTTGCTTCAAGTGGAGTTACAACGACAAGCACCGGCACCGCCAGATGGCGGTGTACCGAGACTTGTTAGTTTTATTACCGATTACACTAATCGGCTTCTGGGAAGCAACTACAAGCCGATCTTGAACCAAGTATTAGCGATCGAAAGAAGTTGGAAACATGAAAAGTTTCAAGAAAGTCTTCTTCATGACGAGCTTCTTAATTTAATCCGAGCCATTGAATTGAATCTAGACGTTTGGTCAAAATCGTATGAGGATCCCATCCAAGCGAACGTTTTCTTGATGAATAATCATTGGCATCTTTACAAGCATCTAAAAGGCACAAAGATCGGAGTTTTATTAGGTGATCAATGGTTACGAACACACCAAGAGTACGCAGAATATTACACCACCACTTTTGTTCGAGAAAGTTGGGGAAAACTTCCGTCTCATTTAAGCCGAGAAGGCTTGATTTTGTTCTCCGGAGGGCGTGCGACTGCGCGCGATCTTGTGAAAAAGCGGCTCAAAGCGTTTAACGAAGCTTTCGATAACATTTACAAAAAACACTCGAATTGGGTTCTATTGGATAAAGAGCTACGGGAAAAAACATGCCATCTTATAATTCAAGCAATCGTCCCTGTTTACCGAAGCTATATGCAGAACTACGGCCCACTTGTTGAACAAGATTCGAGTGCTAGCAAGTACGCAAAGTTCACTGCGCAGTCTCTCGAAAAAATGCTTAATTCCCTGTTTATACCAAAACCCGTGCGACATGGTAGCTTTAAAGTCCGACAACACAGTAGTAAATTCAGCAACGGCGTTGAAGAACAGTTATCTCCGTCTCCTACACCTCCCATCGCATCGGCGTGACATCACCCTTGTCGTCTACCAAGGGCGGTTCCTTTGTACATATTGAGGAACTCAAAAGTGTAAAAGAAGAAGATTCAGATTCCTGAAGTTGGTTTATGATATGGGAGTTTTCGGTTTCTTGATGATATATTTTTCAGGTTGGTGGACAGTGAACAACTGAACTCATGAATCTATAGGTATCTTTGTTCCTATGAATCCATAATTATTGGTTCTGTTTTTTTATAGGGTTAGTAGCAAGGAAGATTTGTTGAATTTAGTTATGTTGTTGTGTACAATTGTTTTGGTACAAGTGCATCTAGGCCCCATAATTTTATTACAGTATCTTTAAATCTTGAAGTATATGTGTGCTTTCTCTATGCTGCTAGATGGTTCTCTTATTTAAAGTTTTAAGCTTTCTTGAGAACAAGATTTGTGTTGACCACAAGCTCATGTCTTGATAATGTAAGAAAGCTTGTGTGCCTGGGCTCTTTTCGAACATCGGGTTTGTAGTAAGTAAGCTTAAAATGTCATAAGCTTAAAGTACATGTAGTAAGCTTGTGTGCCTGGGCTCAAATTCAGTTTCAAATACATAGTCTCCTAAAAATAGGAAGGTTCTCAAACGGATTCTGGTTGAACTTATTATAACGACATTTGAACCGTCTCGTTGAATTCTACAATCTTAGATTTTAGGTTTTCGTTTTTGAATTTTTAGCTTGTAAATTTTAGAATTTTTGTTTAGATAATTGTGTCTTTTTGTTTAGCATTTTGTCCTTTTTTTTATTATCATCATTGTGTCTCTTTTCCTCGGCATTGTGCTATATATTAAATAGATAAAAATTCAAAAATCTAGATTAGAATAACACAAATAACCCGAAAACCGATTTGATAAAAAGAGGTACTAAACGTCATAACAAACTAGTTTTGGTATCAAATTATTTTATAATCGCAACAACTATAAACCACATGGTAACTTTCTTTTGTCTAGGTCTAACTCGATATTTGTCCATACAACCACTCTAAAACCGGAACTTTAAGGACAAAACCGTAACCCCCGAATAGGGAAAAACAACAAAAAAGAATTCCCTAAGCAACTCGTATTCACTCGCTATACAAACTTCACATGTATATTCACAAGGCGCCATATGAAGGCAAATACTGTTCAAGACATTGTTTTAACTTCTGAAGCGTAACCGGCTTTGTTATGAACGAATCCATACCGTTGGCGAAGCATTCGTCCGCACTTTCCGACATTGCATTCGCGGTCATCTACAAAACCATCGAGTGTTTAGCACGAGTTAAAATGACTAAAATACCCTTTATGTATGGATCTTAAACTTACAGCAATAATGGGAATTCTCTTTCTGGGCTGCTCCTTCGATATTTGATCGGGAATGTCAACTCCAGCTAATCGTGCTTCATCCCAGTTGCCGTTTTTCTCATAGGACCGGATCAAGCGAGTAGCTTGAAGACCGTCCATTACAGGCATGCATACATCCTGCAACATAAAATTTACAGCATTTATACACAACTACATTGATGGTGATTTAATATAAGAAGTAAAAACGCTGATAGATTACCATAAGAATGAGCGACTAATCACAACGTTGAACCGCACGCAAAGCTTCAACCCCATTATTCACAACATCCATATCTTGATTCAACTGTCTCATCATCCGCTTTGCTACCATCACATTCACAACAGTATCTTCAACAAGAAGGATTTTATATCTTGCCGTTGATTTGCTTGTAGTTGTACCAGAATCCATCTTCATAAGCTTGTTTGAATTCGAGGGACGGTTTTTCTGGATACAAGGATCGTGAAATGGACGGTCTTGATCTATGCTCATGTGGTTATTGTTATTATTCTCTAGAACACTGATTCTGTCTATTTTGTCAGATTCACTTCTTGTTAACTCGTGTGTCGGGCCAGATCCGTTAGAAGAAAAAAGAGAACCTAAAGTCCGTGTCTTGAACTGGAAAAACCCGCACTTTAGATCATCTTCTTCCATTGAACCATTATCATCTTTATCTTTGGAGTCATCGGAACTGTCACACGCTTGTGGAACTTTGTGGGGTAGAACGAAAGTGAACGTAGATCCATGATTTACTTTGCTAGAAACCGTGAGTCGTCCACCCATGAGCTCAACCTATTAGCAAGAAATCATGTTTATGAAACATAGTTTTTCCAAGAAGAAGAATAAAATGCCATTTTGGACCCTGAGGTTTGGCTACTTTTGCGACTTTCATCCAAAGGTTTGTTTTTCCGCATCTGGATCCAAAAGGTTTGAAATCTTGCCATTTTCATCTAACTCGTTAACTCCATCCAATTTTTTAATGTTAAGTCAGGGGTATTGTCGTCTTTTTAGACATTTTTGTGATAATTAAAGGGTTTGGGTGGGGAGAGTCAACAAAGGTGGATCTTTATTTCTTATAGTGTTTTTTATTTTAATTAAAATGTCTAAAAAAGACGGAAATGCCTCTCATTTAACGGAGAAAAATGGATGGAGTTAACAAGTTGGATGAAAATTGCAAGATTTCAAACCTTTTGGATCCAGATGCGAAAAAACAAACATTTGGACGAAAGTCGCAAAAGTGGCCAAACCTCAAGGACGAAAATGGCATTTTACTCAAAGAAGAATGTTGAAGAAACATTACCAGTTGTTTGCATATGGCTAAACCTAATCCGGTCCCGCCATATTTTCGAGCTGTATCAGCACCAGCTTGCATGTATTTCTTAAACAGCGACGGTAATGCAGTTTCTGTCAATAAACAGTGACAAAATTTTGAGCTTAAAAGCAGAGAAATGTTTTTTTTTTGAGAAGATTAAGGATGTAGAAAAGCACCTGGGATTCCAATACCGGTATCTTGAACATCACATCGTATCCACACCACGGTTTCTTGTGACTGTAGTTCATTCTCCTCGTGTTTTATCTGAGCTTTGGGACATGGGTCCGCTATTACGTTAAGATTTATCTTAATCTTCCCATCATGGGTAAATTTTACAGCATTGCTGCACGAAACGAGTTAAAATCTGGTAAAAGAATTGAGGTAGTAACATAATTGTTATTTTGAGATTAAGCACTAACTGGAGCTACCTGATCAAGTTGGTGAGGATTTGTCGAATTCGAAGAACATCACCAATAATCTGCAAATGTGTAACAAATTCTTTTTAAAGGGTGCATTATTATAACAATTTGAAACGGGCCGGGTTGACCCACAGACACTTCTGATGGGAGAAAATAAAAACTATTTTAGGTTAGGTATATATGATAAATATCTCACCTCAATGGGGACATCATCCGCTACATGTCCTTCCAAGATAAGCATCTTTTTGAGTGATGCTGCAGCGGTTTGGAGTACATGCTTGATCACTTCTCGCGGTCTAAACTTTGTAGCTTCAAGCTTCATAACACCTTAATATAACCACTAAAGATTAAACTTTGCCCATCTAATATTCTTGACATTAATCCATTTTCATCATCAAACATGGAATAAGGTCAACTGAAAATGCTACAAGAAAAGACAGAAAGCCAACCTGATTCGACTTTGGAAAAGTCGAGAATGTCATTTATAAGCTGTAGGACTAAATCACCCGAAGATAACATGACACTCAAAAGTTGTTTCTGATCTTTATCAAGCTTTGTAGTCGATAAAATTTCCGCCATGCTAATGATTCCGGATAAAGGAGATCTTATCTCGTGTGACATGGTTGCTAACATTTGTTTTGCTCTCATCGTTTCCTCTAAGTCAAATTGCATAATCAGTTACCAATAATAATAAGTTGTAATGGTGGTTCATACTTCATACTCGTATAAGGTGAAAGCAAAGAAAGCCACCAAACCTGTTATATGAATAGTTTTGTTAAGCTCGGTCTCCCGGGCCTTTTGTACGGCTATTTCCTCTCGAAGCTTTGCCATCTTTTCTCTTCTTGCCACCTACATGATTTTCCGACACATTGAAGAGTAACAACTTTGAAAACATACACAATAATGACAAGAGATTGCATAATGGGCCCGGTAATGGGAAACAACAGGTTCAGATTAAACGGGCATCTTCAAGCTCGGGTCAAGACAAGTCAACACTCACTATAATATTTTTAAAAGATTGATGTATGCAATATAAACAAACCTGTCCGTTACTTGATAGCTTATTCGTTCCCTTTTACTCGTTTGACCCGAATCACTAAATTTCAGCCCAAATCGACCCGTTTTCATATAACGTATTAAAACTGCCACCTATATAAATGACTAGTAAGAAAATATGACAATAAGTCTTACTTGGTCTGTTATTTCCATTCCCATATAATTCACACCAATCGTCTCGCCTGCTTTACTGAAAACGGGCTCGACATATATCAAGAACGTTTTGGCCCCGAATAGTTCGGTTTCAAACGTAATTTCCCGCTTTCCTGGTAACCCTTTTTCAAGAACTTCTCTTTTGAAATCTTGAGATTCCTTAACACCACCACCCTTGAAGATCTCAACGTCTGTTTTGCCGATAATATCCTAAAACATGTTACAAATCGATTCATTAATGAGTTTTTCAAGTATTGTAGTTTCATAAATATAATCATTAGGTGATCATATTACCTCCTCTCTCAAACTTGGAAAATGATTATAGATGAACCGATATCTTAACTCTTTATCTTGATGGCCAATGACAACGGGAGCGTTTTGAAGAACAAAATGCAAGAAATTATCAGCTCTTTTCAAGACCTGTGAAAGTTCTTCAACTGGTGACGATTGCTTCTCGAGGTTTTCAATACTTTCCTCCAGTTTTTCCAAAAGTATTTGCTCCCGTTGGACACTTACATTCAATAGTTTTTCCAAATGCAAAGCGCGTTGTTTCCAATACTTAACCGTAGTTGTATCACATTCATCATCTATCTCTAATCTTTCATCTTGAACTATAACATCACTTCTTCTCTTGGGAACATCTTGAAAGATATCATAAACTTCATCAAGTATAGAAACCGGACGTTTATCACCTCCATAGTTATCATCTTCAAACCAATGTTCTTCCAAAATCTCCAATTTTTTGAGCTCAAATTTATCTTGTTGTTTCCTCAAATTCTCAAGTTCTTCTCTCAAAAGTCTCACAGCATTTTCTTGCTTCCATTCCCAGTTTTTTACAAGGTACGATAACTGAGACGACCCTTTTTCGCTATAATTTGTGAGCTCAAGTAGGCGTTTAAAGTCAACGATAGTTGGTTCTTCATTGAAATTAAAATCTTCTAATAAATCTTGATCAACTCCTGGTTTTTCTACATTGAACTTTTTTCCAGCTGTATCGATGTCTTCGGGCCACATTGAAGGCAATGTCTCGACCTCCATGTCTTCCGCATTGTCGTCTTCCATTTTGAACTCAAGTTCAGAATAGTTGGATGATCATATATCGATATTTAGCTATGTGAATGATATTTATCAATTGATTCTGCATTGAAATGATCAGCAAGTTACTAAATTATCATAAATTCATAATACACCCCCTCTTTTCCCAAACAAAGTCAGCTTTGACTTTTAATGTTCAACCATAGTAATTATCAAATTCGAAACCACCACAAGTTCTTAGTTCTTATATCCAATGTTTTGTTCATCATTAAATGGCTTTTATAACTAACATATCATCCAAAAACAAGTCGATATTGAGGTTCAAATGTAGTAATTTTCAAAATTCAAAAAAATTACCATATGTTCTTACCTATTACCTCCAATTTTTTTTCTTTATCGTACTTTAGTTTAATACTTACCTTACCTATCAAACTTTTGGTTTACACAAAGCAGTTTTTTTGTCAATTTAGACGTCTATAACTACCTCGTTTGACACTCTAGAAGTCAAAATGAGCTCTACTTTTGACTCTTAAAATTGACCATTAATGGAGATTTCAACTTGAAAACTTGGTTACCTAGGTCATTCAAATATATAGTCTCCTAACATACTATCTAACATAAATTGTACTTCAAAGATTAGAGTCATAAAACAATAAAAAAACAACTTGCATACAGGAACTACTGATAACAAAAAAATAGTGCCCACTTCTCACATAACACACTATCAATAACTGTTTCGAGTAATAATCATTATACAAAATTATAGAAACGATTGAAGAAATCGAAAAGCGCAATTTATTTCATCAAACCAATCACTTACTGGTCAATTTAATCTACTAGCAAGCTGTGCAAATCCTCAGCTCACTTTCTGTGCTTAAAGATGAATATGAACACTATCAAATGGAGAATCAAGAAAGCTCAAAAATCCTGCAAAAATGAACAAAACCCTCAAAATTTAGCAACAAATGATTGAGTCTTGAAACCCAACAAACATTTTAGATCAAAGTTGGTTAATTTCCAAATTTTATACATTCACATCATAGTGGGGCCCAAATCAAGAAACTTGAGAACTCAATGCTGTTCAATCTTTGAAAAAATGAGAAGAAAAAAAAAACCCACAAAATTTATCCACAAAAGATTAAAACATACCAATCATTACAGCTGATAGTTGGTTAAACCCCTAAATTATATAAAAATAAAATAAAAATTGGCGGGTATTCCAACTTCCAAATAGAGAAACCAAGAAATCAATAGTGTTGATTGCTTTGCAAAAAAGAATAAAAACCCACAAAAATAAAGAACATATGAACCAAACCCAACAAATTTTTTCAGTTAAAAATATAATAAATTACTGAAATTTATATGAAAAATGGAAGCTTGGTGTGGTGGGTGGGTTGATGAAGAAACAAGTTAATATTATTGAATAATATTATGCAAAATTTGGCAAAACAAATCCACTAATGATTGAAAAAATCCACCAACTATTTCTGGCAATTACCTTGTTGATTGTTGGCATTTAGATCACAGGTGAGAGAAGAAAACAAATGGGTGCAATCTGATGTTGCAATGCATACATATGGTGTGGAGCTTTTGTTTGTGTGTAGATCTGTAAAGTGGTTCATGAGTCAAATGAATAAACAAAGAGTTTAATCAATGGTGTTGGTGCATAGAGAATGGGAAGAGATGAGCCATGTGAAGAAGAGAAGCTCAAAAGTCCATGTGCATTGAACAAGATGTATATTTTTAGTTTGTACAACACATAAATGTGTTGCTGACAATTGTCTGGTTTCTTTATTCTCATTGATATATATATTTTTTTTATATTTAGTAGAAGACTATGTGTAGTGGTTAACACCCCATCTTTGGGCATTTTGCGTTATTTGGTAGATCAGTCAGCAATAGGGCATTATGGGGCGTTTCTAAAATAGGTGTAGTGGGGATGTGGGCATTGTGGGCATTAAGCTTGTAATAAAATTAAATAAAAAAATCAAAAAATCTGATTGGTTTTACAAAAAGGAAGATGAAGGTGATTGGACACAAGAAATGAAGCTGGGGAAAATAAACCGCCTAAACCAAATTTTGCCAAAAAAAGGCCCCTGGAGGCCGATGTCGGACGTGATTGGACATTATTAGGCAAAAAAACACCCACTTTTTTTACCACTATGCATGATACAAGAAGTAGTTAAATATTTAAGTTTGTAAAGGTAGAAAGATTCCTAAGTTGGGAATTTTGTTGGAGTGAACATATTCGAAGAAAATATTTGAATTACATATTGTTAAGTGTTCTAGTGTTGAATTCATAATTCTTTTATGGGGTGGATTTTTTTTTTGGGCCTCTATGATGAATTTTTTTTTTACTCGGGTCAGGTCGACTCGAGTCGTATAACAAAAAACAATCAGATAAAATTTTAGATACGAATTAAAAATACATCGATCTTTATAAAAAAATCATAATAGTTCGTTTAAGTTGGGTTCAAATGAGCTTTTATCAAGTTGATCTCGAGTAGCTCTTGAGCGGCTCAGCTTGTTTACACCTCTGGCGACAGGCAACTTCAACATTGACAAGTCTGGCGGATTGGGCAGGGCCGTTCCTACGTTTTTGGAGACTCTAAGCGAACTATGAAGTAGGGGCCCTAATTTCGCCGATAAACTCTCCTCCAATCACGACACAATGGGTGATTACCGTTACTTTTTTCGTCTAATGATAGCCGATAGCCTAGAAATTGAAAGCAGGTTGCAATGGGAAGTGGGGACGATGATTGCGGCTGTATTTTGGGGCTTTATGCCGCTAAATATTGATGATTAGGTCGATGGTTGTTATGTTTTAATAGTTGGAAATCAAGGCAAAATGGGTTTTGAAACTTGGCATTTGTTTGCTAAACAATATTCATTTTGGGCTCCTTTAATGAAAAACCAGTTTAGTTTTGAAATAAACGTATTTATTTGGGCCTAATACATATACTATATATAAAAACTTGGAGGCCCTAGGCCCGTGTCTAAATTGCCAAGCCTATGGAGTCAAGCCCTGGGATTGGGTAGTTGGAGACTTAGAGGCTTGGGGCGTCAATGCGATGGCTTTAAAACGACTAATCGTTCCTCATTATGACAGTGTTGTAATTTAACTCTTTATTAGGTTATCTGTTTGAAATGAGTATTGGGTTATATGGTTAATTGGTTCTTGAGCTAGCGGAGTAACGAGCTTAATTTTTTAAATTGGTTATTGGGACAATGGCCATGGGTGTTGGTCCAATAAATAATTATTTTATAACTCTTGTATATGTATATGTGTTTATTATTTTTTTCTTGGGGATCACCAATAATAATTCTTAGGGTTGATTTCAAAATTATACGGGGTTCAATGTTAAAATTTCTTAAGGGTCGGTCAATCAGGATTAGATTGTATATATATTAAACAAAAAAAAAATAAAAATTATCGGCCATCTCAAACGTGTAGGTATGCCACCATTCAAGACAGGTAATAAATACATAAAGTTTAGTAGTGAAAAGTATACGAAAAGATTCACTATTTTTTTTTTTTTTTTTGCATATTAAAGTAATGCAAGTAATTTCAATTATTTTATCTTATGACTTGATAACTCTTAAAGATAAGATCAACATGCTTAAATCAATAACATGGATCATTTAATTAAACATATTTATTAAACGAGTTAGATATAACAACTAAAATCTAATTATTTTTGTAGCACGTTCGTGTTGCGTTTGAGTTTAAAACCAACTTTTGATTTATGTATTTCAATCAATGCTTACATTAACTTGATATATTGGTTCCTCTATTTTGTAAGGCTACGGGGTTAGGATCCGTCAGTGTCACATCAGATCCACATCAGCCAGTGGGCTTTATTACACCCTCCCTTAACTTCCATGATATGGTATAAAGCCTCATGTTAAACAAAATAAAAAAAAAAAAGATTGTATTGGTTGAAATGCATGTGGGCCTCGCCTGAACACTTCTTCCTCCTCGTTACCATGGTGGTGAGCTACCTATAGCGCCCCTCCTTAAACCCATGGTGTGGGGTGGCGTCACTACCCAGGCGCCATTGATGCTGAGTAGGCAAGGGTGACGCCCCCACACCCTCCGGCCTAAATTGTTTCCCTTTGCTTTCGGGTCTTGCTAGGATACTGATATGATATTTTGCTTAATTTGCAGAACATGTGGATTGATGATTCAACTATTAATTTATTTTTTATTCTCTTTTACCATTTTCACTTCTCCTCGAAAACTGTTCAGTAACTAGCACACAAGATCCATATTGAAGGGGTATGGTCCCAGATCTCGCGTCAGCATGACCGCGAATGATCATTACCCTTATCAAAAACCTCCACCAGCAATAAACTCACCTGTGTCCGCGTGGGCACACGCGAACACAGCTGTCCAATCTGTCCAGTGATGTGAAGACTTACCTTAAGGACGAAACCAATGTTACGCATAGCGATGCGGCCCCGCACCGCATCCTATGAACATTTTCGTCACGACAAGGGATCTGGGCAACAGTAACAGTCACCAAGCGGCGATGCGGCATGACACCGCATCCCGCATAAATCATGGATGGAACAACCAACGCGGGAACAACGTCAATGACCGCAAGCAGCGATGCGACCTGGCACCGCATCCTGCCTACAAGGCAAGTAGGTCTGACACCACAGTGCAAGTGGCACTGAGAACAGTCGCCTACCGGCCCACGTGTATACAACAGTCTGACACCACAGCAGTACGTGGCAACACCACAGCAGGACGTGGCATCACCACCGTAACCGACAGGTCTGACACACCTGCAAATAGCTGTGCGATGTCAGGCTAGCTATTCAACTACCCTCCTTCACTCCTCGGCTATAAATACTCACCCCAAACCAGGTTTGAGGTATCTCTTCTCAACTCTCTCAATACTACTACTATCATACTTTGCTTCCCAAGCAAACTACTGATTCTCACGCCGGAGAGTGGTAACAAGGAGCACCCCCCACCCCATCCTCCTTGTTGCGAGTCACGGCTTGTTTCCTTGTGCAGAAAACCCACCACCAGACGATCCAGCCGGCGATCCTCGGAAAGAAGGGATTAACCCTCTTGACGAGACCAGTGAGTTAACCCACCTGGTTAACCATTGTTTCATCATTGGCGCCCACCGCTACTCTTAGCACTTTTTTCCGACCATCCCTTTCTCTCCAAAGATCATGTCTGATCGTCAAAACAACACCACCGGGGATAACCTAAACCCCGCAAACCAAGGGCCTGCGGGAACCATTCCCCTAGCCCCAAATGCTCAACACATTGGCACATCAGCGCAAGGGGGCGCATCCCTTACGTTTGGACACGATTTATCACAGTACGCTCCTGTGATACCTACAGGCATGAACCTTCATACCTGGTACGACCAACAAGCAGCTATGCTGGCTGCAACGTACAACAGAGCTTGCGCAGAAGCGCAAGTATCTGCGGGGCATACCCCAGCACCGCATACCCCTGCGGGCCCTACCTTACAATACGACGGCAAGGCCCCAACACATCCAGCCTCCAGAAGCAGACAGGAAGACCGCGGTTCCTCTTACTGCGATGTCCGCACACTTGCGGAAGACGATTCCTCATATGGGTCCCGCCGCAGGGACCCCATACATAGCCGCCTAGGCCCCCATGGCGAAACTAGGCGACAATCCACAACACACCGCGGCCCCGGCATCCATAGCCGGCTGGGACCTCAGTCCCACCGTGAAGGACAGGGCCATACTGATCCCGACGACGGTACATACCGCGCGGAGTCTCATGCTACCAGCAGTAGACCGGGAGGACGCAACTATGTTCCTCCCACTCACCCCCGTACTACATACCTCCGCGCTGCAAAAAACCACCAGAGCCAACCCTACAGGCCGAAATCTGCGGCCGAAAACTCCAAATTCGCCCCAGAAATCGCCCACGCCGATGTCACCACCACAAAATTCCCATTAAACATTGGGAAATACAACGGTTCGACCGACCCAGATGATCACATGAACATCTTCGTCGGCGCCGGATGCAACGGTAGGTGGGATGAACCAACTTGGTGTCATTTTTCCCCCCAGACCCTAACAGGTCTGGCCAGGGCCTGGTTCGATTCTTTGCCAGTGAACTCACTGACATCATTCGAGGACTTGCAAGCAAAGTTCCTCGCACACTTTAGCCAGCAACGACGTTATGAACGTGATTCTATGGACGTCATGAACATATGGCGCAGAGACAATGAATCGCTGGAGGCATTCGTTGTCCGTTACAATAAAGAGTGCCTAGAGATAGGCGACGTGGCCGACCAGATGGCACGTAGCCATTTCATCGTTGCAGTCAAGGACGAACAAATGGTTATGAATATCTCCGGCAAGGACGGCTTGCCTAAGAAATAGGAAGATGTCATGGTCGCGGTCAAAACATACGCCCAAACTCAGCGGTCTCTCAGACCACACGTATCAAAGGCGCTGCCCCAAACGGAAGGCCAATCATCCCACCAAGAACACAAGCGCAATAACAAGCGCAACCGGGACACATGGAATCGCGGCAACGATCCCAAACCACATGTCCCACGCAATAACCAGCCCGACGCAAGGGCTACAATCAACGCCCAGCGTGAGAACCGGGCATCAAAGAAAGAGTCTCGGGACCGTAGCTGGACCGAGATCAACCACTCGCCAAGCGACGTCCTCCTTACGGACGCGCAATTTTTGCGACCGGCCCAACCGATGAAGTCCAAAAAGAACCAGGATCTCGCACTCTACTGCGAGTATCACAAGGACAATGGCCACACAACAAACAGCTGCATCAGTCTCCGACTGGAGATTGAGCGAGCCCTAAAAGAGGGAAAATTGCAACACCTATTGACAGGCGCACAAAAAGCTACCAAGCGCATCACTCCCCACAACGAGGGCACCTCAGCGGGAAAGAGGACCATGTACGCGGCCTCTACCTACATGATCAATGGAGGAAAAGGAAGACCGCGTAAGGCGGCGAGAAGACCGGACAATGACTGGAAAGACGAGCAAGTAGTCTTTCCAAAAGTCCGAGGCGGACCGCGCGATAGGCGCGCCGTGGTTATCACAGGCCACCTGGCTCACTACTGCACCGAGCGATTGTTCATCGACCCGGGCAGTACATCCGATATTATATACGAGCAATGCTTCAACCAGTTCGATCAAGAAGACAAAGATCGACTGCAGCCAGCGGACTACCCGTTGGCCGGGTTTGCAGGGGAAACCGTATTCCCCCTGGGCCAAATTACCTTTCCTGTGCGCCTCACCAACGGGAGGCACACAAGAACGGAGGAGGTAAACTTCATGGTTTTACCACACACCTCCAAGTACGACGTACTTCTCGGGAGAGAGTCCTAGGGCGACTTCAACATGATCACATCCGTCCCTCACTCTGCCATTGGTTTCCCAACCGAGACGGGGGTCGCGGTAATATACGCCCGAAGAGAAGTTATGTCTACGGACGACCTGCGTCCAGCCAAGGTAGCAAGGCCCACCCCTAACACGCAACCAGAAAAATGGGTGCTTAACGCAAGACACCCAGAGCAAACGGTCACGTTGGGCCATGCCTTGACACCTACTATCAGAGCGCGCCTGAAGCAACTCCTCTTCAGGAACCAAGATATTTTTGCATGGACACCAGCAGACATGACAGGGGTGCCACGCGAAATCGCACAACATTTCTTGAATACCATGCCAGGTATCAAGCCGGTGATCCAAGGCCAACGCCACCTTGGATCAGCAAAAAAACGCGGCGATGGAAGAGCAGGTACAGGAACTGCTCTCCGCAGGCATCCTGCGGGAAGTCAAATACCAGACTTGGCTGTCCAACCCAGTCATGGTAGAAAAACCAAGCGGGGGCTGGCGCATGTGTGTCGATTACAAAGACCTCAATAAGGCCTGCCCCAAGGATTGTTACGCACTTCCAGAGATCGACGAGAAGGTCGATAACCTCGCACCATTTCGATGGAAGTGCTTCCTCGATTGTTACAAAGGCTACCACCAGGTACAGATGGCAATCGAAGATGAAGACAAAACGGCATTCTGCACTCCTACCGGGAACTACTGCTACACCAAAATGCCGTTCTGGTTGCGCAACGTGGGCGTAACCTATCAAAAGTTGATGAACGACACTATTCGCGGTCAAATCAGCAAAAGTGTCGAAATCTATATGGACGACCTGGTCGTCATGAGCATGGAGGAAGACACCATGCTCAACGATATCGAAAGAACATTCCAAACTCTGCGAAGCGTCAACATGAAGCTTAATCCAGGGAAATGCTCGTTTGGAATGGAAGAAGGCAAATTCCTCGGATTCATCGTAACCAAAGATGGATTCAAGGTAAACCCGGAAAAAGTTCAGGCGATCGAACGCATGCCATCGCCCTCTAGGATGAAAGAAATGCAACGACTAGCCGGCAGGCTAGCCGCACTAAACAGATTCTTAGCCAACCACGCAGCTAAGTCATACCCTTTCATCAAGACCCTGCGGAGCTGCCTAAAAAAGGAACAATTCCAATGGACCGCAGAGGCCGAAAAAGCTCTCCGGGAGATGAAAGAGTGTTTGATCCAGCTCCCAACTTTAACCGCACCACGAAAAGATGAGCCACTTATTCTATACCTGTCTGCCGCGGACAACGCGGTAGGCGCGGTACTCATAGTGGAGCGGGAAGGAATCCAAACACCCATCTACTACATCAGCAAAATGCTCAACGACCCAGAGACAAGGTACTCCATCATGGAGAAATTGGTACTGGCACTAGTGCACGCATCGAGACGTTTACGACGTTACTTCGCAAACCACGTCATCACAGTGTTAACCAACTACAGGATCGGCCCGATCCTATCCAAACCCGACATCTCTGGGAGGTTAGCAAAATGGGCAATCGAGCTGGGCGCACTTTCACTGAACTATAAGCCGCGCCCCGCAATCAAAGGCCAGGTCTTGGCTGATTTCGTTGCTGAAGTACCAGCAAACCGCATTCAAGAATGCGAAGAAGAACAAAACCCTACATCACCACTATCCTCCGCAGAAACCTGGGCACTATATACAGATGGTGCATCCAACGAAGATGGTGCTGGCGTAGGTCTGCGACTTGTCAGCCCCGATGGCCAAGAGCTAACCTACGCAATCCGCCTCGATTTCAAAAGCACGAATAACGAGGCGGAGTATGAGGCTCTACTGGCAGGGCTGCGTCTAGCAGTCAAACTCGGCGTCCAACATTTGGAAGCACACGTCGACTCACTATTGGTTGCAGGGCAGATACGCGGAGATTATGCCGCAAAAGGGGATATCATGATCCTCTACCTTGAACAAGCCTTACAGCTAAAAACAAAGTTCGCCTCCTTCAATATCCGCCATATCAACAGGAGTGAAAACAAACCCGCGGATGCACTATCAAAACTGGCATCCACAAGCTTCCAACATCTGGCAAAAGAGGTACGCATCGAAATTCTGCAAAATCCTTCCGTACCCCTACGCCAAGTCAATGTCATCCAATACGGTACAACATCCTGGATGACACCAATCATTGCATACTTGCAATCAGGTGTTACTCCCGAAAGCAAGGCAGAGGCACGCAAGCTACAATACAAAGCGTGCCATTACCAAATGAGAGACGGTATCTTATACCGTAAATCATACCTGGGGCCACTACTACGATGCGTCGACCCTCAAGACGCCACATATCTCATCAGAGAGATACACGAAGGAATATGTGGCATACACACAGGACCACGCATGGTGGTGGCCAAAATAATGAATGCCGGGTACTACTGGCCCGGCATGCACCTGGACGCAGTCAAGGTCTTGCGCAAGTGTTTCAATTGTCAGCGACATGCTCCTAAGACCTTGCGCCCCAAGAACAACCTGATACCTGTCACTACCGCATGGCCATTTCAAAAATGGGCAATCGATGTGGTAGGACCATTTCCAGACGCACCAGGTGCAGTGAAATTTATCATAGTGGCTGTTGACTACTTTACAAAATGGGTAGAGGCAAAACCGCTTGCATCAACCACCGCTATGATAACAAGGAAATTCGTGTGGGAACATATCATCTGCCGTTTCGGTCTACCAATGTGCATCGTCACCGATAACGGTACCAACTTCGCCGCCGATGACTTTCAAAAATGGCTAGAAGAGCTAAACATTGAACACATATTCTCCTCAGTGGCGCATCCGCAAGGGAACGGCCAAGTCGAGAGTATCAATAAAAGCTTAGTCGAAGGCATCAAAGCACGGTTGGGAACAGCCAGACGCGGCTGGGTTGATGAACTCCCAAGTATTTTATGGGCTCACAGGACAAGCCCAAAAACAAGCAACGGTGAGACACCCTTCAGCCTGGTCTATGGCACTGAAGCGATGATCCCCGCGGAAGTAGGCCTCCCCTCACCTAGAATGTTGGCTATCAACAAGATAGACAACAATGAGGAACGCAGGGTTGACTTGGACCTCTTGGAAGAAAGGCGCGAAAACGCTGCCATCAACGAGGCCAAATACAAAACCAAACTTGAGAAGTACTACAACGGACGCGTCCGCATTTGTACTTTCAACCCGGGAGACTACGTCCTTCGTGACAATGAAGCATCTAACGCGGAACGCCCAGGGAAACTTGCCCCCAAGTGGGAAGGACCCTACCTCATCCAAGAGGTCCTGGGCAAAGGCGCGTATAAACTTCAAATATTAGAAGGCGAAATGATCGCACGCACATGGAATGCACAACAGCTTCGACGTTGCTATATGTAAGCCATGTTTTTTACATTCACCATGTAACCTATCGGGCCACAGGCCATTTGCAAATAAATAAATAGATAATTCAATGCAATATTGTTTATTTATTTCTATTACAAATGCGTGTTCCACTCTGCGGTATCCACAAAAACAGATTAGCCAAATCCTCATTCGCGATACCCACACAGAGTGGTAACCACACGCAACTATTATAATAGGCCAGCAATGACAACACTGTTTGTCCGACAAGACACAATTCTTCATACTTGCATATCACCTAGATATGCAAAAGGCAATTACAGATTTAGTGTTACTCACAGTAACATTAAACTCATACAAATTCAAACATGCAAGTAACAAACACTTGTACAAATTGAACAAAACAATTCTTTATATTCAAAAAATTCCTACACCTGCGCGGTGCACAGGGAATTTACATAAAGTTTTTTAACATTCACATGAGGAAACAAAAAAGGCACGCAGGCCAGCCTAGTCTTTCTTTGTGCCGCTGGAACCCTCACCATCCTTGCCCACCACAGTAGTTTTTTCCTCATCTTCCTCATCAGCGTACAGCACCCGCAGGCGGTCCACATAGTCCTCCGCTTCAAGACATTTTTCAAGCTCCTCAAGACCGGAAAGGGTTGTGTCGTTATACGCCGCAACCGCAGCATCAAGAAGCGCTTCTGTATCCACACCGTGGAACCCGGATCGCTCATCAGTATATCCGCCCTGGGCTACAACATTCATATGGCCAATACAGAGATTATAGCCAGCTTTAAAACCAGCATCCCGGGCACGCTCCTTAATCTCATTAACACCTGATACATTCTTAGGTGCATCAAGGATGGCAGTAACAATCTGCGAAACAAGAATACAAAGGTTATCAAAGGCAAACCTATAACAAAAATAACAGAGGCAACGGATACTTACATGCCCGATCCCGCGCATACGCATCCATTCACGGTCAGCCTTGAGCAGCTTAAGTGACGAAGCAAGGCTATCTCTAGCCTCCTCAGCCTCTCTTGCCCGCACTTCAGCTTCAGCAGCACGGGCAGAAACTTCCTCAATAGCGGCCCCCCGGGTCCGCACTTCACCCTTTTTTTTTCCAAGAAGAACACAAGTATACAAATATTATCAACATACTTGTGAGACACACGCAAATTCAAAGGCAAAAAAGACTTATACCTGAAGGCCCAAGATAGTTTTCGATAAGTTGGTATGATCAACATTTGCCCCTTCAATAGCCTTTGCAGCTCGGGCCCCCGCTTCCTTGGCCTCTTCAAGAGCCTTCGCAAGGCGAGCTTCCGCCTCTTTGGCCTCTTGGGCAGCCGCAACAGCTGCTGCCTTGTCTTTAACCAGCGCAGCATTTGCTGCCTTAGCATTGACAAGCTCCTGGCGAACACGAAAGAGAGTTTCATTCTGTTTGGCCCAAGAGTCTTTCCAAGCATTGCGCTCGTTAGAAAGTGTCTCGCGCTCATTCGAAAGAGATTCTTTCCAACTCTTGCGCTCAGTGGAAAGCAGTTTTGCAAGGGTACGAACCTGTTTAAGCTCAGCAGTTGCAGCCCACTCTTCAGTCTGCTTACGCTTTTCAATCGCAGCCCGATCCCTTTCAAGCTGCTCTACACCCTCACGTGCAGCCTTCACCAACTCCTCAGCCTCGGCACGCAAGCGCACATTCTCCTCCTCCCTGCGTCCCAACACCTTATACTTTTCCATAATGGCATTGGCCATTACGGAACTCCCAACAAGCATGGAGGAGAGTTGGTTAATCTGGGCCTCACTCGACAAAGAACGGGCCCGGTTGACTTCAAAAGGGGTGCCCAAACCACCCAGAATCTCCCTACTCGCAGAGGGGTCAGCAATAATATCATCCCCTTGCAATACGGTCCAGGGGGGGCGGTGGTAAGCCATGGCTCGATCTTCCGTATAGGTGCGGTAATAATACTCCAATTCAGACTCTTCAGGCTGAATGGGAGTATCTACAAAACCCGCACCCCCAGAAACGGATCCAGGAGCCTTCCCAGCAGCAGGAGACTTTGGCCTTTCAGTATAAGCAAATTTCAGGTTCAGATTATCAGCATCCTCTGGGGTAATGACATTATCATGAGAATCCACCGTGTCATGGATCTGGGCCGCAGGCCCCTTCCCAGTATCCTCCTCCCGCATAGAGGGCTCAGGCGTAACAACCTTATGAACCCCCACATCCGTAGCAGTATCATGCGGGGGAGGAGGAGGAACATCAAAGATGGAGAACCCTTCATCTTGGGGTTCTGCAATCAAAGAAAAAATACGTTAAACTACAAGTACAAATACAAAATATTTGTCCAAGTTATGCATCACGTACCAGGAACAACCGCAGGCTTCCTTTGTCCCACAAAAGCCCCGCGTCTGGTCTGAATCTTCGGCTTCTTTTTCTCACCAGCATCAACAGCTTTCCCCGCTTTTCTCTTCTTCTCATCAGCAGGCTTGGAACCCGCAGTGGTTCCACCTGTGGCCGCACCAGCACCTGGAACACCCAAGCCCTCAAGGGTGTCAGATACTACCACGTAATCGGTATATCTGTGGAAATGAGAACGAGAGATACCTGCTGCATGCGGAACCAAAGGCGGAACAACAGGAGCCTCAGGTTTTTTCTTGCCGCGACCCCGCACGGGTTTATCCACTTGCTTCTTCTCTGCATGCTTTTTGGGAGCACCCTTTGACTCAAACTTACCAAGGGCCCCAAGAGTACCTGCATGAAGAATATCAGCAACATGAAACTTATAAGGCAAGCAAAGAAGGCTATGAATTATACCTTTGCCCTGCGGCAGGGGTGCATTCATTGCCTCGCGTGTAGGAACGCGGAAGTTATGGAGAATGGTCAAATTAAAACCTGCACCTTCAGCAGTCTTGACAATATCAACCTTGCCAGTAAAGGTTGGATCAAATATCTTCCACAGCTCAACAACAACTTCTGATAACACACGTTCAAATTAATAAGAAACAAGGGAATAATGAAACCGCACAAGAGTAAGAACACTTACCACCATTTTTCTCCCGCAAAACGGGCTTTGCATGCTTATCAGCCCTAGTCAATAACATCCGCAGCATCCACAATTTAGTGTTCTTCAACAGCCTATGCTCAATAGTCCTCAACCTTGGGAACCACTCCGCATTCTCCGCATTAGGAATGGCAATATCCTCCGCAGGGATAGGCTCATTAACATTCCGCAAAGTCATGTTGAGAACAACCGCGACAACTTTAACATAGAAGAACTTGCACTTCCACTTTGTAATACCCTTAGGAGGGGTCATCAACTTGGTACTTCCGTACCGTTCTCTGAAAGAGAAGAACCCAGTGTTCACCGTCAACTGATAAAACCCCCGGAAATTATCAACGGTAACCGGTAAACCAAGAGCACGAAAAGTTGATTCAAAGTGTCTAATACGAATAAACCCGAAAGGACTCATCTGAGAGATATGCACCTTGTAATACTCCAACAACTCAGCAACAAAAACGGTCAATGTTAAACGAAGGTTACCATCGATGAAAGAATCGGCCCACATGGTCACGTGACCGGCTGGAGCACAAGCACCGGTGTCACCGTCTTGGGGATAAACAGCCCCAAACTCGGAGGGCATCTGTGTACTGATCATCAGTTGGTCGAACGACGCTTTCGACCACTTCAAGGGTGGCAAGCCACCACCAGGGGCACTACCACCATCATCTTCTTCTTCCCCGGCCACCGGAGAAGAGGTTTCAGGGTTTTCACCCTCCACATTGTGTGGGTTAGATGGTTCAGCCATCCAGAAATAAAGATAAAGAAGGAAGAAGTATGGGTTTGCAAGAAAAACTCAGAAGATCACCGGAAGTACAGGCGGATTGATCGGAGAAGATGAAGAGTATGGTCTCTTTTCACCGGAGAAATTTTTTGAATTTTGAACAAAGTGAGAAGAAATCAAACGGTTTCCCCTTATATACTCATCGCAATTAATGCGATGGAGTAACCGACTTACAAAGTTCAAAAAGGGCCACTTACGTTTCGCCACGTGTTCAGCGACTTTTCAGCTGACGGTTATCACGCGCGCGTGTCCGCCCACGCGCCTGACAGAAAAGACTTTTTACACTACTTGCTACAGTGCAGTTATGACCTCGGTCAGTGCAAATGTCCTTTCAAATCAACACATGTCAGAATCCTACCAACTTCAACAACCCACACGTGCAATCATGACGTATGCAACAGAAAGCGACAACTTTATCCAAACATAAGCGGCATGCGGTTTCTCTGGTTTACCGCACCATAACCCATACCGCATGTTGTTTTTTACATACCCCTCAAAAAAGGCAAAAATATATATCTTTAAACTATATAAGGGGGTATAAACAATAACCGCACATACCCACGAGCACACGTGGAATATGCGGAGATGACACTGACCAACCCGCGCAGGTGCATCAGATACTCAGAACCAGCATGGTTCTTTGGACTGCGAAAACCGCTTCTCAGGATGCGGTAAAGCGCAGTCCATGTAAGCTTCTTCAAGCTTCAAAACCCTCATTTCCGGTTCACAACCACAGAGGGAACGCAAACAGCTCCTCCTTAAGGAAAAGGACAAGTATGCTGAGCAACCGCACATCAGCAACCTTGTCTCTTGAACCTTCAAAAGCTACGTCCAGGCTACAAGACTTCTAGAAGCGAGTTCTTTGCTGCAAACCGCAACCACTCGTGAGTAGTTACTACAAATCGCAACTATGCGAACGGTAGCTACGTAAGAGCCACAACTAAACCACCATGCGGAGGAGCAAAGCTACTTCAAGGAAAACTCCTTTTCAACTAAGCATGAAGGAAAGTGGCTACAAAACGAATGCGGAAGAGTTTCAACCAACTTCCCAAGTATCTAAGGTGATCTCCTCCGGCAACACTACTTAAAGAAAAGCTACTTTCCACCAAAGCGTGAAGGAAAGTAGCTCCAGAACAGTGGTAACAAGTCTGCTTATGACTACCTACCCACCTATGGACCACATAGAATAAACAATGGTGGGCACAACCCTGCCTATGACCATGTTTATCTGCCCATAGTACAGATTCACATTGTTCGACCAAACACGACCAACAATGGTGCAACTACCCCACGTTTCTCAAACAAACATGGCCAACAAGGTGCGGCAACGAGGTAACCGCAAAGGACGTGCGGTTACTTGAGAGCAAAACCTCAGAGGACGTGCGGTTACTTGAGAGATAAACCGCAGAGGACGTGCGGTTACTAGAAAGCTTAACTGGAGAACACGAAGACCCCACAAAACAGGGATCATCATTGCATGTCCAGTTGCTGAATATAGAGCTTGAGCAAAGTACTTACAACTTTGCACTAGCTGACGCAGAGGTTACAACTAAAGTGACGAAGACGTACATCTTCCGTCACGATCTCAGAGGTTGGTTCAAACCCTGCTAACACCTTCAGTCACCCTCTCAAAGGTTGGTTCGAAACACCAACAGGTGGCTGATGACATCAAGAAAAGGTAGACCAAGAGTCAAGTCCTTGGCTGAGAATTCCGCATCAGACGGAACTTGCTCACCGGATATCCCTCTCAAAGGAAGGAACAATCCACTCGAAAGGCCTACTACTTACTGAAAGAAGGAGCCATCCGCATGGCCCATATTTAACCTTCTAGACAACATAGTCCAGTATCCCTCCCACATGCAACTTACATAAGGAAGGAACACTAGACTGGGGGGACTTGAAGGGGTATGGTCCCAGATCTCGCGTCAGCATGACCGCGAATGACCATTACCCTTATCAAAAACCTCCACCAGCAATAAACTCACCTGTGTCCGCGTGGGCACACGCGAACACAGCGGTCCAATCTGTCCAGTGATGTGAAGACTTACCTTAAGGACGGAAACCAATGTTACGCATAGCGATGCGGCCCCGCACCGCATCCTATGAACATTTTCGTCACGACAAGGGATCTGGGCAACAGTAACAGTCACCAAGCGGCGATGCGGCATGACACCGCATCCCGCATAAATCATGGATGGAACAACCAACGCGGGAACAACATCAATGACCGCAAGCAGCGATGCGGCTGGCACCGCATCCTGCCTACAAGGCAAGTAGGTCTGACACCACAGTGCAAGTGGCACTGAGAACAGTCACCTACCGGCCCACGTGTATACAACAGTCTGACACCACAGCAGGACGTGGCATCACCACCGTAACCGACAGATCTGACACACCTGCAAATAGCTGTGCGATGTCAGGCTAGCTATTCAACTACCCTCCTTCACTCCTCGGCTATAAATACTCACCCCAAACCAGGTTTGAGGTATCTCTTCTCAACTCTCTCAATACTACTACTATCATACTTTGCTTCCCAAGCAAACTACTGATTCTCACGCCGGAGAGTGGTAACAAGGAGCACCCCCACCCCATCCTCCTTGTTGCGAGTCACGGCTTGTTTCCTTGTGCAGGAAACCCACCACCAGACGATCCAGCCGGCGATCCTCGGAAAGAAGGGATTAACCCTCTTGACGAGACCAGTGAGTTAACCCACCTGGTTAACCATTGTTTCATCACATATATAGAGCATCTATGCAATAAGAATTAATAATTTATTTGTTTGTTAATTACTATGATTAGTCTCGCTATGAAAAAATATATTATTTTGAATATAACTTAATTTTTACTTAAAAATTACTGATAATAGGGAAAGGAAATGAACAGTGAATGAGGGCATTTGGATAATTTCATTTCGAGCATATTAAAAAACCAGGTGAAGGTAAGTGTCAAAGCATAGGCCACGCGTCATTTGAGGGCGGTGGTGGATTGTGGATTGTTCAAATATGCAACAGAGAGCAGAGACATAGGGAAAGAGAGAGAAATGTGAGAGAGCGATGAAAGAGATGAGAGAGAGTGACGGTTGCCAGCCATTTCCTCCGGCTAACCGTCTTAGTACTCCGACGAATGGTGGCGGCTCTAGGGTTCCGGCTATTGAACCTGGCGGCAACCACAACCGACGGTCCACAGAGGCGTCGTACATCCATGATGGTTGTGGTTTCAACGTCGATGGCGGTTTGGAACTGAACCCCCTGCTTCAACTTTCACCCTACATCGAATTCCTAAGAAAACCTTTTGATCTCCGCCAGCCCTAAATCCATTCCGTGCGCCACACCTCGCAAAGTCTCTTCTGTGACACACCACCATCCAAATGAAAGAGGCATGCGATTTCAAGATCTGGTTTACCCAGATCGGTTTCGGCGAAAACGTTTCGGAAAAAGAAGCTGCTAGGGTTTGACGAAGCAGGGTCCCATCGTGAACCCTTAGCGGCAACGATGGTGCTCAGGTATTTGTTTTATTTCTTGTCAAATTTACTTCTTCATCGATTGTTATTTTATCACAAAATAAAAGGTCTTTTAGGTTCTATGCAGCATATGTTCAAACGCAGGATACAGAGGGTTTTACTCGGTTTCTTCAGTGGGGTTCTATGCAGCATATGTAAGAACATCTCAATAGTTCTTTTTTAGATACACCGGATAAGATTAAGGTTTTTGCAGGTTGCTTCAATTCAACTTATCAAACAGACCTTCAGAGTAAGTGCATGATATTTGATTTTGTTATTTGTTTTTTTTTTGTTGATTTTGCCAATGCCTGTGGTTTAGTTTGTTTGGGATGCTGGTTAGGCCACCAGGTGAAACCACCCCAAGCAACAGCCGAAGAAATAGGAAAGTCGGTTAATTAACATGTTTTATCAAAAGGTTTTCTTAATCAAGTTTTAATATATGTGCATTATTATTGCTTCTAGACCTTGTCAAACCAGGTCAACCAGTTAAATTATTGGGTTAATGGTTTCATGGGGTGTTTGGACGACCCACCTTCATTTTCTATAAACATTCATAGATTGGAGATGATTGGGGCGAAATGTGTGAATGTAAAATGAACATCTTTTCTTTCAATGAACGTCAGTAAACATAATTTAACAAAGCTCTTATTTCAGAAAGAAGCCAGGTGGCATGGTTTGGGCACCCGGAGCTTTAACACAGTGTTTGGGCTTTCACTAATTACACAAGGGTCTAAATCTGCGGGAAACAAGAAGGCGGAAAATATAGCGGCTTTGGCGCCAATTCGGCCCTAAGTGGTGGTGTAGTGGCTGTGCATGCAAATTCCCAACGAAGTTCAGAAAGTGGAGAATTTACGAGCAATGTTTGCAGTGGATTTAGAAATTGTAGAATGCGAAATCTTATTCAGTCCGCTTCTTTTGACTCATCAAAAGTGCATAACTCTCGAGATTTACTCGATGTAAGTTTCCCTCAGATTGAATCTATGCAAGATTTGGCTTTCGATGATAGTTGATACAACATATTACTTTTCAATTCACAAATTAATTGTGTTGACTTGAGACGTCAAAAATAGCTATGTTGTATGATTGAGCCCTTTAACTTATAGTGATGTCGAAGATTGTCCCTTTGTAAATATGACAGGATGATCAGCGACGGGGTGGTAAAATGGTCTGTTTGGGTAACGGGTCAATGCAGGTTCCGGTTAAAACAGTCATTCTAAGTACACAACTAAACAATTTGGTTTTTATTGAAGGTGAACCATAAATGTTATTTGTAGATCTGTTGGAGACAATACATAGGACAACTGAACTCGCTTTTCAAGTAAATTGATCAGAATTGGCACTTTTTATGGTTCTTAATGCAAGTAAGTCAATATTGTTGTTTTTGGTTTTAGGCGTTTTCATAACGAGGTGTAAATCTTCCTTAGTTCTCATTGTTTATTAAAATAAATATTTTTGGAACATTATATCAAACAAAATAATTAATAAGCTAGAGAAAAAAATATTTGAAATATGGTCTATAAAAACTATATTAGACCACCAACATGACAAACTTTATTAGTAATACTAAAAGATATTTACCAACATTCTACCGTTTTTGTACTTTTTGATTGGCACAACCTGTAAAAAGAATTACACTTTAATCTGGAAATTGAGGTGAGAATGATTAGAAATTGTGTATGTATCGCTTTCCTTGAAATATTGCTATCTTACTTTTCCGTAACCACCCGACAAAAAAGATGTCCCCAGCCGCCTAAGATAGCATGTTTTTTTTTTCATATCTTAGGTTATACAGTGCCTTGCATTTGTAGTGAATAATAGGTCATATTGTAGGTTGAAATTATGGTCACTAAGCTAGCGTTTTTTAGAACATGTTCCTTTTAGCGTGTCATGTTGCTGCTTGAATTTTTGGATAAATCTTTTGGTAACGGGTCAGATTGCGTATTACAAAACAGGTGACAAAACTCTTATTAAACCAACCCAAAATATTTGCCCCCCAAATACCCAAATGATCTTACAATTGTAAGATCTAATCAACACAGATACAACAGTACATAGATGATCATCCACTGATGATCATCAGAACATGAATACAATCAACAACAGATGAATAATCTCTCTGATACAGAAGAGAGATTATTCGTACAAACCCTAGCAGCGTACAACAACCAGAGAGAGAGAACAAATCTGAACTAAGAACTTAATGAAGAAGATAAAACCCTTTATATAGAGTGTAACTTGAAAACTTTCACTTGAATCCAAAACTCCATCTAAACAACACTTCTAGTCCTTGTATTTACATATGACCCCCTGAAGATATTTATAACCTGTAACAACTTGAACAACTTAACAACCCAACGTAACAAGTTAGTTCAGCCCAATAACAACTCAGTTCAGCCCAACAATATTAAACCAATGAATGACAGGAAACAAATATAAACCCACTTAGCCAATATTTTTAACATCCCCCCTTCATTCAATTGGTTAAAAATATTGGCTAAGTGGGTTTATATTTGTTTCCTGTCATTCATTGGTTTAATATTGTTGGGCTGAACTGAGTTGTTATTGGGCTGAACTAACTTGTTACGTTGGGTTGTTAAGTTGTTCAAGTTGTTACAGGTTATAAATATCTTCAGGGGGTCATATGTAAATACAAGGACTAGAAGTGCTGTTTAGATGGAGTTTTGGATTCAAGTGAAAGTTTTCAAGTTACACTCTATATAAAGGGTTTTATCTTCTTCATTAAGTTCTTAGTTCAGATTTGTTCTCTCTCTCTGGTTGTTGTACGCTGCTAGGGTTTGTATGAATAATCTCTCTTCTGTATCAGAGAGATTATTCATCTGTTGTTGATTGTATTCATGTTCTGATGATCATCAGTGGATGATCATCTATGTACTATTGTATCTGTGTTGATTAGATCTTACAATTGTAAGATCATTTGGGGGGCAAATATTTTGGGTTGGTTTAATAAGAGTTTTGTCACCTGTTTTGTCGCTATTTCTTGTGTTGATTTTCTATTGTTAGTTGTATCTTTAATTTTCACATGGTATCAGAGCTATATGCTCTTGATCTGGTTTATTTCCGCTGTTATTTGCTGATTTTTTGATTGACTTGTGTCTAGGTCTGTTTAGAAGTTGCAGATCTTGTGGTTATTCTGGATAGATCGTCTTGATCTTGGGTATATCATTTCTGTATTAAAGCATCTTTGAAACCCTAGCTAGGGCTTCTCTGAGTCTGTGAAGGATCTTCGCTTTCTGGTGGTTGAACACTCTGTGTTGGTCTCTAAATCCTCGAAGATTTAGGGCAAACTGACCAGTAGTGTTGTTATTGATTGTTACTGGTTCTAGATCTGTTGTGATAAACTTCAGATCAGGTTTTTTTGGAGTTGCTTGCACCCTCTGTGAGGCTATTCTAACCCTTCTCTTTATTTCTTGTTGGTTGATTATTTCTTGTTGGTTGATTAGTTGAAGTCGGGGTAGTGAGGACCGGCACCTATATTTGTTCTTGTTTGTTGTTGTGTTTGTTTTGTGCATCAATCTTGTTATAGTATCTAGATTGTTGTTTGGCTCCTGTATTAAGACCTGTCCAGGCACTATAAGTGATGAACCTGGAATCTGGACACTGATACAGCTTCGCCTTAGGATTTTTTGAAATCTGTGCTGTCTCTTATTGTTTGTTGTAATCTGTGCTGTCATTGTTTTTTACTGTTATTGTTGTTGTGGTTGTTCATCATGGGTGATAAAGATAATAGTGCTAGTTCTTCTCAAACTTTGATTAGTAAATTGGATATTGGTGACCCTTTATTTCTGCATCCTAGTGATTCTAGTTCGTTGACTATTGTTAGTATAAAATTAAAAGGGACAGAAAATTACAAAGTCTGGTCTAGTGCTATGAAATTAGCTTTGGAAGCTAAAAACAAATTTGGTTTTATAGATGGTAATTGTAAAAAGAATACTGAGGATAATGTGTTAAGTAGTCAGTGGGACAGATGTAATTATGTGGTCTTAAGTTGGTTGTTAAACTCTGTTTCAGAAGAATTATATCTAGGGCAGGTTTTTTCTAAATTAGCATCTGAAGTTTGGACAGATTTGAAAGAAACCTATGATAAGGTTGATGGCTCTATAGTTTATGATTTGTATAAAAAAATTAATTGTATAACTCAAAATGGCAGTTCTGTGTCTGAATATTATCATAAGCTAAATACAATGTGGAAGCAGTTTGATGCTGTACTTCAACTGCCTACATGTTCTTGTCAAGCAGCCAAAGATTTTAATGATTTCTCTACTTTAATAAAACTGATGCAGTTTCTTATGGGGTTGGATGATGTTTATCAACCTGTAAGAACTAACTTGTTAACTAGAGAGCCTTTACCTTCAGTCAAGGTTGCTTTTTCAATTGTGTCCAGAGAAGAGTCACACAGAAATACTAGTAATACTACAAAAAATCAAAATGTGTCTTTTGCTTCTAAAACAAATCAATTTGTTGAACAAAAAAAGAGAGAGTTTAAGGGTCCTAACCCTAATTTCAAATGTACTCACTGTAATAAAATTGGACACACTGTGGATAGATGTTTTGAAGTGATAGGATATCCTCAGAGTTTTAAAAAGAAAACTGGTGGAAATCAAAGTGGAAAAAATTTTTCTAGTTCTAAGTCAAATGTGTCTGCTGTTCCATCTACTTCTCAATTTTCTCCTGAGCAGGTTGCTAAAATCTTAAGTTTGTTGAGTGAAAAATCAAGTACAGAGTCTCAACCTTCTAATATGGGAGGTAAGACCAGTTGTGGTTTTAATTCTTTAGGAGAGTTTATGTGTTGTTCTAGTTTAATCAACTTTGGGTTTGATTACAACTGGATTTGTGATTCTGGTGCTAATCAGCACATGGTTAAAACTGATAAAGACATGTTTAATTGTATTGATGTTTCTGAATATGATCTAACTGTGTCTCATCCAAATGGAACAAAAGCTAAAGTTTCTAAAATTGGTAATTTGAAACTTGCAAAAGATGTTATTCTAAGTGATGTTTTTTTTGTCCCAACTTATAGTGTTAATCTTTTATCTGTATATAAGTTGGCTAAAGATAATAAAGTAACTGTTGTGTTTAATGAAAATACTTGCATGCTTCAGGATTCGAAATCAGGGAGAATCCTGGTGACTGGTAAACAGGATAATGGTCTATACTTTGTTAATAAAGGTGATAGTGCTATTAATTTGTGTTTTAATAGTTTGAATACTAGTAATTTGTGGCATAATAGGTTAGGGCATCCTGCTAATCAAGTTTTGTCAATCTTAAAAAATGATTTAGGTGTTGTTGATATTGAAAAACATTCATGTGAAACCTGTCATAGAGCTAAACAGGTTAGAGTTCCTTTCCCGTTAAGTGAACATAAGTCAAAAAATGTAGGTGATCTGATTCATTTAGATGTTTGGGGACCCTATAGGGTTACTAGTAGAGATGGGTTTAAGTATTTTCTAACAGTTGTTGATGATTACTCTCGTGTTGTTTGGTGTTATTTGTTAAAAAATAAAATGGAAGTTTTTGAAAACATTGAAAGCTTTTATGAATTAATACTAACTCAGTTTAAAAAAAGAGTTAAAATCTTTAGAAGTGATAATGGAACTGAGTTTATAAACAGCAAAATGGATAATTTTTGTAAGTCTAAAGGTATTCTACATCAAACAACTTGTGCTTATACACCTCAACAAAATGGGATTGTTGAGAGAAAACATCGACATCTGTTGAATTTGGCTAGATCCTTACTTTTTCAAAGTGGTGTTCCTCTTTCTTTCTGGTCTGATTGTATTTTAACTGCTGTTTATATCATTAACAGGTTACCTTCATCTGTTCTTTTAGGTAAGAGTCCTTATGAATTGATGTTTGGTTTCAAACCCTCTTTTGAACACTTTAGGATATTTGGTTGTTTATGCTATAGCACTATACTTAATAATATGGATAAACTTTCTTCTAATGCTGAAAAGTGCATCTTGATTGGTTACTCTAATGTTAAAAAAGGTTACAAACTATGGAGTTTAGATAATAAAAAAGAATTTTATTCTAGAGATGTAAAATTTTATGAAACAGTATTTCCTTATAAATCAAACAAGTTAACCAATCATTATGATACTTTAACTGATAGCTTAAATCATTTAAACTTTTTTGATAGTGTTGAAGTGTTAACAACTGAACCTATAGTTCCCAATGATGAAGAGGGGAATAGTGAATCTCATGAGGTTTCTGATGATGATCAGCAACCTTTCCCCTCTACATCTGCCACTCCAAGCAATGTTGAACATCAACATTCTACAATTGGAGTAGAGAGTAGTAGTAGTGAAGGGACTGGTAGGGCAGAGAACATTGATACTTCAAATGATGAGATTAACCCATCTGAGGGAACAAATATTTCTCTTAGGAGATCTAGTAGGAAAGTTGTTTTACCAAAGAAACTTGAACATTTTGTGTTGAATAGTAAAGTTAAGTACAGCTTAGATAAAGTTGTCAATTATGCATGTCTATCTGCTGAAAATTTGTGTTTTATTGCTTCTCTTAATAAAACTGTTGAGCCTTCTTCTTATGAGGAAGCAGCTAGTGATCCTAGATGGGTAGAAGCTATGAACAAAGAAATGGAGGCTTTGTTCAAAAAAAATACCTGGGTTCTAGCTGATCTTCCTCAAGGCCGAAAAGCTATTGGGTGCAAATGGGTGTATAGAGTTAAGTATAAATCAAATGGAGAGGTTGAAAGATTTAAAGCTAGGTTGGTTGCTAAGGGTTTTAATCAAAGAGAAGGTCTTGATTTCGGAGAGACCTTCTCACCTGTGGTAAAAATGGTAACTGTTAGAGCAGTTATTACCTTAGCTGTGTTTTATGAGTGGCCATTATATCAACTTGATGTTGATAATGCTTTTTTACATGGTACTATTACTGAAGATGTTTACATGAAATTGCCTCAAGGGTATTATTCTAAAGAAGAATCAAAAGTTTGTAAACTTGTTAAGTCTCTATATGGCCTGAAGCAGGCACCTAGAAAATGGAATGAAAGATTAACTGATGTATTGTTAAATTCTGGTTTTATTCAAAGTAAATGTGACCATTCTTTGTTTATTTTATCAAAGAAAAATGTTACTGTGTTCTTATTGGTATATGTTGATGATGTTGTTGTTACTAGAAATTCAGAAGTTGAAATTAAAAAAATTAAAAATATCTTACATGAAACTTTTAAAATAAAAGACTTAGGAATTTTGAAATATTTTTTAGGTATTGAAGTTTTGTATGAAAAAAATGTTGTTTGTTTAAATCAGAGAAAGTATTGTCTTGAACTTTTAAACGAGTTTGGTTTCTTAGGTTGTAAACCTGTATCTACTCCTATAGAACAAAGTTCTTTAGTCACTTCTAAAATTGAAAAAAATCAACAGCTGCTTAAAAATGTTACTGGATTTCAAAAATTAATTGGGAAACTGATCTATTTGTCTTTAACAAGACCTGATATTAGTTATACTGTTCAATTTTTGAGCCAGTTCATGCATAGTCCAAAAGAAGTTCACTTGAATTTAGCTCTTAGATTATTAAGGTATTTGAAACAAAGTCCAGGTAAAGGTTTAACCTTTAGAAAAAGTTCTAAACTTGAATTGTATGCTTTTGCTGATTCAGATTGGGCAAAGTGTTTAAATACTCGAAAGTCTGTTACTGGATATTGTGTTTTTTTGGGTCAGTGTCTTGTTTCTTGGAAAAGCAAGAAACAAACTACTGTTGCTCGTTCAACTGCAGAAGCAGAGTACAGAGCTATGTGCTCTGCTACTTGTGAACTTATGTGGTTAAGAAACTTGCTATCTGAGTTGAATGTAAGTTGCAAATTGCCTATGATTTTAAACTGTGATAGTCAAGCTGCTATTTCAATAGCAGCTAATCCTGTATTTCATGAAAGAACCAAACATTTTGAGTTAGATCTACATTTCTTGAGAGAAAAAGTGGCTGATGGTCTTATAATTACTACCAAAGTTGACTCAGAAAGTCAACTTGCTGATATTCTTACAAAAGGACTTAGTGTTGATCAGCATGAATTGTTTTGTCAACAACTTGGTTTAGTTGACATGTTTAAACCAATTGAATGAAGGGGGGATGTTAAAAATATTGGCTAAGTGGGTTTATATTTGTTTCCTGTCATTCATTGGTTTAATATTGTTGGGCTGAACTGAGTTGTTATTGGGCTGAACTAACTTGTTACGTTGGGTTGTTAAGTTGTTCAAGTTGTTACAGGTTATAAATATCTTCAGGGGGTCATATGTAAATACAAGGACTAGAAGTGCTGTTTAGATGGAGTTTTGGATTCAAGTGAAAGTTTTCAAGTTACACTCTATATAAAGGGTTTTATCTTCTTCATTAAGTTCTTAGTTCAGATTTGTTCTCTCTCTCTGGTTGTTGTACGCTGCTAGGGTTTGTACGAATAATCTCTCTTCTGTATCAGAGAGATTATTCATCTGTTGTTGATTGTATTCATGTTCTGATGATCATCAGTGGATGATCATCTATGTACTGTTGTATCTGTGTTGATTAGATCTTACAATTGTAAGATCATTTGGGTATTTGGGGGGCAAATATTTTGGGTTGGTTTAATAAGAGTTTTGTCACCTGTTTTGTCGCTATTTCTTGTGTTGATTTTCTATTGTTAGTCCCACACGACCATGTTGTATAAAATTTTTGTTAGTTGTATCTTTAATTTTCACAATATGGTAGGGAAGATTACATATTGCAGGTAAAGTTGTTTCATACGATGCATTATGTCATGGGTTAGGAATAAGAAACCTTGCAAGTAGCATTTAGTTGATTGCACCTACCTTCTTAGACCATGTGTAGTGGTAACAACTTATAATGCCCCCACCATGGGGCATTATCCGACACGTGGCATCCTAGTCAGCGTTGGGGCATTATAGCAAAAGTGGCGTAGTGGGGCATTATGCCAATAACCCCCATTCAATCATTAAAAAAAAAAAAATAGGAAACCACACAAAAGTCAAAAAGTTTTGTCAGACCACTTACATATTTCGTCCATTTGCAAGACACACACACAAAAGTCAAAAGTTTTGTCAGACCATACTCAAAACTGATTGGCTCAAGCAAATGAAGCAAGGCGTTTTAATTAAAACGCGAATTCGATTTTTTTTCCAAAATAACGCCCCAAAACGCCGGGTGTAATGGGGTGGGGGGCGTTTTGGGGTGTTTTTTTTCAATTTTTTTTTTTAAAAAAAACGCCCCACTACACATGGTCTTATAACAGATCACTATACATGTCACATTTTTTTTTCTTTAATTCGTAACAGGTAAGTGTGCACGTTGTTGTGAAGCTCCTATAAAAATTTGAGGTCGATTGGACTATTAGAACACCGGGGAGCGTTCGATCTCTGCTACTTAGTCACAGAAAAACGGGAATTCTTGCCCCCTCTTTCAACCTACTCTGAATATCTGCAGTTTGATTTGGTGTTGCATATTACATTTGACCCATGCCACTTTCAAGCCCACAAAAACATCATCATTGGACCTTTAGATATGATCGAATATGAATACCACTATTGGGTGAATGAGGAATTATTAAGCTACGCTTGCAGCTGAAGGTTTTTTTATCTCCGTTATCGTACATAATTATACATTTACTGTTTCAGTAGCCGCATGACCATAAAAGTTAAGACTTCCCTCGGATATTGCTACGGTTAATGATTTAGCAGGGTATTTGAGTGTTTTTTTTGGTTGAAATTGTTTCAGTTAGTTGGGTATAATGTGAAATAGAGTTTTGTTTTCCTTTTGTTAAAGTTCTTATATCTTAGAATGAAGTAGTTTCTCCTTATTTTTTTCTCAGCAAAGTAAGTTAGTTAGGCAACGTGTATTTTTATTAAGTTTAAATAATAAGATTAGATTAAAAGAAGATGAAACACCAACGTACATGTTATCAAACCAAAAACGGTTCAGGTAAGCGCGCAACGCGTGCAGGGTATTACACTAGTTATAACAAAACATAGAGGAAACAAATAATGTTAGCATTCAGTTTTGAGTTCATTTATAACATACTGAGTAATTATTATAAGAGTAAAGTTATTTTACAAATACTTCTAAACGGAGATACACAAATATAGTAACCAAACAAACAAACAAACAAACAAACGTACTCACTGTAATATCAAACACACCCAGTAAAGTGTTTAATTTTTTTCAATTGTATTACTGCATTTATAATATGTATGTATAGATTGTATAATCTTTAATAAAACCAAAGTACGATATCTAAATATACCAACTGAGCAATAGAAACTGAAAACAAAGAGGGAACCAATATATAAAAAAACATTTGATTTTATTCACATGTCATAATGCATATATTTATGCAACTTTCATTATTATTAAATATTTTATTCAAATCATATAATTTATTCAAAATAGTTTTCACCACATAATGTTGTATTGTTTTTCTCTTTAGTAAACTTTCATATAGGTTATTTACTTTAACCTCCTATACTTTATCTTTTATAAATTTATCACAAGGCATTTTTCATTTTTTTACTTTCATATTGGTTTTTTGTTTTGGCTGCCCTTGGTTGAGGGTTTGCTTGTGAATAATAGTTAACTTTCAGAAAAAAAAAAAAAAAAAAAAAAAACTCCAATACTTTTTCACGTTCAACTTTGATCTCATATACTTTTCATATTTACAAATTTTTTGTTTTACATTTCCGTCTAAATTTTGCAAGTTAAAATGTTGCACCACGTGTGTTTGGTAGAAAATATTTTTTTCTCAAACTGTCCCATCGCAACGCGTAAGTACTAGGCCGACTTAGTTTTTTTCTATGTTTTACGTTTCGGTTTTCTATGTTTTACGTTTCGGTCTAATTTTTGCATGTTAACACACCGCAACAGGCGTGCGTGGTTTAACGTTTTCCCGTCTACTTTTCGTTTGGTTAATGAACCAATCGCAACACGCGGGTCCTAAACACTAGTTATAAAAAAAAACAATATTGGTTAAGCAGGATTCATATTTTATATTTTAAAATCTGCAGGCATTTACAAATAGAACGTGGAGTCGACTCTTTTTAAAATTTTTTTATTCCTTGCAAGACTGCAACCGTCTACGAATTGACACGTACTTCTTTTACAGCGCAAGTTACAACATCGCCATGTGCTACTTACCTCATTTCTAAAGCAAATATTATTTAATCATGGTTCAAAAAAATGCACCATTTGCTTACGGGTGTAAACAAAGACTTTTGTATTTTGGGGGCTTAAGATAAAACAATCTCACATAGTTAGGGTGTACGGTGTGGTGATCGGTAAAGGGTGGCAAACCCCTTTGCCGATCGGCAAACACCACCGCCAACATGTGTTTAGTCACCAAAGTTTGCCAAATCGGTGGTGGCATGCCGAATCGGTGAGGGGAGGAAGGAGAGAGAGAGGGTATTGTGGGGTGGGGTCCAATCCAATCTCAACCAATCACACCTTTTTCTTTTTAAAAAAAAAATAGTTTACCACTTCACCAAGTGTCTAAACCATTGCCAACACTTTTCACCAAAGTTTAAACACTTTTGACTGATTGACATGGCGCGCTCTGATTGGTCAGTTTTTTGGTTTGCCACTCAAAGTGTTTAACCACTCCCTACACCCTTAGGCCATGGGGTATGGGGCGGGGGTTTGGGCGTGGGTTGGGGGAAAACGCCCAATTCACCACCCCGGGGGCTTGGGTTTGGGCGTGGCCCCCTTTGGCGTGGGTTTGAAGCCGGGCGTGGGGCGGGCTAGCAAGATGACATGGCGGACTCTCAATGGCCAAACCAAACTAGCCATTTCACATGCCTCCATGTGTCAACCCAAGCCCCTCCATACCCATGGGCGTGGGTTTTTTTTTTCCCATTCCACGTGTCAACCAATGCCCAACCCAAGCCCCAACCCAAGCCCCACCATACCCCACGGTCTTACAGGCTTGTTTTTAATCACTGTTTACAATGGGGTCATCGATTTTATTATTATTATTATTATTATTATTATTATTATTATTATTATTATTATTATAATAATAATAATTATATGAGATAAGATCAAATAAAAAGTTTATTTTGCCTAAATAGCATGAGAAGAAATCTTAACCATTCATTTTTCAAATCAATAGTTAAGATGAAAGTGTAGGAGAAAGGATGAGTGCAAGGGTATCTTGGGTAAATCGTATTTATGGACTTTCTCTCTCCACATGCAAGGCACATGCATATTTCACCATCATTTTTTAAACGTTCATAACTTTTTTATACGACATTATTTTTTCATAAAAATTTCAACGTAAAATCGAGCGTCTTTTTATCTTTAATTTGAGTACCATAGTGCTATATAAAATATGAAGACTAAAAAAACCCACAAAAATGTGTTGTATTTCTATGTTATCTTTAATTTTCGTGCTATATTTTTTGTACTAGATTTTTTTGTGCTATATTTTTTGTACTACATTTTTTTGTGCTATATTTTTGTACTACATTTTTTGTGCCATATTTTTTTTACTAGATTTTTTATGCTAGATTTTTTTGTATTAGATTTTTTTTGTTGTATTTTTAAAAAACAAAACGGGTGCCACATGTCATTTTCACTCCTATTTATAACGACAAAAATGCCCTTCATTTCTACTTATTAGGAGTGCCACATGTCATTATCACAATCCTTCTTTGGCTACTTAGGCAAAATCCACTTTTTAGTGGATCCTTCCCCATAATTATATTATATATATATATATATATAGGGGATGGCTAAAATGAGAACCACCTCCAGTTGTAAGAACCATGAGAACCACTTTCTGGCCTTTAGATCAAGGAGATGGATGGATGAGATTAAAAGTACTTAAAAAATAATATTAAGTATTTTTTGTCTTATTATGTCTTTAATATTTTATTGTTAAAGGGTATTTTAGTAAAATTACTTTGTTTTGTCTTTTTATATATATTAGTTTTTAATTACCTTTTTTGTCCTATTCATTAATTACATTTTTTATTTAATTGTTTTTTATTTATAAACTGATTTTTTTTATTAAACATTTTCTAATTCAGATTTTTATTATATTAGATTTTTATTTTTAAACCTAGTTTTTTTATTAAACATTTTCAAATTCAGATTTATTTACATATTTTTACGTTTAACGTTTAACGTTTTTACGCCCGGCTTTCTCACGCCTCGTTTTTTCAACGCGTCGGTTTTTACGTTTTACGCCCCGATTTTTAACGTTTTACGCGTCGGTTTTTTACGTTTTACGCGTCGGTTTTTTACGTTTTACGCGCCAGTTTTTTACGTTAACGTTTTTTTACGTTTTACGCGCCGGTTTTTTACGTTAACGTTATTTACGATTTACGCGCCGGTTTTTTACGTTTTACGGCCCGGTTTTTTACGTTAACGTTTTTTTTATGTTTTACGCGCCGGATTTTTTTCGTTAACGTTTTTTACTTTTTTCCGCGCCGGTTTTTTACGTTTTACGCCCCAGTTTTTTACGTTAACGTTTTTTTACGTTTTACGCGCCGTTTTTTTACGTTTTACGTAAAAAAATTTACGTTTTACTAAAAAAATTTACGTTTTACGTAAAACTTTTTACGTTTTGCGGTATAAGTTTTTATTTTTTTTTTTACGTTTTACGTAGAACTTTTTACTTTTTACGTTTTGCGTTAAAACTTTTTACGTTTTACGTTAAAACTGTTTACGTTTTACGTAAAACTTTTTACGCTTCACGTTTTTACGTTTTATGTTAAAAAAGTTTACGGTTTACGTTAAAAAAGTCTACGGTTTAATTTTTTTTTTTTAATTTTACGTTAAAAAGTTTTACGGTCTACGTTAAAAAGTTTTACGTTTTACGTTTGACGTAAAACTTTTTACGTTTTACGTTTCACGTAAAAACTTTTTACGTTTCACGTTAAACTTTTTTCGTTTCTACGTAAAACGTTTTACGTTCTACGTAAAACTTTTTACGTTTTACGTTTTATCTAAAAGTTTTTTACACAAAACGAACGCATCCAGAAAATCGCTACTCGGTAGGTGTCTCAGATAGATTTATCATCATCGACGCCTCAAAAAAAATATAAAAACCCAACAAACATCAAAACCAAAGGGTATCTCGAAAATAAAAACGGGGTTTGGCTCAGATTATCCGATAATCAAGAGGCTGCAAAAGTGAGGTTGCAGGATCAAAAACCCTACCCTCCGCCATCCTTGCCGCGCCATCGTCATCAAATCTACGCTTTTTTTATTTTTTTTGCATCATCGCCACCCCATCGATCGTATCAAAACCCACATTTTTTTTCACTATCCAAACATTCAAACACATTCGAAATCACTGATCAAACATTCACCACATTCACAAAAATCACCAGCAGCCAACACATTTACAAAATCACCAACAAAACCCATCAAAAAACCATCAGATTCAAAAAACCATCAGATTCAAAAAACCATCAGATTCAAAAAACCATCAGATCCTAGAGAGAGAAACCCACAAGAAATCAACACCCACTAAATAAGATCAAGAACAGAAACACCCCCAAATAAACCCACAAAAATAAGATCATTCAAGAACACATGTGAAGAACACATGCCAAGAAATCACCAGAAAATCAACTAAACCCATAAAAAAAGAAGAACACAGGCCAAAAAAAATACCAGATAAATCATCAACTCGTCGGGAGGAGACCAGGGCCTCCGCCGCTCACGGCGGCGCTGCCGCCGGCCCACCACCAGAAAGATACCCCCGTCGCCGGACCTGTGTCGGTCGGACAGGAGATCAAGAAGAGCCGGACCTGGGTCACCGGTCTTCATCAAGCAGGGGGGGAGCTCCGAATCGGAGCCTACATCGGTTGGTCTTACCGTCGTCGACCGAATCGGAACTCCGACGTACCCCCACCTTTACCGTCATCGTCGGCAAACACCGACTCCACATTTACTGTCGTCGCCGCTGTGTCGTTGCTTCGCCGGCTGCCATCGCTGGCCACCACCGACTCAATGTAGCAATCTACTGTTGAAAAATGGTTATCTACTCTTCAAACTTAGTTGACCACTTGATTTGGACTAAAAGAAAACGATTTCATAAGATGAAGATGAATCTTCATCAGACATGAAGAGAGAGAGAGTTTCAAAGAATAAATGAAGAGAGATAAAGAGACAGATCACAACTGACATTTGAAAGTGATTTATAAAGTAAATGACCTAAATACCCTTTTTGTTGTAATAATCTGATTGGTTGAAGTGGTTCTCATGGTTCTTACAACTGGAGGTGGTTCTCATTTTAACCTTTCCCTATATATATATATATATATATATATATTGTGGAGATGACATGTCTCCTAAATCTAAATTAATTCAAAAGGGTAAACAAGTAATTTTATCATTAATTCAATTATTAAAAACTTCCCGTAACCGCCACCTTAATTACAGGAACTGGATATTTTTAAAAGATCTCTATAAACACCATTCAGCAAGTATATAACACAATTCAGCAAGTATATAACACCATTCAGCAAAGTATATAACACCATTCAGCAAGTATATAACACCATTCAGCAAGTATATAACAACATTCAGTAAGTATATGACACCATTCAGTAAGTATATAACACCATTCAGCAAGTATTTAACACCATTCAGTAAGTATATAACACCATTCATGGACTAAACATCTGATCGAAACATATTTTTTTCTCTATATAAGTATAGCAATATGGTACTCATATTAAAGATAAAAAAACGCTCGTTATTTTGGTTTAATTTGTTTTAAAAAAAAGTTACGTATAAAAAGTTATTGACGTTTAAAAAAGACGGGGGAAGTTACATGTGCATTAATGTTAGTTTCTTAATTTAAAAATGTTAAATTTACCTATATACCCTTAATCTAGAAAACTAATATGTTTAATAGTAAACATTATTTACAATTTTGCCATGATGATCTCAACCATTAGATCTTGTGTAGATTTTTTCTTACCTTTCTCACAAAAAAACATTTTTTTACAGGAACCTCTATATATATATATCAAATGATAAAAGGTTTGCTACAGTGGTGTCGAAGGTTATTTTCGTCATTTACCATTTTCAATCAGTTTTAATATGAGGTTGCCACGTTTATTATATGTTGCGTGTCAACTCCTCACTTTTCATCTTCAGCCTTGCTTCCCAGTAATTGATAAATAGCGTTTGCTACAATTAAATTCAAAGAGAGAACGCACAAAACGCCGGTGTATATCGCTTCACATCAGTCGATTTTGACCGGATTACGGCTGGGTCCTGGATCGTTCCACATCAATCTTCCGATTTGAACACAAGAACCCCTTGATTCTTGCTCCAGTTCTTCCCCGATTTTTTGTTCGTTTACTGAAAAAGTTCTTCAGTTAGTAATCTGAAATTCAAAATGTTATTATTGGATACTGATTACTTAGTTTCAGTTAGTAATTAGTAATCTAAGATTCAAAATGATTGAGCTGTATATGATTTTATTTTATGTGAAAATTTGTTTCTCATACAAGTTGTTGGCATCACTGACTCATGTGCTTTCATAGAAGCAACCTCAGACGAAAACTGTGCCACTACCCTCAAAAGCCTATGGCTTCAGCACTAATTTATTATTAAAAAAATATTACAAAATTCATACCCATTGTTGTATGTTCAGATGCTAGGTTTGTCTGACAAACAGTCAACGCTTCTCTTGATTTTTATTGAAATTGCTCATAAGTTTGTGAAGGAGATAATCAAAATAATGCCAAAGAAATAAAAGAATAAATAGATGATAAAAGAGAAAAGGAAAACAAAAAGAAATGATTTCTGATTGGTTGGTTGAGTTTTAGCTTTGACCAATCTTCCTTTGTTGACCAAGTCCACCTTATTTTACCTGTGATCCCTGTCCTCTTTAGCCCTGGTACATGGTACATCGATAGTGACAATCCATGGATATCCCAGATTTTCTGCTCCTTCATAAATTATATTTAACACTTCCCAACTTCCCACATCAATCCAACCTAAAACTCTCATTCTCTATAGTTTTTTCCCCAAATTTCTTAGGTTATTTTTCATTTATAAACAAGTTAAATGCATGAGTACACGTTTAGAATTTTTATCAAAACAAAACCCTAAATCGCTTTCTCTCATTTCACAGCCGACGCCCCACAGATTCCGCCGTCCAATTTCTATCCACCGTCAGTTGCATCGACGACGGAGTTTTGTTCAGCAGGTGAGAAAACGACCAATTTTATCGATTATATGAATTTAATAGACTTACAGTTGTTGTTTCACAATATTAGTTGAATGCTTAAAGTTGTTGTATAACCTAAATTTCGTTGTTCTTAATGATTTTAGTTTGGAGTTCTACTCTACAATGATATGGAGTTGCACTCTACAATGAAAGGCATAAAACACTAATATGTACAAGTGGACTATACTACTTTCATAAAAAGGTAAACACAAGTTAGTTTTAACTTTTTAAGTGGTTATTATGATTTGGTTTACTTAAAATGAAAGACAAATATCGAGGTAATTGATTCTAATTAAAAACTATAGATCATAAGAAGGTTGCAAAATGTCACACCCCGATAAATCAGAGCTGGGCGTGACTGGACTGGCGTCTTCATTGCAAAACAGAAGCAAATAAAGCTAAGACTTCTAGAAAGCGAACGCTCCCTAAGTAATCGAAACCTCATGGTTCTCCTATTCCAACCGTGCCATAATTTTGAAATGCAACCTGAGAAAGAAACATGCGAAAAATCAACATAAAGTTGAGCCAGTTCATAGTTTGTTTGTAAAAGATTTGAAATAAATCTTTTTAAATAACCGGTTTTTAAAATATTGTTGAGAAAACGAATTAAAAATCATTTTCTTTGGCATGTTATATGAAAACTTTGTATTTGTGAATCTTTGTTTGTGTAAAGCGTTATGTTTATAAAACTTTGTATTTGTAAACTTTTGTGTTTGTAAAATTTGTATAACCGTCAATGCCTACACCTGACAATGACAACATGCATGCATGAATATATGAGTTTAGATTTGTATAAAAACATTGTATGTAAATGTAAGTTGTAAACTGTAAAATGTAAATTTATGCGTTGTAAATGTAAGGAAATCAGATCGCTAATGTTTAGCTACGACATTAACATGTGTGACGACATAGGAAGCATCCAAACCTAGGCGACTTTTAACATCGATTACCCATCGACTATGACCCAAAGTACTCCATGGCTATGTGTTGCCAAGAGAGTGAGGCTGCCCTGACCTGCTAGATCTATTGCTTTTTCGGTCTAACTAGATTAATAGTGCTTACATATACCCTATTCGTGACATGATGTGTATATATATATCATTCCTTTGTTTAACATACCGTTTGTACATGTATTTTCATCCAAGTTAGAAAACTAGAAAACGTTTGTATGCACGTTTTGAAAATACGTTTGTTTGAAAAACCGGTATTTTTAGTATAAACCTTTCGTAAACCATTTGAGTTTATTGAAAATCACAAATCATTTATGTGAGTTAACACTTGTTTGTAGCATGGTTTAGAAATATGAGATTGTTGTTCATCGAAAACATTGTATGTTTTTGCAAAATGTGCATGTCTTTCCACCCCAAAAACATTTATAAAAATGTAAAATCGTAAAAAGGTGGGGTTATGAACTCACCTTGATATCCTTGTGCAAAGCTAGCTTAATATAATTTTGTGATGCCATTTCCAAGACGTGATTCGCTAGCGTGCATTCTATAATATTCCTAACACGGAATATCTTATAAGTTTCTAAATAAAAGCGGTAACTAAATGTAACACTCATCTGTAATTCCGATATTTTAAAGGTTTTCGTATATAAAACGAAAATTAAACATGTAATTACGATTAAGGATTCTTTGAAATTCGAGTTTACAAAAACTTTCTTAGTTTTAAGATCATACTTGATCTCAATATTCAAGTCATCATCATTCTAGATAAACTAATAACATGATTTCAAGAGTTTACATAATGCTAAAAGAAAATAGATCAAATGCGGAAGCTTCGTTTAGTGCGTTCGGTTCTTGAGAGTCGCTTGATCGCCATCCGGGTTACGTCCATCCTTACCTACGGTCAAAACCATGCAAAAGATTAGTTTTGACACTTTAACATCAATTATAAACAAGTTTCATGACTAAACATTAATAAATCAACAACATTTGCACGAAATGGGGCGGTCGCGCCCCGCGACCGTGTTTACCTCATCTGTCGCGGCCCGCCACGGCCGTCGCGTCACGCGACGGTGACCTTGCTTCGTCGTGGCGTGACGCCATGTTTTGGACAGAAAGTTTGTTTGCTGGTGCTGTATATCAGCCCAACATCACATTTTCACATATAGAACTTTAAACTATCATAACTTTCGACTCGGGCGTCCGTTTTAGCCGATTCTTTTTCCTACGCGTCCGTAATTAAAATACGGACCCGTTTACTATCATTATTCGTATTGAAAAATGGTTTATATGCAATTAGTTTATGATTCCCTTTTTTCCTATTATTCGACCCATTTTAAGTCGCATTTCAAGAGTATTATCAAGGGTCGTTGCTAACATTCTCTACCCATCCCAGGCTTATCTAGCAATAGCGTTTCCACTCCCATTATGGGGGTCGCGTACGCATTTACATTCACCTTTTTATGTACATCTTTCAAATCACTTATTCCACATTCAACTTTTTAATTTTATTTTGACCCATTTAGTGGAATTTTAAGCATTAAGCATCCCACTCGCCATTTCTTTTTCGCATCGCGCATTTCCATACTAGTTAACCAATTGTCTTCCACCACAATTATTTTCGTGGTGGATTTTACGTAAGGAACCTAAAATCCAAATTTTACCCTTCAACTAATCATTTTACGCAAATAACTCATTTTTAGGCATTCGTCCGCGAATGTTTTTGTCTAAAGTTCTTATAAGTATTTTAGGGTTTCAAAATCAAATAACAAGTTTCTAAACAACCTCTAATGGTCGTTTGCCCAACTCGCCCGTTAAGGGCTTTTTGGTCAACTCTAGTTTCTTATTTTACGACTAGAGACTCTCACCATTTATTGACCAAAATGGCACTTTTAAATTCAACATAACTTTACGTACCTGGCTCGAGTCGACCTATTAACCCGTTTTGTGCCTCGCATTAGTTAACCAATATTCCATGGCGTAGAATTTACCCAATTGCTATTCACTCCTGTTACATACTACTTGACAATCACATAGTCGATATTGTCAAATTGTGTTATCATCACCATTTGACCCGATTGGACTTTAAATCCAACATTTACATTAATTAGAATGAAGACATGGTTTTAAATTTCCCATTTCACCCATCCGACCCATTTCGGATTTCTACTACTAGATCATTTTCTCTTAGCTTCTATTCTCATTATTAGATTACACTATAAGGTAATCTTAACGAGAATTCATAAATTCTTATTCATTTTAAGACTAAATCCCCGTTTCACCCCTTATACCATAAACCATGGTTTTCATCATTCATGTTTGTTCCGACTTGTATCAATCGTGTCGGAACCTTTATTTCGGATATTACATTAGGTACATTATAGTTTGTAAAATAAACACGTATCCTACGAAAGGGTGTAAGTTTTACTTACCTTGCATCCATGCCACGCTTTTCTTTTCGTACTTGCTCCGTTTGACCCCCTTCATCCACAAGCTTCCACCTAGCTTGTTAAGCGTCAAACTATCACCATAATTTCCATAAGGTGGTTAGTTTAGTCATTCCAAATCATGACCTTTACACCTTATCAATCTTTTTTTTACCGTTGTTATTTATTGAACTTTATCATAGGTCGGTTTGACTTTTAAAAGTCAAACCACCAATTGACACATAGGAGTGCACTAACAAGTTTACAAAACATAATTTAGGCACACTATCAACCACTTAGTAAGTATCATCCTCTGAGATGCCATATTAACTAACATGTTATCCATCTCATACATCAAGTAGCAATAAATAGGGCTGTAAATGAACCGAACGTTCAGCGAACAGTTCGTGAACCGTTCGGCGGGAAGTTCGTTTATGTTTGTTCAATTAGTTTAACGAATGAACACGAACAAAAAATTCCGTTCGGTTAGCTTAGCGAACGAACACGAACACAGGTCTCGTTCGTTCGACTTCGTTCGTGAACGTTCGGTAATATGTTCGTTTGATTATATTAAAAAAATACTAAATAATAAACCTTTTATCTAAACATATTGAAAACTTGAAACCCTACTTTTTCTAAGTTAGCTAAAATTTGGACATTTTAAGACATTTTTGGGGATAATTATTTATAAGTTAGTTAAACTTTATTCATCGTTCGGTGGTGTGATAAACTTCTTGTGTTTTGATTTATCATTTGATGTTTGTATTTTACTATTTATATCCAATGTTTAAGGATAACAATGTTTTCATTTTTTTATTTTCAAGTTAAATGTTCGTTTGCGTTCATTTTTATTTGCTTGCGTTCGTTTGTGTTCGAGACCAGTGTTCACGAACTGTTCGTGAACAATTAAATTTCTTTAATGAACGAACACGAACATAAACTTATGTTCGGTATGCGTTCGTGAACAGTTCGCGAACATGTTAATTTCCTTAACGAACGAACACGAACATGGCCTTGTTCGTGTTCGTTCGGTTCGTTTACAGCCCTAGCAATAAATCAACATGTAATTTTAATCATTGTAAGCACATATACACGTTAACCACCAAAATCATGGGTTTAATCTCTTGTATGAAGACCCACTTCTAATAACTTATGAACTCTTAACAAAAATCTCTAATTTGTTCAAGTAGTTCATTCATGCTAGTTAGTATGATGTTTATAAACACCAATACAACATCAATTTGTCAAATCATAAAAACCCATTTATCACATACTAGGTTAATCTTTAAATCACTAGTTTATGGCACTAAATCACCAATTTCACATCTAGGGTTTGTTCCTAGCCTTGTACTAATGCCATTTTCATTATAACATCCAACATTGAATCTCAATTTTCGTTTATGAATGTTCATCCAAATTTCAAAACATCATCAAATGACAAAATTCTACATACCTTGTGATCTCCTTGCTTGGTTGATCACTAATTTAGTTAAAGCCCCAAATTTTCTAGCTCGATTCTCTTTGATTTGCTGGATTTTCATGAGTTTAAGGTTTTCAAAGAGAACCCTCTTTTGTTCTCCAGTATGTTCGATCCAGAACACACACTTTGTGTGTGTTTGGAGTTTTATTTTTTTGTTTTAATAATAATCATTTTCACACTTAACCCTCTTTAGCCCCTCTAGTTTCCAAAACTTATAAAAAGGTTAAATAATCAAGTTCCTTCATTATTTTAAAACACCTAACTAACTAGGTTGATATTCCTAGTTACTTAGTGAATCCTGGGAATTATAACCCGTTTTATTTTAAGTCCCGTTAACTCGGGCTTCTTATCAATTTACTTTTCTCAAATCATTTGGTCTCCTTTTAATTAATATTAGGATTGTTTGTTTAAATCCTAATATTCACCTGGTTAATTTTTACCACTAACGGTACTTTACCCGTTCAAAATTATTAACGTAGTTTGATTACCAAACCCGTTTTCGGGGTGTTACAAGTCTACCCCCCTTAAAGAGGTTTCGTCCCCGAAACCTTATTTACGTACTTTATTAGTTTAGATCATCTGAACCTTAGTTTCGGTGATCACTTGAGCATTACTCGTATATAAAAATCTTACCGAAAAGTAGGGTAATGTGTTTTTGGTTTTAAGGCGTATGCGCCTTTCACGTGTAAGGTCTCGTAGGCCATTACTTTCAGCTTGTGTTTCTTATTCTGGTCACTTATTTGACCGAGTTGTCATCTGATTATTCGATTGTATTTATTATTCAACATGTTTACGTTTAGCTAATTTTATATTGACAAACACTTTGCATAAGTCGTAATACTATTTTGACTTTGAATGGTTTTTACCGGCTAGACTGATTTGTCGCCGTCGCTTTGTACCCCGTCACTCGGGTATATCATATTGCCATCCCGGCCTTTTGCATGTTTTTGATTTCTTATCTCGTAATTCACGTTACACGTGGTTACATTCTATGTCACTTTTAGTGATCGTATTCACATCACATCTTGTTTAAGTCATGTCGACTTTTCATTGTTGAAAATCTTTCTTTAGAATATATTGTTTTACTCCTATCGGTGTTAAAACCTATATCCTTTTACATTAACCATTTCCGAGTTCGTCCCATAATATTCATATTTGTTAAAACATTGTTTCTTACTAAAACTAATTTTTAGTTTAACGTTTTTCTCTTTGGCTTATGACAATTTCAAGGAATTTATGTCCAAGGATTTATCCCCTTCCATTGTCATTTCGGTAATGACTTCTCTCACTTTTGTGACGTAACACAATTTAAATAATTGTGAACTCTTTCGTCATTTTTTTTGCTCGTTTAATGTTTTAGTGAAATTTTTCACTTTTGTCAACCAGACCTTTCACAATCTCTTTGCTTTTAACCCATTTAATTAACTTAGCGAAACCTATCTCTTTTATACTAACTTTATCTCCCGTTATTATTTTACGCGGGAAGTTACAGCCAGTTTCGTTGTTTTATACTATTGACCCGTAGGTTCTTTCGCTTAGCCTCATAGGCTATTTCTTTATATTTTCACCTTTTTACCTTATTAAGGTGAGACTCTAACAATTCGTTTCTTTCTATTTGGGACCCGAAGGTCTTTTTGGTCCCGTAGACCTTAGCCTCATTTATAATCTTGTAGGTTATGATAATCCCGTTGATCATCTTTTATTCAAGTCTTTATTCAAAAGTATATACATTTATATATATGTAAATGGCATTAAGGCGCCCTTTTTACGTTCAAAATCATTTATTTTCGTCTTGGTATTTCCTTTGACCTTGACCGTAGTCTAAGGCTACATTTGTTTTCTTTCGGACACATTTTCTGACTTTATGACTTCTCACTTCATTTATGCGTCGGTTCATCTTATGCTCACCATTATTCAGTTTACATATATTCGTATTTGATTATGTCCCATTACCGGGCTCATTATTCTTTTGCTTTTAACGCTACCGTTATCCCGCTTGCGCTTACTCATGCCATCTGGCATTATATTATATTCGACCTGTTTGACTTATTCATGTAAATTTTTTATCATTTATGGATGTCAGCTTCATTCTTTGTTCAACCCGTTCAACTTTAAAATAGTTGAACATAATTTATCAAAATTTCTATTTACATCATCTTGTCGTATTTTAGTCATGACTCAAAACCCGAGTCTTTTAACTTTCCATCCGAGTTCCCGTTTCTCGGTCTACGCATGTGTTTAAATCCTTACGCATCAACCGGGTGTTTTACCGAAGTCGTCATTATTGCAACCCTCCCGGTATGCATTAAGACTTTGCTTCACTTTTATATTCCGACTTTGTCCTCAAGTTTAACGTTTTACAAAAAAAACGGCCCGTTAAGAGACATATTTGCATTCTCCGGGTTCGAGTGTAAGTACACCCCCTCCCAATGCATATCTTAATCATTTTACATTCAAAATTAGTTAAATTTTCGGTCTTTAAGATTTCCAAAAGTGATGTTTTGATCCCTATTTACATTCAGAATTAGTTGAATTTTCGGTCTTTATGATTTCCGAAAGTGATGGTTATCAACTGTGTAGACGGACAACTTTTGAACCAAGATGAAATTGAAAAGAATCTACCAACAGAATCCGCCAAGGTGCTAACAGAATCCAAATGGGCCTTCATAACTCAACAAGTAAAAATTCTTATCTTCCTCAAGTCCATTGATTCTTTGCATGTAATATAACAAACTCTATTTCACATGATATTTGATGTTTACTTATGAATATTTTCAACTGTAGGAGCACCCGTACTTGAATAGACCATGGTACACGCTACATCCATGTGGAACAAGTGAGTGGATGAAGCTACTCCTTGCTAATGAGAATTCAACAGCCGAAAATAGGGTCAAGCAATACTAGATATCATGGTTTTCAATGGTTGGCCAAGTTTTTGTTCCGAAATTGCCCTTAGATATGGTAAAAAGCGATGGTTAACCATTTATAAATAAAAGAGTTAATTACTGTTTTCGTCCCTGAGGTTTGTCAAAAATAACGGTTTCAGTCCATTAGTTTAAAAATTGCCATTTCAGTCCACTAGTTTCATTTTCGTAACCATTTCAGTCCACTAACTTAACTCCATCCATTTATTTTGTTAACTTTGAGTTAACTAACTAATTCAGGGACGGTTTGAGTCAGTTTTAGAAACACAGGGACTTAAGTGTAAACTCTAAAACAAAAAAAATAGTAAATTCCAAAAAAAAAAAAATTCCAAAAAACCAAACAAATTCCAAAAAATTCTAAAAAATAATAAAAATTCTAAAAAATCATAAAAATTCTAAAAAATACAAAAAATCCGTTTCGGCGCGAACTGTTTCGAACCCGAAACCGTTTTGACCCGTACCGTTTCGAGCCGAACCGTTTCGACCCGTACCGTTTCGAAGCCGAACCGTTTCGAGCTGAACCGTTTCGAACCGAACCGTTTCGACCCGTACCGTTTCGAAGCCGAACCGTTTCAAGCCGTACCGTTTCGAACCGAACCGTGCCGTTTCGAACCGAACCCTTTCGAGCTGAACCGTTTCGAACCGAACCGTGCCGTATCGAACCGACCCGTTTCGAGCTGAACCGTTTCGAACCGAACCGTTTCGAGCTGTACCGTTTCGAACCGTACCGTTTCGATGCGAACCGTTTCGAACCGAACCCTTTGGACCCGAACGGTTTCAACGCGAACCGTTTCGATGCGAACCGTTTCAAAGCCGAACCGGTACGGTTCGATACGGCACGGTTCGATACGGCACGGTTCAGTTCGAAACGGTTCAGCTCGAAAGGGTTCGGTTCGAAACGGCACGGTTCGGTTCGAAACGGTACGACTTGAAACGGTACGGCTTCGAAACGGTATGGGTCGAAACGGTTCGGTTCGAAACGGTTCAGCTCGAAACGGTTCGGCTTCGAAACAGTACGGGTCGAAACGGTTCGCGTTGAAACGGTTCGGCTCGAAACGGTTCGGACGGTTCGAAACGGTACGGACGGTTCAGCTCGAAACGGTTCGGGTCGAAACAATTCGCGCCGAAACCGATTTTTTGGATTTTTTAGATTTTTTATGATTTTTTAGAATTTTTATTATTTTTTAGAATTTTTTGGTATTTGTTTGGTTTTTTGGAATTTTTTTGATTTTTTGGAATTTACTATTTTTTTTTGTTTTAATGTTTTAGAGTTTACACTTAAGTCCCTGTGTTTCTAAAACTGACGCAAACCGTCCCTGAATTAGTTAGTTAACTCAAAGTTAACAAAATAAATGGATGGAGTTAAGTTAGTGGACTGAAATGGTTACGAAAATGAAACTAATGGACTGAAATGGCAATTTTTAAACTAATGGACTGAAACCGTTATTTTTGACAAACCTCAGGGACGAAAACAGTAATTAACTCTAAATAAAAATTTGGTTTGTTATTTGCTTATAGAATCAATAATTAACACAAAAAATGATTTGATAGTTCATCTACTGTTTTATAGTTGACGGGTAGTAATCAAGTTTTAAACGTGTTAATCGCATTTGTATTTTTGACATGATAAAAAATTCGGGTTGTGTTCGTGTTGAACAACCCAGCCCGCCAACGGCCAAACTAGTCAACCCGAAACACATCAACCTGACACGATTTATACTTGAAATGCGGCATAGCCGCAATAAATATAAAAAAACCAATTGATACTCATTCTTTATACATTTATTGGTCATACTATCATGCTTAAAATTGTAAAGAATAATGAACATACATGATATAAATATATCACTTTTATAAGTAAATTAAAGTCCCATTGTTACAAGATAACAATGCAATAAAACTTGTAATGTATAATTTGTACAATGCTATATTGCTATTCATATTTGGTTACGGCTTTTGAAGACCACCACTGTCCACCCTTTTTTCCCCATAAACATTCAATATCCTTCTTATTTTATTTAGGTTATCTAAACAATATGCAAGTTTAGTGGTAAACGACATTCCATATAAATAGGATGATTTCATGATGATCAACACAATCTTAATGTCCCACAAACAATGCCAATTTCTTTGGAACATCACAAATTGCATACATCATCTCAAACCAACACATGCATTCCAACTTTTGTGGAATGAAAACATAAATTAAAAAAAAAAAAAAAACAATCAATGATTCGTTCTTCATGTCCTATGATCCCCTTCACGCCTTAATTGTCCAATTTTCATCACTTGAATCAACAAGGTATGATCAACCTCTATCTATAAACAAACATTATTTTTGATTTAATTTTGAATCCTATCATATTTTCATGTATTTCCTTGCAAAATGCAGGCTCGACGAATGGCGTCAAAAGCGGCCACGAAGGACAAAAAGACATCTTCGTCGACACCAACACGAAAAGCCGCAACTACAACTACTGCCCAACCAAAGAAACAGCCCACGACGAATCCTGTTTCGACAGAAAAGACAGCCTTGTCCCCCTCAAATGAAACCAAAAAAGTTGCATCAAACACTGACTCTTCCAACCAAACCACCAAAAAACAACCACCATCTCCCGCTCGAGCGCGTACGCCTAGCTTACGCAGTCCTTCTCCTAATCTTAAAGCCGGTATACGTAGTCCTTCTCCGAATCCTAAAGCTAGTATACGTAGTCCTTCTCCGAATCTTAAAGCTAGTATACGTAGTCCTTCACCGAATCTTAAAGCCAGCATACGTAGTCCTTCTCCGAATCCTAAAGCTAGTATACGCAGTCCTTCTCCGAATCCTAAAGCTAGTATACGCAGTCCTTCACTGAATCCTAAAGATAAATTACGCAGCCCGTCTCCGAATATCAAAGAAATCAACACAAAAACCCTATCATTGAAAACGCCTCATTTGACGCCAAAATCTAAAGAAATTGTGAAATCTCCACCACTTCCTAAACCAGGAACTAAAAGAAGCCCAACAAGTGGTAAGAAGGACACCATTGGAAGTACTAAAAAGCTAACCAAACAACCAACAAAACTAGCTCCAAAATCAAAACCAAAAGATCATGATCAAGTTTCTGAAAAGAGTCAAAATGAAGATGAGAGTGATCTAGAGATTGATCAAGATGGTGTAGAAACCGATTCTAAGCAGTCTCCGGCAGCTACCGATCAAGAAGATGAATTAGAATCAGAAGCAGAACCAGAATCAGAGAAGAAAGTTGAAGCTGAGCATAAGCCTGGGCTGGATCAAGATTCAGAGCCGAATCTTGATGTGGACCATAAGCTAGAGCCAGAACAAGACTTCGAGCCGAAACCAGAAGTGGAGTATGAGCCAGAGCCAGAGCCAGAGCCAGAACTAGAGCCTGAGCCCAATGTGGAGGAAAAACTAGAGTTAAAACCGGAGCCAGAATCAGAGCCGGAAACTGAAGGCGAACATAAGCCACAGTTGGATCAAGATTCGGAGTCGAATCTTGATGTGGAGCATGAGTTAGAACTGGAACAAGAAGTGGAGGATAAGCAAGAGGAAAAGCAAAAGCCGGAATTAGAAGCAAAAGCAGAACTAGAACCAGAACCAGAGCCAAAGATGGAAGCTGAATTAGAGGCGAAGCTCGAAATGGAACATAAGCAAGAGCCAGAGTTGGAGCCGGAACCAAAGCCGAAGCCCAAAGTGGAGCATAAGCCAGAGCCAAAGTTGGAGCCCGAAATGAACAAGATACCAGAGCCCAAACAACAGCCCAAGATTGCTCTTATTGCTAGTCGCTTCTTGGAGGCCAATGTAGCCCAAGAAGATCAACAACCAATAAGGAAAGAAGCAATAGTGGAATCTAAAAAAGTGGAAGAAAAGAAAAAGGAAGAAAATGGAGGGGTGGCAAGGGGCAGAGATGTGGTGGCCGTAAATAGCCATGTTGGGGTTGGTCTCGACAAGAAGGATAATACGGCGTACAATAATGTGATAGAGGAGACGGTAATTAGGCTTCGCGAACAAAGAAGGAATAAGGTGAGCGCGTTGGTTGGGGCATTCGAAACCGTGATTTCTTTGGAATCAGAATGTAACACCCCACCCTAATGTCACTGACTGATGTATACAAAATTTAGCAGCAGATGTACTTTTATCGAAAATGGATTGTGTTCATACTTACAAGAGAAATATTATTCAAGTGTAAAATGGATATATGCAAGAGAACTTAGAATTTAGTAGTCTCCAACATGTTCAACCTCTTTTAACTTTTTTTTTTGTTGCTCTAGAATTTTTTCCTTTTAGAAATCTCTTGAGATAGATATATATATGCTCAAAACAATGCGTTATTGTCAGCTTAATGCTACTTAGTTCATGAAGTTGAATTTTAACAAAAACTTATAAAAGTATCTTGAAATGTAAACAAACAACGCCTAAAACTCATATTGAAAACGACTCTATTTCACTATATGCTCACAGCTAAATTCAGACATATATATACTTTAGCGGCGGATCCAGTAATTTTTTCCAAGGGGTTTCTTTTGTTAGCTTTTCACTAATTCTCGATATTTTTTTTTCCAAATCATACAAAGTTTCAACTAATTTTTATCATTTTTTTCCAAACCGACGGGTTCCTGGGAACCCCCAAAAACACCCTGGATCCGCCTCATTATACTTATCCAACGGTCAAATATACTTGAGATGTACGTATGGTATATGATGCATGCATATACTTAAAGTTGATGTTTATGGATCAACATGGTGCAATTTTCATCATCAAGTCCAGTGGCAGTGATGACACTATTAGAAAACTGCTATTATTCCTACCAAAATTTTTTATGAACGAAAATGCCGACACATTTCCTACGAAATTCCGATGTATAAGAAAGGGTCTTAGTTTTGTGACGAAAAAACGACAAATTGGTTTGCGTAGGAGAAGTGTCGGAAAATTTCGACAGATCTCCGACGAAATCAATTTTCATTTTAACCATTAGTCGGAAATTCGCAGGAATCGTTATGCGTAGGAAACATGTCGACAATTCCCGTCGGAATTCCTACGGAATCCGTTTTCATTTTAATCATCGGTAGGAAATGCGTAGGAATCCAATTTATCATAAAATAACATTCATAATAAAATGAAATTACTGATATTAAAATATAAAGTTTTATTATTTATAAAAATATATGTTATTTTAAAATAAATTTATTAATATCCATAGTTTTTAATTAATATCCGTAGAAAATGTGTAGGAAAATACCGACACAATTCCTACGAAATACGTTTCATTTTAACAATTTTCCTATCTGTAAATTACTGACAAATTACTCACAAAATGGATAATTTTTTTGTAATATATATTGTATTATATATGTGTTATTTTTAAAACAAATTTATTAATATCCGTAGCAAATTTGTCATAAATGCCGACAGATTTCCGACGAAATGGTTTTTAATTAATATCCGTAGGAAATGTGTAGGAAAATACCGACACAATTCCTACGAAATACGTTTTTTTAACAATTTGTCAGAAATTCGTAGGAAAATAATGAAAGTTCCATAGAAAAAGCGTAGGAATCCATGATACACTCCTTAATACGGTCTATTAGGGCGTGTATGACTTGTATTCTTGGTTACGATATAATATCACTCGATACAACGTGATGTATGACTTGTATCATACAAAGTTTCAACTAATTTTTTTCATTTTTTCCAATCCAAGGTGTTCATGGAAACCCCCAAAAACACCCTGGATCCTCCCCATTATACTTATCCAACTGTCAAATATACTTGAGATGTACGTATGGTAAATGATGCATGCATATACTTAAAGTTGATGTTTATGGATCAACTTGGTGCAATTTTCATCATCAAGTCTATCATATGTATTTAACTTTAGTTTTAATGCAACAATATTACAAGGTTTTAATTGATGTCTTTAGTGCATGGGGGCTGCTTTGGGAGTCATTATCAACATATTCTTAAAAAACATCATCATGATTTATATTTGTTAAGTAAATACAAGGAAACAAGTTTAGTCCAGTATTCATCATCATTAGATTGCTTTGGTGGAATTTGTAGTTTGTAGAATTGAATTGACCATGACCATGACCATGACCATGACCATGAGGATAAAGGTAATGTTGTGGACACTAAAAGCATCTTGAGTGGTAGTGGATGGTTAGATTATTATGCTATGTCATGATGACTGTCGGCTAAAAAAGTCTAACCTGAGTAAGCTTGAAGATCTAATATTGCCACTGGTTCATGCAAAGGGCCCAACGTGTAGTTCTGTATGTGACTGTACGGGAGAAGGTGGTTCAATACTTTACCCACAATATTATCAGCCATTTGGGACGAAATTTTCCTTGAATTGAAAGAAAAATGATTCAGTATACTTTATAAGTTCAAACCACAAAATATACTAATTGAATAAAATATAATTTAATTTCTTAACATATACGGTTATCAAAATATGTTTTAAAAAAATGAACATTGAGGTGAGTTTTATAAATTTTGTCAAATTAATTTTTAAAGCATTACTTCTTTGAGCCCATAAATGTTCATAGTTTTAATAAATTTGCTACCCCATAAATGTTCATAGTTTTAATAAATATTATCGTTGCCCAAAACCATCTCTTGCTTTTCTCTCCGTACACGAAACCTCCAACGGTAGTATTCTTCACCGGCCCTCCAGCCACCGGCCGGCCTTCCACCGCTCACCGGCAAAGTGTAAGTATATCTTCTCCCCCTATCTCTCTCTCTCTCCTCTCCACCACCTCGCCTACTCCGTATCTCGCTTTCAACCACCACCGGCGACCAGGTACAACCCTCCGAGTAAACCTCCGGCGACCAGGTATAAGCCTCTGAGCAGGTTAATCCCCGATCAGGTACAACCCTCCAGCGACTTTTTGTTGTCGGTTTTGGTCTTCGATTCAGATCCACAAACGAAGGTCAGTATTAAGGTTTGTTGTCGGTTTTGATTCTCTCAAACGAAGGTCAGTATTAAGGTTTGTTGTCGGTTTTGGTCTTCGTTTCAGATCCACAACTCTTGTTCTTTGATTAGATCCTAATTAATTGTACGTTTGTGTATGCTTCCACTTTTTAGTTGTTAAATTGACTTCTGTTTGTGTATGTTTCCACTTCTTAGTTGCTAAATTGACTTCTGATTGATTTGAACTGTTGTGAATTTAGGAAGTAGGTTGAATATTTTATTGTTGTTATTCATTAGCAGTTCAGTTTTAGGCTAAATTTTGTGTATATACAGGAAGCTCTGTGATATTTTGTTGAATTTCGCTGCGTGTGCTGTTTTTCGTAACTTTAGGGTTCATGTAAAAAAAAAAAAATTGGTAGTTTCGCCCTTTGTGTTTCCCGTTGTTTGTTACTTGTTGTTCGTTGTTTGTTACTTGTTGTTAGTTGTTAGGTGTAAGCATAGACAATAGAAACCATGACTTTTACTTGAGATCATGTCCAAGGACGAGAGGTGCAGGTAAGGGTAAAGTTAGAGGCTGTAGTTTACGTGTGGCATCTTGGAACGTAGGAACTCTTAGTAGTAAATTGTTGGAAGTGATAGACGCACTTAAAAGGCGTAGGGTGCAGTTAGCGTGCCTTCAGGAGACTAGGTGGAAAGGACAGAGAGCAGAAGAGCGCAATGGGTACAAGTTGTTGTATTCCGGGTCGGATGGGGCCAAGAACGGAGTAGGATTTTTGGTGTCTATAGAATTGCATAAGAATGTAATTGAGGTGATACGACACAACGATAGAATTATGGTGTTAAAGTTAGTATTAGGTGAGCAAGTAGTGACAGTGGTTTGCGCATATGCACCGCAAGTGGGACTAGAAGACCTTGAGAAAAGAGAGTTCTGGGATTGTCTAGATGGAGTAGTAAGGGCCATACCTAGGGAGGAAAAAATTTTCATCGGAGGAGATTTTAATGGGCACATTGGTAAGGATCGTGATGGTTTTGAGTTGGTACATGGGGGTTTTGGTTTTGGAGATAGGAATGACCCTGGTAGAGACCTTCTAGACTTTGCGGCAGCCAACAGCCTAGGTATTATAAACTCGTTCTTTAGGAAGAGAGAATCTCATTTGATCACTTTTAGTAGCGGAGGACGTAACACGCAAATCGACTATCTTTTGATGAGACAAGAAGATCGACGGATGTGGATGGACTGCAAGGTTATACCTAAGGAGACTGCAGCGGCTCAACACCATTTGCTAGTAGCAGATATAGCCCTAAAAGTAAGGCTTACTGAGGGGGAGAGGAAAACCCGACCTAGGATCCGTTGGGGAAACTTGAAGGGAGAAAAAATTATGATGTTTAGAGATAAAGTTAACTCGGTGACATCGATGCAACTAGGCGACGACGCAAACCGGATGTGGGAGGCTATGGCGACTACGATCACTACAGTGGCGAATGAGACGCTAGGGGTCTCAACAGGAAAGACTAGTGGGCATAAGGAATCCTGGTGGTGGAATGAAGACGTGCACACCAAAATAAAGAATAAGCAACAGAGTTTTAGAGACCTTTTGAGGTGCACAGAGGAGGAGGAGCGGCTGAGGGTAAGGGAGATATACAGGAAGGCTAAAAGTGAAGCGAAAAAGGCGGTGACCGAGGCAAAAAACACAGCTTATAAACAAATGTATGAACGTCTGGAAACGAAAGAGGGGGAGCATGATATGTTCAAGATTTCCAAAGCTAGGGAGCGAAGGAGACAAGATTTAGGAGTTGTAAAGTTTATCAAAGGAGACGATGGGCGTGTTTTAGTCAAGGCACAAGACATTAAGTTGAGATGGCAAACCTACTTCCATAATCTTTTCAACCACGGTAGGGCATACCAACATGATAGCAGCAATCCCAGGATTCAAAGGCGACAACAGAACAATTGTTACTGCAGGAGGATCACTCATGACGAGGTGAGGATGGCACTTAGGAAGATGGGAAGAGGCAAGGCAGTGGGTTTGGATAACATACCGATTGAGGTGTGGAAGTGTTTGGGGGAAGAAGGAGTCCGATGGTTAACACTTTTGTTCAATTGTATTTTCAAGACTGGAAAAATGCCAGATCAGTGGAGGAGTAGCGTCGTGGTGCCTTTATACAAGAATAAAGGAGACGCTCAATGTTGTGGAAACTATAGAGGAATCAAACTGCTAAGTCACACTATGAAGCTCTGGGAGAGGGTAATCGAAACTAGAATTAGAAGAGAAACTCAGGTTTCTGAAAACCAATTTGGATTCATGAAAGGGAGGTCAACTACAGAGGCGATACATATTCTAAGGAGGCTGATGGAAAAGTATAGAGCGAAGAAGCAAGATTTACATATGGTGTTTATCGACCTGGAAAAGGCATATGACACTGTCCCACGCCAACTGATTTGGGATAGTTTGAAGGATCGAGGGATACCGAGGAAGTATATAGACGTAATTAAGGATACGTATGATAGAACGACAACTAGTGTCCGCGCGCCTGTAGGAGATACAAACTTCTTTCCTGTGGAGGTAGGACTCCACCAGGGGTCAGCGTTGAGCCCTTTTCTTTTTGCGGTTGTCTTGGATGAGTTGTCCAAGCTGATCCAGGAGACAGTTCCGTGGTGCATGCTTTTTGCAGACGATATTGTGTTGATTGCAGAGACTAAACGGTGCCTGAACGAGAGGGTAGAGGAGTGGCGAGTAGCTTTAGAGGGCAAGGGCCTAAGGATTAGTCGATCTAAGACTGAGTATCTACACTGTGATTTCAGCGGTGTAGCCGTTGACGATGACACCCAAATTACCATTGAGGACCAATTGGTCCCGCAGGTAACTAGATTCAAGTATCTGGGGTCGTTTGTACAAAGAGATGGTGACATAGATAGTGATGTAACCCATCGCATACAGGCTGGCTGGTGTAGATGGAGGGCAGCCAGTGGGGTATTATGCGATAGGAGGTTCCCAACTAAACTAAAAGGGAAATTTTACAGGGTAGCAGTTAGGCCAGCTATGCTTTATGGAACAGACTGTTGGGCTATCAAGAAGACACAAGCGCGCAGGATGGAGGTAGCAGAGATGAGGATGCTGAGGTGGATGTGTGGACACACGAGGTTAGATCGGATTAGAAATGTGGTTTTTAAGGAAAGATTAGGAGTAACTAGTATATCGGAGAAGATTAAGGAGGGGAGATTGAGATGGTTTGGGCATGTGAAGCGGAGGGAAACGACGGCACCAGTTAGAGTAGTGGAAACTCTTACTGTGGAGGGGAGGAGAGGAAGAGGCAGACCCAAACTGACATGGGATGAGCAGATCAGGCATGATTTACTAGAGTTGCATCTTTCTGAGGACATGGTCCAAGATAGGACTTCGTGGAGGCGTAGGATTAGGGTTAAGGAACCCTAGAGGACATGGCAGTAAGCTCTTAGGTGTATTTCAGGGACGTAGATTTTTCTTATTCTTTAAGTGACTTTTCCGGTGATTACCTTCTTGTGTTTATGCATAAAGGATGTGGTATGCTATTTTACATGTTTTACAATATATTGTGCCACTCTGTTCACTTTCTTGGTATGGGCGACTTCTTATTTCTATATTCTTTCTATACTCTTTGACTTGGTGTGTTTGTTTGCTATTCGTTTTCGAGTCGAGGGTCTCTCTGGAAGCAGCCTCTCTATCCCTATGGATAGAGGCAAGGTCTGCCTACATCCCACCCTCCCCAGACCCTATAACTAGCTTTGCTATTTGTGGGATTTACTGGGTATGGTTGTTGTTGTTGTTGTTGTTGTTGTATTACTTCTTTGAGCCGTGTATTAACTTTGACTTTTTAATACCGCCTATTTTTTATTATTTTACATATTATGTTGGATTTTTACCATCCAACCATACCAAATATTTAAAAATTATTAGAAATCACTCATATATAAAAACAATTATCATCATTATCCTACGCTTTTTGAGTTTTTAACCAATATAATTTTGAACTTTGTGAAGGTCTTAAATAAAAAATATAAGTTTATTTAAAAAATTAATAATTAGTTTCATATTAAATTCATTTGGTAATGATATTATAATTATCTTTAATTAAAACAATAATTATCCTTAATTAAGTAGAAGATAGCAGTGAGAAACCAAAAAATTGATTACTCTAGTGGATGACAAGTGTCCCCATAATTTTCTTTTATTATATAGATATAAATATAAATATAAATATGGTTAGCACGAAATGCGCAATATTCAACAACAAGGCGAAGCAAATATCAAGGATTGTGGGGGACATAAAGGCAGTATCATTCTTGTGAATTAACTCAAGGTTGGCTGCTCTGGAATTGGAGTGGGAACAATGGAGGGCTTTTAACAAGTCTTGGTAGCCATGTATGTGTTTTCAGTATTCTGTCTTTTTCTTCGTATGTGTTGAAATAAGAAATTAATTCATATACTATATGGTTGTTACTTTTGATACATTGGGCTAGTGGTTATTGGTTATTGGGCTTCTGAGTTTTCGTATTGATATATGTTGGGCCAAGTATATGTGGTTAGTGTTGTTATTGTTTTCTGGAAAGTTTTGTGCTGTGTTTGCTAACAGGTTGAAAGTGTGAGGGGAAAATGTGTAAGTTCAGAAGGACCGCGATCATCTCTTGGCTTTCTTGTGGACTTAAGAGTAACTTTTCAGTGCCTAGGTATAAAAGAGTTTCAGCAGTTGTGAGAGATTACTCACTCACAGTTTCACCTGCAACACACACTTGTTCTCTCTCTGTTCGTTCAAGTTGTTACGATCTGTTGTTGATCTTTTGAAGATCTTGTTTGGTTGTTGATCCGTTGTGGATCCAGTATTGTTGTAATTTGTGAATACAGATTTTACTACTAGTAAGATCTTGGGAGGTTGGGAGTTTTTAGGGTTGGTAAATAATACAATTTTTCAGTCGCCGTTTTGTCACTATATCCGTTGTTGTGTTGTATTTTCTATTGTTCTATATCTGTTTACATGGTATCAGAGCCGAATGGCTCTTGATCTGTGATTTTCCACTGTGTTATTTAATCTTTTATTTGTTTTGTTTTTTGTGTTTAGGATTTTCCCTTGTTGAGATTGTGCCGTTGAAGTTCTAGGGTTTGCTGTCAGGCGATTGTGAATCTAGAGCTTCTTGCTCTTGAGTTGTGAAGACCTATGTTAGTCTTTGTAACCCTACAAGGTTACAAAGCAAACTGACCGGGTTGTGTGTGACATCTTGTTGTTCGATCTGATATGATAACCCTAGAAGGTTATTCATCAGATCTGCTAAAGAAGGGAGTTAGACGCTTCTATAAGCTGTTCTATTCTGTTCTCTTATTGATTATTGTTTGTTGTGTCTAGTTGGATTGATGCCGGGGTAGTGAGGACCGACTTATTTGTTTATCAGTGTGTTATCTGTTATCTTGATTGTTCATTGTTTGTGTGTTATCTTTTGTCGTAATTGTTTATTGTTGGTTATGAGTTGTTGATCTTGGTTTAAGTTCATTGAGTTTGCAACTATGTTATGCTTGTCCAGGCACCTATAAAGTGATGACCCTAGAATCTGGCCTCTGACACGGTCTTGCAGTTGGTTGTTATTCTTTCTTGAATATTTGTAATATTGGTGTTTGATTCTGTGTTTAGTCATCTGTGGTTTTCTTTTTTCAGTGTTGTTATTGCTAATTGGGTAATATGGGTGATGCTAGTTCTGACTCTAATTAGTAACTTAGATATTGGTGATCCCTTATACTTACATCCTAGTGACTCTATTGTGTTAACACTTGTTAGTATTAAGCTAAAAAGGACTGAAAATTACTCTGTATGGTCAAGTGCTATGAAATTAGCTTTGGAAGCCAAAAATAAATTTGGCTTCATAGATGGTAAATGTGAGAGATCCACTGATGATTATGTTTTAGCTGGTAAGTGGGATAGATGTAACTCAGTGGTTATGATATGGCTTTTAAACTCTGTTTCTGAGGAATTATTTTTGGGTCAAGTGTTTTCAAAATATGCCTCAGAAGTTTGGGATGATCTTAAAGAAACCTATGACAAGATAGATGGGTCTGTTGTGTATGATTTATATAAAAAATTAATTGTATAAGTCAAAACGGAAGTACAGTTTTTGATTATTATAATAGGTTAACAACTATGTGGAAACAATTTGATGCTATGTTCAAACTACCCACTTGTTCTTGTAAAGCAGCTAAAGACTATAATAATTTTTCTATGTTAATGAAACTAATGCAATTTCTCATGGGTTTGGATGATGTTTATCAACTAGTTAGAACAAATTTGTTAACAAGAGACACATTTCCATCTGTCAAGGTTGCTTTTTCTGTTGTATCTAGCGAAGAATCTCATAGAATGTCTAGTGGTGGAGTTAAAAGTCAAAATGTTTCTTTTGTGTCTAAATCTACTCAGTCTTTTGATTCTAGGAGAAAGAATACTAGAGGTCCTAACCCTAACTTGAAGTGTACTCACTGCAATATGTTAGGTCATACTGTTGATAGATGTTTTGAGTTGATTGGATATCCTCCTGATATGAAAAAGATATCAGGAGGACAGTTTGTTAAAAGGGATAATAATACTGGTTTTAACAACAAGTCAAATGTTTTTGTTGGTAATGCAAATTCTACTAGTACTGCTTTACCTTTTACTTCTGAACATATATCTAGGTTGTTAAGTTTGGTGAGTGATAAAACAGAAGGAGATCAGGCCAGGTCGAACATGGGAGGTGAGTCCTTGAGTATGAATAGTATGGTTAATAGTTTTGTTAGGTGTTCTAGTATTGTTAGTCTTGAACATGACTATAATTGTATTGTTGATTCTGGAGTGAATCAGCATATGATTAATACAAATAAAGATATGTTTAATTGTGTGGATGTGTCAGAATGTGGATTAAAAGTCAGTCATCCTAATGGTACTAGTGTCAAAGTTTTAACAATTGGAGAGTTAAAGTTAATTAATAATGTTGTGTTAAAGGATGTTTTCTTTGTTCCTGATTACAGTGTCAATTTGTTGTCAGTTCATAAGTTAACTAAAGATAATCAAATAACTGTCACACCCCAACCGATGGCGGAAACATCGGAGTGAGACAAAAACGAGATTGTTCGAGACTTCATAACATTATTTGCGACAATATTTAAATAAATCTGACTTCATTTCATTGATACAGATTGTTAAGTTACATCATGCGAAATCAAATACAACATTGTTTCGAGTATAAATAAAACAAGATACAATACAACATAATTCAAAACTGATACAACAACATAGTCTAATGATTTCTAGTGTGTATCTAAAGCATCCTCGCTAAGCCCAATTTTAATATCATCAGCAACCTGCAAATATGTTTAAAATACATGGTTCAATACAAAAGTATTAGCGAGTATACAAGTTTGAGTACTAGCATAAGTATACAAAAGCTGAACAATCCACATGACAAACTTAGTTATCAAGATTAACGTATAAACTGGCATGTGAATATTCAAGTCAACCCAAAGATTACCGCAAATGTTTAAAGACTTAACATGTCCTCAAGAATATGGGCGGTGCGTTATTCCTATAGCGCTATACATGTTAAGGGTAGGCTCGTACGAAGTTAATGACAGGTTTATCACACAAAGAATAAATCCAGATTAACGAATCAAGTATAACGTATGTATGCATGTATTGGATTGTTTGTGCATTTGAATAAAGTCTAAGTGTAACTGTGTAGGTTTAATAGTAAACATATTACACTCAAAGTGTAAAATAGAAAAAGGGTGTTAGAGTATACTCACGGTTTTGCTAAATCTTCTTTAGTAATTCCGCGAGCGATGAGTTGAGTGGCGTAGTACAGGAACGCCAAGGTTATTCTACCCGGCGAGCAAAGGGGATGTTGTTATAGTACAGGAACACCAAGGTTACCCTACAGGGCAAACGAAGGCGTGAGTTGAAGTTGGAACGGAGGATTATGATATGGAATTAAAGTACATAGTATAGTACGAAAGTATACGTAAACAGAAAGTATATTCTATCCGAGCACTTGTCATGATACTGAGTTTAAGTGATTTTACGGGTCATAGTTTGCCCAACAGAATTAGTAACAAGGAACGCGGAAACAGAATATCGGGGAACCGAAATACGAACTGTTCGGACGAGAGCACAGTTGGGACGACATGCCATTCGTGCGAGTGGGACCACCCTTTCGCGCGAGAGGGACTGTTTGGTGAACCGATTCTCGTTTGAACGTTTTAACTATTAATCAGTTATGTTCGTGATTTCAGTTAAGTTATTTAGTTATACTATTAGTCCTGAAGGTTCATAGAGTTCATAGAAGTCATGCATCGAGGTAACAACCTCATTATAGTTCACCAAAGCACAAATCAGTTAACTTAGTTAACTGGCCAGTTGGTCATGAATACAGAAATGAAATGACAGAATGTAAATAATGACCAAACAATCGAACAAGGACAACCCAGGTGTGCCAACATGACATAGAAAGAATGAACTAAGTGTTAGAGGCTGGATGAGGTTAACTTGTTCTAGATCTAGGAGATTGTTTGGGTGTTCGTCTTACGAGTTTAAGTGAGGTGGTGGAACTAGGTTGGAAGCCAAGGCTTCCACAGATCACACACTGATATTCCAGAGTCGTCTATATTGAAAATAAGGATCTGGATAATCATTCAACACTTAGAAACGTCGAAACATAGTGAAACAGTCCCATTCAGACGACAGGAAATCCCTCTCGCGCGAGAGGGTTATCCTCTCGGGCGAGTGGGCCATCATTTCGGATGACTTGCACTATTTCTAGGTGAAATCAGTTCGGCCTTGGTTGAACTGATCACCTTCTCGGATGGAATTGGCTCTAACATGAATCCACAACTACAAACTTAGCTTGTGAGCTCATAGAGTCTCTGATTCGGCCAAGTTTAAAGTCAGAAAGTTTGTTTTGTAAAATATTTGGAAGATTGACTTCACTTAATCAGCTTGGCCCTCACTATGGCGAGTTCTACTCAGATTGCCATGGCATATCTGTTTAACCAAGTGAAAGTTGTAAAGAATCTTATAAAAACTTAGAAAAATGGAAGGAAGTAGAAGAAATGAGAGTGTTAGTGAGTATCAAACTCACTTTGGAAGCTGTTGGAACAAGCTCAAAAGAATGCTGGAAGTCAGATTTTTGAGAGAGAATTTTGGAGTGTGAAGGTTTGAAATGAAGGAAGTGGGTTGGTATTTATAGACTGAGGGTGAGATTTGGGACGAGTTGGTTTCGGACGAGTGGGAGATTTGGGACGAATGGGTCCTCTCGTGCGAGAGGGACCAGTCCCTTATGTTTGAAATTCTAATTTGTGTATTTTATCGGTTTTAAGCGTTTTAAACATGTAAGTGCAATGTATAAGTGTAATGCATAAATAAATGAATGTATAAATAAATTTTGTATGTATAAACAAGTATGAATTTGCGTATAAATTTTGTTAAGTATGCATGTATCACGAATGTTTATCAAGTATTTATGAATAATAACACAAGTGTATAAAAGATCGAGTTTTCATTATGATTCAAGTCTTGGATTACAACGTTTGAAATGGAATACGATTACAAAGGGAATACAAGTTTCCATAATTGGAAAGTACAAACAACTTACTAAAAAAGGAAAGTTACAAAAACAAGGCGTTACATAACTGTCGTGTTTAATGAAAGTAATTGTATGCTACAGGATTTGAACACAAAGAAAATCCTGGTGATAGCCATGATAATGGTCTGTATCTGATTGTTAAAGATGGTAATTTTACAAATCTTTGTTTTAATAGTTTTGTAAAGTCTAGTATGTGGCATAATAGATTAGGTAATCTGTCTGATCAAGTTCTTGCAATCTTAAAAGAAAGTTTAGGTATTAACACTATAGAACATGGTCCTTGTAATATTTGTCATAAGTCTAAACAAGTTCGTGTTCATATTCATTTAGATTTGTGGGGACCTTATAAGGTGTCAAGTTATGAGGGTTATAAATATTTTTTGACTGTTGTGGATGATTATTCCAGATCAGTTTGGTGTTATCTTTTAAAGTCTAAAATTGAAGTGTTTGAAAACTTAAAAGATTTTTATGAATTGATTCTCACTCAGTTTAAGAGTAAAATAAAAATGTTTAGGAGTGATAATGGAACAAAATTTGTTAATAATCAAATGAATATGTTTTGTTAAAACAAAGGTATAATTCACCAGACTTCGTGTGCTTATACTCCGCAACAGAATGGTGTTGTGGAGCGTAAACACAGACATTTGTTACACATAGCCAGATCCTTGATGTTTCAAGGTGGTTTGCCACTTAGATTTTGGTCAAATTGTATTTTAACTGCAGTTTATATAATTAACAGGTTACCATCATCTGTTTTAATTATAAGAGTCCTTATGAAGTTATGTTTGGATTTAAACCCTCATTATCACATTTGAGGAACTTCGGGTGTTTGTGTTTTAGCACTGCAATGTAAAAAAGGGATACAAGTTGTGTTAATAGGATACTCTAATGTAAAAAAGGGATACAAGTTGTGGAATCTGGATGAAAAAAAAGGTTTTTTTCTCCAGGGATGTAAAATTTTATGAAAATGTTTATCCCTTTAAATTAAAACAATATGATAATCAAGTAATGTATGATAGAACCTTAAATCATATAATTTTTTTTATTTCTATGAAGACAATGTACCTGAAGTTCCTCCTATTCCCAACGATGAAGAGGGTGTTGCTAGATCTCATGATACCATTGGTGATGATCAGCAGTCAATTCCTTCTACATCTACCACTTATAGACAACCTGAGTCTGCCCCTTGCTTAGAGTCTAGAGTTGATAGTAATAGTAGAGAGGAAATTGATAGGGCTAAGGACATTGAGGGATCAAGTGTTGAGACTAACTCATCTGAGGGAAGTGCTATAAGTATTAGGAAGTCTTCTAGAAGCACATCTGTTATTTGATGAATATGTGTTAGATGGGAAAGTTAAGCATGGGATAGAAAAAGTTGTGAATTATTCATGTTTATCCGTTATAATATGTGCTTTATTAGTAGTTTGAATAAAGTATATAACCCAATACTTATGATGAGGCAACTAAAGACCCTTTATGGGTTGAAGCTATGAACATAGAAATGGAAGCCTTATTCTGAAATAATACATGGGTTCTTGCTGATTTCCCACCTGGTAGAAAGCCTATAGGGTGTAGGTGGATCTATAAAATAAAGTACAAATCTAATAGTGAGATTGAACGTTATAAAGCTAGGTTAGTAGCTAAGGGGTATAATCAAAGGGAAGGTGTGGATTTTGGTGAAACTTTTTCACCGGTTGTTAAAATGGTGACTGTTAGATGTGTTATCAGTCTAGCAGTTGAACAGGGTTGGTCATTGTTTCAACTTGGCGTGAACAATTCTTTTTTGTATGGTTCTATTACAGAGGATGTATACATGTCTTTGCATCAGGGCTATTACTCTAAAAGTGAAACCAACGTGTGCAAATTGGTTAAATCCTTATATGGTCTTAAACAAGCACCTAGGAAGTGGAATAAAAAACTTATAGAGGTCTTGTCTGAAATTGGTTTTATTCAAAGTTTATGTGATCATTCTTTGTTTGTGTCAAAAAAATCTGGTAATCTTGTTATTCTTTTAGTATATGTTGGTGATATCGTTGTCACATGAAACAGTCTTGATGAGATAGATAGAATTAGAAAAATGTTGAATGATAGTTTTAAAATCAAAGATCATGGTATCCTTAAATACATTTTAGGAATAGAGGTGTTATACAGTGATAAAGGTGTTTGTCTTAATCAACAAAAATATTGTCTAGAATTGTTAAATGAATTTTGGTACTTGGGGTGCAAACCAGTCAGTACGCCCATTGAACTCAGTCATGTTGTGTTTGCTAAAACTAATAAAGATAAAGCAGAGTTGAAAAATATCTTAGGATATCAAAAACTAATAGGAAAGTTGATCTATTCGTCTTTCAGTAGACTAGATATTAGTTATGTTGTGCAATATCTTAGTCAATATATGCATTCTCTTTTAGAATCACATATACAGATTGCTTTAAGGTTGCTTTGTTACTTAAAACAATCACCGGGTAAAGGGTTAATGTTTAAAAAGGGTCAAAGTCTTGACCTGGTTGGGTATGTTGATTCTGACTGGGCAAAGTGTACTAATACTCGAAAGTCTGTTACTGGGTATTGTGTATTTCTGGGGGAATCTCTGGTTTCCTAGAAATGTAAAAAACAAAGTGTTGTTGCTAGGTCAACTGCTGAAGCAGAGTATAGAGCCATGTGCTCTACTTCTTGTGAAATAATCTGGATTAAAAATATGTTAAGTGAACTTGGTATTAATTGCAGTTTACCTGTTAAGCTTTATTGCGATAGTAAAAGTGCTATTTCTATTTATATGAACCCTGTGTTACATGAAAGGACTAAGCATTTTGAACTTGATGTGCATTTTTTGAGAGAAAAAGATGTATGTGGTATAACTGATCCAGTTAAAATTGATTCTGAGTGTCAAATTGCTGATATTTTGACTAAAGGTCTTAGTAGTGAAGCACATGATCTTATGTGTGATAAATTGGGTTTGATTAACATGTATAGTATATGAATGATGGGGGGATGTTGAGAATAAGAAATTACTTCATATACTATATAGTTATCACGTTTGATACATTGGGCTAGTAGTTATTGGTTATTGGGCTTCTGAGTTGTCGTATTGGTATGTGGTTAGTGTTGTTATTGTTTTGTGGAAAGTTTTGTGTTGTGTTTGTTAATAGGTTGAAAGTGTGAGGGCTAAATGTGTAAGTTCAGAAAGACCGCGATCATATCTTGGCTTTCTTGTGGACTTAAGTGTAACTTTTCAGTGCCTGGGTATAAAAGAGTTTCAGCAGTTGTGAGGGATTACTCTCTCATAATTTCACCTGCAACACACACTTGTTCTCTCTCTGTTTGTCCAAGTTGTTACGATCTGCTATTGATCTTTTGAATATCTTGTTTAGTTGTTGATCTGTTGTAGATCCAGTATTGTTGTTGATCCAGTGGATCATTGTATTTTGGTGGTATCGTTCTGATTGATCAACTGATATTTCTTTGTATTTTGTGAATACAGATCTTACTATTAGTAAGATCTTGGGAGGTTAGGAGTTTTTAGGGTTGGTAAATTAATAAAATTCTCCAGTCGCCGTTTTGTCAATCTGTTGTTGTGTTGTATTTTCTATTGTTCTATATCTGTTTACACTATGTACAGTACGAACATCTTTGAGTACCTTGCTTAAGTATGTTCTTGTTTCTTTTTTAAGATTGTCACCACTTCAAAAAAATATAAATGTAGATATAGATATAGATATGGATATAGGTTGTGGGTCAAATACAAAACTAGCAATTCTGTTAATTTTTACGAAGAATGATGGAAAAGTCTAAAGTCTTTTTGTAATTCATAAAAAATGTAACAAACTTTCACGCTATATATAATAGGTGTAGAGTTGTATCAATGGTGGTTTGGTTTGCTTAAATCAGTTAATTGAACAAATTTAATTACCATTATCAAGCACAAAAAACAGCTTTAAAAACGATAACTGAACTAATCATCATTTTCTTAAGATCATTCGTAATGGGGACGTTTTACCTCCCCCAAAACATCGGATAAAGCCATGACCATCACCCTCGTTGCTCGTGATCGATCTTTGATTTATCCACCTCTCGTGGTTTGTATAACGCGGGTGAAGTTGGAGAGTCTTAAGGAAAGGACCGTTGCACAATGATAACTTTCTTAGAAAAAGTTCCCTTTATTTAATTTTTACTCATTGTATAAACCAACCTATTTCATCATTTTATCTCACTAATTTTTATACGCCTTATATAATGGGAAAAGACGCGCAACCCGGTCACAAACGGTAAACTAAAACCGCTGAAGCAAACTTCGTTTGACCAAAAATTTTCCCAACTCGAATGAACCTGTGAGGATGCAAACAAATAGGCTATAAAAATAATAATAAGGAGACACCAAATTTTAGCGTGGAAAACCTCTCAAAAAAGGAGAGTAAAAACCACGGGACTACTAGAGCCGCTTAAAATCCACTATCACCAAAATAGCAATACAAAGTCTTCCCTAGATAAAACTAGAGGCATACAAAATCATCATATACTTGGCACAAACTAACTTCAAGTATATGGAATAAAAAAACAAAATGAGTAAGCGAGTAAGAGGTATCACCACGAGGAATTAACGATCTCTGGTACGTCTCTTATCTTCACCAAAACACCCAAATATGAGAGCTGTATTCTCCCTTTTTCGTCTCTAGCATATGACGGCAGGAACTCACACACCACAAAAATATAACCTTACTTTTGTTATATGTTGCGATCGTGCCTCCAAAAAGAAAAATGAACTCTATAATTTTGTTTTCTTTTTTATCCATCTTCACGTCAATAGCCCAAGGCCCACAAAACAATTAATTCACCAAAAACTTATTTGGGTTCTTTTGTGTTGACGTATGAACACCAAAACAAAACATATTTGTTTTATTTTATTTTTTTTCTTTTATCACTCTAGGATATAATATAATATAACCCATGTAGAATAAATTTGTTGGGCTTTCTCATGGGAAAAAAAACCCAACAAAACTCCCCCTTTTTGTCTATGAGAAAGAGTTCGCCATCCCGGCGATTGAGCAACATACCTTCAACTTTTCCCTTGCTAAAGATTTAGTAAACATATCGGAACCATTATCATCGGTATGAACTTTGTCAAGTTCAAATAGCTTGTCTTCAATAGCATCTCTAATCCAATGATACCTAACATCAATATGTTTTGTTCTTTTGTGAAACATAGAATTTTTCGCAAGGTGAATAGCACTTTCATTATCACAAAGGACCACGTAGCACTGTTGCATAAAGCCAAGCTCTTGCGTAAATCTTTTCAACCACAATAGTTCTTTGCACGCTTCTGTTGCTGCCATATACTCAGCCTCTGTAGTAGACAAAGCAACACACTTTTGCAATCTAAACTGCCAAGATACAGCTCCCCCTGCAAAAGTCATCAAATAACCAGAAGTAGATTTCATGTTGTCCTTATTTCCCGCCATATCATTGGTTCTTCATTCCCAAATGTTATACCCAATTTGGAAGTACCACGTAGATATCTAAAAATCCACTTAACTGCTTCCCAATTGTCACACCCCAATATTTCCACACTTTACCTGTGGGCCCGGTAGGGGAGTAACGTGACGTGGGTGGTAACATCATAGTCAAACAACACAATATATAAATGCACAGCGGAAGCAAAAGGATAAATATATATTACAATCCGAAATAATGTAACATCAAAGTATTACAATGGAAGTGAAGGATCCACAGGCGGATCGAAAATAAAATAACAATGTTCAACAGACTTTAGGCATCTAAGCTTGCGAGACTCTTTATTGATGCTAGGAGTAGCCAGCCAATTCCGATTAGTACCTGCACTTAGCCTTTTTGGGAAAATACGTCAGTTTACACTGGTAAATACAATCAACCGACTCATTTTGAAAAGGGTTTAAAAATGATTGATTTGAATGCACATGGCATAAATAATATTTTATAACTTGGGATACTTATTTGAATATATAAACTTGTAAAGGATTTACATGTTCCTTATGCGTTCAGTAGCCCGGATCGAGCCGGGTTAAAGATCAATAGACACACCACATTATTTAAATGAGACACCGACGGGCGTACGCCTACGCCCGGTGCTGAGGTCGTGGCCATTTCGTAAAATGATGCCAGGGATATCCGGGACACGGTCATTAACCCCCAAAGGCTTTAAGCAAACAAAACAATTTAAACGAAACATCTCAATACTTTAACCATCACACAATTAAAGATTCAATGCCCGACCAAGCGGTGTTTTATATACCATACCCCAAGCCCGTATAGGGAAAATAAGTTAAAAGTATTTACCTGAGCTAAATATAAATTCAATCCCAGCCGTATCAAATCAGCAAGTACAGATAGCTTTTACTGGGCTCCTAAATCTGGAACGAAGGTTTAATAATAACCTATTAGAATCCTAACGGGTCTTTAATTAAGCCTTGACTTAGACCGATTAGTTTTCAAGAGGAAGATACGGTTCAAACGCATAATAAAGCGAAGACCGGAATAGATTGTGATTTAGACCCGACAGGTTTGAAGACTTGTATAATATGGGTAATCTAAACACATTCTGGATTTTGAGATAATAACGATAAGGTTTGACCCGTTTCGGCTAATTTATGCAACTAGTTACATAAACCGAACCGAACGCGTATGAAGCGTAACGGGTTACCGTAAGAGTCCTAAACAGGTTTTCTAAGTTAACATGCCTTAAATATGTTGTGATATCAGTAGGATACCTTCCATTATGCCCAAAACGAGTTTAACCTATAACTAAGCCCGTAGGGGTATTTTGGTCATTTTAAAGATTTTAAAAGGGGTTAAATAAGCTTCTGTGATCCGGGTCTGAATAAATCAGTAAAATAATTTATTTTAACAGGTTACCTCAGTTGGTAATAAGTCTTATGTGACAAAATGGTTTTAAACTCAAACTATGCGTATAATACGCGTATAAAGCCGTTTTAAGCGACGTACGGGTTAAAATAGGATTCTGAGTTTTCTGATCAGTTAAACAGGTTCAAAACACTTCATTTATTATTTAAAATTAGTAGCACTTGGATTGGCATCAAAAGGACTTGTAAAACTCATTTTATGGTCTAAAAGGGTATATTCGGTATTTACCGAATCAAGGCACTAATCCTAGCTTATGATCAGTTTAAAAAAATAATTAAAAATCTTCATAAATCCCAAAATATTATATTACATCAGTGGGTAAAAGGTTTGGTGTCAAAAATTGGGTTTAGATAGGTTTTATGCTAATGACGCCATTTAATTAATAAAAGCGTTCTTAATTACGCCATTAAGCATAACTCCTAATCTAGACCTCCGATTGATGTGAAATTTTAGGGACATGTTTAATAATCAGTAACAAACGTTATTGCCCTTTCATATCTTCAAAAATCTTGTTTTATGATCATAAGGGCATTATGGTCAATATTTAAGCACTTAACGGAAACGTCGGACAATTAAGGATTCAAGTGGTATAAACGCAGAGGATTATACAATCATGTAACTAGGTCCTAATGGAACTTTAAGGCATGTCTAAACCTATCTAAACCGGGTCAGAACCGAAGTCAAAGCAGAAAGTCAAACTATGCGCCTTTCGGCTCCGAATCGGTTTAAAACAGAAAGTTGTCGAATCAAACAAGCTTAGACAAGTTATTATACTTATTGTCAAGTTATATGAATGATAAAACAGGTTACACACCTTCTATATCGCTAATTAAGCGTTTAATGATTCTGTTGACTTTTTCTAATTACCATTGACTCGACAAACGACCTAGTTAGGATGGAAATCAGTGGGTGCCCTTTTAAGGGTTTAAAGCCCACATAATTACCAACTTATAACAACTTTCAAATCGACAAAACACTGGATCGTTTGTGTTTTATCGTTAAGTCAAACTGTAATTACGACGGTTTGACTTTTAAGCTATAAATTAATCAAAACTTAATTAAGAAGGGTCAAGGGTACTTACACTTGTCTAATGGATGATTAGGAAGGTCTTGGGTCTGCTGTGGAGTTCCAGATATGATCAGAAATGAGTTTGGAAATGAATGTATGAAAGTTGCAACATTATGAGCTTTTTATATAAGCTTTGGTTGTCCAAGATCATGCCATTTATGTCTATGATTGATCATGGATCCTTACAAGTGTCATCTACAGCCTATAAACCACTTTAGGCCGCCCATAGTATGCAATACAAGTGATCAAAGTCGGTTAAAACATCAACAGACAGCTGTCTGTTAGTTTCTGTCGCTGTACCTGTCACGCGGTCCGCGTAAGATATGGTCAAGTCTTACGCGGCCTGCATGGGCCTCTGGTTCAGGTTACAATACTTTCTTTTATTGCATTTTCAGTCCCCGGTCCTCCTAAACGTCGCTTTCACTTTCATTCTTGCATTTTAAACCTTTAATATTGAGATTTAGGGGCTTTAAGGCTTATACCATCTTTGTCAAGTCCTCGGGTAACTTTGTGATCACCCGAAAAGCCCTAATTTTCAATGTTGACGATTCTAACCCTCACACACGAATTTTATCATAACTTTCTCATACGGTAACGAAACTTGGTGAAATTTTTATGGTGCATTCTAGTGAGCATAATTCATCGTTACAAGGCTTCGGGTTTGCTAAAAGGTCACTCAGAGGTATACTTTAAACATGTTGACACATTTAACCCCTGTAGTTTATAATTCCTCACTTTCTTTCACAATTAGCTTCGTATGATCCATGATTCATCCGTTTAAGGGTATAAACATCATGTAGGGTTACCGTAAAGTATATTTATCCATTGTTGACATTTTGAACCCTTATATTCACATAGTTTCCTTGCTTGTCAACTTTAGTCCCTCTAAAGTATTCTTTCATACGTTCAAAGCTTATGACACATGTCAATACATTATTGGACGTAAATTTTAGAGGTGTTACATCCTCACCCCCTTAAAAGAAATCTCGACCTCGAGATTTGCTAAAGTAAGGGAAATACCTTCTGTCTTATATTGGGCTTAATCTCTATATAGTATATCTGGAGCTTTTTCCAAGCTCCCAAGTTAACCTTTATAATGGGTACATGTATCCTTTTGGAGCTTCTAATCCTGTCGATCCTTAATTGACATAGGTTGCTCATCATATCATAATCTGCATATCATTATGTGATAGTGCTTTTCGACTTATTGGTGACACGTCCTTAAATCATTAGTGTGTGTCACATTGCGCGTTCCACCCAGCTCTTAATTAGGTCTTAGCTCGTAAGCTATTTAATCTTGATACATTCGCTTTCCTTCGAATGATTTTATATATTCAGTGCTTAACTAGCCTGATAATTTAACAAATTGGGCACACCCTTCCTGGGTGCTATCTTTTGTTGAGCCTCATTCTTTAACAAGATCTTAGGAGGGTTGCTACTTTCATTAATTCTTGATTTTCTGCCGAATACTGGCAACTTACAGATGATTAGGGATTTGTATGAATCTTATTCGTTGTTTCCAATGCAACTTTCAGATCCTGATAAGTGGACTTCCCGAAGTCTCGTCCATCCAACGGATGTTTTGATATTTCATCTATACAAGGTCTCCAAAGGAGCCACCTTGATACTTATATACCAACTATTATAGAAAAGCTTATTTTAAGGTGAGATGGTTATTCCAACCACTGCTCAAAACTAATATTAAGGAATAGCTAATCCTTGCCGCTAGTCGAACAATTCGACGATCCTGGGCAGCTGATGGCGATCCTCAATTGTTGCCTAAGTAGGGTTGCGGTAATCAATGCATAATCAAAATGAACCGTCTTTCTTAATTAATAATATAAAACCCTCCGAATATTTAGTCAGGCTATATGAGCCTATGTCTTAAAACCTACTTAATCAGGGTTTCGATTATTCCATAATCAACATGGAGTTTTCACAATACTTTAGCCCACAGCGGGATGTTAATCTTAACTCTACCTGCCTCTCAGGAGGTAAGCAGGGAAAACTTATGAGAAGATACTTAGGTAGAAGGAGATTACAGAGATTTTCCAAATCTCAGACTCCAATTCATCCATCATGCTTGTGTCAAATAAGTGACACCTGTATGTTACAATTCCACGAATTTCCTTAATCGGAAACATTTACTTGGACAATTCCATCCTGGATATCATCTTTGAATACCATTAGTTGACTTTAGTACCATATGATCATCGGGGTATCTTTGTGGTTCCATGCATTAAACCTCCATACTGATCAGGCATGGAAGCAATCTATGGGACATATTAAGATACACAAATCCTCACAAGGTGCTTTTATCATACCTTCTGGTATTCACAATCGATAGAGATTAAAGAGATATCTACTATGTACACTGTCGCACTTCCTTTTAGAGAAAGGATACTTCTAAAATTCTACGACTGAAGGTTTCTGATGCCTGAAGGTTCTACCTTACACTTAACATCTGGGGTTCTTACAGAAAAAAATTTCTAAAAGTTTGCTAAGTTTATGGTCTTATGAGAGACTTAACAGCACCAGAAACCACATGTAATTTCTAGCAATAAAATCACAAATAAAGATTTATCTGGTGACATTCCTAATGTGAGCTGCCTCTAATCATTCAACAGGAGGGTTAAACGCCTCCATTCTTAATCCTTCTAAACTTAGCTGTAAAATCTTGGATAACTTTAGGGCAGTCTCAGCTTTGACTGATTACTTCTTAATCATTATAACGTGGGTAGCTGAGGTAGATCCATAATGGATTTTTAATGAGTAGGTTTTGAAACCTTAGTGTGCCCTCTTATTGCCAATGCTAACCACTAATAATTATGTGCTTTAATAGGGTACTATTTCAGCCAATGAATTAAAATTTGCGACATACTGTCGACAGTCTAGAACTTTTATGGCGAGAGTCAGAAATTCTTATTCCGTCTTTTCCCTTTTCGCGGAACGGATACTAGGTTTTTCTAACAAGGTCCTTAAAACTTGGACCATTCCACAATGTATAAGAGGATCCTTCTTGAGGATTTCATTAATGTCCTTACTAATTAAGAGTATTGCCATCGAATGACTGTGATGTATACCTTACCGTGTCCTTTCTAGCATAACCACTGATATACTTAATAGTTTCTACTTCATCCTTTCTAGTGTTTAGTCAACATAAGCAAGCCAAGAGTAATTAAAACATAGAGGTAAAATCTTGGATTCTAATACTCAGTCAACATAAGGAGGATAAGTAGGTGACTTATAGTAAGAAGTAAGGAAGTTATTGTACATGTGCTTATATATAATCAAAATGGAAATTTCACAAACTAGGCACCTAGCTCGGTTGGCTAGGCGCGCGAAAGGGTGTGGCCTAGACCCAGGTTCGATTCCGGGGACGGCCGGTTCCACCATTTTTTTTTATGTAAGGTATAATTTATATATTGTTTAATATTAATTAATCATACGGATATATGTAATTATGAGGGTTGTCTCATAAGGAGTCTTGATAATTAATTGCTTCTTATCACCCACAATATGGGCTTGGTCACAAGACGACCAATCCATTCCTATTACTATATCGAGTCCTCCTATTAACGAAACTAGGACAGCGGAGAAGGGTAATTCCTAATGGATATAAAACATCCATTTAATATTGCTGGAGCAGTCTCTGAGGTACTATCGGCCAATTTTTACTTCATACTTAACGCTTAGAGTTTTAACAGGCAGATTTAATGATTTACAATATCTATTGTCTACGAGAGACTTATCTGAACCTGAATCAAATAATACTCTAACATGAGCGTTATTGATATAGAAAGTACCTGTTATGACCTTGTCATCCTGAATAGCCTCTTGAGTATCCATTTGGGAGTTTCCGGTTTTGGTCTTCTTAGCCTCGCCAGACTTCTTGGTTTTATTAGGGCAATTAGTTTTGATGTGCCCTATTTCATTGCAACCATAGCAGGTTGCGTCCTCCATCTTCTTGCAGTCCAAGGTCTTATGCCCCTTGGACTTGCATATCCCACATGCAAAAGTTCTCGACTGTATATGCGAGTTCTATCCATACCTGCACTTCCCAAAGTGCTGTTTCTTGCAGATTTTGCATCTGGGTTTTTCACCTGACTGCTGGTTGTCCTTTAAATCCTTGCCAGACTTAGCTGCTCCTTCCTTGGCAGCCTTAGGGCAATTGGTACTGATGTGGCCTTTTTTGCCGCAGCCATGACAGGTCGCATCTTCAAATTTCTTGCAATCCAAGGTCTTGGACCCTTGGTTTTGCAAATTCCACATAATTTAGCACGTGGGTCGATTGTGCATTTTCCAACATGTTGCTTCCTGCATATCTTACATCTGGGTTTCTCACCCGACTGTTGGTTGTTCTTCAAGTCCTTGCATTCATGGGTCTTGTAATCCATCTCTTTACAGATGACACATCCCATGGTCTGATCGTAGAAGCATTTTCCGAAGTGCTTCTTCTTGCAGGTTTTACATTCGGGTTTTGCCTCCTTTGGCTTGGACTAGTTATAGTTTGAACCGGTCTTACCCTTTTTACAACCTTGATTTGGGGTATTAATGCACTTTCGCTTGTGATCCCTTAACGCTCGGTTCACGGACTTGTTTACAGCTGTATTTAACATAGCCTGTAACTCGGCGCCCGTTAAATTCAGTCTTGTATCATCATTCTGATTAACTGGATGATTATGAGCTTCAGAGGAGTCAATCATGGTGAAGATTTGAAGGCTACAAACCAAGTAGTAATATTTGATTTAATTATATGGTGAATTGTCGAATTTGTTGATTAAATAGTTATGGTGTAAATAAACCATATAGGCCAAAAGATAGTAATTAAGTTAATTGATTATGTTCTGCCTAAGCTTTTAAATAAACCATCCTTGGCGTGTAAACAGAATATAATCCTTCATATTTATTAGACAGGGGACATAAATCTCGATTGTCAATGTCGTACTGACATTTTATATAGCACAAGAGCTTGTTCCCAAGGACTCTTGATGGCACAGGGCCTTGTCACTAGGGAAAAATCTAAAACATAATCGATGATTCCTTTGGATCGGAAAATTTCATAATTCATTGTCTTGACAAGAATTTATGAATAAAAACTATCTTTTCATGTATACACCTTTTCCCGTAGGTACACATCCCAAATGGATGTTTTGATGCGTACATCATTTTCGACGTTTACTAGCCATGATTCCTATTGATCATTTACGCTAAATAAGGAATTTGGAAAAATTCCTAATATAAGGATGACAAGTGTGATTTTATCGCATCACTGTTGTCGGGAGTGTTAACACATTTTCAAATGTTAATAATGATCTGAATCTCTTTTTAAACAGGTTTTACCATCTTAGCTAGGTCTTCAATGACATTCAAGCTAGGTCAAACCTTTTAAGATTCTCTTTTAATATTTATACTGGCAGGAAAGGAATAATATTTATTTTATTCAGGATTTCTATCATAAATCCTGATTTACAAGTTAATAATAGCACAAATGGCCTAGTCACGTGGACAAGTTTAATTTATAAGCCATGATTTCAGAGAATCGAGGCATTAAGGTGTGAATCAAAGTTCATTTTTTTTTCTTTTTTTTTCTTAATAGGGAGTTGTAGGCTACCACTGTCTTTAGTCTCAGAGGACATTAACTATAGCCCGTAGGCATTTCCCTTCTAAGGGAGGTTTATAATATGATCATCTTATAGGATGATATAAGCCATGATTTCTAAATCAATAGACTAGATAAGAAAGTTGGAAGAATCCAATATAAGAATGACTGTTGTGATTTTCTCGAATCACATCTGTCAAGAGTGCTAACACATTCTTAGGTGTTAACAAGGATTTGAATCTCTTGAATAGGTCCTACCATCTTGGCCTCGTCATATAGGCTAGGTTTACCTTTAAGATTCCTTTTTAATAAAAAAAATGCAGAACAATTCCAACTCGGGATGTTAATAAGGATCTGAATCTAGTTGAGGAACTACCATCTTGGCCCTGTCTCAAAATAACGCGTGGCTAGGTCTTGTCCTTTTTAGATTTTGCCATTTTATATAAAGGTAGATCATATAAAAGGAATGTTATTTCCCATTTATTTCATATATCATGTTTAGAATGAAAACTTAAATTTAATCAATCCACTATATGAAAATAACAGTACAGAGTTGCCCTATGCGGGACTTAAAAGGAATAATGTTGTCCTATAAGGGACTGAAAAATAAATATGTCCTTAGAAGGACTATTAAGGAAATGATCTTTAGCAAAATGAGTTTCTTCTTCATTTTATTTCTGAATGCTTTCTCCTTGGTTGCATGTTTCGTCCTAGCCGCTGTACGAAGGTCAGCAATTCAAGGCTCCGGGTGTGGAGAAGTATTATTACGGCTTCTTCGCTTGGCGACGTATCCAAAATATAAAAAAATATTGGAAGCAGAATTTCCAGATGAGGATTGAGAATATTCCTATGTTAAGTCTAGACTCAGAAGGTCAAGGAATGTGCTAATGTGTCATTGAGATTAAACACAAAAAGCTAGTGTTTAATTCACTCAATGTTGGCTCTGATACCAACCTGTCACACCCCAATATTTCCACACTTTACCGGTGGGCCCGGTAGGGGAGTAACGTGACGTGGTTGGTAACATCATAGTCAAACAACACAATATATAAATGCACAGCGGAAGCAAAAGGATAAATATATATTACAATCCGAAATAATGTAACATCAAAGTATTACAATGGAAATGAAGGATCCACAGGCGGATCGAAAATAAAATAACACTGTTCAACAGACTTTAGGCATCTAAGCTTGCGAGACTCTTTATTGATGCTAGGAGTAGCCAGCCAATTCCGATTAGTACCTGCACTTAGCCTTTTTGGGAAAATACGTCAGTTTACACTGGTAAATACAATCAACCGACTCATTTTGAAAAGGGTTTAAAAATGATTGATTTGAATGCACATGGCATAAATAATATTTTATAACTTGGGATACTTATTTGAATATATAAACTTGTAAAGGATTTACATGTTCCTTATGCGTTCAGTAGCCCGGATCGAGCCGGGTTAAAGATCAATAGACACACCACATTATTTAAATGAGACACCGACGGGCGTACGCCTACGCCCGGTGCTGAGGTCGTGGCCATTTCGTAAAATGATGCCAGGGATATCCGGGACACGGTCATTAACCCCCAAAGGCTTTAAGCAAACAAAACAATTTAAACGAAACATCTCAATACTTTAACCATCACACAATTAAAGATTCAATGCCCGACCAAGCGGTATTTTATATACCGTACCCCAAGCCCGTATAGGGAAAATAAGTTAAAAGTATTTACCTGAGCTAAATATAAATTCAATCCCAGCCCTATCAAATCAGCAAGTACAGATAGCTTTTACTGGGCTCCTAAATCTGGAACGAAGGTTTAATAATAACCTATTAGAATCCTAACGGGTCTTTAATTAAGCCTTGACTTAGACCGATTAGTTTTCAAGAGGAAGATACGGTTCAAACGCATAATAAAGCGAAGACCGGAATAGAATGTGATTTAGATCCGACAGGTTTGAAGACTTGTATAATATGGGTAATCTAAACACATTCTGGTTTTTGAGATAATAACGATAAGGTTTGACCCGTTTCGGCTAATTTATGCAACTAGTTACATAAACCGAACCGAACGCGTATGAAGCGTAACGGGTTACCGTAAGAGTCCTAAACAGGTTTTCTAAGTTAACATGCCTTAAATATGTTGTGATATCAGTAGGATACCTTCCATTATGCCCAAAACGAGTTTAACCTATAACTAAGCCCGTAGGGGTATTTTGGTCATTTTAAAGATTTTAAAAGGGGTTAAATAAGCTTCTGTGATCCGGGTCTGAATAAATCAGTAAAATAATTTATTTTAACAGGTTACCTCAGTTGGTAATAAGTCTTATGTGACAAAATGGTTTTAAACTCAAACTATGCGTATAATACGCGTATAAAGCCGTTTTAAGCGACGTACGAGTTAAAATAGGATTCTGAGTTTTCTGATCAGTTAAACAGGTTCAAAACACTTCATTTATTATTTAAAATTAGTAGCAATTGGATTGGCATCAAAAGGACTTGTAAAACTCATTTTATGGTCTAAAAGGGTATATTCGGTATTTACCGAATCAAGGCACTAATCCTAGCTTATGATCAGTTTAAAAAAATAATTAAAAATCTTCATAAATCCCAAAATATTATATTACATCAGTGGGTAAAAGGTTTGGTGTCAAAAATTGGGTTTAGATAGGTTTTATGCTAATGACGCCGTTTAATTAATAAAAGCGTTCTTAATTACGCCATTAAGCATAACTCCTAATCTAGACCTCCGATTGATGTGAAATTTTAGGGACATGTTTAATAATCAGTAACAAAGGTTATTTCCCTTTCATATCTTCAAAAATCTCGTTTTATGATCATAAGGGCATTATGGTCAATATTTAAGCACTTAACGGAAACGTCGGACAATTAAGGATTCAAGTGGTATAAACGCAGAGGATTATACAATCACGTAACTAGGTCCTAATGGAACTTTAAGGCATGTCTAAACCTATCTAAACCGGGTCAGAACCGAAGTCAAAGCAGAAAGTCAAACTATGCGCCTTTCGGCTCCGAATCGGTTCAAAACAGAAAGTTGTCGAATCAAACAAGCTTAGACAAGTTATTATACTTATTATCAAGTTATATGAATGATAAAACAGGTTACACACCTTCTGTATCGCTAATTACGCGTTTAATGATTCTGTTGACTTTTTCTAATTACCGTTGACTCGACAAACGACCTAGTTAGGATGGAAATCAGTGGGTGCCCTTTTAAGGGTTTAAAGCCCACATAATTACCAACTTATAACAACTTTCAAATCGACAAAACACTGGATCGTTTGTGTTTTATCGTTAAGTCAAACCGTAATTACGACGGTTTGAGTTTTAAGCTATAAATTAATCAAAACTTAATTAAGAAAGGTCAAGGGTACTTACACTTGTCTAATGGATGATTAGGAAGGTCTTGGGTCTGCTGTGGAGTTCCAGATATGATCAGAAATGAGTTTGGAAATGAATGTATGAAAGTTGCAACATTATGAGCTTTTTATATAAGCTTTGGTTGTCCAAGATCATGCCATTTATGTCTATGATTGATCATGGATCCTTACAAGTGTCATCTACAGCCTATAAACCACTTTAGGCCGCCCATAGTATGCAATACAAGTGATCAAAGTCGGTTAAAACATCAACAGACAGCTGTCTGTTAGTTTCTGTCGCTGTACTTGTCACGCGGCCCGCGTAAGATATGGTCAAGTCTTACGCGGCCCGCATGGGCCTCTGGTTCAGGTTACAATACTTTCTTTTATTGCATTTTCAGTCCCCGATCCTCCTAAACGTCGCTTTCACTTTCATTCTTGCATTTTAAACCTTTAATATTGAGATTTAGGGGCTTTAAGGCTTATACCATCTTTGTCAAGTCCTCGGGTAACTTTGTGATCACCCGAAAAGCCCTAATTTTCAATGTTGACGATTCTAACCCTCACACACGAATTTTATCATAACTTTCTCATACGGTAACGAAACTTGGTGAAATTTTTATGGTGCATTCTAGTGAGCATAATTAATCGTTACAAGGCTTCGGGTTTGCTAAAAGGTCACTCAGAGGTATACTTTAAACATGTTGACACATTTAACCCTTGTAGTTTATAATTCCTCACTTTCTTTCACAATTAGCTTCGTATGATCCATGATTCATCCGTTTAAGGGTATAAACATCATGTAGGGTTACCGTAAAGTATATTTATCCATTGTTGACATTTTGAACCCTTATATTCACATAGTTTCCTTGCTTGTCAACTTTAGTCCCTCTAAAGTATTCTTTCATACGTTCAAAGCTTATGACACGTGTCAATACATTATTGGACGTAAATTTTCGAGGTGTTAAACCAATGCTTCTTACCTGGATTTGATAGAAACCGACTAACAACACCTACTGCATGGGCAATATCAGGTCTTGTACACACCATTGCATACATCAAGCTTCCAACCGCTGACGCGTATGAAACTTTATCCATGTCTTTAATCTCCTCCTTCGAAGAAGGGCAATCTTTTTCGGTTAGTTTAAAATTGGGAGTAAGAGGTGAACTAACTGATTTGGCTTTATCCATGTTGATCCTGTGAAGCACCTTCTCAATGTATTGCTCTTGTGACATGTGCAACTTCTTTGAAGCTCTATCTCTAGTAATCCGAATACCAAGAATTTGTTTTACTGGCCCCAAGTCTTTCATAGAAAACGACTTGCTTAATTCCTTCTTCAGCTGAACAATTCTCTCTGCATTCTTGCCTACAATTAACATGTCATCAACATAGAGTAATAAAATGATAAAATCATCATCACCAAACCTCTGAAAGAAAACACAGTGATCTGAAATAGTCTTTCGGTAGCCTTGCTTCCCCATGACAGACTCAAATTTCTTGTACCACTGTCTCGGTGCTTGCTTCAACCCATATAGACTTTTCTGAAGCTTACAGACATAGTCTTCTTTACCTTTAACCTGAAAACCTTCAGGATGCTCCATATAGATTTCCTTGTCCAAGTCACCATGAAGGAAAGCTGTCTTGACATCCATTTGCTCAATCTCAAGATCAAGACCAACAGCCAAACCAAGTATCACTCGAATGGAACTCATCTTCACGACCGGAGAGAAAATCTCATCAAAATCAATACCCTTTCTTTGACTGAACCCTTTGACCACCAATCTAGCTTTGTATCTAGGCCGTGAGGTATGATCTTCAGTCTTCACTTTGTAGACCCACTTGTTCTTCAAAGCTCCTTTTCCCTTAGGCAACTTCACTAACTCAAAGGTATTGTTCTCATACAAGGAATTCATCTCATCTTGCATAGCTTCAAACCACTCTCTTTTATGTTCATCTTCCATAGCCTCTGTATAACACTCGGGCTCTCCCCCATCCGAGAGTAAGACATACTCATCAGCAAAAAAACGGGTAGAAGGATAACGGTCTCTTGTAGACCGCCTGAGCGGGACAAATGTTGGCATACCTGGTACTGGTAACTCTGGATGAGAACCCTCATCCAACTCGTGCTGCTCTGGAATATCATGATTATCAGTACCGTGTTGTTCATCATTTTGAATGTCATCTTCATTATATGGCTCAATGTGCTGAGGAGGGACCGGATCCAAATCAGAAAGATCATCAGTATGTTGAGGAACTATCTTTGTCTTCTCAATATCTTTCAAACTTTGATCTTCAACAAAATCAGTATCGAAACTTCTTATGAGTTTCTTCGAGATTGGATCATAAAACCTGTGTCCAAACTCATCTCACCCATAACCAAGGAATATACATGGCTTGGTCTTTATATCAAGCTTTGTTCTTTCATCTTTGGGAATATGCACAAAAGCCTTGCATCCAAAGACCCGTAAATCATCGTATGAAACATCTTTGCCACTCCAAACCCTGTCAGGAACATCAAAAGACAAAGGAACACAAGGAGTACGATTAATAACATTTATTGCGGTGATCAAAGCTTCACCCCAAAAGGAATTAGGCAACCTTGCATGTGATAGCAAACATCTAACCCTTTCAACCAATGTTCTATTCATCCGTTCTGCTAAACCATTCAGTTGTGGTGTCTTTGGAGGAGTCTTTTGGTGTCGAATACCTTTCTCTCTACAAGAAGCATCAAAAGGACCAATGTATTCACCTCCATTATCTGTCCGAATACATTTGAGCCTCTACTAAGTTTGTCTCTCAACTAAGGCATGGAACTGCTTAAACACATCTAATACTTGATCTTTAGACTTCAGAGTATAAGCCCAAACTTTTCTCGAATGATCATCAATAAAAGTGACAAAATACAAGCAACCCCCAAGTGTTCTAGTCTTCATAGGACCACAAACATCCGAATGTATTAAATCAAGTATATTGTCTCTCCTATGAGGAGGATGACTCTTAAAAGAAACTCTTCTTTGCTTACCTACAAGACAATGAGAACACTTCTTCAAATGAACATCATGCAAATCGGGCAAGGCTGTAACACCTCGTAAAATCATACCCAATAAAATAAAGACACGTGTCATGTAATACAAACGTGTTATAAAAACGGATCCAGATAAAGATGTACGGTAGGATTTAAAAGCGTCGATATGTTAATTTATACCTCTGAACGGCCTATTAATAAATCCCTAACCATGATATACTTAATCAACATCTAAGTGATGTAAATAAATCTGGTTATCCTAAATAATAAATTGATTATAACCTAAAACATGAATCCAATGTGAATTCTCGGTATTTTCAACATTTTAAAACCTCCCACAAGATCCAAAAATGTGTAAGTGCATGCAAAGTCTGAGCACTTGGTCCCTCTACTGAAAAGGAAAGCATAAGATTCGAACTTATAAGAAATGCATGGTCAAAACCTCAAAGCTCACAAGATTTTTGTCTTCTGGTCAACGCTTACGGACCGCAAGGGGTCCCCCATACAGTCCGTAAGGTGGCAAGGCTGGACGGAGATGTTAAATAAAAAGCGGATATGGACCGCAAAGCCAAAGGCTTACGGTTCGTAAGATTGTAACTGGGCATTTTGATCAAGGTCGGTTACGGACCGCAAAGCCAAGAGCTTACGGTCCATAAGGGGTGCTTACGGACCGCAAGGCTTCTGGCTTACGGTCCGTAAGACTGTCGCTGGTAGCAGATTTTGGACAACTGCCTGTTCAGCCTGTTGCACTGCTTTATATGAGTGGTTTTCGAATTCAGGGGCCTCGCAACTGGTTTTGGCTTTATAGGGACACATGGATACATATGAGTTCAGTCCTAGACTATTGTGGCAAGATCTTATGACTTGTTCTTTAGTATATAAGGAGTTGAAGTTGCAACAAAGGGGACTTGCTCATTCAAACTCATTTCAAGGACTTCTCTGGAGCTCCTCTGATCAGCAACAAGTTTCCTTAGGCTTCCAAAACGTGCTTAGGACATTTGTAAGTGTCCTTAACTTCCTGAATTCAGTTTTAATTAGCTTAATGACTATAAGTCAAACCTATCGTAATTAAGGTTTGACTTCGAGATTAATTAAAATTTGTTCAGTCAAATCTCGAATTAAAAGTACCTGTAAGTAGGTAATTATGTGGGTAATAAACCCTTAAAAGGGTACTCTCTGATTCCCACTCTAACTAGGTCAATTGTCGGGTCAAACTTGATAGTAAAAAGTCAACAGAAAGCTAAAAATCAAATTAATGCATAATTAGCAATGTAGAAGACATGCAACCTGTTTAACATTAACATAACTTGGTAATTAATGTAAGAACATGTCTAAACATGTTCAACCCGACAATTTTCAGTAGAGACCCGGTTCGGAACCGAAAGTCGCATAATTTGACTTTTGCTTTGACTTTCAGTTTTGACCCATTTGAGCATAGTTTAGAAATGCCTTAGAGCCTTATTAGGACCAGGTTTCATATAAGTATAACCCTCTGTGATTATACAACTTGGTTCATTAGTTATCCGATTCATATGCATGTTTTCGTTAAATGCTTAAATGTTGACTATTATGCCCTTTTAACCTTAAAACGTGATTTTTGAAAATATAAAGGAATGGAGACCTTAGTTACTGATTTATAAAGTTGTCCCTAAAATTTGACATCAGTTTGAGGTCTAGATTAGGAGTTATGCTCATTAGCGTAATTAGAAAGCTTTTTATTAAATAAACGGCGTAATTAGCATATAGCCTCTCTAAAACCGATTTTTAATACCAAACTTTTTACCTACTGATATAAAATAATATTTTGGGATTTTTGAAGATTTTTAATAAATTTTAGGCTGAGCATAACATAGAGTTCTAAGCTTGATTCGGTAATTGCCGGTTTTGCCCTTTTGGGCTATAAAATGAGTTTTACAAATCATTTTGATTCCAAACCTTTTTCTACTAATTTTAAATGATAAATAAAATATTTTGAGCCTTCTAGAATAACAAAAATATCAGCTTTCCCTTAAAAACCCGGAAATAGCTCCAAATCGCCTTTTTAAGCGTTTTTAACGCATAGTATGTATTAAAACTATTTTAAACATATAAGGTTTGATGCCTACTGATAATTTCAGTAAATTTTTATATATTAATAGTAAGCAAAAGTTTTAAACTCAGATTTCCAGTTTTGACCTTTTAGGCGTAAGTGAAATTACCAAAATGCCCCTTCGGTGCATAGTATGGTTAGAAATGATAAATTTCGCACATAGATTATACCCTACTGATATAACTTAGTAAACTAAGTATTTTTACTGATTACATCAGACCCGAAATTCTGATTTATATTTAAACTTTTTTATAACCTTTAAAATGACCAAAATACCCCTACGGGGCGTAATTTGAGTATTAAATCCGTTTTGGGCATAATAGAAGATATCTTACTGATGTCACAACATATTTAAGGCATATTAACTTAGGAAACTTGTATATGACTCCTATGGTTACCTGTTACGCACTTTTCGCGTTCGGATCGGCTTATGTAACTAGTTGCATAATTTAGCCAAAACGGGTCAAACCATATCATTTTCATCTCAAAATCCAGAATGTGTTTAAGTTACCCATATTAAACAAGCATACAAGCTTGTCGGGTCAGAACCACATTCTAAACCGGTCTTCGCTTTATCATGCGTTTGAACCGTGTTTTCCTTTTTAAGACTAACCGGTCTAAGTCTAAGCTTAATTAAAGACCCGTTAGGGTTCTAATAGGTTATTAAAAACCTTCGTTCCAGATTAGGAGCCCAGTAAAAGCTACCTGTACTTGCTTGGTGGTGTACGGCCGGGATAAATTGTATAAATTTGCTCAGGTAAATACTTTTAACTTATTTTCCCTATACGGGCTTGGGGTACGGTATATAAAATACCGCTTGGTCGGACATTGCATCTTTAATTGTATGAAGGTTAAATCATTGAAATGTCCTGTTTGAAAATGTTTTGTTGCTTAAAGCCTTTGGGGGGTTAATGACCATGTCCCGGATATCATTGGCATCATTTTACGAAATGGCCACGACCTAAGCCCGGGGTGTAGGCGTACACCCGTCAGTGCCTAAATAAATAATGTGGTGTGTCTATTGATCTTTAACCCGGCATGAACCGGGCTATTGAACGCATAAGAAACATGTAATTCTTTTACAAGTATTATATTCAAATAATTATCCCAAGTTATAAAAAGTTTTGTGCCCCGTGCATTCAAATCAATTTTATTAAACTTTTCAAAATGAGTCAGTTAATTGTATTTACCAGTGTAAACTGACGTATTTTCCAAAAAGATTAAGTGCAGGTACTACTCGAACTAGGCTGCCTTTCTCCTAGCGTCCACAATATGTCTCGTAAGCTTGGATGTCATAAAACTGTTGAACAATGTTTCCTTTTTACTTTTGATCCGCCTGTGGATCTGTTTCAACTACTTGTGATACTTAATATTACAATTTATTAAAGTTGAAATGAATCTATCTTTTGCTTCCGCTGTGCATTTAAATTTGCGTTGTTTGACTATTACGATATCAACTACGTCACGATACTCCCCACCGGGCCCACCCGTAATACGTGGAAATATCGGGGTGTGACAGGTTGGTATCAGAGCCAACACTGAGTAAATTAAACACTAGCCTTTTGTGTTTAATCTCAGTTACACAATTGCACATTCCTCAAATTTTCGAGTTTAGACAAAGAACATAGGACAAGTCCTGATTTTGTTTTATTTTTGTCGTTTATATTATTCTTTGTTGTTATCCTTATTTATGTTGACAGGTCTAAATATGCCGCCAAGATTCTTTAGAAGAAAGGGAAAGGCACCTATAGCAGGCCACGACCATGAGGCCGGGCCGTCTCAAAGACGAACCTCACCCGTCAACATGCGTACAAGTCCCCAGGGGGACTGGAGGACACATCTGCAGCCAGTGAGGCGGTCTGTCTCGTTAGCTTCGTCACCTTCTTACCTACACTCCTTTGGACCCCAATCTGAAAACGAACCCGATAACCCACAACCTTCGTTCATCCCTCTCCAAAGGTCCAACTCTCGTCACTCCTTTGATAACCCGTCCCATATCTTCCGAAGCCGGTTCAACCCGGCAAACTACCTCGAGGAACCAGTGGGTGTTAACCCATTGGGACCTGAAGATCACTTTTCTGGAGATCACGCCATGGATATGGACGAGGATACCGACGCTACCGAACCACCGACTGGTACCCCCACACATCCCATAGAAATTTCTGATGGGTCATCTTTTCATGGATCACCTTACCGTGGTCCAGATAGCTACCAAGCAAGGTTCAACCAGATTGATTGGTATTTCACACCCTCTTACCATTCAACGCCTCATCAGCAGCAGCAGCAGGATCCTTCCGGGGATTCACGTTTCGTGGCAGTTACCCCGCCACCACCACCACCTCAGCAGCAGCCTCCTGAGCCGTCAAGGCGAAGGAGATCAAACGCACGGATGTCCGTGCGAGGAGGAGTGCATATCAGCACCCCTCAACCATCGAGTGGCAGCCACTACCCGCCGCTCCGAGAAGACCAGCAGATGGGGGGACCTTCAAACCCCAATACGGGAGTGAATTCTGCACCTGTCATGCCACCACCATTGGGCTTCAACAACCCAATTCCCACGTACACTGGCCCAGCAACGTATAATCCCTTTGAGCAGCCGGCTCACACCAGCTTCAATTATGCTGAGATCGACCCATACTTAGCGGCGTGGAACTACAATGCTCTTAACCCCGAAGGGCCCTACGGAGCTCCTTGGGGAGTTGGACACCCAACTTATGGATACCAACAACAACCGCCTCTTCGACCTCCATACCAGCCGCAGGTACCACGGTTTTCCCCGCCAGAACGGGAGGAAATTCTCCAAAGACTGGACCAAGTTGAACAGGAGGTTCACAGAGATCGTAGGGAACGAAAAGGTTTCTTCAAGGGATTGGCAAGTTTAATAAAATGAAAAACCAAAAAGGACCATTGAATCCTTTAATTGTTGATTGTATTTCCTTATTTTCAGTTGAGCCCCTGCGTGGGCCTGTTTTTTTGTTTTAACCCCTGCGTGGGTATGTTTTGTTTGTTAAGCCCCTGCAAGGGCACGTCCTTCCGTTGACCCCTGCGTGGGTATGTTGTGTTGTTTAGCCCCTGCGCGGGCATGTTGTTCATGTGGAAGTCCCGTTCAGGGTAGACTCGTATTTTAAAATAAATTTAATTTTTTTTTATTTTTAGTTATATGCATGAACAAAAATATAAAATAAATAATAACAATATTTTTACAAGATCTATCATTATATTAAAATGATAAAATCTAAAGGGACAAGACCTAGCCTTTGTGTCATTTTAAGACAAGGCCAAGACGGTAGTTTCCCCAATTAGATTCAGATCCTTATCAACATCTCAATTTAGAATTGTTCTGCGTTGAATATTAAAAAGAATCTTAAAAGGTAAAACCTAGCTTGTATGTCATTATAAGACCTGGCCAATATGGTAAAACCTGTTTTAAAAGATTCAAATCTCTGTTAACATCTGCAAACATGTTAACATTCTTGGCTAATATGATCCGCAAAAATCACACAGGTCACTCTTATGTTGATTAATCCCAATTCTTTACTATTATTTAAACTTCCGAATGAGATGTAATGCCTACGGGCTATAATTATTGTCATATAAGACAAAATACAGTCGTAGCTTATAAACTCCCTGTCAAGAAAGGTAATGAACCTTGATTCAAACCTTAATAACTAGATCCTATAAGATCTTGACCTAAAATTTATAAATGTCCATGTGACTAGGCCTGTTGTGCCATTATTATATTTTATTCTAGAACTAAGGGTTACTAATGAAAAGTCCCAAATGAAATTACTTAACAAATTACCAATATGGTTCTTTAATTACCATGGTTAATAAATTGTCAAAAAAAAAAAAAAAAAAAACCAATAAAACTGTATAAGCTTCTATATAAACCTTGCCCTTATTTGTTTTATGTAGCAATTAAAGCTACATGGCTAGGTCAGAAGAGGTAAACAGTCATCCGGTGGAAAACCATGAAAATACTAAGATACATGTGACCGGTGCGGAGCTGCAAGCATTAGTAGATAGTGCTGTTATAAAAGCTATAGAACGGCAGTATAATGAATCTAGCGGGACTCGGAGTAGGACCCTATCCACACCGCACTCCAAGCCTAAGACTCATTCGGAGGCTCATAGCAAACCACCCTCTAAGAAGGATGAGCCAAAGAAAGATGATGATCGACATTCATCTAATTAACACAGTGTTCCATCTAAAAGGATAGTGTTTGATGATAAACCATGTTCCAAGTCCTGTACCTATAAATACTTCGTCTCATGCAAACCCAGAGACTTTACTGGGGAGAAAGGAGCGGTTGACTGCATGACATGGTTGGATGAAATGGATACCGTGGTTGATATCAGCGGGTGCGCTGATAAGGATGTGGTAAAGTTTGTATCTCAGTCGTTCAAAGGTGAGGCACTAGCCTGGTGGAGATCTTTGATCCAAGCTACAGGGAAAATCCCATTGTACAATATGTCATGGGATCAGTTTATGACGTTGATTAAAGAAAACTACTGCCCTCATCATGAGGTAGAAAATATTGAATCTGATTTCTTATCCTTGGTTAGGAAGAACCTGGATTGCCAAGCCTACCTTACCAGCTTCAATACAATGTCAAGGTTGGTTCCTTATCTTGTGACGCCGGAACCCAAGAGGATAGCTCGTTTCATCAGGGGTTTAGCCCCAGAAATCAAGGCCAGTGTGAAGGCCTCTAGACCAGCTACTTTTCGGTCTGCAGCTGATATATCATTGTCCCTTACTTTGGACGCGGTCAGGCAGAGATTGCTGAGGAACACCGATGCTGAAAAGAGGAAGCGTGAGGATGACAACTCACGACGTTCAGACAAGAGACATAAGGGAAACCATGAACACAAAAAGAGTTCAGGAACGAAAAACGATGGTCAACAGACGGGTGATAAACCCAAGTGTAAGGTTTGTAAAGAAAACCATTTTGGGAGGTGCAGATTTGAGTCGAAATCCCAGTCACAGCCAAGGACATGTGGGATTTGCAAGTCTTCTGAGCATAAGACCTTAGACTGTAGGAAAATCAAGGATGCTACGTCCTATAGCTGTAATGAAAAAGGGCATATCAGGTTCAACTGCCCAAAACTCGCAAAGAAGACTGAGGATGGGAAAAAGACCAATGCTAGGGTCTTCAGGATGGATGCAAAAGAAGCTGTTCAGGACGACAATGTGATCACAGGTACCTTCCTCATAAACGATGTTTATGCAAGAGTGCTATTTGATTCAGGAGCTGATAAATCATTTGTAGATAATAAGTTTTGTAAGTTACTGAATTTACCTGTTAAAACCCTAAGTGTGAAATATGAGGTAGAATTAGCAGATGGCACTTTAGAAACCGCCTCAACCGTATTAGATGGATGTTTCATATCCATTAGGAACCACTCATTTCCTTTGTCCTTACTTCCTTTGAAGTTAGCCGGTTTCGATATAGTTATAGGCATGGACTGGTTATCTCATAACCAGGCCCAGATTGTTTGCAACAAGAAGCAAGTAGTGGTCAAGACTCCGTTTGGTGAGCCACTTACCATTCAGGGAGATACCCAGTATGGACTGCCTGAGCAAGTGACTATGCTCAAGGCATCTAGGTGTTTGAAGAAGGGTTGTGTCATTTATATGGCACAAGTGACTATTGATGAGCAGAAACCCAGGATTGAAGATATTCCAGTCATTTCTGAGTACCCTAAAGTTTTCCCAGAAGAACTACCTGGTCTACCACCAGATAGGCAAGTAGAAATCAGAATTGACATCATCCCCGGAGCAGCACCTGTTGCGAGAGCGCCTTATAGGTTGGCACCAACAGAGATGAAGGATTTGAGGACACAACTTGATGATTTGCTAGCCAAGGGTTTTATTAGACCTAGTTCGTCTCCTTGGGGAGCGCCAATCCTATTTGTCAAGAAGAAGGATGGGTCGATGCGTCTGTGCATCGATTATCATGAGCTTAATAAGGTCACTATCAAGAATAGGTATCCTTTGCCCAGGATCGATGATCTTTTCGATCAATTAAAAGGGGCAAGCTACTTCTCTAAGATCGATTTGAGGTCAGGCTATCATCAATTGAAGGTCAAGAATGAAGATGTACACAAGACCGCATTTTGGACTCGTTATGGTCATTACGAGTTCCTAGTGATGCCTTTTGGGCTCACTAATGCACCTGCCGCATTCATGGATCTCATGAATCGCGTCTGCAAGCCTTACTTGGATAAATTTGTCATCGTTTTCATCGATGACATTCTCATTTACTCGAAAAGCCAAGCTGACCATGAGAAACATCTCCGTTGCATCCTTAAACTACTTCAGCAGGAGAAGCTCTATACCAAGTTTTTGAAGTGTGAATTCTGGCTTCGTGAAGTCCAATTCCTTGGACATGTTGTTAGTGAGCATGGTATCCAAGTAGATCCCGCTAAAGTTGAAGCTGTCATGAATTGGCGAGAGCCAAGGACGCCTACTGAGATTCGTAGCTTTCTAGGGTTAGCAGGATACTACAGGCGATTTATTGAAAACTTCTCAAGAATTGCAGCACCCCTGACTTCACTCACTCGCAAGAATAGCAAGTTTGACTGGGGGTCTAAGCAGCAAGAATCTTTTGATATTTTGAAGCAGAAGTTGAGTAATGCTCCAGTATTGACATTGCCTGATGGAATAGAGGAATTTGTAGTATATTGTGATGCATCGCACACCGGAATGGGTTGTGTGCTTATGCAGAAAGGCAAAGTCATTGCCTATGCTTCACGATAGTTAAAGGTGCACGAGAAGACCTACACCACCCATGACTTGGAACTGGGTGCCGTTGTATTCGTGCTAAAACTATGGAGGCATTATTTGTACGGTACAAAATGCGTGATTTATTCAGATCACAAGAGCCTTCAACACTTGTTTAATCAGAAAGATTTAAACATGAGGCTACAACGTTGGATGGAAACTCTGAATGATTATGACTGTGAGATAAGATACCATCCAGGCAAGGCAAATGTGGTTGCCGATGCTTTAAGCAGGAAAGAAAGAGTGAAACCTATAAGAATCAATGCCAAGAGCATTGAGATAAAGAATAGTTTGAACGAAAGGTTGTTAGCTGCACAGAAGGAAGCTGTCTTGGAAGCTAACTATCCTGATGAAAAGCTAGGAGTAACTGAAGAACAGTTATCCTATGGCAAGGACGGAATCCTGAGATTAAATGGACGAATATAGGTTCCAGTTTATGGACGACTTCGGGATGTTATCCTCCAGGAAGCCCACAGTTCTAAATATTCCGTTCATCCTGGAGCTGATAAGATGTACCAGGATCTGAAGGCAAACTATTGGTGGATAGGTTTGAAAAAGTCTATAGCTGCCTATGTAGCTAAATGTTTGACGTGCGCGCAACTCAAAGCTGAACACCAAAAGCCATCAGGTTTGCTACAACAACCTGAACTTCCCACATGGAAGTGGGAGATGGTGACAATGGATTTCATCACCAAGTTGCCAAAGACAAAGAAAGGAAATGATACTATATGGGTGATAGTAGATAGACTGACTAAGTCAGCACATTTCCTACCTATTAAGGAAACTTATAATTCTGACATGTTAGCCCAATTGTATGTTGATAAGATTGTATCTCTGCATGGAGTACCAGTGGCTATTATCTCTGACAGAGATACCAGATACACGTCACACTTTTGGAAAAGTTTCCAACAGTCTTTGGGCACGCGCTTAAATTTCAGTACGGCTTACCATCCTCAGACGGACGGGAAGAGTGAACGTACCATCCAAACTTTGGAAGACATGCTACGTGCATGTGTAATTGATCTAGGTGGTAGTTGGGATAAGCACCTGCCATTGACCGAGTTCTCCTATAACAATAGCTACCATACAAGCATTAAGGCTGCGTCTTTTGAGGCATTATATGGTAGAAAGTGTAGAACGCCAGTTTGTTGGGCAGAAGTAGGGGAAGCTCAATTGTCAGGACCTGATATAGTCCTTGAAACGACGGACAAGATTGTCCAGATTCGTGGCCGCCTGAAAGCTGCCAGGGATAGGCAGAAAAGTTATGCTGATAAAAGGTGAAAACCTCTAAAGTTTGAGGTTGGTGATAAAGTTTTGCTTAAAGTATCACCCTGGAAAGGGGTTATGCGATTTGGTAAGAAAGGTAAGTTAAGCCCGAGGTATATAGGACCATTCGAGATTATCAAATGTGTTGGGTCAGTGGCTTATAAGTTGAACTTGCCTGAAGAGCTCAGTGGTATTCACAATGTATTCCACATCTGCAATCTGAAGAAATGTCTGGCTGATGAATCGCTAGTCATACCACATACGGATGTGCACATAGACGAGAGCTTGAAATTTGTGGAAAAACCTTTGTCAATTGTGGATCGACAGGTTAAGAAGCTTCGGAGGAAGCATGTGCCTATTGTGAAGATTAAATGGGATACCCGTAGAGGTCCCGAATATACGTGGGAGTTAGAATCCACCATGAAAGAAAAGTACCCTCAATTGTTTCAATAAATCTCGAGGTCGAGATTTCTTTTAAGGGGGTGAGGATGTAACACCTCGTAAAATCATACCCAATAAAATAAAGACACGTGTCATGTAATACAAACGTGTTATAAAAACGGATCCAGATAAAGATGGACGGTAGGATTTAAAAGCGTCGATATGTTAATTTATACCTCTAAACGGCCTATTAATAAATCCCTAACCATGATATACTTAATCAACATCTAAGTGATGTAAATAAATCTGGTTATCCTAAATAATAAATTGATTATAACCTAAAACATGAATCCAATGTGATTTCTCGGTATTTTCGACATTTTAAAACCTCCCACAAGATCCAAAAATGTGTAAGTGCATGCAAAGCATGCAAAGTCTGAGCACTTGGTCCCTCTACTGAAAAGGAAAGCATAAGATTCGGACTTATAAGAAATGCATGGTCAAAACCTCAAAGCTCACAAGATTTTTGTCTTCTGGTCAACGCTTACGGACCGCAAGGGGTCCCCCATACGGTCCGTAAGGTGGTAAGGCTGGACGGAGATGTTAAATAAAAAGCGGATACGGACCGCAAAGCCAAAGGCTTACGGTCCGTAAGATTGTAACTGGGCATTTTGATCAAGGTCGGTTACGGACCGCAAAGCCAAGAGCTTACGGTCCGTAAGGGGTGCTTACGGTCCGTAAGGGGTGCTTACGGACCGTAAGGCTTCTGGCTTACGGTACGTAAGACTGTCGCTGGTAGCAGATTTTGGACAGCTGCCTGTTCAGCCTGTTGCACCGCCTTATATGAGTGGTTTTCGAATTCAGGGGCCTTGCAACTGGTTTTGGCTTTATAGGGACACATGGATACATCTGAGTTCAGTCCTAGACTATTGTGTCAAGATCTTATGACTTGTTCTTTAGTATATAAGGAGTTGAAGTTGCAACAAAGGGGACTTGCTCATTCAAACTCACTTCAAGGACTTCTCTGGAGCTCCTCTGATCAGCAACAAGTTTCCTTAGGCTTCCAAAACGTGCTTAGGACATTTGTAAGTGTCCTTAACTTCCTGAATTCAGTTTTAATTAGCTTAATGACTATAAGTCAAACCTATCGTAATTAAGGTTTGACTTCGAGATTAATTAAAATTTGTTCAGTCAAATCTCGAATTAAAAGTACCTGTAAGTAGGTAATTATGTGGGTAATAAACCCTTAAAAGGGTACTCTCTGATTCCCACTCTAACTAGGTCAATTGTCGGGTCAAACTTGATAGTAAAAAGTCAACAGAAAGCTAAAAATCAAATTAATGCATAATTAGCAATGTAGAAGACATGCAACCTGTTTTACCATTAACATAACTTGGAAATTAATTTAAGAACATGTCTAAACATGTTCAACCCGACAATTTTCAGTAGAGACCCGGTTCGGAACCGAAAGTCGCATAATTTGACTTTTGCTTTGACTTTCAGTTCTGACTCATTTGAGCATAGTTTAGAAATGCCTTAGAGCCTTATTAGGACCAGGTTTCATATAAGTATAACCCTCTGTGATTATACAACTTGGTTCATTAGTTATCCGATTCATATGCATGTTTTCGTTAAATGCTTAAATGTTGACTATTATGCCCTTTTAACCTTAAAACGTGATTTTTGAAAATATAAAGGAATGGAGACCTTAGTTACTGATTTATAAAGTTGTCCCTAAAATTTGACATCAGTTTGTGGTCTAGATTAGGAGTTATGCTCATTAGCGTAATTAGAAAGCTTTTTATTAAATAAACAGCGTAATTAGCATATAGCCTATCTAAACCCTATTTTTAATACCAAACTTTTTACCTACTGATATAAAATAATATTTTGGGATTTTTGAAGATTTTTAATAAATTTTAGGCTGAGCATAACATAGAGTTCTAAGCTTGATTCGGTAATTGCCGGTTTTGCCCTTTTGGGCTATAAAATGAGTTTTACAAATCATTTTGATTCCAAACCTTTTTCTACTGATTTTCAATGATAAATAAAATATTTTGAGTATTCTGGAATAACAAAAATATCAGCTTTCCCTTAAAAACCCGGAAATAGCTCCAAATCGCCTTTTTAAGCGTTTTTAACGCATAGTATGTATTAAAACTATTTTAAACATATAAGGTTTCATGCCTACTGATAATTTCAGTAAATTTTTATATATTAACAGTAAGAAAAAGTTTTAAACTCAGATTTCCAGTTTTGACCTTTTAGGCGTAAGTGAAATTACCAAAATGCCCCTTCGGTGCATAGTATGGTTAGAAATGATAAATTTCACACATAGGTTATACCCTACTGATATAACTTAGTAAATTAAGTATTTTTACTGATTACATCAGACCCGAAACTCAGATTTATATTTAAACTCTTTTATAACCTTTAAAATGACCAAAATACCCCTACGGGGCGTAATTTGAGTATTAAATCCGTTTTGGGCATAATAGAAGATATCTTACTGATGTCACAACATATTTAAGACATATTAACTTAGGAAACTTGTATATGACTCATATGGTTACCCGTTACACACTTTTAGCGTTCGGATCGGCTTATGTAACTAGTTGCATAATTTAGCCAAAATGGGTCAAACCATATCATTTTCATCTCAAAATCCAGAATGTGTTTAAGTTACCCATATTAAACAAGCATACAAGCTTGTCGGGTCAGAACCATATTCTAAACCGGTCTTCGCTTTATCATGCGTTTGAACCATGTTTTCCTTTTTAAGACTAACCGGTCTAAGTCTAAGCTTAATTAAAGACCCGTTAGGATTCTAATAGGTTATTAAAAACATTCGTTCCAGATTAGGAGCCCAGTAAAAGCTACCTGTACATGCTTGGTGGTGTACGGCTGGGATAAATTCTATAAATTTGCTCAGGTAAATACTTTTAACTTATTTTCCCTATACGGGCTTGGGGTAAGGTATTTAAAATACCGCTTGGTCGGACATTGCATCTTTAATTGTATGAAGGTTAAATCATTGAAATGTCCCGTTTGAAAATGTTTTGTTGCTTAAAGCCTTTGGGGGGTTAATGACCATGTCCCGGATATCCTTGGCATCATTTTACGAAATGGCCACGACCTAAGCACGGGGTGTAGGCGTACACCCGTCAGTGCCTAAATAAATAATGTGGTGTGTCTATTGATCTTTAACCCAGCATGAACCGGGCTACTGAACGCATAAGAAACATGTAATTCTTTTACAAGTATTATATTCAAATAATTATCCCTAGTTATAAAAAGTTTTGTGCCCCGTGCATTCAAATCAATTTTATTAAACTTTTCAAAATGAGTCAGTTAATTGTATTTACCAGTGTAAACTGGCGTATTTTCCAAAAAGATTAAGTGCAGGTACTACTCGATCTAGGCTGGCTTTCTCCTAGCGTCCACAATAAGCCTCGCAAGCTTGGATGTCATAAAACTGTTGAACAATGTTTCCTTTTTACTTTTGATCCGCCTGTGGATCTGTTTCAACTACTTGTGATACTTAATATTACAATTTATTAAAGTTGAAATGAATCTATCTTTTGCTTCCGCTGTGCATTTAAATTTGTGTTGTTTGACTATGACGATATCAACTACGTCACGATACTCCCCACCGGGCCCACCGGTAATACGTGGAAATATCGGGGTGTGACAAAGGCATTCTTCTTCAACAAAATAGACATCCCCTTTTCGCTCATGTGATCAAGTCTCCTATGCCACAAGTCAGTCATATCAGCATTCACTAACAAATTGACGGAGTCTTTAGAGATCTTCGGATGCGTTCTGTATAATTTTGAAGTTCTTTTACCTCTTGCCACGATCAAAGAACCACGAGTGAGTTTCCAAATACCATCACCAAAGGTACTATGGTAACCATCATCATCAAGTAAACCTGCGGAGATCAAATTAAGTCTAATATCTGGAACATGTTTTAAATTGTGTAAAACCAACTCCATCCCAGTGTCAAACTTCAAGCAAACATCCCCAACACCTACAATCTTTGATAGCTCGTTATTACCCATCTTAACAACCCCAAAGTCACCAGGTGTATAAGATGAAAAAAATTCCCTTTTTGACGTCACATGGCATGTAGCACCACTGTCAACAGCCCAACTCGAATCATCATGTGTAATGTTCACCATGTCAAAATCAAAACAAATAAAGAACTCTTCAGTAGCAGAATTAACTTCCGCAGTGTCGTTGCCACCATCATCTTTCTTATGATTGTTCTTTTGATTGTTGTAATTAGCCTTCTTGTTTTCCTTTTTCAGTTGTCTGCAAAATTTAATTGTATGTCCTTTCTTACCATAGTGATGACACTCATAATCAACAAACTTACCTCTGGACTTACTACGATGCTTCCCTTTGTTACTCGGACCTCTACTTTGATTTCTCCCCCTGCTTTCTATGACTAAGACATCCGAATGTGAAGAGGAACCCTGCGATTTTCTTCTCATCTCTTCATTTAAAATACCGCCTTTAGCCATTTCCATAGTAATAATACCATTTGCTGCAGAGTTGGACAATGATGTCCTAAAAGTCTCCCAAGAATCCGGTAAAGTACCAAGAAGCCATAAGCCTTGTATCTCGTCTTCAAACTTGATACCCATTCCTGCAAGCGGATTAATAATACCCTGAAAAACATTCAAGTGATCAGTAACAGGAGTTCCATCATTGTACTTCAAGTTAATCAACTGTTTAATCAAGAACAATTTATTGTTCCCGGTCTTTCGAGCATACAACTCCTCAAGCTTATTCCACAGAGTACGAGCAAGAGTCTCCCCGCTAATATGGTTCAAAACATTATCATCAACTCACTGGCGAATGTAGCCATAAACTTTTCTGTGTAAGATATTCCATTCTTCATCTGTTTTACCTTCAGGTTTATCGGTATTAAACACAGGCATATAATAATCTTTCACATAAAGGAGATCTTCCATCTTGCCTCTCCAAACATGATAATTAGAACCATTTAAATTCACAATCCTACTTGTATTAGCTTCCATCGTTCAAACAAGTTTCAACCCAATAACAAGAGCCAATGGCTCTGATACCACTCTGATGGGAAAAGACGCGCAACCCGGTCACAAACGGTAAACTAAAACCGCGGAAGCAAACTTCGTTTGACCAAAAATTTTCCCAACTCGAATGAACCTGTGAGGATGCAAACAAATAGGCTATAAAAATAATAATAAGGAGACACCAAATTTTAGCGTGGAAAACCTCTCAAAAAAGGAAAGTAAAAACCACGGGACTACTAGAGCCGCTTAAAATCCACTATCACCAAAATAGCAATACAAAGTCTTCCCTAGATAAAACTAGAGGCATACAAAATCATCATATACTTGGCACAAACTAACTTCAAGTATATGGAATAAAAAAACAAAACGAGTAAGCGAGTAAGAGGTATCACCATGAGGAATTAACGATCTCTGGTACGTCTCTTATCTTCACCAAAACACCCTAATATGAGAGCTGTATTCTCCCTTTTTCGTCTCTAGCATATGACGGCATGAACTCACACACCACAAAAATATAACCTTACTTTTGTTATATGTTGCGATCGTGCATCCAAAAAGAAAAATGAACTCTATAATTTTGTTTTCTTTTTTATCCATCTTCACGTCAATAGCCCAAGGCCCACAAAACAATTAATTCACCAAAAACTTATTTGGGTTCTTTTGTGTTGACGTATGAACACCAAAACAAAACATATTTGTTTTATTTTTTTTTCTTTTATCACTCTAGGATATAATATAATATAACCCGTGTAGAATAAATTTGTTGGGCTTTCTCATGGGCAAAAAAAAACCCAACATTATAAACTCTCAATATCTACTCTCCAATTTTTATTCAACATGTTTCCATGCGGTAACCCATTAAATACCAACTATCAACCACCCCAACAAGCCACGAACCGTCCCAACACCTCAAACTCGACCAACATCCAAAACCCAAACACCCAAAACCCGACTAATTATCAGATGAACCCATATTTTTTGAAAACACCGACAACCCTGTACTATTTAGCATGATACAAAACATGCCTATGAATTACGCCCCGCTTGCGGTATGCTCATATAATGTATATATGCGTGGGCGCTCGGGGGGCAAAAGTGAAAGTGCACTAATTTTAACGTTATTTTACTAATTTCGTGAAAATAACGTTAAAAGAGGGGGACGGTTAATCATGCATCATGTGGTGGCGTTGATAGCCAAAAGACAAAGGGGTGCATGCACTAATCGGCGTTTGTCTCAATTGCTGAGTGTTATGTGCCTTATGTCCAAGGCTTGATGCAAAACCACAATCGAGCCGGGGGTCTCATTGGAAGCAGCCTCTCTATTCCTACGGGGTAGAGGTAAGGCTGTCTACATCTCACCCTCCTCAGACCCTACCTTAGCTTTGCTATTGGTGGGATATACTGAGTATGATGATGATGATGATGATGACAAAACATGCCTATGAATGTGTTTGGTTATAAACAATATCTTATGGGTTTCAACAAACCCAAATGTCACAACCCTTTACTTTCCCAAATCATAAACCGAGGTGGTGCCTGAGACGCCACCGGACAAGGCGGGGCCATCCCAACCTCACAAAAGGTCGCATAAGAAAAAAGATGTGAATGACTCAAAAACAAAGAAAGCGCATACACCGTGGACATCGGTTGAAGAATTTGCTTTTGCACGAGCTTCTCTAGACATATTCGAGAACCCTAAAGTTGGCACGTATTTTTTTGTCATATATATTTAATTTTGTTGTAGATTATTATAAATGTTTGTTTATAAATTTATATTTTATTTGTTTATGTACATATTTTTTTATCTTATTTTATATAAAAAGATAAGGAGTTTGGGCCTAATTATGAAAAAGTTTTTTGCCCAAATGAAAACACGGATGACTAGCGTACTAGGGATCAAATAATTAGTAAGTCGAGGGATATGAGGGTGAAAGTATCTTACTACAATAGCATCTACACTCGGTTGTGGAATAGTAGGGATAATGGCCAAGACGATTCTCACATCAAACAACAAGCTTTGGTGGAATTCCAAGCAAAGAAAGGCCCGTTTATGCACATTAAACCATGGGATCTCTTGAGGAAGAGCTCAAAATGGCATTTCATCACGATATCGAAGACTAGAAAGTCAAAGAAGTCCAAATCCTCATCGTCCACCCCAAACGCGAGCCAATTTTCGGATGCTCAAATTAATATTGAGTTGAACGACGGTTTATAGAAATGAATCAGAGACTAGAAGCTCTAATCGACATTGGAAGACAACGTTTAGGGTATAGGCAAAAACAAAATGAAGAGCGACAAGAATGCCTTCAACTAAAATAGATCAGCAAATGGCGATTGATCTTGAAATGTTGTTGAAACCAATCCCCCTACCCGAGGAGCGGAACGTGACCTACAATTGAAGTTGCATCGCATCAAGAACAAATATGGTCTTGAAGACGACGAGTCAAAAATTATACTTTTTATATGTTATGTAATTTTTTGGTCTATGTATTTTTATTTTTTTCTTTTTTAATTTAAATGTAATTGATAAAAACTAAAGAGAAATAGAGATAAAACTTTATTCCATTCTTTACAATATTCAACATTACAATATATAGAGATAAACATAGCTGGAAACCCTAAAGCCCATAAGTAATGGGTTGGGCCTAAAATGTCTGGTTTATAACACTCCCCCTTAGACATTTAGAATTAAACACAGTTTAACAACATACTTCAGGATGATGTTAAATAGGTACTTCAGGACCTGAATAAATAAACTGATACTACTGGATCAGCTATGCTGCCTCATTAAAAACCTTACTAAGAAAACCCAGTGGGACAAAACTTAGTTAAGGGAAAAAGAGTACAGCGTGTATAATTCTCCCCCTGAATTCAACAAACATCTTTCAATCTACGAAGACCGATCTTGTGTGATAGCTGCTCGAAACTGCTTCTAGGTAAAGATTTCGTGAACAAGTCAGCTAAATTTTCATTTGACTTGATCTGGCGAACATCAATTTCCCCTTCTTTTTGCAAGTCATATGTTGAGAAAAACTTTGGTGAGATGTGCTTTGTTCGATCACCCTTGATGTAACCTTCTCTAATCTGAGCTATGCAAGCAGCATTGTCTTCATAAATAATCGTTGGCTCCTTCTTGATCTGTTCTAATCTGCATGCTTCTTGTATGTGATTAATCATTGATCTCAACCACACACATTCTCTACCAGCATCATATAGTGCTATTAATTCGGCATGATTTGATGATGTTGCTGTAAGTGTTTGCTTAGTTGACTTCCAAGAAATTGCTGTGCCACCATATGTGAATACATAACCTGTCTGAGATTTTGCTTTGTGAGGATCTGATAGATATCCGGCATCAGCATACCCAACAAGCTGGGACTTTTGATCTTTCTGAAAAGACCTAAGTCTTGTGTCCCGCAAATATACCGAAATATATGTTTTACACCATTCCAGTGTCTACGTGTTGGATTCGAACTGTATCTCGCTAGTACATGTACTGCAAATGCAATGTCAGGTCTTGTGTTATTTGCGAGATACATAAGGGCACCGATCGCGCTTAAGTACGGTACTTCTGGACCAAGTACTTCTTCGCCTTCTTCTTGAGGGCGATAAGGATCCTTGTGTGGATCTAGCGGTCGGACAACCATAGGTACGCTAAACGGATGTGCTTTATCCATATTAAAACGTATTAACATCTTCTGGATGTAGTTTGATTGATGGACAAATGTGCCATTGCACAGATACTCAAATTGTAGTCCGATGCATAATTTCGTCACACCAAGATCTTTCATTTCAAATTCCTTCTTCAACAACTGAGCAGCTTTCTCTATCTCTTCAGGAGATCCGATGATGTTGATATCGTCAACATAGACTGCTATTATAGTGAAATTTGAGACTGATCTTTTTATAAAGACACATGGACTGATTACATCAGACTTGTATCCTTCTTTTTCGAGATATTCACTAAGTCGATTGTACCACATACGACCAGATTGTTTGAGACCATATAAAGATCTCTAGAGCTTTATAGAACACATATCTCGAGGTGTTGATTTTAATGCTTCAGGCAATTTTAATCCTTTAGGGATTTTCATGTAGATGTCATTTTCAAGTGTCCCGTATAAGTATGCGGTGACAACATCCATTAGTCTCATATGAAGTCCTTCAGAGATTGTGAGGTCGATTAGGAACCTAAGGGTTATCGTATCCACTACAGGGGAATACGTTTCCTCATAATCAACTCCTGGGATTTGGGAAAACCCTTGTGCTACAAGTCGAGCCTTATATCATACAATCTCATTCTTTTCATTTCTCTTTATTGCAAACACCCATTTATAACCTACTGGTTTGACATCTATGGGCGTTCGGACTACAGGTCCGAAAACATGTCGCTTTTCGAGCGAATTTAGTTCGGCATTTATGGCTTCTTGCCATCTTGGCCAATCATTTCTGTGCATGCACTCTTCTAAAGTTTTTTGGTAAGTAATCATTTTCATTGATTACATCCGTTGCTATAGCATATGCGAATATATCATCAACACGTGTTTTATTCCGGCTCCACATTGTACTATCTTGTACATAATTAATAGAGATCTCATTTTCGTTCGGTACCGGTGTTTCTTCTGAAACTTCATTTTCCTCTGGATTCATAGTTGTCTCTTCTGGGACATTTACCTCTACCGGGGTTTCACTTATAATTTTTTTTTTTTTTTTAAAGAGAAATAGAGATAAAACTTTATTCCATTCTTTACAATATTCAACATTACAATATATAGAGATAAACATAGCTGGAAACCCTAAAGCCCATAAGTAATGGGTTGGGCCTAAAATGTCTGGTTTATAACAGTAATGTCTTTTAATGAATTTATTTATGTTTTTTAATTAATCAAAATTAATCATTAGGCAATTATTAATTAAAGTAATTACAGAAGAGGTTGAACCATTACTGTGTCTAAATGGTTAAGGTTATTACGATTTTTCCATTTGGTTATTAGGTAAAAGCCATGTTAACTAACAAAGAGGAAAAGGTGTATGTTGAGATCAAATTATAACATGCGTATTATTTTTTTTTTTGAAAATTACTAATACAATCTTATCGACCAATAAAGTTAGGGTGTAAGGGGCACTCCTCTAAGGCCATGGGGTATGGGGCGTGGGTTGGGGGAAAACGCCCAAGCCACCATCCCGGGTGGGCTTGGGTTGGGGCGTGGCCCTTGGGGCTTGGCTTTCAAGCCGGGCGTGGGGCGGGGGAGCAAGCTGACATGGCGGGTTGTGAATGGCCCTTTCAAACTAGCCGTTGGGGTCTATATTTAAAAAAAAAATCCTCTATAAATACTTACCACATTTAACATCTTTCTCACACAATATCAAACACATAAAACACAATATTGCCATGAGTTCTTCAAGTTATAGTGAATCGTCATCATCATCTGACGATGGTGTGGAAATATTTCTACAAACGATCGCGGCGGTGGTGAAAGCTATCATGGAAGACGAAGACGATGAGGAAGAGACTCAACAACCTAAACGGAGGAGAAGGTACATCGCTCGTGAACGGCACACCGCTAACAATTTGTTGGTAAGCGATTACTTCTCAGCGGAACCTAAGTATGATGAAAAAATGTTTAGGCGTCGTTTTCGTATGAGTAGAAACTTATTTTTAAGGATATCTAGAGATCTTGAGGAGAAATATGTTTATTTCCAACAAAAACCCGATGTAACCGGGCAATTAGGATTTAGTACGTGGCAAAAGGTCACGGCCGCACTTAGGCAGTTAGCGTACGACAATAGTTCGGACATTATGGATGACTATTTAAAAATGTCTGCACGTGTAGCTAGAGAAACTCTTCACAACTTTTGTTCGTGTATTCTAGAACTTTATAGGAAGAGATATTTGTGAAAGCCATCTTTCAGTGACATGCAACAAATATTGGAACATCACGCAGATTATCATGGGCTACCTGTGATGCTAGGTAGTTTAGATTGTATGAAATGGCCTTGGGAACTTTGTCCTACCCAATGGCAAGGCGCTCACACTAGTGGATTTCACGGGGTGCCAGCCATCATGCTTGAAGCGGTTGCGTCCCAAGATCTTTGGATATGGCATGCGTTCTTCGGTATGCCAGGTTCACATAATGATATTACCATCATAAACCACTCGCCTCTTTTCAATGATCGGGTAAATGGTATAGGACCCAAAGGAACTTTCTTTATAAACGGGGTTGAGTACGTGTATGGGTACTACCTAGTTGATGGGATTTACCCAGAGTGGGGGGTTTATCCACAAACGGATCGGAAACAAAATGGAAACAATAGTTCAACAGACTTCAGGCATCTTAACCTTGCGAGACTTCTATTAATGCTAAGGAGACAATCCAGCCAATTACGTTTAGTACCTGCATTTAGTCTTTTTGGGAAAATACGTCAGTTTACACTGGTAAATACAATCAACTGACTCATTTTGGAAGATGATTGAAAATTTATTTGGATGCACGTGGCATAAACATTTTTATTTAACTTGCGAGAATTATTTTAAATATATAATCTTGTGAACGAATTACATGTTCCTTGTGCGTTCAGTAGCCCGGATCTTGTCCGGGTTAAAGATCAATAGACACACCACATTATTCTTTTGTGCACTGACGGGTGTACGCCTACACCCCGCGCTTAAGTCGTGGCCATTTCGTAAAATGATGCCAAGGATATCCGGGACATGGTCATTAACCCCCCAAAGGCTTTAAGTAAACAAGACTTTTTAAACGAGCCGATCAAATTATTCAATTAACCACCCAACGATGGAAGATTTGATGCCCGATCAAGCGGTATTCTATATACCGTAACCCAAGCTCGTATAGGGAAAATAAGTTAAAAGTATTTGCCTGAGCAAAGTATAAATCACAATAAGCAAATTGCAAGTAGCTTTTACTGGTTCTCCTAATCTGGAACGAAGGTTTATAATAACCTATTAGAATCTAACGGGTCTTTAATTAAGCTTAAACTTAGACCGGTTAGTTTCAATGATACGGTTCGTACGCACTATTAAGCGAAGATCGGATAGAATGTGATTTAGACCAGACAAGTTCAGAGACTTGTTTAATATGGGTATTTCATGCACACTCTGTATTTTGAGATAAAACCGATAAGGTTTGACCCGTTTCGGCTAATTTATGTAAACTTGTTACTTAAACCGAACCAAACGCGAAATAAGCGTAACGGGTAATAATGAGAGCCATTTACAGGTTTCCTAAGTTAATATGCTCCAAATATGTTGTGACATCAGTAAGGTATCATTTATTATGCCCGAAATGAATTTAAACACAAACTATGCCCCGTAGGGGTAGTTTGGTCATTTGTAAGGTGATAAAAGAGTTTAAGTAATATCCTGAGTTACAGGTCTGATGTAATCAGCAAAGATAATCAATTTGCTAAGTTATATCAGTAGGTTAAAGTATATATGTGAAATTTATCAATTATAACCAAACTATGCACCGTAGGGGCATTTTGGTAATTTCACATAAGCCGTAAAGCTCAAAACTGAAGTCTGAGTTTAACAACTTTTTTCTACTGTTAAAATATTATAATTTACCTCAAATATCAGTAGGTATCACCCTTAGTATGTTTAAAATAGTTCTAGGACATACTAGGCGTTAAAAACGCTTAATTAGGCGATTAGAAGCCGTTTCCGGGTTCTATATATAAATCTGATATTTTTATTATTCCAGGAGGTTTAAAATAATTTATCTATCATTTAAGATCAGTAGCAAAAGGTTTGGAGTCAATTAGATATGCAAAACTCATTTTATGGCCCGTAAGGGCAAAACCGACAATTACCGGATTAAGCCTACGACTATGAGTTATGCTCAGCCTAAAATTAATTAAAAATCTTCAAAAATCCCAAAATAATATATTACATCAGTGGGTAATAAGTTTGATATCAAAAAGTAGGCTTAACTAGGCTATACGCTAATTACGCCGTTTAATTAAAATAAAGCTTTAAATTTACGCTAATGAGCATAACTCTCAAACTACACCTCAAACTGATGTCAAACTTTGCATACAAGTTTATATATCAGTAATTAAAGTTTCTACTCTTTTACATTTTCAAAAATCACGTTTTAAGGTGAAAAGGGCATAATGGTCAACATATGAGCAATTAACGGAATCATGCGTATTAATTGGTTAACTAATGAACCATGGTGTATAATCACAGAGGGTTATACTAGCATGTAACCTGGTCCAAATGAAGCTCTTAGGTACTTCTAAATCATACCAAAATGGGTCAGAACTGAAAGTCAAAGTGAAAGTCAAACTATGCGACTTTCGGTTCCGAACTGGGTCTAAACAGGAAATTGTCGGGTTGAACATGTTTAGACATGTCCTTACACTAATTACCAAACTATATTAATGATCAAACAGGTTGTATGTGTCCTACATTGCTAATCATGCATGAATTAGAATTTAAGTATCCTGTTGACTTTTTAATTACACGTTTGACCCGACATTTGACCTAGATAGAGTGGGAATCAGGGGGAACCCTTTTGAGGGTTTATTACCCACATAATTACCAACTTATAACTACTTTTAATTCGAGATTTGACTGAGCCATTATTAATTAATCTCGAAGTCAAACCGTAATTACGACGGTTTGACTTTTAGCTAAATAACTAAGCTAAACTCAACTAAAGAAGGTTAAGCAAACTTACAAGAGTCCTATGAACGATTTGTGACGCTTGAGACTGCTTTGGAGCTCCAAGAATGATCAGAAGTGCAAGAGAAGGTGTGATCACAATGGTTGCACATGAAGCCTTTATATAGTGATTAAGAACACCATAAAATGTTGACACATAGGTCTATAACTTACCACAATTGATCCACAAGTGTCCCTAGATGTTTAGGGGGTGTTTAGGGGTCAAGAGAAATGTGGAAAATTGGTTAAAGGTCGATTGCAAAGCACTTAGCAGGCAAAAACCCAAGAAAGTCGGATCAGGTAGCCCCTCGCGTGACGCTAAGCCCCCCCCCCCCCATGGGCCTCGCGTCGCGCTAGGCCTCATCTGACAATATCTTCAACTTTTGATTTTTGTGTTATGGTCCTTGGCTCTTCAAACTTTGTTTAGGCATCATTATCTTGCACTTTGAGCCCTCCAAATTGATGTTTAGGGGCCTTAAGACATATACCCATTTTGTTAAGTCCCCGGTTAACTTTATTGTTACCAGAAAAGTCCTAACTTTCAACGTTTACGCTTTAACCCCTCGCCCACGAATTTGATCACAACTTGCTCATACGATAACGAAACTTTATGAAATTTATATCGTGCATTCTTGTGAGCATAATTAACTGTTATAAAGCTTCGGGTTTGTCAAAAGGTCACTCAGAGGTATAACTTAAACATGTTGACACATTTAACCCCTGTAGTTTGTAATCTCTCACTTTCTTTCATATTTAGCTTCGTATGATCCGTGATTTATTCGTTTGAAGGTTTGATCATCATGTAGGGTTAATGTACAATATATTTATTCACTGTTGACATTTAGAACTCGTATATTCACATACTTTCCATGTTTGTCAACTTTAGTCCTTCTATAATATTCTTTCACACGTTTAAACACATGACACGTGTCAACACATTATAGGACGTGAATTTTTGAGGTGTTACATCCTCACCCCCTTAAAATAAATCTCGACCCGAGATTTACTGAAATAAATAAGGGTACTTTTATTTCATCGTGGACTCAACCTCCCACGTGAATTCGGGACCTCTACGGGCATCCCATTTGACCTTTACAATAGGCACATGCTTCCTTCGAAGCTTCTTAACCTGTCGATCTTCAATCGACAATGGTTTTTCCACAAATTTCAAGCTCTCATCTATGTGCACATCTGTATGCGGTATTACCAGTGATTCGTCAGCGAAACACTTTTTCAGATTGCGGATGTGGAACACGTTGTGAATTCCACTGAGCTCTTCTGGTAAGTTTAACTTATAGGCAACTGACCTGACACGTTCGATAACCTCGAAAGGTCCTATGTATCTCGGGCTTAGCTTGCCTTTCTTACCAAATCGCATCACCCCCTTCCAGGGTGACACTTTAAGTAACACTTTGTCACTTACTTCGAAGTGAAAAGCTTTACGCTTTGGATCTGCGTAACTCTTCTGCCTATCTCGGGCAGCTTTGAGACGGTCGCGAATCTGGACAATCTTGTCCGTCGTTTCGAACACGATCTCTGGTCCTGATAATTGGACATCTCCAACTTCCGCCCAACAAACTGGCGTTCTACACTTTCTACCGTATAATGCCTCAAAAGGCGCAGCCTTAATGCTGGTATGGTAGCTATTGTTGTAGGAGAATTCAATCAAGGGTAGGTGGTTATCCCAACTACCACCCAAATCGATCACACATGCACGTAGCATGTCCTCCAAAGTTTGAATAGTACGCTCACTCTGACCGTCTGTCTGAGGATGGTAAGCCGTACTAAAATTCAAACGCGTGCCCAAAGATTGTTGGAAGCTTTTCCAAAAATGCGACGTGTATCTAGTATCTCGGCCAGAGATAATAGACACAGGTATGCCATGTAAGGCTACAATCTTATCAACGTATAACTGGCTAACATGTTGGAGCTATAAGTCTCCTTAATGGGCAAGAAATGTGCTGACTTTGTCAGTCTATCATCTATAACCCATATCGTATCATTGCCTTTCCTTGTCTTTGGGCGAAACACATCCTTCAATCACTGGTGTGCAATGTATTGCGAGCTCCGCCAAGCTCCTTGAATTGGTTTTAACTTATAAGCTACTTGATCTTGATACATTCGATTTCCCTCGAATGGTTCTATATATTCAGAGCTTAACTAGCCTGAAATTTAACAAATTTGGCACACCCTTCATGGGTGATACCTTTTGTTGAGCCTTATTCTTTAACAAGATCTTAGGAGGTTTGCTACCTTCATAAATTCTTGATTTTCTGCCGAATACTGGCAGCTTACATATGATTAGAGATTTGCATGAATCTTATTAATTGTTTCCAATGCAACTTTCAGATTCTTACATGTGGACTTCTCAAAGTCTCGTCCATCCTACGGATGTTTTGATATTTCATTTATACGAGGTCTCCAAAGGAGCCACCTTGATACTTATATAGTAACTATTATGGAAAAGCTCATCTTAAGGTGAGATGGTTATTCCAAGCACTGCTCAAAACTAATCTTAAGGAGTAGCTAATCCTTACAGTTAGTCGAACAAATCGATGATCCTGGGCAGCTGATGGCGATCCTCAATCGTTGCCCAAATTAGGGTTGCGGTAATTAATGCATAAGCAAAATGAACCGTCTTCCTTATCAAACTCTCGGAATATCAAGTTAGGCTATATGAATCTCTATCTTAAAGTTTACTTAATCAGGATTCGATCATTCCATGATCAACACGGAGTTCTTACAACACTCCAGCCCTAAGCGGGATGTTAATCTTAACTCTACTAGCCTCAGGAGGTAAACAGGGTAAATCTTTGGAGAAGGTGATCAAGATACAAGGAGGCTACAGAGATTTCCCATATCTCAGGCTCCAGTTCATGCATCATTCCTTGTGTCAAATCAGTGACACATTTATGCTATAAGTTCACGAATTTCTTAATCGGGAACATTTACTTGGACAAGTCCATTCTGGATATCTTCTTTGAATACTACTAGTCGACATTAGTACAATATGACCATTGGGATATCTCAGGGGTTCCATGTATTAAGCCTCCATGCTGATCAGGCATGGAAGTAATCTATTGGACACACTAGGATACGCCAATCCTCATATGGCACTTTTATCAAACATAGTTTGGCATTCGCAGGCGATAGAAAAACAATGAGAAAAATAATTAAAATAACATATGTTGTCGTACTCTATGCGAAGACAGAGTACTCTTAGATTTTTCGGAAGGATTCCTTGCCGATACTAGAAGAATCGGTTACTATGGTTTCTTGGTAAGTTATACCTTGTGGATAATATAAAAGTTTGCTAAGCTTATGGTTTATGAAGATTTATTATTGCCTGTATTAAAAACAGGACACTTACCAGAAATTAATATTGGTAAATGATAAGGAATGTATTTGATGGCATCGTGAACTGCCTCTTGGCATTCATCAGGTGAGTTTAGGCATTTCTTCATTTAGCCTTTCCAGGCTTAGCTGTACCTTCTTTGGCAGCTTTATGGTATCTAGTTCTGATGCGGCCTTGCTCACCACATCCGTAATAGACTGCATTCTTTATGTCCCTACATTCATGGGAATGATGACCAGTTTCCTTAGCAGATGCCACACTGCTTTGGTCTTTGTTCTAATCGACACTGTCCCTAGTGTCTTTTATAGCAATTCTTACATAAAGGCTCTTACTGAACTTTCGTTGCTTTTTATTAAGCCTGTACTTGCTCTCTTTCTTAGATTTCTGGGAGTTATCTTCCTCATTTGGTTCATCCTTCATATACGAAGTGTGAACAAAACTCTTCTCATGAGCAATTGAACATGGTTTTGAATGAAATTCAGAGCGAGGAGCATTCGGCTCTTTGGATTGTTTCATGATCTTTCTATGGTCCTTCCAACTGTCGCGTCAACCACAGCCTGGAGATTAACTCCATTAATATTGAGGTTTACGTTTGTAGTTTTATTAACTTTCGTCGCATTAATAGTATTGCGACTGTCGTCTACCTCATCCGAGTTTTCTATACTCGAAACTTGGTACCAATCACCAAGATTTAACAATTATTAGTCATCATCCTGATGACCTGACTTAGATTAGCCACGACATTCATAAACCGTATGGGTTATTCTGTTCTGAACATTCTTAATGAATGCTATTTGAATGTATATCTATTACATTTAGCTTAGGTCACAAAAGGACTATCAATGGCATTTAAGGTTTGGAGCGAGTCCAATACTTGCTTGACAGGGGACCATAATGTCACAACTGTCTTCGTCATAAGGACGATTATAAATAGCTCAAAGGCTAGCCTTACAAGACTTTTATTATATATATACATATATGGCATAGAAGCCTGTCTCGATGGACGTAGAAAGATATGGCATAAAGCCCAGTCATGAAGGACATAAATGATTATGCGGCACGAAGGCCTTGTCGCAAAGGTCATTCAGATATGGCACAAACGGCCTTGTCATAAGGACATTTATCAAATATGGCACAAAGGCATGTCACCAGGAATGTTAACATTTAATATGTTAGCTTGTCACGAATGACAAATTATAGCACATAGGCTTGTCATGAATGACTTTAAAACATAACTCGATGGTCTATCACCAAGGACCTTAATTTATTAGCCGCAATCTTATTAGATTAGGGCTTCAAGGTTTGAACGTGGTTCTTCACCTTTGGACAGGGAGTCATAGACTACAACTGTCATCGTCTTAAAAGACGATTCATTTGGCAGAAAGTTAAGCCAATCAACATCACTAATGGATGTTTATATATAACCATCGTATCTTATGATATTAGTCATGATCACATCGATCATATTGACTATTAGGTTTGGGTATAATCACACCATTTTTGAACATGGGATCATAAAGATCACTACTATTTTTGTCTTACCGACACTAGAATAAAGTATAGCCCGTAGGCATTTCTTCACGAGGGATGTTAATATTATGATCATCATACTGATGATACTAGTCAGGATCGCAATGATAGTATAGACTATGGGATTTGAGTATAGCTCACCCCCTTGGGCAAGGAATCACAAAATATTACAATTGCCTTGTCTCAATTGGACAATATAATATAGCCCTTAGGCAAAACATCATTAAGGATGTTAAAATTTTTAATCATCGTATTGATGATTTTTGTCATGATCGCATTGATCATATAGACTATTAGGCTTGAGCATAGCTCACTACCTTGGACAGGGAATCGTAAAGATCACAATGTCTTTGTCACACATGGACAATATAATATGGCCCATAGGCGAAACATCACTAATGGATGGTTATAATAGGTTCATCCTATTAGATGATATAAGTCATGATTGCATTAATCATATTGACTATTTGGCTTGAGCATAGCTCACCACCTCAGACAAGGAATCATAAAGATAACAATGTCAATGTCTCAAATGGACAATATATTATAGCCCGTAGGCAAAACATCACTAAAGGATGTTAAATAATATGATCATCGTATTAGATGATATTAGTCATGATCTTAAATCACTAGGCTAGATAAGAGAATTGGAAGAATCCAATATAAGGATGACTGTTGTGATTTTCTCGAATCACATTTGTCAAGAGTGCTAACACGTTCTTAGGTGTTAACAAGGATCTGAATCCCTTGAGTAGGTTTCACCATCTTGGCCGCGTAGGCTAGGTTTCACCTTTAAGATTCTTTTAAAAATGCATACTGACAGGGAAAGAAGGATATTTATTTTATTCAGGATTTTTATCATAAATCCTAATTTATAAGTTAATAATAGCACAAATGGACTAGTCGCGTAGACAAGTTAAATTTATAAGCCATGATTTCAGAGAATCGCGGCATTTAGGTTTGAATCAAAGTTCATTACCTTTTCCTGACAGGGAGCTGTAGGCTACCACTGTCTTTAGTCTCAGAGGACATTAACTATAGCCCTTAGGCACTTCCCTTATAAGGGATGTTTATTACGGAATTGCCCCTTAGGGAAATTCATTAACCATGGTAAACAGAGACCATATTTGGTTAATTTATTAATCATATTTATTTAGGATTTCTATTATAATTTATCCTAATTATAAACAATAACAATATATGTTAGCACATAAGGCCTAGTCACAAGGACAATTTTTTTAAATCATAAGCCAGGATTTCAGAGAATCGAGGCATGAAGGTTTGAACATAGTCCATTACCTTCCTCTGACAGGGAGTCATAGCTACCACTGTCTTTTGGCTCATGTAGAAATGAGCAAGGCCCGTAGGCGTTATATTACCACGTATGGTCAAAATATGATCATCTTAATTGATGATTTAACCCATGATTCAGAGATCATTTAGTTGGGTTAGGAATCTTTTGGATAGGTTTTACCGTCTTGGCCAAGTCTGCAATGACAATTAGGCTAGGTTTTACCATCTTGGCCATGTCAGCATTGACATTTAGGCTAGGTTTTACCATCTTGGCCATGTCAGCATTGACATTTAGGCTAGGTTTTACCTTTAAGATTCTTTTTAATAATTAACGCATAACAATTTCTAAATTGAAATGTTAATAAGGATCTGAATCTAAATTGAGGAACTGCCATCTTGGCCGGGTCTTAATATGACACGAGGCTAGGTCTTGTCCTTTTAGATTTTTGTCATTTTATTATAATGGTAGATCTTGAAAAAGGAATGTTAATAAAGATCTTAATCTAAATTGAGGAACTGCCATCTTGGCCGGGTCTTAATGTGACACGAGGCTAGGTCTTGTCTTTTTAGATTTTTGTCATTTTATTATAATGGTAGATCTTGCAAAAGGAATGTTAATAAGGATCTGAATCTAAATTGAGGAACTGTCATCTTGGCCGGGTCTTAATATGACACGAGGCTAGGTCTTGTCCTTTTTAGATTTTGCCATTTATTTAATATTTCCTGATTAGGATGAATATTCAGTCATTCCACTATAAAATTAAAATTTAGGTTTGCCCAAAAGGGACTTTGAAAGGAATAATGTTGTCCTTGAAGGGACTGAAAAATAAATATGTCCTTAGAAGGACTATTAAGGAAACGATCTTCAGCAAAAGGAGTTTCTTCTTCATTCAATTCCTGAATGCTTTCTCCGAGGTTGCACGTTTCATCTTGGTCGCGGTACGAAGCTCAACGTTTCAAGGCTCCAGATGTGGAGAATTCTTATTACAGCTTCTTCGCTTGGCGACGTATATATAAAAATTTGGAAGCAAAAATTTCCATATTAGGATTTGAGAATAATCCTATGTTAAGTCTAGACTCAGAAGGTCAAGGAATGTGCTAATGTGTCATTGAGATTAAACAAAAAAAGCTAGTGTTTAATTCACTCAATGTTGGCTCTGATACCAACCAGTCACACCCCAATTTCCACGTGTCACCAGTGGGCCCGGTGGGGAGTATCGTGACGTCGTTGGCAACATAATAGTCAAACAACACAATATTTAATATGCACAGCGGAAGCAATTTAAAAGATATAATACAACCGAATTTAATATTGTAATATCAAATGTCACAATATTCGGAAGTTTATCCACAGACGGATCGGAAACAAAATGGAAACAATAGTTCAACAGACTTCAGGCATCTTAAGCTTGCGAGACTTCTATTGATGCTAAGGAGACAATCCAGCCAATTACGTTTAGTACCTGCATTTAGTCTTTTTGGGAAAATACGTCAGTTTACACTGGTAAATACAATCAACTGACTCATTTTGGAAGATGATTGAAAATTTATTTGGATGCACGTGGCATAAACATTTTTATTTAACTTGGGAGAATTATTTTAAATATATAATCCTGTGAACGAATTACATGTTCCTTGTGCGTTCAGTAGCCCGGATCTTGTCCGGGTTAAAGATCAATAGACACACCACATTATTCTTTTGTGCACTGACGGGTGTACGCCTACACCCCGCGCTTAAGTCGTGGCCATTTCGTAAAATGATGCCAAGGATATCCGGGACATGGTCATTAACTCCCCAAAGGCTTTAAGTAAACAAGACTGTTTAAACGAGCCGATCAAATTATTCAATTAACCACCCAACGATGGAAGATTTGATGCCCGATCAAGCGGTATTCTATATACCGTAACCCAAGCCCGTATAGGGAAAATAAGTTAAAAGTATTTACCTGAGCAAAGTATAAATCACAATTAGCAAATTGCAAGTAGCTTTTACTGGTTCTCATAATCTGGAACGAAGGTTTATAATAACCTATTAGAATCTAACGGGTCTTTAATTAAGCTTAAACTTAGACCGGTTAGTTTCAATGATACGGTTCGTACGCACTATTAAGCGAAGACCGGATAGAATGTGATTTAGACCCGAAAAGTTCAGAGACTTGTTTAATATGGGTATTTCATGCACACTCTGGATTTTGAGATAAAACCGATAAGGTTTGACCCGTTTCGGCTAATTTATGTAAACTTGCTACATAAACCGAACCGAACGCGAAATTAGCGTAACGGGTAATAATGAGAGCCATTTACAGGTTTCCTAAGTTAATATGCTCCAAATGTGTTGTGACATCAGTAAGGTATCATTTATTATGCCCGAAATGAATTTAAACACAAACTATGCCCCGTAGGGGTAGTTTGGTCATTTGTAAGGTGATAAAAGAGTTTAAGTAATATCCTGAGTTACAGGTCTGATGTAATCAGCAAAGATAATCAATTTTCTAAGTTATATCAGTAGATTAAAGTATATATGTGAAATTTATCAATTATAACCAAACTATGCACCGTAGGGGCATTTTGGTAATTTCACATAAGCCGTAAAGCTCAAAACTGAAGTCTGAGTTTAACAACTTTTGTCTACTGTTAAAATATTATAATTTACCTCAAATATCAGTAGGTATCACCCTTAGTATGTTTAAAATAGTTCTAGGACATACTAGGCGTTAAAAACGCTTAATTAGGCGATTAGAAGCCGTTTCCGGGTTCTATATATAAATCTGATATTTTTATTATTCCAGGAGGTTTAAAATAATTTATCTATCATTTAAGATCAGTAGCAAAAGGTTTGGAGTCAATTAGATATGCAAAACTCATTTTATGGCCCGTAAGGGCAAAACCGACAATTACCGGATTAAGCCTACGACTATGAGTTATGCTCAGCCTAAAATTAATTAAAAATCTTCAAAAATCCCAAAATAATATATTACATCAGTGGGTAATAAGTTTGATATCAAAAAGTAGGCTTAACTAGGCTATACGCTAATTACGCCGTTTAATTAAAATAAAGCTTTAAATTTACGCTAATGAGCATAACTCTCAAACTACACCTCAAACTGATGTCAAACTTTGTATACAAGTTTATATATCAGTAATTAAAGTTTCTACTCTTTTACATTTTCAAAAATCACGTTTTAAGGTGAAAAGGGCATAATGGTCAACATATGAGCAATTAACGGAATCATGCGTATTAATTGGTTAACTAATGAACCATGGTGTATAATCACAGAGGGTTATACTAGCATGTAACCTGGTCCAAATGAAGCTCTTAGGTACTTCTAAATCATACCAAAACGGGTCAGAACTGAAAGTCAAAGTGAAAGTCAAACTATGCGACTTTCGGTTCCGAACCGGGTCTAAACAGGAAATTGTCGGGTTGAACATGTTTAGAAATGTCCTTACACTAATTACCAAACTATATTAATGATCAAACAGGTTGTATGTGTCCTACATTGCTAATCATGCATGAATTAGAATTTAAGTATCCTGTTGACTTTTTAATTACACGTTTGACCCGACATTTGACCTAGATAGAGTGGGAATCAGGGGGAACCCTTTTGAGGGTTTATTACCCACATAATTACCAACTTATAACTACTTTTAATTCGAGATTTGACTGAGCCATTATTAATTAATCTCGAAGTCAAACCGTAATTACGACGGTTTGACTTTTAGCTAAATAACTAAGCTAAACTCAACTAAAGAAGGTTAAGCAAACTTACAAGAGTCCTATGAACGATTTGTGATGTCTTGAGACTGCTTTGGAGCTCCAAGAATGATCAGAAGTGCAAGAGAAGGTGTGATCACAATGGTTGCACATGAAGCCTTTATATAGTGATCAAGAACACCATAAAATGTTGACACATAGGTCTATAACTTACCACAACTGATCCACAAGTGTCCCTAGATGTTTAGGGGGTGTTTAGGGGTCAAGAGAAATGTGGAAAATTGGTTAAAGGTCGATTGCAAAGCACTTAGCAGGAAAAAACCCAAGAAAGTCAGATCAGGTAGCCCCTCGCGTGACGCTAACCCCCCCCCCCCCCCCCCATGGGCCTCGCGTCGCGCTAGGCCTCATCTGACAATATCTTCAACTTTTGATTTTTGTGTTATGGTCCTTGGCTCTTCAAACTTTGTTTAGGCATCATTATCTTGCACTTTGAGCCCTCCAAATTGATGTTTAGGGGCCTTAAGACATATACCCATTTTGTTAAGTTCCCGGTTAACTTTATTATTACCCGAAAAGTCCTAACTTTCAACGTTTACGCTTTAACCCCTCGCACACGAATTTGATCACAACTTGCTCATACGATAACAAAACTTTATGAAATTTATATCGTGCATTCTTGTGAGCATAATTAACTGTTACAAAGCTTCGGGTTTGTCAAAAGGTCACTCAGAGGTATAACTTAAACATGTTGACACATTTAACCCCTGTAGTTTGTAATCTCTCAATTTCTTTCATATTTAGCTTCGTATGATCCGTGATTTATTCGTTTGAAGGTTTGATTATCATGTAGGGTTAATGTACAATATATTTATTCACTGTTGACATTTAGAACTCGTATATTCACATACTTTCCATGTTTGTCAACTTTAGTCCTTCTATAATATTCTTTCACACGTTTAAACACATGACACGTGTCAACACATTATAGGACGTGAATTTTCGAGGTGTTACATTTGACTTCAATCCACCAAGAACAACTGAGATCTAACCGACTTACACCCGATTACACAAAGATCATGTAAAGATCTCGACGCAAGAGTGGTGAAAAGGATTGAAGGATGGTTTCTAACTTTCTTTCAACTCTTTTACACTCGATACACTCAAAACCGATAGAATCGGGCTCTGTTCTAGTCTCCTACTCATCCTTAGTGTTGTACTAGTCCAAATCCGGATTCTGCCCACGAGACCACCGATTTCGGGTTAAACACGAACAACCGTCTCGAGCCGGTAACTAACTGAACTAGGGTGATTCCTGGTTGGTTGAGTCATCTGGGTCAAAATGGGGGTTCTGTTGGTTAACACGTTGTCAAGACGTCTCGAAATTACGACAAACCATCAAAACGACCAAGTGTAGGACGAACGGAACAACCGGAACGGAATGCTGTCCGACCGGACTGATGTCCGAGCGGATAGGTCATCCGAACGGATTGCCATCCGAACGGATCACACTTTGGGACCCACATTTAAACAACCTTAGCTGAAGTTTGAGTATCGAACGAATTGCAATCCGATCGGACGACCATCTGACTGGATTACTCTTCGGATCATGAGATACTAAGACTTTAAAGACTTAAACAATTTTCAACATGTTCATTAATAGGGTTGCCACCCGATCGGATGGACATCCGATCGAGTGACACTTTTGCTGTGAACTTGCCTTCACCAAGTAATCTCACCACTTAGTTGCCGTCCGACCGGACCACTGTCCGAACGGATTGTCATCCATACGACTCACCATCCGATCGACCGACTTGATGGATAGAGATACTTCAATGTTTTCAAAATGCTACAACGAAAACTTCAAAAGTCAAGCCATCATACACAAACACATCCTTCTTATAGGAAGAAACAATCCACTCGAATCGTCACCCGACCGGACAAGCTGTTCGACCGGATGACCATCCGAACGGATTGTTATCCGCACGGATTGCTGTCCGATCGGATTACCATCCGATCAAACCACTATCCGACCCTCTCAAACCTTGTACCGTTTTACGCATCACTTATCGTTATGCTATCGAATCTATTCAGGCTAACCTTACTCGCTAAGCGCTCCCTTCAATCCATTAACCGCTGTAAGTATACTCGATCCCTTTTTGCTTTACGCACTTTTGGGCGTTACATACGTTACGAATATTCAAACTACAACAATCACACTACTCAATACTATTTGAACGCTAACCGTTAATGCATGTTATACGTGGCTTATGAATGCTTGTTTGTTATGTTTACACATGGAATGTTGTCTACCTGCCTTAGCAACGATAGTACTATAGTTTGGACTCAGCACCCGTTCTCACGGGGGTTGTTAAGGACCATTACTTGCATGGATTACGGTGGTAATCATGTATTGCGAACTGCCTCGGGCAGTCAACCCGCAGTCATTGGTATCGATGGATCTATGTCGATGACTAACGTGCTTCATTTCACTATGTGTACGTGCTGGTTATGCGTAAACGAATTCGAACTTTATATGCTATTATCAAACTTGTATGCTCACCTTTACATTTTATGTATTGACTTTATTTTAACGTATGTGACAGGTGCTTAGGACGCACACTTGGTAGGAATTTTGAAGCTAGAATAAAGCTTTAGAGCCCAACAAATAGTTGTCTGTAGTGGTCAAACTAAGGGTCTCTAGAAGCAGATAAACAATTGCTGTCTATTTGAATCTGAGTTGTCGAAACAGAATGTTTGCCTGGATTTTGTCTGTAATAATTATTTTACTGTTTGAGATACGGTATGGGACGTATTATTTGAATTGAATAGTGTTGATAATTGTTATGGAAACTTCTGGACAATCTGTTTCGCTCAGTGGCATGCCCCGATGTTTCCGCTATCGGTTGGGGTGTGACACATAAATACCCCAAAGCCTTGATCTCGCTAAAAATTCTGTCAATCTTGAATGGAGAGTTGGAGAACTTAGAATTGTTCCTAGCTCGCCAAAGACTCCAACAAGCAATCGACATAATCCCTTGGACCGCTTCTTTCTTTTTATCGGAAGCACTAAGCTCTTTATGGATCAAAAGAAGGTCTTTAAGAGAGAAAGCGAAAATACTAGGAATCTTGCACCATGAGCTAATGAAGTTCAACACGATCGAAGCCGAAAGATAGCCGATAAACACATGCTCAGCGGTTTCTTCATTCGAGTTACAGAACGAACACGAATCGTCTTCAATTTGAATATTCCTTCTTTTAAGCGCAGCTGCCGTAGGGATTTTATCCATCCCCATTCTCCACACGTGGATGTTAACTTTGGCTGGAATCCACCAGCACCAATCTAAAATAAAACCGTCTCCTTGGGGTCCTTCCGCGTACAGCAGCCGTTTGGCTGATTTGACAGAAAAAACGCCAACCGGGTCAGCGACCCACACCCACCGGTCGCTCGCAGCCGACATTTGGACCCCAAGAACCAATGAACTCAGCTGGTCGATACTTATTTGCAGATCCGCTGCAGATGAGGCCGATCTCCAGCTCCAAAAAACAGCCCGATCTTCGCCAATCCTCTTTATTCTATCTGAGACTTTGCACTTTTTATCCGTCTCCAAACTGAAAAGCTCCGGAAATCTAAGTTTAAGCGGCTCGTCTAACACCCACGTGTAACACCCCAAAAACGGGTTTGGTAATTTAAACCCGGTTACTATTAAGAAACGGGTAAGGTACCGTTAATGATAAAAGTTAACCTGTAAATGAAGATTTACCAGGAATAATTAACCTAGTTGATTATTGGTATCGTTAGTAGTAAACGAAGAGTTGTAGCCTTATTTAATTACGAAACATGAGGGACCAAAGTGGGATAACTTGAAAGTTGTTTTATTAAATGAAAATAACACACACACACACACACACACACACACACTTCGTGTGTGTTCTGTACGTGATCAGGGAAAGGCTCTAGAGAGCCAAACCCTAGTTCATCATATATCATCCAATTGAAGGATGAATCGAGGCTCAAATTCAAGAAGGAACATGAATTAACGATCACCCAAGCTAGGGGATCATAAGGTATGTTGAATTTTGATGTTTAATGAAGTTGAGAAATCTTTATGAACATCACAAGTCGTGATTTATGTATGAATCGTAGAGGTTATGGCCAAATTGACAATGTATGCTTGCTTAGGAACGAACCCTAAGTGAAGATTTTGAGTAAATTGCTATAAATTGAGTGTTTTGATGAATTACTACACCAAGCTAAGTGGGTTTATGTTTAATCCATGAAAGGGTATGAAATTGATTGTGAATATGTGTAGTATGTGATGTGTACATGTATATAGATTGAGTATGGTATATAATGTGTATGATGATTACTTGTATTGATGAATGAAAATGATAATTAGGAAGAAAAGCATGAAATACTTGTACATCATGCTTAGAAAGTAGTACGCACACCAAGTGTTTGATGAAATGTCTAAAAGACAATAATAAGTGAAATTGTATGCAAGTAATGGGTAAACATATATAGTTCATGTGAAGATTATGTAGGGATGATGTTGAGTATGCTTTGTGCTTGTTTGAATGGAATAATGATGTTGAGTATGCTTTATGTAGGTCATATGTGAGATGTGAATTTGATATGGTTGTTCATATGTTTAAGCATATATGCTAATAAGAATGTGAATGTAATGACATGAATGTATAGGAATCATGTCAAGATGGTTGAGAGCGTGGAAGGCTAACGGGCTAAGAAGACTCAAGTAAGCGAACATAAATACGGACGCGCAAGGTAAGTGTATTCCGGACTTACCCTTTAGTTTCTAAAATGTATTGTAGTATGACGATTATCGTGAGTCATGTAAGAAAGTATGAATCAATGGAAATATTAAGGTAAGTTTGGCGAAATGAGTCGAAAAGTGGTTAAGGGAAGAGTTTCTAACGAGTGCGGGTAAGAGGGAACTTACAATTTGGTATCATGTATTAAGAGAAGATAAGTAGTTACAAATGTGGATATGGGTTTGATTGTACGTAAGTAGTTGAAACTAGTAGGAGAGTATGACTATGAACGCGTAAGATGTAGATTGTAAGTATGTGCGTACGGATAGAAAAATATGTATGAATGAATTGGTATTTAGCTAAATGCATGGACGAATGAGGTTTGTTTATGTGTATACGTGAACCTACATATATATGAATGATGTCTAACGATGCTAATCGCTTTTCTATCAAGAGTGTAATGGAAGTGCAGGAATACTAATAATGGAAGTAAAGATTCGGTATTGAAGTCCGATGAATATGTTCGAATGAACGGGATAATGGATTTACATAAGTGAGATCAAGAGATGTTGACGCTTGAATATACATGTTTTAAAATTTATGTATGATGTCACCGGTTGCTAACAATGTGATTGTATGTGGTGACTGTAGGTTATACAGGTTTATGGATTTTTCATCATTGAGTGTATACGGTCGAAGATCGAGTTAAGACATGGATTGTACGTGTAGGTGTATGGTTACATAATTTAGTATAAGTATGTTAGGTCTTAATTAGATTATAGAAGGGATTAAAGTATTTAAGGTGAAAGAATGATTATAATGAAAGAAATTTTAAATATGCATTTTCTGCTGCGTTAAATTTGGCTAAAACGTGTTAGGGCATTACACCACGGGTCTAACCAAAACAACACTTCTTCTCCATTTCCCACAACACCCTTTAGAAAGTTCCTTAAAGGACATCCGTCCACTTTTATATTGATGAAGATCCTAGCGATACAACTCCACACACCACCAAGAGACTTTTTAAAAGGTAAACATTCCCTACCCCCCTATATGAGTGCAAGGCGTCGATAACTCTTCCAAAGATTATAGTTTTCCGATTTGTACCTCCATCCCCACTTTGTCAAAAGAGCCGTATTAACCTCTTGAATTTTGCTTAAACCAAGAAATCCATTGATTTTGCGGCGAGCAACTTTATCCCAAGCGAACCAATGCAATTTCCTCTCCTCCAAGTTACCACCCCAAAGGAAGCTCTTGATCATGGATTCCAATCCGGCGATGACTTTTTTTGGAGCTTTATAGAGAGAGAAATAATAAGTCGGGAGACTTTCTAAGACCGACTTGATGAGAACTAAGCGACTCCCAATAGATAAAAGATGCGACTTCCAGTTCATGTTGGCTTCGACTTTAAGGCCAAGGTATTTAAAAGGGAGACAATCCGGTTTACAACCCACTTCATTAGCCATGTTCCCTAGATCCTCCGAACCCACTCCAATCCCATACAAATTAGATTTATGCAGGTTGATCTTGAGACCCGAACATATATGAAAGCATCTTAGAATTCTCACAATGTTCATAATCTCGTTTTTAGACCATTGATGTGTGCAAAATGCAACATATAAATTACATCAATTGTGGCATAAAACTAACCCTTTTTTAGTACTAATGTTGGAAAAAGTGTGCTTTTGTCTTCCTTTTGTATTTTCAGGATTAAATGAGCTCAAATTAACAAAAGAAGCAAAAAGACAGCAAAATCTAACATAAATACAAGAAAAGGAACAAACGTGACATGCCCGACCCCACGAAAACATCTTCCCAAGCAAAACAAGAAGACAGAAGACTGAACACGCCCCGTGCTCAGCCAGCACGGGGGCGTGCCCTAGTGTCAGCAGAAAAGACAAAGTGGTAGAAGCTTTTATTGCCCACCACGAGGCCGTGCTCAGCGGACACGGGGCCGTGGTCAACTATAAGATTCGCAGAATCCAGGCAAATCTTCATAGTACAAATATTCTTCTGCACATGGGGTCGTGCTCAGTGGACACGGGGGCGTGGTCAACTAATAAAGACAAGCTGCATTAAATGAAGAAAGAGAGGATGTGGACACGGGGCGGTGCCCACTGGACACGGGGCCGTGCCCGAGCTTCTGTTCAGCCTATAAATAGGAGTGCTTGGCTCAAGCTCAAACCATCCCTTGGCACACCACCTCTCTCACACTTCACCCACCACCCACCACCACCATAACACCATCATCCACCACCATCATCCATTGTCCATCGTAGAGTGTGTGAGTCATCTCGGGATCCAAGATTTATCGTAAGAGTTCTTGACAATCAAGGCCATGTTTGCCTAAGTCTCTTACATCACTTGGTGAAGACAAGTGTCTAGTGTAATACTTTTTATTTTTAATCTTTTCACACTTTTTACTTGGTTTTGTATTAATGACTTTAATAACTAGTTTCTTATGTTGAAGGTGATTCTTCCTTATCGTTTGTCCGTGGTGTCTTGGCATTATTTTACTGTCTATATAAAATAAAAGATTTTCATCATTCATATCTCCACGGTCTATATGGAGGTATGTTGGCTACCTGGTCGGGGGTTAAGGGAATGGTTTGGTAAGAGTCTTGTCGTTGTTCAGCGTTTAGAGATCCTACAAGGGACCTGGGTCAAATTTAGTAGGACCTCCTTCAATACTTAACGGTATTGGATGGCGGGGGTCCAAACTCTTTGATCCCCTCATAAGTTAAACTACTATTAATACTATAACCCGACTTAGGACTGTATCCTTGCTGACTCAGACTACTTAGCCGAGGGTAACGTCACCTTCAAAAGAGGGGCCTACCATAATTTGCATTAATAACTTAATTAATTATCTTTCAATAATCCGACCCTTTAGGATTGTATCCTTGCTGACTCAAACTACTGGGTTGAGGGTAACGTCACCTTCAAAAGAGGGGCCTACTACAATAACTAAGATAATCTCTTAAATAAGTGCAAAAGTGCGGAAATAATCAAAGGTTACACTATACACGAGTCGGAACCAAGTGATTCATCTTGTCTATCTATTTTTATTTTTATTTTTATTTTTATTTTCAGCATTTTAGTTAGTTTTTATTTTTCTTAGTTTAAAAACCTTTTTCTAAACTTTTTGATTTGATTAGACGTTGAGGATAAACCGGTACTAAAAGCTATTGTGTCCTTGGACGACCTCGGTATCTTACCAACACTATACTACGCTCACGATGGGTGCACTTGCCCATATGTGTGTTTAGTGTTAGTAAATATCGTGTTTTATAAATTTAAAACTTGGCTAAAAAAGTGTAAAAAGGGCTTAAAATATACTTAAACCTACATATACACCTAACGCACATCAAGTTTTTTGGCGCCGTTGCCGGGGACACAAGGATTTTAAGAAAGTTAGGAATCAACGGCCTTATCGTTTTTTCTTATTTTTCATTTTTTTTTTTTGGATTTTTCTTAGTTTTTCAGTTTCTGCAGAGCTCAGCACGGGCCGTGCCTGGTCAGACACGGGCCGTGCCCAGCACTATCACTGGCAGTTTTTATTTTCCGAGCTACAAAGAGCTGAGCACGGGGCCGTGTCGGTGCAACACGGGGCCGTGTCCAACTCCCAGTAACAGGGATCCGGAAAAAAATCACTGTACCTCCGACCACGGGCCGTGTTCACTGAGCACGGGGCCGTGGTGAACCTTCTGACCAACATTCTTTTCTATTTTTATTGCAGGACTTGGAACCTCGGCGCCACATCTGAACTTCCTACGTAGTGCATGAGCTCCAGTTCTAGTAGAGACATAAAAGAACCTCTAGAAGAACCCGAACGCTTTCTCAGAAAAAGTCTTAAAGCTAAAAATCAAGAGAAAGTTTTGGGGTACCCACTTCCAATGGCGGACCAACGTACCCTCATGGATTACCTACGGCCCACCGTAGGTAATCTCGGCGCCGCTATCAATGCACCGAATGTCGAAGCCAATAACTTCGAACTTCGACCACATTTGATACAAATGCTTCAAAACTCCGCAACCTTTCATGGGCTTGCGGACGAGGATCCCCATCTACATATTACTAATTTCTTAGAAATATGTGATACCTTTCGGATCAATGGAGCATCAAATGACGCCATCCGCCTTCGAATGTTTCCATTTTCACTAAAAGATCGAGCTAAGGCTTGGCTTAACACCCTCCCAGTTGGATCGGTAAACACCTGGGATGAACTAGCCCAAAAGTTTCTATATAAGTATTTCCCTCCTGCTAAGACGGCTAAATTAATGACTGAAATTAATACATACTCACAAGAGGATGGGGAATCCTTATATGAAACTTGGGAAAGGTTCAAGGAGCTACTAAGAAAGTGTCCTCATCACGGTCTAGCAGTGTGGCAACAAGTATCCACTTTCTACAATGGGTTGTTGCCACACACAAGACAAACACTTGATTCTAGCTCCGGGGGACTTCTAGGTAATCGTCGCCCAAATGAAATATATAATCAAATTGAGGAAATTGCGCAAACCAATTTTCAGTGGCACACTCCCCGAGGCAATAAATCTATTGCCCCGAGCGCCCATAAGGTTGACGAAAGCACTTCTTTACAAGCCCAAATCGAGGCCCTTTCTTCAAAAATAAAAAAAAATAGAAATGGCAAAAACGGCCTCGGTTATGGCTTGTGAATGGTGTGGTGGACCACATGAAAATTGAAGTTGTATGAAAGAAGTAGATGATCAAACGGAAACGGTAAACTACATTGATAATAGACCTAGGCCGTCGGGTCCACCAACGGGTACCTACAACCAAGGATGGCGTAACCACCCCAACCTTGGTTGGAGAGATCCCGGCAATAGTAGTAACCAACAAAACCAACGAACTAACTTTCAACAACCACAAAATTTTTCTCAACAACAAGGTGGAAGAGAAAGGCTTGAAGATACGGTATCTCGCCTTATCTCCGAAACCGAAAAGAAAAACTCGGATCGGTTTCAGCAATTGGAATCGAATTTTAGAAATCAACAAGCTAGCATTCAAAACATTGAAAAACAATTAAATCAAATAGTTCAAAATTTCTCCGAGAGACCACAAGGCGCGTTACCAAGAAATACCGAAACCAACCCAAAGGCGCAAGTACATCTCATCACATTGAGAAACCGAACCGTGGGTCCCGAGGATGCCCCATTACCACCGGTTGAAGGAAGTCAGCTCGGCCAAAACACGACTTCACCCGCGCCCCAACCAGAAAAGGCTTCTCCACCAAATCAAGAGTCCACCAAGACTCCTCCGGTTCCATACCCCGGGCGGTTAAATCGTCAAAAAGACCGATGAGCAGTTCGCAAAGTTCGAAAATTTACTAAAACAATTGCATATTAATATTCCTTTTATTGAGGTCCTAACCCAAATGACTAAATATGCAAAATTTATGAGGGACTTCCTCACTCACAAAAGGAAAATTGAATCATTGCAATTAGTTAACTTAGGCGAAGAATGCTCCGCCTTAGTACTCAACAAACTCCCACAAAAGAAAATTGATCCCGGAAGCTTCACGATTCCTTGCTCGATCGGGGAATCCCCCATTCGTAATGCATTAGCCGATCTTGGGGCTAGCATTAACCTCATGCCCACATCGATGTTCAAACGACTCGGCCTAGGAACAACGAGCCCTACAAAGATGAGCATACAACTCGCCGATAGATCCGTCAAATTTCCACAAGGTGTCGCTGAAAATCTATTGGTCAAAGTTGACAATTTCGTTTTTGTAGGATCGAATTTGGACCTAACCGAGTCTATCAGAAGAGCTTTTCTTGATTTGAACGGCGGAAACAGACAAATCAAGTTCAATTCAGCAATTATACAATTTCAACTGTTGATTCTATTGATCTGAATAACGTTTACAATCAAATCAACACTTCGGCAGCACTTCGTGGCTCACCGGAAGAACACACCTCTATTACCTTTAAAACAAACAAACAACCACTTATCAGTTTAAACACTATTAAACAACTGAAACAAACTGATACTCGGACTGATGAATATTTTGTGCGGACTGAATTTGTGTGAACTGAATTTGATGTCAAAACGTGCGAACTGCTATGACCCGGATCAAAAACAACCGACCAGACCCTTTGAAACCTTTGAACTCTAAACTTTTCGGATAGAAACTTCGGACTTTGTACAAAGTGAACTTGAACCTGATTGGACCTTCAAACGATGACAAATATCACCTGATCACTTTGGATAAAATTCTTGTATCGGCAACAACACAACACATTCAATTTAATTGCACCTCAATATCTATTTATCCTTTTTGAAAAAGACCAACACCTTTTAACAATGATTGGGCCGCAAGAAACAAAGTCACATGGGCCAGATCCTTCACATGTAATCTGATTTAAAAATTACAATTTCCGACAACTTTTACCAAAACAAAACCATTGGACCTCAAATCCACTAAATCGACACTTTTATCTTTTGCATGCAAACCAAATCATGATGACATGTGCTGACAATAATCTTGAAAGAATACTTTGATTTAACCAAGATTTAAAGTTTATCAACAATCACATGCAACCGATTTAAACCACATGATCTCATATTCCCGATGTACTGACACTTTGTCGTGTTTCAGATCAACGATGAGCAGAATCAGACTTTGATCACTAAGAGCGGAATCAAAATGTTCACAAGAATGGAATCAAACTTTTCACAGGAGCGGAATCAAGTGTTTTGTTTGTCAGGAACGGAATCAACATCAAGTTTAAGAGCGGAATCAAGTGTTTTGGTTGTCAGGAGCGGAATCAACATCAAGTTTAAGAGCGGAATCAGACTTTCAAGAGCGAAATCAGAAACTTTGTATCCCAAGAGCGAAATCAGAAATATCCATTACGAGCGGAATCAACTCGGACATCATTTTTACCCATTTTTAAGTCGATTTTAGCAATGAAACTTTCAAAGATTTGTTAATAGTCACTTTTATACAATTTGTGAAAATTTGAACTGGTTTTGACCGTTAAATCTTTCTGAACTGATGAAAGAATGGTGTAGAATATAGAAAAACAATAATATCCAGCTGAATTCGACAGAACTCCTCGTACTTGGCTCTGATACCAATTGTAGGATCGTGTTTTGACCCAAATGAGTCGTTCAGAGGCGTTCAACTACGTTTCAGGTGCGGAATAACAAGAAACGAAAGTAGATACAACTTGTTCTTCACTTTAAACACTCTTCTGATTGATAGTATAACAAATACAATCAGGAAACACACCGGCAGCACTTTGGTACAATATTCTGATTCCCCTCGAAATGACATAACACTAGCCTATTTATAGTACTTCTGATTCCCCATGAAATGACATAGTGTCATTTGGAGTGGAATTAGAATTTAACTTTCGAGTGGAATCAGCATGTTACATTTCGAGTGGAATCAGAAACTTATGTGATTTCCCACGAAATGACAAAGTGTCATTTCGAGTGGAATCACCTCTAAAAACCACTATCTCGTTTTTCGTGCTCTGATCTAACTATTACAGTACAAGACTCGATACAAGACGAAGTTGACAGATGCATGCACTAACAGTTTTCCCGACCGATTTTGTCATCCTAGACATGGAGGAAGACACCGATGTCCCTCTCATTCTCGGGAGGCCATTTCTAGCCACCGCCCAAGCAGTGGTGGACATGAATGACGGAACACTAACATTGAAGTTTGGGGATAAGGAAGTGAAGTTTGAATGTGGAAAGAGAGTAGAGGACGAAGACCCGGTCAACTACATGAAGGTTATAGACTCAAGTTTGGATGACGCTCTCCGACGGTGTAATATGGGATGCAAAACATCCCACTTGAGTAACATATGACCAGGCTTTGGGTCTAGCCAATGACCCTTATAAACGTGGCGCACCACGGAGGCATTCCGCGGAACTATCCCTAGTTTAGTATAGATTAATTTTTATGTTTTCTAGTTAGTTTTAATTTGCAGGAATAAAACACACTTGAGATGGCAAAGGATGCAAGGGAAGCTTGAACCAGCACCCCATGCAGGAAAACAGGACCATCCGACAAAATTTCTTCATTTACAGTAAGTTCGGCACGGGCCGTGTCCGCCCAACACGGCCCCGTGCTGCACAGTCTGCAGAAATACCCAGTTCAAGTAAACTGGACACGGGCCGTGCTCACCCAACACGCCCCCGTGTCCAGGCTTCTGTTTCTCTTGATTTAATTTTGTTACTGGCACTTGAACACGTGGCTGTGCCCGGACACCACGGGGCCGTGTTCAGCGCCCAGTAACACAAAATTTTTGTTTTTTCACACTTTTTTACACATCCAATCAACCTAAAAACTTATTTTTGGGACACATTGAGGACAATGTGTAATTTAAGTGTGGGGGGGATGCTAAAACCTTGAATCTTGCAAGTCCTAAATACAAGCCTTACACAAAACTCTATTGGAACCGCTAATCACCCCAAATTTTTTCAAAAATTTTCATTTTTTTTACTTGTCTAGGTTTAATTCGGGAATTTCAAGTTCTAAAAAGGTTATATTTTTACAAATTTACAACCGATAGCGTCATGATAAAAAGAACCAACATAAGAAAATTATGAAAAGGCATGACAAACTTAGTTAAAATTTGATTATATATACTTGATCACATAAAAACCCATTCCCACAAAAGTGAGTTTTGAGCCTTTATTGAGCATACAAAAACATATCTTTAAATTAAATGCTCATTTTTCGTTTCTTGTGTGAATAGCCGCTTGGTTCTTACGACTCTAGAACTTGTCATGACGATACATTCCCAGTCATTACCAACTTAAACCCGAGTAAGTAAATGATGGAGGCATTAGGACTAACCTTTTTTTTTATTTCTACACCATTCTTTTTCTTTTTTTTACCACCTACCCAAAATCCTCCTAGCTAGCCCCTTTGAGCCTAAACCTTTTCATTTCATAACCCTAACCAAACACCCTTTCACCCACCAAAACCTTTTTTTATTTTTAACCCTTTGTTTTAGTAACTAGCTCGGTTTTCCGTATGACTTTAAAAAAAATGTGTTGATGATGAAGCAAAAGAAATAAACAAATAAGTTCATCAAAAATAACTTTGTTTGAATAATAGTTTCATCAAAATAAAAGTTACCAAAATAAAAAGTCTTACGAAAACCGACGCTTGTTACGCTTTTTCGCCCTTTTTACTAACCACTAACCCAACCACCTACCTTTAACCCAAGCCTAACCCTTCACCCAAAAAGTCCTCTTGATATTTACAAAGGTATATAGTTAAAAAGGAGGAGGATTGATTGCTTGGCAAGCTTATGGTAGGAGTAAGTTCCATGCCGCTCTCGAGTGATCCGCTAAAATACATCTTCGGCCGAGTGTTGAGTGATCCCCGTGAGGTATGTGAACTTGTATATAAATGAAATTTTAAAGAGGCATGTTATGCCCTAATAAGTAATTTATCTTATGAAAAGTTTTAAATGAATCATGACGAATATGATTGTAAATAAATAAAAATAAAACTAAATAAAGAATCTTGGAAATCCCGACACTCTATGACAAGCCCAAAAACTTTCTCTTCTACCCATTCCATTTGGGTGTGTAAAGCCACATTATAAAGAGTTTTGCTTAAGGACAAGCAAAGATTCAAGTGTGGGGGTATTTGATGTGTGCAAAATGCAACATATAAATTACATCAATTGTGGCATAAAACTAACCCTTTTTAGTACTAATGTTGGAAAAAGTGTGCTTTTGTCTTCCTTTTGTATTTTCAGGATTAAATGAGCTCAAATTAACAAAAGAAGCAAAAAGACAGCAAAATCTAACATAAATACAAGAAAAGGAACAAACGAGACATGCCCGACCCCACGACAGCATCTTCCCAAGCAAAACAAGAAGACAGAAGACTGAACACGCCCCGTGCTCAGCCAGCACGGGGGGCGTGCCCAAGTGTCAGCAGAAAAGACAAAGTGGTAGAAGCTTCTATTGCCCACCACGGGGCCGTGCTCAACGGACACGGGGCCGTGGTCAACTATAAGATTCGCAGAATCCAGGCAAATCTTCATAGTACAAATATTCTTCTGCACACGGGGTCGTGCTCAGCGGACACGGGGGCGTGGTCAACTAATAAAGACAAGCTGCATTAAATGAAGAAAGAGAGGATGTGGATACGGGGCCGTGCCCAATGGACACGGGGCCGTGCCCGAGCTTCTGTTCAGCCTATAAATAGGAGTGCTTGGCTCAAGCTCAAACCATCCCTTGGCACACCACCTCTCTCACACTTCACCCACCACCCACCACCACCATAAGACCATCATCCACCACCATCATCCATTGTCCATCGTAGAGTGTGTGAGTCGTCTCGGGATCCAAGATTGATCGTAAGAGTTCTTGACAATCAAGGCCATGTTTGCCTAAGTCTCTTACATCACTTGGTGAAGACAAGTGTCTAGTGTAATACTTTTTATTTTTAATCTTTTCGCACTTTTTACTTGGTTTTGTATTAATGACTTTAATAACTAGTTTCTTATGTTGAAGGTGATTCTTCCTTATCGTTTGTCTGTGGTGTCTTGGCATTATTTTACTGTCTATATAAAATAAAAGATTTTCACCATTCATATCTCCACGGTCTATATGGAGGTATGTTGGCTACCTGGTCGGGGGTTAAGGGAACGGTTTGGTAAGAGTCTTGCCGTTGTTCAGCGTTTAGAGATCCTGCAAGGGACCTGGGTCAAATTTAGTAGGACCTCCTTCAATACTTAACGGTATTGGATGGCGGGGGTCCAAACTCTTTGATCCCCTCATAAGTTAAACTACTATTAATACTATAACCCGGCTTAGGACTGTATCCTTGCTGACTCAGACTACTTAGCCGAGGGTAACGTCACCTTCAAAAGAGGGGCCTACCATAATTTGCATTAATAACTTAATTAATTATCTTTCAATAATCTGGCCCTTTAGGATTGTATCCTTGCTGACTCAAACTACTGGGTTGAGGGTAACGTCACCTTCAAAAGAGGGCCTACTATAATAACTAAGATAATCTCTTAAATAAGTGGAAAAGTGCGGAAATATTCAAAGGTTACACTATACACGAGTCGGAACCAAGTGATTCATCTTGTCTATCTGTTTTTATTTTTATTTTCAGCATTTTAGTTAGTTTTTATTTTTCTTAGTTTAAAAACCTTTTTCTAAACTTTTTGATTTGATTAGACGTTGAGGATAAACCGGTACTAAAAGCTCTTGTGTCCTTGGACGACCTCGGTATCTTACCAACACTATACTACGCCCACGATGGGTGCACTTGCCCATATGTGTGTTTAGTGTTAGTAAATATCGTGTTTTATAAATTTAAAACTTGGCTAAAAAAGTGTAAAAAGGGCTTAAAATATACTTAAACCTACATATACACCTAATGCACATCAACCATTATCCCATCAAGATAGCATCATCCGCGTACAATAGATGGGTCAAGATCGGCCCATTGTTAGGAAAGACAATACCTTTAATTATGCCCGCCTCCTTAGCGTTGTCCATCATGCATGAAAAAGCCTCCATAACCACCAAAAAAAAGAAAAGGAGAGAGGGGATCCCCCTATCGCATGCCTTTTTTGCATTTAAATGTGAAAGTTGGGGCCCCATTAACCAAAATGGAAGAATTGGCCGATTTGAGAATACCGAAGATCCAATCACACCATTTAGAAGGAAAACTCATTTGACGGAGAATGCTAATCACAAAGGACCAATTGACATTGTCGTATGCATTTTCAAAATCAACCTTGAGGAGAAAAGCTTTGGACTTCCTTTTTTTAAACCAAGAAATAAACTCATTAATAATGAGCGGGCCATCAAGAATGAATCTACCTTTCAGAAAAGCCGATTGAGAATCCGAGATGACACCATCCAACATCTTCCTCATACGGATAGCTAAGGCTTTAGAAATAACTTTACTATTGACACCCACAAGATTAATAGGCCGGTAATTGTTAAGACTAACAGGATCACTAACCTTAGGCACGAGAGCTATAAAAGACCCCCCACTGCCTAGGTTGATATTACCAAACTCGTGAAACCAAGCAACTGAAACTTAATAATTATTTTGTAATACATTTTGGTCAGCTAGACTATTTTAGTTAGGGCTGTAAACGAACCGAACGAACACGAACTAGGCTATGTTCGTGTTCGTTTGTTAAGGAAATTTGGATGTTCGCGAACACATGACGAACAGAAGTTTGTGTTCGTGTTCGTTCGTTAAGGAATTTTGGTTGATCGTGAACAGTTCGTGAACACTAACCACGAACGCAAACGAACACAAATGAACTTTAATTTTGAAAATTAAAAAAAGGCACCGTTAATCTTAAACATTGTACACAAAGAAAGTAGTTAAATATAACCATTTAAAGATTGAAGGGATGGATGATATTGGGTTCAATAGATTGAAGATAGGCTGAATGAAGGAGCGTGATATCAAAGAGGAAAAGGGCTAGAGAGAGGGAAATACATATTGGGGGAAAGTAAAAAATTAATAAAACATTAAAAACTTTTAAAAAATAAACATAAAAAACCAAACACGAACGGACATAAACGATGGCACACGAACGAACATAAACGAACATTTTACCGAACGTTCACGAACGCAGTCGAACGAACGAGACCTTTGTTCATGTTCGTTTGTTAAGCTTATCGAACGAAATTTTTTGTTCGTGTTCGTTCGTTAAGCTTATCGAACGAACATAAACGAACTTCCCGCCGAACGGTTCACGAACTGTTTGCTGAACGTTCGGTTCGTTTACAACCCTAATTTTAGTAATTGTTCGTATTAATTTTAGTTTATGGTTAAAATTATACAACGCTAAAGTGGCTAAAGGTGTAAAAGTTGGATAAAACCATTTTCCTAGAATACATTGTCAAAATAACATGTATATTAACTTCTCTTATACATGTACCATCTCGTCATATAAATATAGTTTTGTATATAAATCATAACTAGGTTATAACCCCGTGTATTACACGGGTCGAATAAATGAATTTTATATACTAAATAATAAAACAATATATTTTTAAAAACATCATTTATTGCACGGGTTGAATAAATATAATTTTATATATTAAATAATAAAAAGTTATATATCTAAGAACCATATTATACGGATTGAATAAATGTAATATTGTTTACCAAATAATAAAATAATACATCTTTAAAAAAACCTCATTTATTACACGGGTTGAATAAATGTAATTTTATATACCAAATTACATCTTTAAAAATATTTGTATTACGCGGGTTGAATAAATGTCATTTTCTATACTAAATAATAAAAAAATATATATCCTTAAAAAACCACGTGTATTGTACGAATTGAATAGATCTAATTTTATACATCAAATAATAAAAAAGTTATATTTTAAAAAAACTCATGTATTACACGGGTCGAATAAATATAATTTTGTATAGTAAATAATAAAAAGGTATATCTTTAAAAAACCATGTGTATTACATGAGTTTAATAAATCTAATTTTATATACCAATAATAAAAAGTCATATCTTTCAATATACTAATGGATAATACCCTTTTAGCCCAAAAAAATGAAATCTTTTAACATCTGAGCACTCAACGTCTTTTTTTCTAACCCTTTTGGCCCCTACCACTAACCACATCCATTTATTTAAAAAAAACGTTGAGAGCTTAGATGTTAAAAAAATCCTTTTTAGGCTAAAAGGGTAAAGTCATATAACCACAAGGGCCAAAATCGTAATTTACTCTAATATCGAATTAGATAACTAAGTTTCAATTTAAAGTAAATAGATAAATATAAAAGTAATAATTAAACTAAATAATATTTAGTAGGAGGATTATCTATAATTAATTAGAAGAGATTAAACTTAAATAATAATTATCAATAAGACATGGCCTAATATAATGACAAGTGTCCTCAAAATAGTTTCTTTTATTATATAGTATAGATATAGATGCGTGAATCGTGATTACGTATATGACTAAAATTGGTCTAGTTTATATTTAAATATTCTTAATCATTTAATTAAATATCATCGTCTTAATATATAATATAATTTTCGTCCATTTAGGTGTTGCCTCTTGGGAATAAAATATTTGTGAAAAATCAGTATGTCATCTTATGATGTCATTGTACTCACGATATGTTTGTGTCATACCATTTGCTTGTTAGGTACAAGTAAAGAATCATTTGTCACTTTGAATTTTCTAAGAGAAAGTGATTAGGTTTTGGATTCTAAATGTTTGGTGTTAAACGTCAAATAATTCATAGAAAGTGATGCATATTACAACGAAGTATTTGATATTTCAACGTTTCATATAAATAAACATGTAAAACTATAATGAAAAGACATGAAGATTTAGTAATACATGTGCATAGTTCATTAATTTAAAAAAGTTTAGATCTAAATAATTAACACATGTTTATTAATATAAAAGTTTGTAACTAGCAATCTAAAAATATAAACTAAAAGAATTTATATGATTAATGTAACTAGGTTAAATAAAGTATAAAAATTTAGTTAGTTGTATCTTAACATAAATTATAAAATTTAATAAATTATCAAAAAATTTTAAAAGTTATTTATAAATCTGAAAATTATAAGCTTAATTTAAACAAACTAAAATCGTAAAAAAATAAAGCCAATAAAAATAAAAATTTAGTTTTACATAAAAATAAATAAATAAATAAATAAAATAAAAGTTAATGAAGACACATACATATAAAGCAAGGTTTAGACGGTGCCAACCCAACCAATGTCACCGGCTAGACCACCACGATCATCAACCGCAATCGATTTTGGTGGATTGCTCCTTCAATCTATAATAGGTGATCACACCTTCATGATCGAAATCATGTATTCGAAAACTCCCCAACTTCGAATTCATTTTACATGAACTTCGGATCTATCTTTTAGACACCTTTACAATATAATACTTATGAGAAATCCACTTGTATTTAGACGATTCATGAATCATCTATTCTAAAAAAGTACAAAAAGCGAGCCCTGATTATGTGCGAATAACAATAACTAGTCAGAAAATTTCGGTTGAGATATAATTGGCTTGACAACTCGTGGGGGGTTTATTGCATGGGCGTGTTTGTAGTAGTTTTTATGAGCTTTCCTTATTCCATGTTCGAAATACATACTTGTCAAAACTTTATCCTTATACTTAATAGATCAGTAAATGTGATGCATGTGTCACAATTAGGGGTCTTCAAAACCGGATATCCGAAATTTTCGGATAGCAGATTTTACTATCCGAATCCGTATCCGTATCCGAAATTTCGGATATTAGGTCCGATAGTGAATCGGGTATCCGAATATCCAATTTTTTTATTTAATTTTTTTTTAATATTTGGAACTGGATATTTCGGATAGTTTCAGATATCCGAATATAAATTTTTGGATATTATTTGGATATTTCGTATATTTTCGGATATTTTTCGGATATTTTTCGGGTATTTCAGATATTCGGATATCCGAAATTCTTTAAAAACACTACCCGAATCCGAAAATTCGGATATCCGAATTCAGATCGGATTTTCAGATACGGATAGTTTTGAACACCCATAGTCACAATTAAATGACCCAACATTGTTTTTACGGCTTTTTAATTTCATGATCTAAGACCCGCAACCCGGTCGTTTTTTATTTTCCTCTATAATCAAATCATTATTCCTTATTTTCATCTACAATCGAAATCATCTTTTCATTTTTTTCCTCTAATTTTTCAATAACTTTTTTATTTAACTCATGTAACACACGAATTTCTAACCTAGTAACTTTTGGTACCGTGGATGATTTTATGATTTCATCTTATTAACTTTCATAACAATAAATATTAAACAAACGCTAAAAACCTAACTACATACAAAATACACCCGTGGATTGTTAGTTTTTATATTATATTCAAAGGTAGGTTTTCGTTGAAAAATCATTCTAAATGTCTTCTGTAATTATTAAATAGGTACCGATTCTTCCATAGATAACGTTTCTAAATGTCTTCTTTAATTATTGAATGGGTACCGGTTCTTCCATAGATGACGTGCACCCACATGGATTGACCATAAAGAGATATACATATACCCTGATCATATCATACATCACATTTTCCTAGCTAAAATTTAAGAACCGCTTATAAAGATCAAATCAAAATGCCCTTTTGTGAGTGTTTTCTGACCGGAATTTCTGTTGCAAAATTAGAAACCAAGCTTTCAAGCCAACTCTTAGAGACCACAATTTGCAAGAGCATATGATATGGGTAGCTAGGTTACTTTATCTCTTTAAGAACCTAGGCTTATATCCATTAAAATGGTCAAGATAAATTAATATCTTGTTCCAAAACATTGGAGAAAATGGCCTCAGCAAGTTCTTCGATGAAATTAGGGTTTCTTTTTAGAGAATTAGCCATTTTTTCAACTAAGACCTCATCAAATTTCTCTCCATTCAATGGAGAGTTGAATCTTTTGTTTCGATTATCATTCTCATGTTCATTCTGTGTGCTTCCGTGGTTGTGTTCGCCTTCATAGATCGCAACTAAGAGACCAGCATCGTCCACACTTCTTTGTACCTGAAATTGAGATATATATCTTCAAAGTCAACATGTGTTATTTTATGATAAGATGTTATAAACACATCCAGAATCATTTGTTGATGGATGCATAGCCATTAAAGTTGTTCTTAATGGTTCTTAATTTTCTCTAGTAATCATGTGATGTTTTATTTTATTTCAAATATGGCACTCATTTATTGAGTTGTCAGCGTATTCCAGAAGTTTGTTTGCCATGTGAATATCTGGTGTTAGATTTTTATTTTTATTTCATATGTAATGAACTCCCTAGAAACGAAAACACTTTTAAAAACTTGCTAGAAACACTTATCATTTTGCTAAAACATTTGGGAAAAAAACTAGAAGATAGATAAATGACGACCTTCTTTTTGACTGGGCAGGTTGGTGCAAAAGAACACTTGTAATAAGCTCTAGGAGAAGGGTTATCTCTGGTAACTTTCTGCCCATACTTTCTCCACTGATATCCATCTTTTACCACCTACACAACACATTCAACAAAACATATGTTTCATTTCAGTATTCACAACAAAAAGGAAATCTTTAAAGACATGTAAAGTACCATGCTTTTATCGGATGGATCCGTCCGTCTATAAACTTTTGAGATGCCGTTGTTTGGCATTTTCGACGATCCTTGATGATCACACTCCTTGCTCCCACTGGTGTTGCAGTTATCGTCACACTCACTGAATTTTCTTTTAACTGAACTAGATGTCAACAAATCATGGTCTTGTATTAATTTTGATTTTTTAACATGTTTTTGGAGGAAATTGTTGTTGTCCCAAACAAGTGTTAGCATCTCCCTTAGCTTTTTGTTCTCTAAGCTCAGATTATGTACCTCGTCAACCGTATCATCTTTAATATTCTGGTAAATATATACATACAAAAAAAATACATATCATACACATATATAACCAAATCTAGCCTTATGATCTAGCTAGCAAGATGCTAAATATTTTGTTACTTGTGCAGCAAGTACTTCTTTCTGAATCTACTAGAATAAATTAATGTTGTGCAATAATAAGTTATTATGGTCACTTTGTGAAACAACAAACATTTAGCTAGCTTCTTGTTTGATTAGGATTCACTAAATATATACATATCTTTGATTTGAATAGATAGAATTGTGATATACTTACATGGGTATCATCAGTTTTGTGAAAGGGGGTGACGTTAAGATCAATACCAGAAGTTTCCACCATTGTTATTAACCAAGTCTTGGGTTGGTCAAGTTCTTGAAGAACACAAAGAAGGATAATGTGAAGATTTTATAGAAAAATGGATAAAAGTCAAGGTCTCCTTTTCCTTTTTTTAATTTTTTAAATGAGGGTGGGGTGTTAGGGATATGCATAGAGAAAGTTCCGGGAAGTTATGAAATAGTACTTATTTATTGTAAAGAAAAGTACTTGTTGGTGCTTGAGTTTTTTGCAGGAATAGGTGGTTTGACCACCAAAAGATCACATGTAGGTGGTCTTGAAAGAAAAGAGTGAAACTAGGTATAACGTGATATGAGATAGCGATATTCATGGTGGTTCTGACACAAATTCTGCCACATATATCAATATCGCTAGTTGGTGTATATATATATATGAATATCGCTACTTTATATATATATATTTATGAATATCGCTACTTTATATATATATATATATGAATATCGCTACTTTATATATATATATATATGAATATCGCTAGTTTATATATATATATATATTAATATCGCTAGTTTGTATATATATATATATGGATATCGCTAGTTTGTATATATATATATATGAATATAGCCACTTTGTATATATATATATGAGAATATCGCCACTTTGGATATATATATATGAATATTACATATATATAAAATACATATACTTTATATATCGCTAGTTGGTATATACATATACTTTATATATATGTTTTCTTTTGCAGTAGGCTCAGCCTAGTCTCAGTATTATCACATCACATGTATAGGTTCAGTATTATCACATGCATAGGTTCAGTATATATATATTATATGTTGTAGGTGGGAATATTAACAGGTCGAATAGTTTGAATAGGGTCTCAGTATTATCACATGAGTTATCAGAGTTATCAGATTGACCCCGGTCCCCATTGCATGCTGGAGAATTATTGTGAGAGTAAATTGCCAATTTCGTCCTTGAGTTTTAACCAAATTTGCCATATCCATCCAAAAAAGTTTTTTTTATCACCTGCACCCTTAAAGTTTCTAATTCACTGCCAAATCCATCCAAATCCTAACTAATGTTATTTCCAGCTCTTAAATGAAGGGTGATTATGTCATTTAACGTTTTAAATTCATTTATATTTTTTAATTGGAGGGGTATCTATGTCTTTTCTCTTTATTTTTTCATTTATAATATTTTCTCTAGTCTTCCCCTCCATCTTTATATGCATAACAGATACTTGGAACCCTAAAAAACCACCCACTAATTGCAGGTCCAAATTGAACGATGGTGCGATGTGATTGTGGAGCCCCAACCCTAGTCCGAACTTCTTGTACACAAACGAACCCCGGAAGGCAGTTCTATTGTTGTAATCGACAGGTATGCCATCAAATTTTGCCCCAACTGATATGTTTATTGTTAACCTAATTTGGGGAATTAATTAAACAGGGACGAAGTTGTGGGTTTGTTTGTTGGGCACAAGAAGCAGTGTCGCCAAATGCAAATGATCTGATAGAAGGTTTAATGAACACACTGAATCAGGTTGAAGAAAACAATAGGGTGTTGAATGAACGTAATCGGGTGTTGACTCAACGAAATAGGATTCTAGAAGATGTTGCAAGGACTTTGAAGAATGAGAATAAGCTTCTGAAAACAATGTTGCTGGTTTGTGTGTTGGTGTTCATGTGCAAGATGAAGTTTACTGATTAGGGAATCTGCTTGTTGTACCCTATGACTCTAATTGTAATATGTATTATGAATGATGAATGTGTAACAAATTTAGGAATGAAATGACTCATTCGTTTTTCCAGCAAGTGTGTATGTGTACAAATGACCAAGAACTTCATATGAAAGCAGTGTACAATAAACCTTTTGACCCATTTGAACATGTCTAGTAGTGTACCATCCTTTTAACTCATTTGAACATGTGCTAAAGACAAATATAACCCACTGGAACATAATTACCCTTCATTTAAGAGCTGGAAATAACATTAGTTAGGTTTTGGATGGATTTGGCAGTGAATTAGAAACTTTAAGGGTCCAGGTGATAAAAAAAACTTTTTTGGATGGATATGGCAAATTTAGTTAAAACTCAAGGACGAAATTGGCAATTTACTCTTATTGTGATGGTCAATGTAAAAGATTGTGAATTTTGTGTTTTGTGTTCGTGAATTCTCCTAAATTTAAATGACGTTAAAACTCATTTTTTTTGTCTTGTCAAAAAAGTCCAACGTGGCCTTTTCCGTGGCCGTTTCCTCACCCGTGTGGCTCCCACCACCGGGTTCGTTTGTCTCTAACTTATAAGTAGGGGTAAATTTGTCCGGGGACCAGGGGCGTCTGGTCGGCGGAAAGCATTTCGGGTCATTCAGGGGGGCCCGAAAGTCGTAAAAACTCATTTTTTTCTCTTGTCAAAAAACGTCCAACGTGGAAAAAATATTTTTTATCCGACATATTTCTCCTCATTTTATAAAGAAAAGCGCTGAAAATTTTTATAAAGAAAAGCGTTTGAAAAATTTTAACATTTTATCCGACATATTTCTCCTCATTTTAGAAAATGAATTTTTTAACATGTTATATATGTGTTTGAATTAGCGATATTTGTTGTATACATGTGACAAAATTGGTTTATATATCATGACAATATGCCTATAAATAGAGTAGTTTGGTAAGTGGTTCCACACAAACCAAAAACTGAACAACTAAACTTCTATCAAACAATTCCATTTCGTTTAATGGATTCTTTCTGCCCATACCTTGTTAGACTATACTGGGGTGGTGTTTTTTCATATGTTAACGGGGCGGTTATGAATGATGAATCCATGCTGACTACCTCATTCATTATGCGACACAAGATGTCATATCACGAGTTGCTAGATTCAGTCTGTAATCATGTTCAACTCCAGAAAGAGTCGGTTACTGTGTCGTTGTTGTTAGGATTCACGTTTGGGGGCATCTCTCAGACATCAAAAATTTTCAACGATGAGGGCGTTGAAATGATGGATTATTTAGCCCGGGAGTCACCGGGTAACTTCATAGCCGAGATCTATGTTCAGTGGGAGGCGTTGCCTACTGTCCATCAAATGAGTTTTACAAACCTTCTGCATGGTATTTCACAACGGAACGCCATTCAGTTTCATTTATCCGAAGATGATTATGAAGAAGGTGATGGGCAAACCACACAAGAGCAAAATGTTATGCCCTCTCAGCAACATAACCTTTTGTCATCATCTCAGTATTTGGCTGGTAACGAGAACAATGATGGATTTGATGACTCAGCAGAATGCAGTTCTGAAGACGGTGAAGAGAGTGAAGAAGCCCCCCCCTCACTCGAAGGTTCTTCCGGAGACGAGGCTGCAGATAATGAACTACTAGATCTGAATCTCAACCCCCAACAGGATAACGTTTCTAGGGCCTTCCTTCCCGGTCCCCAAGACGACCCTGAAGATGATGAGGAGCTAAGGGATTATAGGTGTCCGGATTATGAAGATGAACCTATGGACGTATGGAATCCTGCAACAAAAAAAATCCGTTTGGGTATGTTCTTCAAGTCCAAACAGGAGGCAGACTTTGCAATTCGTGAATGGAACATTCGTCGTGGTCGTGAAATTTTTGTTATTGATAGTAAACCAGCGTTGTTCAAGGTAAAATGCTACACGAGAAACAAACATTACAAAAATCCTTTTCCGGGTCCTGCTCCGTTGTGTGACTGGCGCGCCACAGTATCCAAAAAAATGAACCAACATATGTGGCAAGTTACCAACTGGGCTCCAGCCCACACGTGCTACTCAACGGTAGTACGAAACAATAACAGGTGCCTGAGATCAAAAGATATTGGTTCACACATCCTAGCACAGATTCGTGCCGACATTGGATTCAAGGTAAAACATATTAGGGTCCACATCAAGCAAACGCTTTCCGTGGACATTACGTATACAAAGGCGTGGCGTGGTAGAAGAAAGGCCATCGAGAAAATATATGGCAGTTGGGATAGCAATTTTGCCGAGGTTCCCAAGTACATTCTACGGCTACAGTCTCAGAACCCCGGAACCGTTGTCACATGGTTTCATCATCCTAATTCTAATCCAGATTATCCGACATTCAAATATGTTTTCTGGGCATTCGGGCCTTATATTAGTGCCTTTCATCTTTGCCAACCAGTAATCTCAGTTGATGGCACACATTTGAAAGGGCCATACCGAGGAAAGTTGTTGATTGCTGTTACCAAAAACGCAAACAACTACATAATGCCCATTGCTTATGCTCTTGTTGATGAAGAGACTGTTCATAGTTGGTGTTGGTTTTTCCAAAATCTGAAACAGTATGTCGTCCAGACCAGAAAAATATGTGTTATATCCGACCGTCATGCTGGAATCATTCATGCAATGGAAAACCTCCAAGATTGGATGGAACCAAGGGCCTACCACCGTTATTGTCTTCGTCATGTGAGAAGCAATTTTAGTAGCAGATTCTCGATGAAATACCTAAGGAAGTTGTGCTGGATGATTGGGAGCACAACCCAATCACAAAAGTATCGTTGGGCTGTGCGAGAAATGCGGATGTATAAAGGGGAAGCATGGGACTACCTGAACAACATAGACAAAAGTAAGTGGACGTTACAGCATGACCATAGGCATCGTCGTTGGGGAAACCTAACGACCAACATTTCTGAGTCTATGAATAATGTGTTACGTCAGGCAAGACTGCTGCCTATAAAAGCGTTGATTCATTTCACGTTTACGAAAGACGTATCAGAGTATGTTAGGCACACGCAGCTTGCAGCCCGTTGCAACTCCCCTTTACCCCCGCGTATATGGTCAAGGTTTAACAAACTGAACTCTGTAGCTATGCAACACGAGGTGTCCATGTATGATGCCATAGATGCACGCTATAGTGTGGTTTCAAAGACTGAAACCAACGATCGCGGTGGCAATGACTACACCGTTGAGTACAATCAAAGGAGTTGCTCATGTGGGAAATGGCAAATGTTTAGATTTCCATGTTCCCATGCCATTGCAGTTTGTTATTGGAGGGGTGAGGAACCGCACAACGTTACACATTCTATGTTCCATACAACCACTTATCGACAACAGTATAGTGGACACTTTTACAACTTAGGGCACAAGGACGAATGGGCGGAAGCCGACTGGGTCATTAAGGGGGACCCGTCGAGGGTTACAACTCATCGAGGTAGGATGCGTTCAAGGAGAATTCAGAATGAGATGGATATTAACTATCGCGACGAACCCCAAGCGCGAAGGTGCAGCAAATGTGGTGCTACGGGTCATAACAGGAAGACTTGTGGCCAACGCTAACTCAGTATTGTGTGGTGCACTATTAGTCTTATGTTCTTTTGGTTGTTATTAAATGTGAGATTGTTTTAATTTTTTTGTTTAGTAATTGTAATCGATATTATAATATTTTAAGGAGGCACTTTCGTATATATTAGCCCTTGCATATATAGGAACAATCAAAGTTAAAGTTTAAACACAATACATTACGAAATCACATTACAAACCACAAATAAAACCAAATTAAGACTTTGTAAACCTATTACGGACGCGGTAAACAACGCCAAAAGTATAAATTTTCAGCCATAAATCGACGATAGCTTGCCACCGCTTCGTTAAAATCCCCTGTTGGATTGATGGGTTTTCCTGTAACTAGGTGCTCCATTAACATACAAACGTACACACCTTCATTTCCAACCAGATCTCGGAAGGACCTAACAAAATCTTCGTTGATTTCAAACGTCATGCACCTCTCTGTACGTCCTGACTTTTTCCAGTACTGAATGTGGACCAATAACCCTGTGAAGTACACTTTGATTTTCGTAATTATTGGGTGAACCGCCCGCCTATAATACTCACCGTCAAACGGTTCTATACAATACATCAGTAGCTCCTGACTGCGGAGATCCACACGTAGAAGCAACCACTTGTTGTTTGCAAGACAGAAAGGGAAATAAACAAAATCAACTTCGAAAAAAGATGGAAAGGGGTTTAACTTTCCGTTAGCGTAGTTAACGACATGTTTGGCACTTGATTCAAGTAAGTGCGTGTAAAATTGAGGCGGTAATAACGCCCAGGGTAAGGCCAACGACTGGTCTTCTTGTAGTTGTCTACGTCTCCAGTTCATCATTCTTCCAACCCAACCTTGAATATGCTGTTTGAAAAAATTTTGTAATAAGTTTATAATAAAATTGCTCATAGACTACGTTTCAAAATAACAAATATTCAAACTCACTGTTTCCGTTATGTAGCCATGGCTCCTATCACCAAGGAGGGTTCCCCAAAAACGCTTGTCTAATTGTGTAGGTGTGTTAAACACGGCAGAATAACAGAAAGGTGAGTCCCCATTATTGTAGAACTCGACAACGCTTTTAGACCAATTAACTGACTCATCATCAGGAATCGCCCATGGGTGTACACTATGGCCTTGGTTGGATTCTTCGTTATCATTTTGCGTTTCAGAAGTTGAGGTGGAAGACCGACTTGTTGGACGCCTCCATTTCTGAAGAATCCAATTAGACGTTTTTGGGACTGGCTGAGAACTATATTGTTCTGCAACTTCCTTGTCTCGACGGTTTGCCATGGTTAATAACACAAAGGATATATGTGGGTGTTGTGCTAATACAATTGTGGAGTCAGTGGTTGTGAGTGAAAGTTGCCCAAATGTGTGAAGAATATGTTTGTTATAAGGGTATTTATAGAGGGATGAAGGGGTAGGTTCACACAGTGATTACACGATATATTTTCAATAAATAAATAAAAAACATATAATAATCAGATTCATTCCATTTGATATGAAGGGGTAGGTTCACACATTGATTACACGATACATTTTCAATAAAATAAAAATAAGACATTTATAAAACATACAAAGTTTTATATAAAATGCAAGATCAAAATAAAAAATAAGACATTTATAAAACATACAAAGTTTTATAAAAATACATTGATTGCACAATACATTTTCAATAAAACTGATCTTCATTGCGGTGGTGGAAAGAGATTCAAGTCTTCGCCCCAATCCAACGGGTTTGGTTCAACGTTTGTATACCGGGCACGATAATCCTCGTGACTTTGATGGGGTGCATGGTATTGAAAGTCCGATTGGCTACCGGGAAAAAATGACATAACCTGTGACGTGGGGGTTATAAAACCAGCCTGATTATTTTGGGTCTCATTAAAGTTATTATTATTATATTGAAATTGACCATTATCGTTAATAAGACCCGAAATTGGTTGGGTTGATTCCAAGAGTTCACTTATGTCATAACGTGGTTCATTGTTGACTGCGGAAGCCAAAACTGACATCCAACTTTGGATGGGTTGGTTTGATTCCAAGAGTTCAATAAGACCGGCATTTTGGTCTACAAACGTATTTGTAACGTTTCCAATATCTGCATTCAACCCATTAAAGTTTGCCTCGTTGTTTTGTTCGTGATTAACACCGGATGCACCCCCTTCTTCATAATTCCTTCCCCATTGACCAGCATTGGTGTCTTGAACGTTTGCCGCACCACGGCCGCGATGGCGTCGCCTACGCATCCTCTGACCACCAGGATAGGATGACAGGTCCACCGGGTCATTTGTGAGATTGGTTGGATGTTGGGTATATTCCGCTAAATTTGACATGTTCAAAGCCCGGTATGCTGTCTGTTGCATCATCTCCATATCTTGGCTTCGGTGTATTACACCCAAAGAGTCAGCCTGAATAAAAATTAGTTACATTAAGTCGAATAAAACCACAAAGAAAAATAAATAAATTTAACATACCATCATTTGGACCGTGGCACCGTCATCCTGAAATCCTGCCATGGGTTCTAGCGGTTGCCGTGGGTTGGTCAAATACACGACCGTATGTTCTAAGTACCACGTCATATAATCGTTGGCCACGGAATAAGTCTCGATTTGTTGTCCGTTTACAACATTATGCTCACGATGGTTCCAAGCGTTAACATACGGTTCATGACGACTTTTCCAGTCCCACCCTGTTTTACCATTCCGGACTAAAGAATGGAGCCGGGCATGCTCACCGACCTCAATATTTATTGGTGGAGGTATATATTGAACCATGCCAAACTGCCGCATAACCCGTTGCGGATAGTGATGTTCCACAACATCCCAGCAAATCAACGGGCAGGCACACCTCCAGCTATTCCTCCCACTGGTGCAGATCTCCGGGAGGCTGTCCACCACGGCATCATACGGTCGCCATATAAACTAAAAAAAATCAATAACAATAAGCAATGTTACGCTCAGTAAAAACATATATTACGCTCACTAAATAACATACCATTGCCTCTTTCAACGACTGAAGCTGAGATCGATAGGTTCTGAGGCAATGTGTCGGAACATCAACGGCGTTTAGACTCCCCTTCCACCTTCAAAAAAATATATAGTTTTCATAAAATTAGTTCAAGATTATAAAATATATATTCTGAAATGTTTTACATACCGAGCAGCTATCGGGGCGCGATAGTTGAAGATCGCGTTAGGCTCCGGTGCAAGACACCGAATCCTCTCCCATGCCCATACTTGTAAAATAGACACAGGACCGGTAAGACCTACAGCATCTGGAGCTGTAGCGTTACAAAGATTTCTGTACAAACAGCCTAAAACAGCACTTCCCCAACTAATCTGAGAACATTGCCCCAAATCTTCTAGGAAAGGCAGATAATGAAGAGCTATCCAATTATTCGAATTTACAGGAAATAATGTACATCCTAGTAAATAAAAAATTACTAAACGAGCACGAATAATGCACGCTTCGTCCGTTGCCGTGTCTTCATTTAACGGTGCTGTTATCTCCTCTATAATACGAATTGAACTTATTCTTTTCCCCCAAAAATGCTCTTTTTCAGGGGTAAACCCCAACAAATTTTGACACATTATAACGGCGTTGGTCAATGTAATCGGCGTTTCCGTACCGGAAAATACCTCCCCATTTATTGGTAGACCCCACAAAACATTAATGTCTTGTAGAGTCACTGTGGTTTCACCGAAGGGTAGGTGAAAAGTGTGGGTTTCGGGCCTCCAACGCTCAACCAACGCGTTTATTAACGCATGGTCAATGTACCGATACCCACTATCGAGGATACCGCCGAAGCCCGCTTGACGAATTATACTTTGAACGCGTGGTCCTATCGGATTATCCTTTATAAGTGACCAAAATGAACCATCGGCACGTTTTATACTCATTGGTTTCCGATAGTCCTTGGGGCGCTTGAAAACTTCCCTCGCACGATGTTGATTAGCCAAAAACAACACTGTATTGTAAAGGGGACCAGGGTGAATCTGATAACTCATGTTTAAATCGTAAGAAAATTTAGTGTAATTTGTGGTATACGATCGATGGTTTCAACATGTATATATTGTTTCAACATATATATATGGTTCCAACTTGGCAATACTTTACACTCATATATACGACAGATGCTTAGTTTCTTCATCATATTTGCATTTGCCAATTGACAAGACTTGTCATAGTTGTCATGTTTGAATTTGGCACCAACACACTGCAACACTACTGTTCAAAACTATTCAACCTATTCTTATTAATATTATAAAGTTTATTATGAAGTTATTAGAAAAAAATATTTTTTTGTAAAAACTCATTTTTTTGTCTTGTCAAAAAAGTCCAAAGTGGCCTTTTCCGTGGCCGTTTCCTCACCCGTGTGGCTCCCACCACCGGGTTCGTTTGTCTCTAACTTATACGGAGGGGTAAATTTGTCCAGGGACCAGGGGCGTCTGGTCGGCGGAAAGCTTTTCGGGTCATTCAGGGGGGGGCCCGAAAGTAGTAAAAACTCATTTTTTTTGTCTTGTCAAAAAAGTCCAAAGTGGCATTTTCCGTGGCCGTTTCCTCACCCGTGTGGCTCCCACCACCGGGTTCGTTTGTCTCTAACTTATAAGGAGGGGTAAATTTGTCCAGGGACCAGGGGCGTCTGTTCGGCGGAAAGCTTTTCGGGTCATTCAGGGGGGCCCGAAAGTAGTAAAAACTCATTTTTTTTGTCTTGTCAAAAAAGTCCAAAGTGGCATTTTCCGTGGCCGTTTCCTCACCCGTGTGGCTCCCACCACCGGGTTCGTTTGTCTCTAACTTATAAGGAGGGGTAAATTTGTCCAGGGACCAGGGGCGTCTGGTCGGCGGAAAGCTTTTCGGGTCATTCAATAGACAACACAAAGATTAAGCACTAAATATCACTGCACTAAAATTAAACAGATTCAAGAACAACAAAGAATCATACAAAATTATAGGAATCCTACATAGAAGCATCACACGTAAAAATAGAAAAGTAAACATTTAAACTATAAAACGCTAAACCGCTACTTCCGATTAAAGTACGTCGTCTTCAAATAATTACGCCAAGCCGCGACTTCCGACTGAGTGCGATATTGGGACAAAAATACTAAGGTAAGAATGAATCTATTTCTGCTTCCGAAATTTGCATCAAAACACCTAGCAATGATAAAGATGGGTCTTGAATTGGTAAGTTCCATCTACAATCAGTGCTTAAGTAGAGAGAACAATTCAGAAGAGAAATACAATCCAAGTGAAAAACAATATCAAATGGAACTTTCTGAATTAAAGCTCAGGAACACGTCGTCTTCGATAACACATGCATTTGGTCTCCGAAATTTTTCACCTCGGTTATACATGTGAACATCCATGAGGAACACCTGATCAAGAGTGAATAACATTTTTTAAGTGAGGTGGATGCATTCATAAAAAAATTTGGAAATGCCACATTACTATGTGAAAAGACTTAACAATGAAAAGACTTAACAATGCAACCTAACATATAATATATATATACTGAACCTATGCATGTGATAATACTGAACCTATACATGTGATGTGATAATACTGAGACTAGGCATGTGAGACTAGGCATGTGAGCCTACTGCAAAAGAAAACATATATATAAAGTATATGTATATACCAACTAGCGATATATAAAGTATATGTATTTTATATATATGTAATATTCATATATATATATCCAAAGTGGCGATATTCTCATATATATATATACAAAGTGGCTATATTCATATATATATATATACAAACTAGCGATATCCATATATATATATATACAAACTAGCGATATTAATATATATATATATATATAAACTAGCGATATTCATATATATATATATATAAAGTAGCGATATTCATATATATATATATATAAAGTAGCGATATTCATAAATATATATATATAAAGTAGCGATATTCATATATATATATACACCAACTAGCGATATTGATATATGTGGCAGAATTTGTGTCAGAACCACATGAATATCGCTATCTCATATCACGTTATACCTAGTTTCACTCTTTTCTTTCAAGACCACCTACATGTGATCTTTTGGTGGTCAAACCACCTATTCCTGCAAAAAACTCTTGGTGCTTATGCATGTATCATATATAATTGATATTTATACGACTAGATAATATATATAACTAGTTGATGCCCCGCCCGTGTTGCGGCGACTAGATAATATATATAATTAGTTGATGCCCCGCCCGCGTTGCGGGGCGATTGCCGAATAATTCTCAATCAATTAAAAAAAGATTACTATAATTTTGGTAGGAAAAACAAAAACGATGATAAGACCGTAATTTTGGGCTCAGGGCAAAACTGTAATTTTTCAGGACTAATGAACGAGTGTTAGGCAGCTCCTTGACACGAAAAAAATTAAATCGAGTAAACCAATTAAAACAAAAAACCTTTATAGTTTTGCTAAAAAAACTAAAACGATTGGAAAACGTAATTTTTAACTTAGGGCGAAGTCATAATTTTAACTCAGAGATAAAATCGTAAATTAAATGGACCAATGGGGGAGTGCAAGGAAGCTGCCGGCATGACTGTAATTTTACACTGGGAGCAAAATTGTAATTTCACCAGGAAAACAAACAAAAACGATGGACAAAATGTAAATTTAAGTTGAGGGCAAAATCGTAACTTGGCTGGAGAAAAAAAAACTAATGGCAAAATCGTAATTTTTAACCGAGGGTAAAATTGGAATTTTTAGCTGTGAGCAAAAGCGTAAATTTATTTTAAAGTGGGGGTAAAAACATAATTTTGAACCGATGGCAAAATCGTAATTTTAAGGGAAAAAACTAATTGCAAAACTGTAAATTGAAACGGGGCAAAATCGTAAATTTTAACCGGGGGCAAAATTGAAATATTTAGCTGGGAGCAAAAACGTAAATTTATTTTTAAGTTGGGGTAAAAACATAATTTTGAACTGATAAAAAAATCGTACTTTTAAAGCGGGATAAAATCGTAAATTTGTTGGGCCAATAGGAGAGTGTCAGGCAGCTGTCTGGCATTATTCCCCTGCCGGCCAAGTCAGCCAATCAAAAGGGGAGCACTATTGGCGCCGACACTTGATTTTGTTGTTTTGAGAAATGTTCTTGGAATCTCAATGGAGATGTACAACTCTTTAGAAACATTCACTATAATGTGGAAGGTTAACTCAGCCACAATCACACGAAATTATATCAATGGTAATCCGTATCATTTCTATATCACCCGATCATATCCATCTCCACTAGGCAATAATGCATATACACCAAGAAACATACCTTAGCAAGAAGCCACATGCCGAGATCTCCGCACAAGGCCCGTGATTTCGAGGGTGCGCAATTTAAAAAAAAATCGGATATATATATGTTATTTTTTAGATAGTAAACACATACCAATTCCAATATAGACCCATTTACAAATATTTTTTTATGGTTTAGAATTTAGCCCACTTAGCTTCCAATATAATTTGATCTTTTTTTTAATAATAATAAAACATTACAGAAGGGCACATTTCTGAGATATAAGTACAACCAATTAGCCGTTAGGAACGTTTTCAAAGCTAAATTTACACAACTGAGACCTCTCTAAATTATTGCATCTCGATCTATTCTCCACCCATAAGAAAAACAGCGTCCTAATGTCTTCTGTTAACATGGATATAGACACCTTTATTCATTAAAAACTTTATCATTTCGTGCTACACACCAACCTAAGGATGTAATGGTATAACACCCTTATTTATTGTCCTAAATTTGACACAAACGGAAGTAACAATTTTACACTACAATACCTTATAAGGGGAGGAGGGGTGGTCACTAGTGATAGAATTCTATCACTCCCAATATCCAATCAACTCATCAGGGGTGGACCTACTATGTAATAAGGGGTAGCCTCCGCTACCCCTTAACGCTCCGGCGGTAGTGTAAATTTTGGAAAATTTTAACGTTTTTTCAATTTCGTTACCCCTTTTTTTTGAAATGTTTCCCCTATACGAACTTTCTAGATCCACCTGCAACTCATGCCATGTCATCACCCAATATTCTATCACTAGTGATAGAAATGTAGTGTGGGTGATCACTAGTGATAAAAAAAGCCAACTTCAACTAATTAAAAATATCTATAATTTCATTTCACTTTTGATGCTGCAGAACAATTGGTCCAGATTGTCATCATGCAACAGGTGTCAAACATGCAACAGGTGTCAAACATGCAGAACAATTGATACATTGAAGTTTCACGCGTGATATTTTGTACGCGTTGAAAAAATAACGCGTTAAAATTCAAGGGGCGGCGGTGTTCGTGATGTTATAACTCGTGGCCGGACGTCCATCACGGACCGCTCCGCTGGCCTAAACAACATTGCACATGATACACATACAAAAATTATATTGACAAGTTATACGTTTGGTTCTTTAAAACAACTAACAAGTAGTTTGCCAATTTTAAAATCTAATCAAAGTTATAGAAATGATTTTAAAAACTATTCTTTTTCAAATTAGTACTGGGCCCTACGTGATGTGATGGTAATTTGATTTGCATCACTATTGGCTCGGTTTATTACGGTATCGGCACGTAACCGACACTTGATATACCAACATAAAGAGAAAACCAAAAAAATAAAGACTATAAGAGACTTAAGTTTCGGTCGGGATTTGTTCGGTTCAACATGTTACCGGCGCTCAGTATCGCAACCAAATGAGAAAACCCAAAAACATAAATTTTTAAAAGGTTATCGACACATATTTTACATCGATCAAAAAAATAAACAAGTACTAATACCAGTTTCGATAATGCTTGATACAAGTAGTGGTCGGTTCACCAGCAATCACTATAGTTCACGATACCAAAAATAGTCTCCTTTGAATAGAAATTCGTTTGCAACAAAATTTATACCGAAAGATAAAAAACTAAACGTATACCTGTGTATTAAAGTTTTTTTTTTCCAGAAAGTTAACGAATACAGGTTATTATATTAAAATTAACTTAAATGAAAACTAAATGAGTTAAATGCTTATATATTGTATATTAGTTTACTTTCATTCTGCATTGTTTTTAATTATATAGTAATAGAATTATATATCTATATGCACTTGATTAACAATCTTCTTTTCTTTTTTTTGGCAGTTTTATTAAACTTATTTTTTTTGTTTTAATATCTATTATGATTTTTTGGTTTTGTTTTTCACTTGCTAAATCATGTGTCGTTACTGTAACGAGTTGATACCTGTATCGATCGAATTCTCGCCTCGTCCCCGCTAGTACTAATTTAAATAAGTATAAATTGTAAAACTAATATATGGGTTTGTTAAGTAAAGTGCTGATTGGACAACCCTCTATCAATATCGATCGAATTCTCGCCACGTCCCCGCCAATTACTAATTTATACAAGTGTAAATTGTAAAACTAATATCTAGGGTTTGTGTTAAGAAAGCGTTGATTGGACAATCAAATATCAACGGGGTAATCGGTGAAGCTTTTTTTCTAAAAATAGTGTTGATGGAAAAATATTTATTAAAATGAACAATTCAAACTATATTTACTAAAATGAGGCTTTTTTCTTATTTTTTTTATTAGTTTATTATTCTTTAAAACTTATGCATTCTAATGCCACAACACCGAATATCAACTAGAAAGGTGGTGGAGGAATGGTAAGTGGTGGCGACGGCGGTGCTATGGTTGTTGGATTAAAGATAATCACATCTTGAAGGCTTTCGAGACGTTTCTTTTATAACGTCAAACAAGGAGAACAAAAATTGAAAAGTAAAGATTAGAGGCCATTAAGAGGCGTTAACCATTACACATTTTTGGAAAGGACATTATGATACTGATGTGACGGAAAATAACCCTTAGACTATATGGAGTGGGAGAGCATGAAAGGGGCATGGTAAAAAAACATTGAGTGGGAGGGGCTTAAAAGTGATGTTTAAAAAAATAAACATTAACCAATTAAAAAAAGAAATCCAAACATCACCCACCAATGAAGAGCCTCCGCATCACCATACAAATGCCTCCCACACCCATTGGCGAAGAATAGTGGGGACGGGAGGGGGCGGCCGACCCCCCGAACTTTTCGCTCAGTAGTGGAGAGTATGTAGTTTTCGTATAGAAATTTTTGGGTATATACGTTTTTGACCCCCCGTTTTATAGAAATTTTTGTGTATATACGTTTTCGACCACTCGGTCGGAAATTTCAAGCTTCGCCACTACCCACACCAGTGAAAAATACCCCGCCCTCACCACCACACCACCACAACCCGGGGCGGGTGTTCCCAACGTGGAGGAGCCACTACACCAACTTTTTGCGCCCACTTGGTGTGGTTTTAGAGGAAATTAAGTATTACAGATGTTTTAAACATAAAACTAACATCTAGGGTTTGTGTTAAAGTAAAGTGCCAATTGGACCCACCATCAAATATCAATGGGGGAGATCGGTTTAGTGTTCAAAAGTAAATAGGCGGCATCTCTTCAGTGGGATTGAGTTTGGGAAATTTGATTTTCCGTATGTAAATGTACTTGTATTATTCAAGTACAACTTCTCCTCTAAAATATTTAAGTACTCAAAAAAGAAAATTCTATTTTTTGGTCAAAGAAACACATGCATCATCTCTTCCCCTCATCTTCATCAAGTTTTTTTATAATGGCTTTCTTTTAATGTGAAACCTAGTCTAGTCTCGGTTCATAATGTAATGTTTGAGAAGGTCGCGGATTTGCAAGCTACAATTCCAACAAAAAAAAAGAAACCCAACAAATCGAAGAATTTCCACATAATTCATGGTATTGTAAGGATCTTTTAAGTCGTTATACTGTGTTGATATGATATTAAACATAAATGTAGAGCAAATTCTGCTATATTTATAACTGGCCGGTAAGAAGGTTTAAATAATAACAATTATTATCACTTATAAAAACAATAATAAAATATAAGTTTATTTTGAAAATTCTTAATAAATATGTAAAATTACTCGAAAATAACATAGCATAATATAAATAAGATATATGAAGGGTTTCTCAATTAAAAACATATGAACTAAAACTATATTAAATATTTAACATGTTATATTTTTACCATTTAAACCCTCCAACTACATTAATTTTTTTTTTTTAAAAATCACTTATAGAAAACAATTATCATCATTTATAAAAAACAATAATAAAAATACAAGTTTATTTGATAACTCTAAATAAATATGTAAATTTCTACTCGAAAATAACATAGCATAATATAAATAACATATATGAAAACATATGAACTAAAACTATATTAAATAAATAATACAAATTTAATTTTCGAACCTGATAAATAAAGTCAGAAACTACAACTATTTTATATATATATAGTTTTCGAAGGAACATGAATAGTAATTTTAAATTTAAAATAATATATCGCTTTTTAATATTTTATTATATCAATATATTATTTTTAATATTTACTTTTAACTTTTAAGATGTTTTAATTTTTTTCTATTTACTTTTAGCTTTTAACGTATTTTTTTCCCCTTTTCTAAAAACATATTTCCTTTATCATTTATTTTGTTTTTAATAATTCTTTTTCTTTTTTAAATCATCTTTACTTTATCAATTAATTTGATATTTCTTTAATAACTTATGTTCGTTAAATTTAAAAAAAAAAAACTTAAGTACGTAGTTGTGTTTAATTTTTTATATATATATAGTTTTCGAAGGAACATGAATAGTAATTTTAAATTTAAAATAATATATAGCTTTTTAATATTTTATTATATCAATATATTATTTTTAATATTTACTTTTAACTTTTAACATGTTTTAATTTTTTTCTATTTACTTTTAGCTTTTAACATATTTTCTTTTATCGTAGTTGTGTTTAATTTTTACCGTCGATTAGTATAAGTTTTATTAAAAACAAATTTATATTCAAAAATAAAGTATTTATTTGGTATCGTAAAATGATACGATGATAAACTGAACCGATTCCAACGGTTTGCCTTTCTGAAGAGACACTGGTTTAATTGACCGGAAGCAACTGAACCAGAGGGTTTAAATCTGCATAAAAGGGGTTAAATCTTCTCGCTCGATTCGTGGGCGAATGATCTTCTTCCTCTAGCAATTACTGCAAAACAACAGCCGTTAGACTCGCCACGTGGAGAATGGAGGTTCTCTCCGTGACCACCCTCCGGCGTGAGAATAAGTACAGGGTTTTATGAAGAAGAAGAAGTGAAAGTGAAGTGAATGTAACTTGAGAATTATACCTGAATTATCCTTCTATTTATAGCCGAAGTTTGGGGGGGGGGGGGGGGTTTGTTGGTGAAAACTTGACGGAAAGAACTTTTTCGTCAGCGGTTATTTCCTTCTTCCGTTAATCGCTAACGGATGTGTGAGCACACGAATCGCAAGCTTGATCAACGGTTAGGGTGATGCCACGTGGAAAGTGGGCAAGTGTAAATCTTCCTTCAATTTCGTGTCATCATCGTGACTTTGAGAGAGCTTGGGATAATGCCACGTGGCCATTCGGTTATAACCGAATGGTGGTGCATGATAGAGCCTTCTAGAAAGATACAGCTGTAATCCTGTATGGCTCTTCTTCATGTTAATTTTTGTGGTAACTATAACATTCCTAATTTTATCATATAAGAATTATAGGTTTAACCACTAGTAACTAGTTTATTTTAATATACTTATTTAACCCAAATAGTTTTAAACACTATTTTATATAGTTGGTTGAAATATTATATTAATTAATTGGCCTGTAAATGGGTGACCTTTCTAATAAATTAAAAGTTTATAAAAACTTATATTATTAGATAAATAGATTACGGGTAAGCTGACCGTTAGAAATATAAAGTAACTAGACGGGACCCAGGAACTGTTTAATAATTAAATTATAAAAATATATATTATATGTTGAACCTACTCTGTTTTTAATGAAACTTGGTTCAAAATGTAGACAAAAATATACTCGTTCTAGTGACATATTCTTTGTCTTATAAAACATTGTATTTTAGAAGTTATAAGCACCAAATAAGTGAACCAATTGAATTAATTATAATAATATAATAATAATATAAGTTAAATTCATTCAATTGAAATTGAATGTTGAATATATACGTGTAAAGGAGAATAAAATAATAATATTTGAAATGATGAAACTTATGTACGTGTTATCCTAATAATTAAAAAGAAATAAAATAATTGAAATAAGATTACAAATGGACGTGTGTCCATATAATGAAAGAAATGGTGATCGACATGAGGGCTTCCTTCACCTCAAAGGAAACTTTCAAATTCACTATAAATACGTGTTTCAGTATAAACACTTGCCTATTCCTTTTTCAGTTTTAGATGTCGCCATCTTTATATTCTTTTCTATTTTATTAATAATAATAATAAAGCCCTGTCCAGTTTTAAGTGTTTTAACTCCCGATCACCGCTACCCTTTCCGATTGATCTGAGCCTCATAACGTATGTCAGGGCTCTGCTCGACTAAGTTTATTGGGGTTCTGTCTCGGGACATCGGGATAAGGTTGAATGAGGGGTACTATATTTAAAACGAGTACATTATATATTTTTATATAACTCAGAAGTTATACCTAAAATTTATACCAGGAGACTTTCTAGTTGAACCCTAAAATTACAAAGTGGGTCCATTCTCTTTTCTCACCGTTTTATTTCCTTTTTGTTCCAAACCATAACAACTCTCACCAAAACTATTATTCTTATTATATTTTGTACATTAGGAAACCCTAATTGAGACACCCAAGTACTTCTACATAAACCCTAAAATTTTCAGAACAATCAGAATCAGGATCAGGGCCCCTAAAACTCAGGGGGGGTATTTCCTGCTTGACAATTATCCTAATAACTTGTTGTCTAATTCGAAATTTCCCGTTCCGTCGACTCAGCTAGGCTAGAAACACACGTGGCAACCCTATGGTGGAATAAGACCCTTCGCGTCACGCGAAGCCCCAGGGGTGACCCCTCGCGTCACGCGAGGGGGTCAAAATCTCAGTATAAATAGAGGGGTTTGGGATTTGCATTTCTGCGTTGGAACGACGATAAAATTCGATTCATACACTGAGATATCGTCCAAATACTACCAAACACACGCTAGCTCGAATTCTGCTACGATACCGGGTATTAACTCGATCGCTGCTACGATTCAATGTCCGATCAATTGAAACTATCCGACAGGATGTTTAAGTACTATCCTTTGTCATTAGTCGTGAATCCGACAGGATGTTTGAGTACCACCCGAACTCGGGGAATACTCTGTCATTCGTTGTGAATCCGATGGATGTTTAAGTGATTGCACTTTGTCATTCGTTGTGAGGGTTTTAATCTCGTGAGTTATCGTAATTGCTGTATTAAGTTACCTACCTAGTTCGTGTGCACTAGGTTACAAGGCTAAATCAATAGGCTAAGCTCTGCCTGTATAAATCTGCAAAATATCAAGGCTTATCTGTAGACTAAACTTTGGCCGTATGAATCTGCATGCTTATAAAGTGAGTCATTCTCTTTTTATCAAATTTATTTACAAAAGTATATTTATTTTCAAGGTTATAATTACAGTGATTAAGTTTATGTAATCACCAAGTTACAGCCGGTATGTGGGGTTTTGTATACATTACTTGATAACCGTCACTATTGGACAACGAGTTAGCCAATGAGTGATATGACCATAGTCACAGACTCCATTGGACAATGAGGTTACCGATGGATGGTCGAGTGACAAATACTGTGGGTAGTTGGTTGATATCAGAAACATTGTAATCTCCCTTAATACTGTAAATTATAACAAACGTGTCGTTTTAGTAAAAATGAATGAACTCACTCAGTATTTCCCGCTGACAAAACCTTTTTCAAACATGTTTCAGGTAATTACAGTAGATTGGAGTAAGAGATGGATACGGCACTGAAAGGCTTCAAGAAGTGGCTTATTTTATTAATTAAATCAAATTAAGAAATATTGTTTTATGTAATCAAATTTATCTTTATTAAAGCTACCTTTGTAAAACATGGGTTTATCCCATCTATTTAATAAATAAAATCAGGTGTTTTCTAAACTCTGATATTTTTCCTAACTCACGGTCCTGATGAAATTTCCGCTGCAACATTTTTCAAATTAAATCACCGGTACCACTGGGCTGTTCACGGCTCCCGATTCCGTCCAGGGTGGGTCGGGGGCCGTGACAGTAACAGAGAAGTTACTTTTATCCAAGTCTGGATTTTATGCGGAAGTGTTTACTAGGATTTTTATCCTACTTGTTATGGAGATCGGCGCAAGGATTTATTAGTTTCCTTTTGGCGCGCAGAAGTTGAACATCGTTTTTCCTTCTAAGTTCTCTTTGTAGGACCAGTGCACAGCCGCGCAAGGTCTAAAGAGGGCTTTTTGACGAGGTTGTGGTATGGTCCCAAGTACTTGAAGCAAGGTTTTTGGGACCTTACCCCTTCAAGTCCCCCCAGTCTAGTGTTGCTCTTATGCAAATAAGTGGAGCACTGGACTATGAGAAATGGGTGTTTTTGCTGCAGAGTTTTTGTGGATTTTTTTTAAATGGAAATCTTCTTGGAGAAGATATTTGTATTTTTCACTTTATTTTGAACTATTCACTTGAGCGAAAAGTTTTTAATCATGAGCTGACTTTTGTGACGTTATCCAAAAATGAAAATGTATTTTTGTATTACCTCTTCGTCTTCTTACTGAACTGTAGCCTTGGGAATATGTGCGGATTTTGTCAGAGAGTTTTTAATGTGATATGACGATTGCAGTGGCAGCGCCGTTTCTAAGGGGTTTAATTTGACACTTAATCATCACAATTTCCTTCATATCTATTCTCGATGTTGACGTTATCTTTCCCCTGCTATATATTTGTATAGAGTGTGTTGATATTTTTCCAGATTTGGGCAAAAATGAGGGCCAGGCGAAGGTTTCGATCCCGGAGGATTTCCGAAATTCTAAAGACTCTCGATGCTGCCGAAGCTCTGCTTCTCCTCTCGGGCTTGTAAATTGAAGCGTCTGCTGGAAACGGAGGTGTTCACGGTACTATTCCTCCTGTGTCTGCAAAAAGGAATCATGCCCCCTCTCGTGCTGTAGATGATAATAACGAAGGGGTTACCATACTGTCGGCACATGCCGTAACTCAAGTTTTTCCGATTGACTGGAGAGGTCGTTGCTCCATAGTGTACCAACGGCGTCGCCGTGGTCCTTGTGTTGTTTCTCCGGCCGAGGTTCCGACCGGTGTGCAGTTGATCGTTCCTGCTACGGGTGACGGGGGAGGTGCAAACCTTTGGATTGTTGATCCTCATCCTCTTGCCTGGTATGGTGAAGTTCTTCATACCCCGTTGGAGGTGGTGGATATGTTTCCTGAAGTTTAGCTTGTTTTATTTTGTAACTAATGTTTTGATAAACTGCTGTGTGCTGTATATTTTGTTAATGTGCTTTGTTGCATAAGTAGTTGTTTTGATGCACTGTTGTGCATATGGGTTTTTTGTAATTGCGCCTGGCGCGCAAGAATTTAAATATAAGCTGTGTTTGAATTACAATATGTTGCATGTGTGTAATTACTTTGTTTAGGTAAAGCGAATAAAGATGGTATTGAGTTCATGTGTGAACGTTGTTCTGGACCGTGTGCGGGACTTGTGCCCGTTAGCCCGTTTCATGAGACTTACAATGTTTTACCATAGTGTTTTCGCGTTTACAAAAAGGAATTCCATGCATTTTGTAATAAAGAATAGAGCTACGGATAAGCTTTGCATTTATAAGGCGCGGGGCCAATGTATACAAAGTGTATAATTAGAATAATTATGTTGCCTGCGCACGTGTCTGGTTTTTTGTGTGAGATGACTTGATTGGTTATATGTAGCACCGGCCCAGTTGCTGTGCGTTCCAGGTGCGAGGCACATCTGTTCCATCAAGCCTCTTTAAGGTGTATGCCCCTTTTCCTAGGACTTCATGGATGATGTACGGTTCTTCCCATTTAGGTGCTAGTTTCCCTGGTTTTTCCGCGTTGGATGCTTCGTTATCGCGCAGGACGAAATCTCCTGGAACGAAGGTGCACACGCGTACGCGCGCGTTGTAGTATTTTTCTAATTTTGATTTATACCTGGCTTCTGCAATGGCTGCATTTTCGCACCTTTCTTCGAAAAGGTCCAGATCGATTCTTCGTTCGCGCTCGTTATCTTGTTTTTCCATAGCGAGCATGCGCGATGATGGGAGGCCGATTTCTGCTGGTATTACTGCTTTTGAACCATATACAAGGCTGAAAGGGGTTTCGCCTGTACTGGTTTTTGGCATGGTGCGATAAGCCCATAAGATGCTAGAGAGTTCATCTACCCATCCCCTACGCGCGGTTCCTAGCCTCGCTTTTATGCCATCAACTATTTGTTTATTCACGCTTTCAACCTGCCTATTCGCTTGTGGGTGTGCCACAAAGGCGAAGCTGTGCTCGATGTTCATTTCTTTAAACCATTTTTGTAGGTCTTCCGAAGAAAAGTTTGTGCCATTATCGGAAATGATGCGTAATGGTAACCCGAATCGGCAGATAATATGTTCCCATATGAACTTGCGGATCACCATTGCTGTAGTTGATGCCAAAGCTTTAGCCTCTACCCATTTGGTAAAGTAGTCTACTGCTACGACTATGAATTTAACTGCGCCCGGCGCATCGGGGAAAAGACCAACGAGGTCAATACCCCATTGTTGAAAAGGCCAGGCTGAGGTGACTGGGACCAGAGGATTTTTCGGACGGAGAGTCTTTGGCGCGTGGCGTTGACATGCTGCGCATTTGCGTAATAATTCTACTGCATCCACATGCATTCCTGGCCAATAATAGTCTGCATTCATAATCTTCGCAACTACCATGCGTGGTCCTGCGTGTATCCCGCATAACCCTTCGTGAATTTCTCTGACTATATATTGCGCATCTGTCTTATCAACGCAGCGCAAAAGTGGGCCCATGAATGATTTCCGGTATAAGATACCGTCCGCCATTTCGTAATTCAGCGCTTTATGTTGGATTTTCCTGGCCTCCGCTTTTCCTTCTGGAAGTTTCCCATGTTGCAAGTATGTAATGATTGGGGACATCCAGGATGGATTCCCGACTTCGATGATGTTCACTTGTCTTAGGGGAACAGATGGGTTAGATAATACCTCAATGCGGACTTCCTTTGCAAGATGTTTGAAGCTAGTGGCGGCCAGTTTGCTTAGTGTGTCTGCATGTTTATTTTCACTTTTATTGATATGGACTATCTTGAATGTTTGGAACTGGTTGATAAGCATTCGTGCTTGCTCCAAATATAAAGCCATGGCTTCGCCTTTAGCGTCGTAATGACCATTGACTTGTTCTGCCACTAGCTTGGAATCGACGTGTGCTTCGAGGTTCTTTGCTCCCATTTTAAGTGCCAGACGGAGGCCCGCAAGAAATGCTTCGTATTCTGCCTCATTGTTTGTACTTTTGAAATCTAGGCGTATTGCGTATGTGAGCTCGTGGTTGTCCGGGCTAACCAGTCGAAGGCATGCGCCTGCCCCATCATCGTTGGAGGCGCCGTCTATGTGTAGTGTCCAAACCCTATCGTTGAAAACTAGAGTAGGGTTTTGGATTGCCACGCATTCTTGGATTTTGTCAACAGGAACTTCAGTGGCAAAATCTGCTAAAACTTGCCCTTTGATTGCTGGTCGGGGTTTATACAGGATGTTGTATCCTCCTAGCTCGATAGCCCATTTGGCCAAACGCCCCACGACATCAGGTTTAGACAGAATTTTTCCTAGATGATAATTTGTGAGTACTGCGATAACGTGGCCAGAGAAATACCGGCGCAGTCTTCGTGATGCGTGGACCAGTGCAAGGACGAGTTTTTCTATCATAGAGTAGCGTGTCTCTGGGCCAGTTAGCATCTTGCTGATGTAGTATATCGGAGTTTGAACGCCATCTCTTTCTACCATTAATACCGTGCCAACTGCTACTTCTGCTGCGAACAGATATAGGATTAGTGGTTCCTCCTTTCGTGGTGCTGTTAAAGTTGGTAACTGGATCAGACACTCCTTCATTTGTTTGAAGGCTTTCTCCGCTTCTGGTGTCCATTGAAAATGGCTATTCTTGGCGCAGTTGCGTAACGTGCTAATGAACGGATAAGATTTAGCGGCGTGATTTGCCAAGAATCTGTTTAGTGCTGCTAATCGACCCGCGAGTCGTTGAATTTCTTTAACTGTCGCTGGTGACGGCATTAGTTGTATGGCCTCTACTTTCTCTAGATTGACCTTGAAGCCGTCTTTGGTTACTATGAACCCTAGAAATTTGCCCTCCTCCATTCCGAAGGAGCACTTTGTTGGATTCAGTTTTAGATTGACGTTGCACAAAGAGTCAAAGGTGCGCTGAATGTTCGCAAGCATGGCCTCTTCCTCTTGGCTAATGATGACGAGGTCATCCATGTAAACTTCTACTGTTACGCCAATGTCTTCCCCCAAAAATCTATCCATCAAGCGTTGATAATTAGCCCCTGCGTTGCAGAGAACAAAAGGCATTTTCGTATAGCAAAATATACCTTTATCTGTACAGAAGGCCGTTTTGTCTTCATCTTCCTCTTTCATCTGTACTTGATGGTAACCTTTATAGCAAACTAGAAAACACTTCCAGCGGAAGGATGCTAGAGAATCAACTTTCTTGTCTATTTTCGGGAGTGCGTAACAGTCTTTTGGGCAGGCTTTGTTGAGGTCTTTGAAGTCGACACACATGCGCCACCCGCCATTGTGTTTTTGTACCATTACTGGGTTGGCTACCCAGGTTTGGTACTGTACTTCGCGCAGGATCCCAGAGGTAAGCAATTCTGTTACTTGTTCGTTCATTGCTTTTGCTTTTTCTGCATTGAGACTGCGCCTTCCTTGCGCGACAGGTTCTGCTGAAGGTCGAACATTTAAACAGTGTTGCGCTATGTCTCGTGGTACTCCAGTCATGTCCGCCGGTGAAGAGGTATGGTCCCAATCCTTTGCCTACATGGCAAGGACCACACCACTTTTTCATCCAACATGGCGCCTACATCAGCAAGCGAATCCAGAAGCTTCTAGAAGCTTCTGGAAGACGTCAAGGTGGCACCAAAGATGCTCCTTCCGACAGAAAGGACAACACATGTCACCAGTCTTCAAGCGCCATGTAGGCCTGCAGCAAATCCAGGAGCAGACCGACAGTAGCAGTACGATGTTTCCAGCATGGACGAATATAGGCGCGCCACGTGTACCACCACCCTAACCACAGCAGAGGGGACTAAGAGGATATTCCCCTTGGTCGGACAGCTGGCGCCCTATAGCAGCTGGCAAGGTTGCTCCTCCCTCTTTCATCATCCGGCTATAAATAGGACCCTTCATCATTCAGGTTAATTATATTCGATTCCTCTCACTCTCACTCTTAACACACACTGTTTTATTCCTCAGAACAGTACTTATTCTCACACCGGAGCCTGGTTAAGAGGGAAACCCCCATATTCCCCTCTTAACGAGCTAACGGTGTTGCTGTTTTGCAGGACTCAGTCTTTCGGCGAGTAAGAAAGGAGATTGAACCCATAAAAGAAACGACCCAGCTAGTTCACCTACTGTGTTAACCAGTGTTTCATCATTGGCGTCATCCGTGATTTTTACAAACCACTTTCATCTCCTTTTCCTTCGAAAAACTCTCTAAAATGACTGAACCAACCCCTTCTCCTCAAATGGATGGAGAAGTCTCTTCCTTTGAACTCATCACAGACACTGCGCGCGTCCAAAGAGTCCAGGGGAACGAGACCATCCAAGAAGGGCGAGCGAACAATGATTTTCCTGATATCTTTGGAAGTGCATCCAGAGCGGTTAGCCAAACCACAAACGTAGCCACTTTTCAACCCCCACCCAGGGTCATCAACCAAACCACAAATGGAGCCACTTTCCAACCTCCACCTGGGGTAGTTCACCAAACGCCTCCAGCAGTTCAAACACCAAACCATGGAGCTGGCCCCTCAGCCCCATCAGACCAAACACAATTGAACTTTTCTGCACTTTTAGGGCTACCCGAAGGAAAAACTCTGGCTTCCTGGTATGCCGAACAAAGGGCGTCTATAAATCTTGTCTATACACAACTCAGTGCACAACAAGCCGTGCTCCAAGCACAAGCCAACCAATCCGCTTTTGCTACTCCACCGCAAAGGTCTCTGAGCACTCACATGCCTCAGCAGGCCAATGCATGGAACTTACACCCTGAAAAAGCACCTGTGCCAAACATCAGAAGGCCAAGCGCGCATGACACGCGCGATACTTAAGGCGAAACAGAAAGCAATTATGTGCAATACTCCCATCAACAAAGAAAACCAGTACAAAGTCGTTTAGGCACGCGCAATATAAATGACGAATGGGATAGCTATGATGAAGAAGATGATCCAACGTACAAGAAAGAGAGCACGGTATTCAGCAGATTACCACCTGAGAACGAGGCGTACAAACCCCACAAGCGCGCGGGGTATAATCCAAAGGCAGAACAGGATTACTCTTTAAGTTATCGCCCAGACGGCATGGCTGAGAACTCCAAATTCATCAGAGAGATTGCAACAGCTGACATTGATAAGACAAAATTTCCGCATAACGTAGGCAAATACAATGGCTTAACAGATCCCGATGACCACCTCCAAGTCTTCAATGGCGCAGGAGTAACAGGTGGCTGGAACCTACCAACTTGGTGTCACCTTTTCGCACAAACCTTTGTCGGCACGGCGTGCGTCTGGTTCGACAGCCTGCCAGCAGGAAAAATTAAGTCATGGATCGATTTTCAAGACAAGTTCCTTGCACACTTCTCCCAACAGCGCAGGCATACTAGAGATCCAGCCGATTGTCTGAACATATGGAGGAAAGACCACGAGAGCGTGGAAGACTTCACCACCAGGTATAACAAAGAATGTCTGGAAATCGGGGATGTAAGCGAGAAGATGATGCGCGCACATTTTATGAGGGCAGTAAAGTGTGACGACCTGATCAAACGATTGAAAGGAAGAGATGGAGGCCCCAAAGATTGGGAAACCTTCATTGAGGCAGCAAAAACAATTGCGCGCACTGACAAACAATTGACCGGTGACGACAACCGTCAAAACAGTTACAACCATAACGATCAGCGCAACAAGAAAGGCAAAGGCCAATCATGGAAAATATCTGGTTATAGAGAAAGAAGCCCGACAAGAGAAGACACGCGCAATACAATCAACCAGATTGCTCATTGCAAGGAGGTCAAAAGGGAGAACAGAGAAAAACAGTGGACACCCTTTACAAAGACTCCTTCTGAAGTTTTGTCAACCGAAAATCACCAGTTCAAACCTCCTCTACAAATGCGAAACAAGAGGGGTCAAGACCCAAATCTTTTCTGTGAGTGATGTGCGTGAAAGTGTTGTATTTTAGGTGTATATTTTAAGCCCTTTTTAACACTTATTTTAGCCAAGTTTTAAATTTATAAAACACGATATTTCACTAACACTAGACACACATATGGGCAAGTGCACCCATCGTTGAGTGTAGTATAGCGTTGGTAAGATACCGAGGTCGTCCAAGGACACAAGAGCTTTTAGTACCGGTTTATCCTCAACGTCTAACCAAAATAAAAGTTTGGAAAAATGTTTTAAAATAAGAAAAGTAAAAACTAACTAAAATGCTGAAAATAAAAATAAAATAAAAACAGATAGACAAGATGAATCACTTGGTTCCGACTCGTATCTAGTATAACCTTTGATTATTTCCGCACTTTTGCACATAATTAAGAGATTATCTTAGTTATTGTAGTAGGCCCCTCTTTTGAAGGTGACGTTACCCTCACCCCAGTAGTTTGAGTCAGCAGGGATACAATCCTAAAGGGGTGGATTATTGGAAGATAATGAATTAAGTTATTAATGCAGTATTGTGGTAGGCCCCGCTTTTGGCGGTGACGTTACCCTCGACTAAGTAGTCTGAGTCAGCAGGGATACAGTCCTAAATAGCCGGGTTATAGTATTAATAGTAGTTAACTTATGAGGGGATCAAAGAGTTTGGACCCCCGCCATCCAATACCGTGAAGTATTGAAGGAGGTCCTACTAAATTTGACCCAGGTCCATTGCAGGACCTCTAAACGCTGAACAATGGCAAGACCTTTACCAAACCGTTCCCTTAACCCCCTACCAGGTAGCCAACATACCTCCATATAGACCGTGGAGATATGAATGGTGAAAATCCTTTATTTTATATAGACAGTAAAATAATGCCAAGACACCACGGACAAACGATAAGGAAAGATCACCTTCAACATAAGTAACTAGTTATTAAAGTCATTAATACAAAACCAAATAAAAAGTGCAAAAGATTAGAAATAAAAAGTATTATACTAGACACTTTGTCTTCACCAAGTGATGTAAGAGACTTAGGCAAACATGGCCTTGATTGTCAAGAACTCTTACGATCAATCTTGGATCCCGAGACGACTCACACACTCTATGATGGACAATGGATGATGGTGGTGGATGATGGTGTTGTGATGGTGGTGGGTGGTGGATGAAGTGTGAGAGAGGTGGTGTGCCAAGGGATGAGTTGCAATGAAACCAAGCACTCCTATTTATAGGCTGAACAGAGGCCTGGGCACGGCCCCGTGTCCGCTGGGCACGGCCCCGTGCCTGTCTGACACTCTCTCTCTTCATTAATTGTAATTCGCAATTACAATTAATGCGCCTGCAGTACTTTCGGCACGCCCCCCGTGTCCGCTGAGCACGGCCCGTGGTGGGCAATAGAAGCTTCTATAGGTTTGTCTTTTCTGCTGCTTCTTGGGCACGGCCCCGTGCTGGCTGAGCACGGGGCGTGTTCAGCCTTCTGTTTTCTCTATTTTGCTTTGGAAGGTGCCGTTGAGGGTTCGGGCAATCCACTAATGTTCCTTTTCTTGTATTTATGTTGGATTTAGCTGTCTTTTTGCTTCTTTTGCGTTTTTGAGCTCATTTAATCCTGAAAATACAAAAGGAAGACAAAAACACTCTTTTTCCAATATTAGTACTAAAAAAGGGTTAGTTTTATGCCTCATTTGATGTAATTTATATGTTGCATTTTACACACATCAAATACCCCCACACTTGAACTTTTGCTTGTCCTCAAGCAAAACTCTTTAATATTTGGCTTACACTCCCAAATGGAATAGGTAGAAGAGAAGGTTTTGGGCTTGTCATAGAGTGTCGGGATTTCCAAGATCTTTTTAGGGTTTTATTTTTATTTATTTACACTCCTATTCGTAATGATTTATTTAGAACTGTTCATAAAAGAAATTACTTATTTGGGCATAACATGCCTTTTTAAAATTCTATTTATATACAAGTTCACATACCTCGCGGGGAAATCACTCACACTCGGCCGAAGGTGTATTTTTAGTGAATCACTCGAGAGCGGCATGGAACTTATTCCTACCATAGGCTTGCCAAGAAATCAATCCTCCTCCTTTTTAACTTTTATACCTTTGTAGATATCAAGAGGACTTTGTGGGTTAAGGGTTGGCTAGGGTTAAAGGTAGGTGGTTGGGTTAGTGGTTAGTAGAAAAAGGGCTAAAAAGCGTAACAAGTGTCGGTTTTCGTATATATATATATATATTTTTTTTTTTTGATGAAGCTTTTATTCAAACAAAGTTATTTTTGATTACTTTGTTTGTTTATTTTCTTTTTGCTTCATTTTTTTTTTTTTTTTTTTTTTCGAAGAACCGAACTTGTTACTAAAATAAAGGGTAAAAATGAAAAAGGTTTTGGTGGGTGAAATGGTTTTTGTTTTGGGTGATGAAACGAAAAGGTTTAGGCTCAAAGGGGCTAACTAGGGGGATTTTTGGGTAGGTGGTAAAAGAAAAGAAAAATAATGGTGTGGAAATAAAAAAAGTTAGTCCTAATGCCTCTATCATTTACTTACTTGGGTTTAAGTTGATAAGGACCGGGAATGTATTGTCATGGCAAGTTCTAGAGTCGTAAGAACCAAGCGGCTATTCACACAAGAAACGAAAAATGAGCATTTAGTCAAATGGTATGAAATTGAGTGCTCAATAAAGGCTCAAAACTCACTTTTGTGGGAATGGGTTTTTATGTGATCAAGTATATATAATCAAATTTTAAATAAGTTTGTCATGCATTTTCATAATTTTCTTATGTTGGTTCTTTTTATCACTACGCTATCGGTTGTAAATTTGTAAAAATATAACCTTTTTGAGAGCTTGAATTTCCCGAGTTAAACCTAGACAAGTAAAAAAAATGAAATTTTTGAAAAAAAATTTGGGGTGATTAGCGGTTCCAATAGAGTTTTGTGTAAGGCTTGTATTTAGGACTTGCAAAATTCAAGGTTTTAGCATCCCCCCCACACTTAAATTACACATTGTCCTCAATGTGTCCTAAAAATAAATTTTTAGGTTGATTAGATGTGTAAAATAGTGTTTAAAAAGCAAAAATTTGTGTTACTGGGCACTGAGCACGGCCCCGTGTTATCCGGGCACGGCCCCGTGTTCAAGTGCCAGTAACAAAATTGAAATAAGAGAAACAGAAGTCTGGACACGGGGGCGTGCTGGGTGAACACGGCCCGTGTCCAGTTACCTGTACTGGGCGTTTTCTGCAGGTGGTTCAACACGGGGCCGTGTTGGTTGGGCACGGCCCGTGTTGAACCTTCTGAAAGGGAGAAAAATTGTCGGGTTGCCTTGTTCTTGTGCATGGGATCATTTTTCTCGTTCCCCTTTTCATCCTTTACCACCATGAGCGTGTTTTATTCATTACAAACCATTCAAACATTAAAACCATCATTTCATTTCATCATAGAGAGAACTTACATAATCCTAAATTAAAACTAGATAAAAGAAATAACAAACCATGGAGTCCTAGCCTTTAATTTATTTTAATTTAGCAAAATTTCCAAGAAATACTCAATCTTGGTTAAACAAGGCCTTAGTGAACTCCTTCTTCCGAGTGCGGTTTTCCTCAAATGTCGGCGAGCCATTCTTCTATCTCCCTTGGAAGGAGAAAAGAAGGCTCATTGGCATTAGTTTGAGGGGCTTCAACTTCCACCGGGATCTCTTGTTGGTGTTCCATGGGAGGTTCCGCCGGAAAGTCTTCCCACCCGGTAGGGTTGTTAATTCCGAGAGCCAGGTTCCAATCCTGCTGGGGAAGGACTGGTTCCATTGGAGGTGCTACAAGAATATTTAACCTCTGGTGCAAGAGGTTAATTTCTTGGAAGCTGCTTTCAAGTCCCATCGTAAGATCGTTAATACGGTCGATAAGGACCTCCTCTACTGAAGTCATTTCATCTAGAGCCTCCCTTAATGCTATCACATAGTGAACAAGTGTAGCTTCAATGGAGGGTCTTCTTCCTCTTCGGTTGTTTGACGAATGCACAGAAGATGTATCGCTGTTTTCACTCGACATCCTACGAAAAATAAACTAAAAATAGCTTATTTAATGAAACAGTACCCGGACACGGCCCCGTGCTCGCTGAGCACGGCCCCGTGTCCATCCTTCTGCAGAGTTTTGGAACAAGGAAACTTGTATTTTTAAGTTATTTTCTGAATGTTGTAGGCCCTTTTTGGCTACTAATAACTTAAAACCATGTTTCATAACATGTTTTTACCAAGATTCTTTGAACAAAACTCATTTGTCCCTACCATAGAGTTGGAGGAATTCCAAACTTTCAATGGTAGTTCTTGGAGAAAGATGAAGAAGAAGGAAATTACTAAAAGAGGAAGGGACAAGATAGGTTGTTGGAACCTTCTTTTAGACTTACCTAGGATAGTTTGAGAGAAGATTCCTGCAAATCTCTGCCCCAAGTTGGTCCAAATGTGCAGAATTCTTGGCTGCATTTATAGAAAATGACAGCAACCTGGACACGGCCCCGTGTGCAGGTGGAGCTCTGACACAGTTTGTCCGTATTCTGACGTACTGATCAGAAAGGAATCTTTTGATGGACACGGGGGCGTGTTGGCTGGGCACGGCCCCGTGTCTACGGACTGATTTATGAAGTTGTCTAGTTTTTTTAAGGAACTTGTTTTTATCGGGTGGTTCCTGACTGGTTGGAACAACCCCAAAGTGCCTAATATACCTTAATTGTCCTAGACTAAGGCGAGAACGCAAGAGGTTGTCGGTGAGGGTAATTCCTATTTTCATTCTAGGTGGACAAGTCCAACCCTTTTCCGGGCTCTTGTTAAAGAAGGTATATGCCGAATCGCTCAGGTCTATGTATGCACCGAACGAAGTCGATGGGGAGTCCTTCACGGCACAATCGACACAGGGACGACTATTGTCCAAGTCTTTGCTAGGTACGAAGGTTTTTTCGGGAGCAACGAGGTTTTCGGAATGCGGTTCCAACATTTCTTCATGGGTAGCGTCTTGGGGCGGATTAATAAAATCCTTCCTAAGCTCTTCTATCCATTTCAGAATTAGCTCTTCTAGTTGAAATAATTCGCTAAGGAACATTTCCCCTAGAATATCTGGCTGGGCGCATTCGAGGGAGAAATAGTGCTTATTTTTACTTTCGCCCCTCTTAAGGTTGTGAAAAGATCGTGGGTCCATGTAGTGGGGCATATAATTTAGGAAGTAGCATTTTACTTCTTCATGTTCGCCTCCACATAATTGACACCACGTACCATAAGAGTGCCGAAAGTAAAAATAATTACTATCACTCATGTTTATGTCAGAAATTACCAACCGTCGGGATCTAACGGTTCTGTTTTCAGTAACTGAAACTTGGGCACGGGGGCGTGTTGAGTGGACACGGCCCCGTGTTCAGCTTACTGTCTGATGTAAAACAGGATTGCCAGTTCCAATGATTGAGCACGTGGGCGTGTTCAGCGGGCACGGCCCGTGCTGAGCTCTGCAGAAGCTGAAAAACTTAAGAAAAATCCTAAAAAATAAAAAGAAAAATAAAAGATGATTAGGCCGTTGATTCCTAACTTTCTTAAAATCCTTGTGTCCCCGGCAACGGCGCCAAAAACTTGATGTGCGTGAAAGTGTTGTATTTTAGGTGTATATTTTAAGCCCTTTTTAACACTTATTTTAGCCAAGTTTTAAATTTATAAAACACGATATTTCACTAACACTAGACACACATATGGGCAAGTGCACCCATCGTTGAGTGTAGTATAGCGTTGGTAAGATACCGAGGTCGTCCAAGGACACAAGAGCTTTTAGTACCGGTTTATCCTCAACGTCTAACCAAAATAAAAGTTTGGAAAAATGTTTTAAAATAAGAAAAGTAAAAACTAACTAAAATGCTGAAAATAAAAATAAAATAAAAACAGATAGACAAGATGAATCACTTGGTTCCGACTCGTATCTAGTATAACCTTTGATTATTTCCGCACTTTTGCACATAATTAAGAGATTATCTTAGTTATTGTAGTAGGCCCCTCTTTTGAAGGTGACGTTACCCTCACCCCAGTAGTTTGAGTCAGCAGGGATACAATCCTAAAGGGGTGGATTATTGGAAGATAATGAATTAAGTTATTAATGCAGTATTGTGGTAGGCCCCGCTTTTGGCGGTGACGTTACCCTCGACTAAGTAGTCTGAGTCAGCAGGGATACAGTCCTAAATAGCCGGGTTATAGTATTAATAGTAGTTAACTTATGAGGGGATCAAAGAGTTTGGACCCCCGCCATCCAATACCGTGAAGTATTGAAGGAGGTCCTACTAAATTTGACCCAGGTCCATTGCAGGACCTCTAAACGCTGAACAATGGCAAGACCTTTACCAAACCGTTCCCTTAACCCCCTACCAGGTAGCCAACATACCTCCATATAGACCGTGGAGATATGAATGGTGAAAATCCTTTATTTTATATAGACAGTAAAATAATGCCAAGACACCACGGACAAACGATAAGGAAAGATCACCTTCAACATAAGTAACTAGTTATTAAAGTCATTAATACAAAACCAAATAAAAAGTGCAAAAGATTAGAAATAAAAAGTATTATACTAGACACTTTGTCTTCACCAAGTGATGTAAGAGACTTAGGCAAACATGGCCTTGATTGTCAAGAACTCTTACGATCAATCTTGGATCCCGAGACGACTCACACACTCTATGATGGACAATGGATGATGGTGGTGGATGATGGTGTTGTGATGGTGGTGGGTGGTGGATGAAGTGTGAGAGAGGTGGTGTGCCAAGGGATGAGTTGCAATGAAACCAAGCACTCCTATTTATAGGCTGAACAGAGGCCTGGGCACGGCCCCGTGTCCGCTGGGCACGGCCCCGTGCCTATCTGACACTCTCTCTCTTCATTAATTGTAATTCGCAATTACAATTAATGCGCCTGCAGTACTTTCGGCACGCCCCCCGTGTCCGCTGAGCACGGCCCGTCGTGGGCAATAGAAGCTTCTATAGGTTTGTCTTTTCTGCTGCTTCTTGGGCACGGCCCCGTGCTGGCTGAGCACGGGGCGTGTTCAGCCTTCTGTTTTCTCTATTTTGCTTTGGAAGGTGCCGTTGAGGGTTCGGGCAATCCACTAATGTTCCTTTTCTTGTATTTATGTTGGATTTAGCTGTCTTTTTGCTTCTTTTGCGTTTTTGAGCTCATTTAATCCTGAAAATACAAAAGGAAGACAAAAACACTCTTTTTCCAATATTAGTACTAAAAAAGGGTTAGTTTTATGCCTCATTTGATGTAATTTATATGTTGCATTTTACACACATCAGTGAGTTTCACAAAGACACAGGTCACCTGACCGACGACTGTTTTAGCTTAAAACAAGAGATAGAAAGAGCCCTGAGAGATGGAAGACTCACTCTTCTGGTGAAAGGCGGAAAGCGCGATCACCGTCAAATTCAGCGAAGGGAAGAAGGGCCAGACAACAAGAAGCTCCGAAAATTAGAAACTCACATGGTTCAAGGAGGTCCACGAAGGCCAAGAAAGAACTATAACAAGCGCACACAAGACGACTCTTGGCGCGAGAGACAAGTTGTTTTTCCCATAGTGAGAGGAGGTCCAAGAGAAAGACGACCCATAGTCATATCTGGAGTAATCGGTCATTACCAAACCGACTACATTTTCATTGACCCAGGGAGCACTGCAGATATCATCTATGAACAATGCTTCAACCAATTTGACCAATAGGACAAAGCGCGCTTAGAGCCAGTCGACTACCCACTAACTGGTTTCTGCAACGAAGCCGTTTTTCCTCTCGGCCAGATATCGTTCCCAGTACTGCTCTTAGACGGAAGAAATTCGAGAACGGAGGAAGTCACGTTCATGGTACTACCAGCGCATTCAAGACATGATATCCTGTTGGGAAGAGAATCTCAAGGAGATTTCAGTATGATTTGCTCCGAACCGCATTCAGCTATTGGGTTCCCAACAAAGACAGGGGTAGCACTAATATATGCAAGCAAAGAAGTCTTGGCAACAGACGAAATCAGACCAGCAAAAGCGAGCAAATCGGTACCCCGTGCGGAAGTAGAAAAATGGGTGCTAAACAGCAAATACCCAGAACAAACGCTCACCTTGGGCCTTGTAATGTCTGACCTCACGCGCGCGGCGCTAAAAAAGTTGTTATTCGAAAACATGGATGTGTTCGCCTGGACACCAGCTGACATGGTACGTGTCCCACGGCACATAGCAGAGCATAGATTAAACGTCCCAGAGAGTGCCAAACCTGTGATACACGCCAAGCGCCATCTAGGAGATATAAAGCATGACGCCATGCAAGAACAAGTCACGGAGCTGTTAAACGCTGGCATCATCAGAGAAGTCCGATACCAAACTTGGGTGGCGAGCCCAGTAATGGTACAAAAAGGAAACGACAGTTGGAGAATGTGTGTAGATTACAAAGATCTAAACAAGGCATGCCCGCGCGACTGTTATGCCTTACCAGATATTGATGAGAAGATCGATTCGCTAGCAACCTTCAGATGGAAATGTTTCCTTGACTGTTATAAGGGATACCATCAGGTACAGATGGCCATCCAAGACGAGGACAAAACCGCATTCCGCACACCGACAGGGCTATACTGCTACACCAAAATGCCCATCGGTCTAAAGAATGCAGGTGCGACTTATCAGAGACTGATGAATGAAACGTTCAGCGATGCTATCGGCAAATACATCGAAGTGTACATGATGACCTAGTCATCATGAGTAAGGAAGAAAGTATGATGCTGGCAAACATTCAAAAAACGTTCGACACACTGCGCGGAGTGAGTATCAAGCTAAACCCAGTGAAATGTTCCTTTGGCATGGAGGAAGGAAAGTTCCTGGGTTTCATCGTCACAAAGGATGGTTTTAAAGTCAACCCTGAAAAGGTGCAAGCGATCGAGTGAATGCCTTCACCATCGACGATCAAGGAAATGCAGAAGTTGGCCGGACGGTTAGCAGCACTCAACTGTTTCTTAGCCAATCATGCGGCTAAATCTTTCCCGTTTATCAAGACACTCCGCAATTGCATGAAGAAAAGTCAGTTCCAGTGGACCCCGGAAGCCGAACAAGCATTCCGAGAAATGAAAGATTGCCTCATAAGACTGCCAACACTGACGGCGCCAGTGAAAGCAGAGCCCCTAGTGATGTATTTGTCAGCATCAGATAAAGCAGTTGGAGCAGTTTTGCTCATAGACTGACAAGGCATACAGACACCAGTTTATTTTGTGTCTCGCACTCTGAACGATCCGGAAACATGGTATGCTATAATGGAAAAACAAGTGCTGGCACTGATTCATGCATCAAGGCGGTTGCGCGGGTATTTCGCCAACCACATCATTCATGTGTTAACAAACTACAACATCGGCAACATCCTTGCAAGGCCCAAAATATCTGGAAGATTAGCAAAGTGGGCTATAGAACTGGGAGGCCACAACGTGGTCTTCAGACCAAGGCCAGCAATAAAGGGCCAGGTGTTGGCTGATTTCATGACAGAGGTGCCCGATGACAAGGACAGGGAATGTAAGGCAATGGAAAGAGCTGAAAGGCAACATTCGGAAGAACCATGGCTACTGTATACAGATGGCGCGTCCAACGAGGATGGCGCAGGCACAGGACTTAGGCTGGTAAGTCTAGAAAAACATGAATTCACGTATGCCATCCGGTTAGACTTCAAGAGCACGAACAATGAAGCCAAATACAAATCCATTCTAGCCGGTCTGAGGTTGGCGATCAAGATGGGAGTTAAACACATCGAGGCACATGTGGACTCCATGTTAGTAGCCGGGCAGATTAACGGCCAGTACGATGCCAAAGGAGACGTAATGGCGTTATACCTAGACCAAGCGAAAGCATTGCTGCAGAACTTCAATTCTTACAAGGTGCACCATATCAATCGAAGCGAGAATAAACCAGCAGATGCACTGAGTAAGCTAGCATCCACCAGTTTCCAGCACTTGGCAAAGGATGTCCGCATCGAAGTTCTGAGCAATCCATCGGTACCGCTGAGGCAAGTAAGCGTTATTCAGTTGGGAACGACATCTTGGATGACTCCCATAATCATGTATCTCCAGTCTGGAGTATTACCGGAAAACAAAGCCGAAGCAAGGAAAGTCCAATACAAATCCGAGCACTACCAGATGGTTGATGGAATCCTGTACCGAAAATCATACCTCGGGCCGTTGTTGAGATGCGTCGACCCAGAAGATGCAAACTACCTGATCCGAGAAGTACATGAGGGAATCTGTGGCATCCATGCTGGTCCGAGAATGGTGGTAGCGAAAGTGATGAACGCCGGGTACTACTGGCCTGGAATGCATCTAGACGCAGTGAAGGTTTTGATGAAATGCAGCGGGTGTCAGAGACATGCCCCGAAAACGATGCGCCCCAAAAATGAACTAGTCCCCGTAACAACGGTGTGGCCGTTTCAACAATGGGGAATAGATATGGTTGGTCCCTTTCCTGAAGCCCCGGGTGCAGTGAAATTTATCATAGTCGCGGTAGATGTGACAACTCGAGTTTCCGACTTTCTTTTTCGCTCTTAGTGCACGTTGACTTTGACTGTGTAGTTGTTTGACTTGTTTAACTTGTAACTGTATACGTTATTTTATAATGAACGCATAGTGGTTGCATGATTTTGTGTTTGGCTGTATAACATGAAACACCTGTTGAAAACTTAAACTGTTTAAAATATGAAAGGACCCGACGAAACAGAAGTTCTGTTTCGCCATATACATCCCGACGAAACTGATGTGTTTCGCCATCAAGCAACTCGACGAAACAGACAGGACCCGACGAAACAGACTGTTTCGTCATAAGCATCCCGACGAAACAGAAGTCTGTTTCGCCAAGCCCAGTTTCGCCAAGCCCATTAAGGGCCCAGAACGGTAATTCGTTCATATTAACGTGAACCGACTCCCTGTTTCACACTTTTAACAAAAATAGAAACCCTAGAACTCTCCACTCTGTGAAGGCGATACCCATCATCAACCATCATCTTTCTCTCTCGAATCCTCCCTTGTTCATCTCGAATATCTCGGTTAGTGCGTGCTCGTCTAAATCGGTTTCTTTGTCCCTTGATTTCTTTATACATGTTGTGTTTATGCTTGATTTCTGGATTATAGGAGGGTATGTTGATGATACTCGGTTCTGAATGTTGTTTATATGGCCTGATTCTGAATACACATTAGTATCTTGATAGGAATCGATGATATGATGTTGTATGTTAATCTATATGTTGTACACATAACCTAGGGTTCGTGCTTGACGTTAAGAACTGTGATACTTATGTTATGATGATGTTACGATGATTCTGCGTTGAATGATTACTGTATGATTGAGGAATTGCTGTTTTACGGCTGTTAGGGTTTATGTGTTTTTCGCATCTGCTGTAACTGATGTCTGCGAAACTGACTGATCGACGAAACAGAACTCTCGGCGAAACAGGATGTGTTTCGCCAAGAGTAGTCGACGAATCAGAAGTTCTGTTTCGCCAGGGGACACCTCGACGAAACAGAATGTGTTTCGTCACTATATGTGTTTCGCCACTATCTGTGTTTCGCCAACATGCGTGTTTCGCCGAATAGCTGATCTGTGCAGTAACTTGAGTTAATTCTGTTAAGTGTTAACTGGGTTAGTTAACTGCTGTTATGTATAAAGTATTACTTGTATGATTGCAAATACGTGTATTGTGATTGATGCGATGTTCATGATGATTATGTTTACGCACAAACAACTTTAATACAAACTGATTATGTATACGTGCATACCTTAGGACGTGATTGATTAACCGTGAGCACATACTTAGCATACCGAGCGAAACAAGGTGAGTTCACACTCTTTCTAAGGCATGGGATTCCCGGTGGTTTGGGAATGGGTTAAGAAACTAAAATGGAACCTACATATTCTCCTTGGGTAGGATATGTACCGCCATCCTCCATGGGTAGGATGCCAATATAAATCCTGTGTATTCTCCTTGGGTAGAATACATACGTTCGTCCGGTAGGACAACAACCTTAACGCATGCTCGTCCTCCTTGGGTAGGACAACAAACCTTAACGCATGATCGTCCTCCTTGGGTAGGACAATCACACTCGCTACGGTCCTTGGATTAAGAAGGGCACGTACAAATACGACTAGTCAACACTATTCATCGCACGCATGCCTGGACTGGCAGCAAGGACTAACGCGATACAATTTCTAAACTTCGCAAACATGCCTAGAGGGCCGCGATGCTATTACATACGATTTACGAAACGAACATTATAACTAAATAACTAACAGTGAACTCGCTCAACTAGTTGTTGACTCTCTGTTACATGCCTTGCAGGACAATAGGTACTCTTGGAGCTTGCACGGGAGGCGCAGTCGTTGTGGGCACGGACGTGGATGTTTTGTTAAACATTATAACATTTTGTACTTAAACTTATGTTGGGTTTTACATTAATGCTTCCGCTATACACTTGTATATATTTGGTTTTATAAACACCTATCGTATTGATGAATGACTTTTGATATTATTATGTTCAATATGATTGGTGGCTTGATCCTGGTCATGTCACGCCTCCAAGCGGTGGTACTCCGCGTGTGGATTTTGGGGGTGTGACAGATTGGTATCAGAGCCATTGGTTATAGAGAACTCGGTTTTAATAAGGGGAAAACATTTTTTTATTAAAACCAGACTATAACCGAAACAGTGCTCAACGATCCACAACAACGCCTCGCTCCACGTGCAAGACTCATCACTCTAGGTAATATGGTACATGTCTTATTGCCTACTTGCTAGAATTGCATAGAACTTTGCTCCGGGTAAGTTTCTTCTCGACGACTTTTATGTTACCGTATTATTTGATTCGGGTGCGGATACCAGTTATATGTCTCTGAATGTTAGTCAAATGCTTAAACGTGCACCAACCCTGTTGAACACCAAACATGTCGTAGAGTTAGCTAACGGTAAAAGTTTAGAAGCCACACACATAGTTCAGGGTTGTAATCTTATCCTCGCCGGTCAGACTTTCTCTATCGATCTCATTCCTATAACTCTGAGTAGCTTTGATATCGTCATTGGTATGGATTGGTTATCCCAACAATAAGCAGAGATCCTATGCAAGGAGAAGATCGTTCGTATTCCTTGTTCTGGGAAAGAACCTCTCGAAGTTCAAGGTGACAAGAGTGGTGTCGTGAGTGGCATCATCTCTTTCTTGAAGGCTCAGAAGTGTCTGCGAAAAGGCCACGTAGCTATTTTAGCACTCGTTACTGATACATCGACGATAGAGAAAAAGATTTGGGATATTCCTGTAGTACGCGACTTTCCTCAAGTGTTTCCTGAAGAGTTACCTGGGTTACCGCCCCATCGCCAGGTCGAATTTCAGATCGAGCTAGCTCCAGGAGCAGCACCTATAGCTCGAGCACCTTATCGCTTAGCTCCAACTGAACTGGAAGAACTGTCTAAGCAATTGCAAGAACTTTTGGAAAAGAGTTTCATACGTCCTAGCTCTTCGCCATGGGGAGCTCCAGTATTATTTGTGAAGAAGAAAGACGGTACCTTTCGTATGTGCATAGATTACCGCGAACTAAACAAGGTGACCGTGAAGAATCGCTATCCACTTCCACGCATCGACGACTTATTCGACCAGTTACAAGGGTCGAGCTATTACTCAAAGATTGATCTAAGGTCAGGTTACCATCAACTGAGAGTCCGGGATGAGGACGTCTCCAAAACAGCATTCAGAACTCGCTACGGTCATTATGAGTTTTTGGTCATGCCATTCGGGCTAACGAACGCGCCTGCGGTTTTCATGGATCTTATGAACAGGGTGTGCAAACCTTATCTTGACAAGTTTGTTATTGTTTTCATTGATGACATTCTGATTTACTCGAAGAGTCGGGAGGAACATGAGCAACATTTACGACTTATTCTGGAACTCCTTCGAACGGAACAACTGTACGCTAAGTTTTCAAAATGCGACTTCTGGCTTCGTGAAGTCCACTTTCTAGGTCATGTGGTAAACAGGGATGGGATACATGTTGATCCATCCAAGGTAGATTCGATCAAGAACTGGCCTGCACCTCGCACACCAACAGAAATACGCCAATTCTTGGGTTTGGCGGGTTATTACAGACGGTTTATCAAAGACTTCTCAAGGATTGCACAGCCGCTTACATTACTGACACAGAAAGGTATTGCCTACCGTTGGAGTGATACACAGGATACAGCGTTTCAGCACTTAAAGGATAGACTTTGTAGCGCACCTATCCTCTCATTGCCTGAAGGCACGGACGATTTTGTAGTCTACTGTGATGCATCTATCCAAGGTCTTGGATGTGTGTTGATGCAACGGGATAAAGTTATTGCTTATGCTTCGCGCCAACTTAAGATTCACGAACGGAATTACACTACACACGATTTAGAGCTTGGAGCTGTTGTTTTTGCGCTCAAGAGATGGCGACATTATCTGTATGGCACTAAGTGCACCATCTACACCGATCACAGAAGTCTTGAGTATATTTTCAAGCAGAAAGACCTGAACATGCGACAACGTCGATGGGTCGAGTTACTGAACGATTACGAATGTGCTATAAAGTACCATCCAGGCAAGGCCAATGTGGTGGCCGACGCCCTCAGTCGAAAGGATACTATACCTAGGCGTGTACGAGCGTTGCAACTCACTATTCAGTCTAGTCTTCCTTCACAGATACGAGATGCTCAGGTAGAAGCATTGAAACCGGAAAACGTCAGGGCTGAAGCTCTACGCGGCTCTAGGCAAAGGTTAGAACAAAGGGCAGACGGCGCCTACTACGTAACAGGACGCATCTGGGTCCCACTCTATGGCAACCTACGCGAGCTTGTAATGGATGAAGCTCATAAGTCTCGCTACTCAGTACATCCTGGTTCAGATAAGATGTACCACGACCTCAGAACTACATATTGGTGGCCTAGCATGAAGGCCCACATAGCAACTTACGTTAGCAAGTGTTTGACTTGTGCGAGAGTCAAAGCAGAATATCAGAAACCATCAGGCCCACTCCAACAACCTGAGATACCACAATGGAAATGGGAGCAAATTTCCATGGATTTTGTTACTGGCCTACCTAGGTCTCAACGTGGGAATGACACTATTTGGGTGATCGTGGATCGACTCACAAAGTCTGCTCACTTCTTGGCTATCAAGGAAACGGATAAGTTCTCCACTCTAGCAGACGTATACCTTAAGGAAGTTGTCTCGAGGCACGGGGTGCCCACATCTATTATCTCTGATCGTGATGCACGTTTTACTTCAGAACTGTGGCAAGCAATGCACAAATCTTTTGGCTCTCGATTGGACATGAGCACAGCTTATCATCCTCAGACAGATGGGCAGTCTGAGCGCACTATTCAAACTCTAGAAGACATGCTTCGGGCGTGCGTAATTGACTTTGGCAAAGGCTGGGAAAAACATCTGCCACTTGTGGAATTTTCGTACAACAACAGTTACCACACCAGCATTAAAGCTGCTCCATTTGAGGCTTTGTACGGGCGTAGATGCCGATCACCTCTTTGTTGGGCAGAGGTGGGTGACAGTCAGATCACAGGTCCGGAAATGGTAGTTGATACTACTGAAAAGATTGCTCAAATACGACAACGCATGGCGGCAGCACGTGACCGTCAGAAAGTATACGCTGATAAAGACAGGAAAATACTCGAATTCCAAGTTGGGGATCGAGCACTACTCAAAGTTTCACCCTGGAAGGGTGTTGTTCGTTTTGGCAAACGAGGCAAACTCAATCCACGATATGTTGGACCATTTGAAGTCATAGAGAAAATAGGCAAAGTGGCCTACAGACTGAACTTACCGGCTGAACTCAGTGCAGTTCACAACGTCTTTCACGTGTCGAATCTGAAGAAGTTTCAGTCAGATGAGACCCACATAGTTCCTCTGAAGGAGCTCACTATCGACGAACAATTGCATTTCGTCGAGGAACCAGTTGAAATCACGGACCGGGATGTTAAGGTCCTCAAGAACACCAGAATACCACTTGTTCGAGTTCGTTGGAACTCCCGTCGTGGCCCAGAGTTTACCTGGGAACGCGAAGACCAAATGGAACTCAAATATCCCCAGTTGTTCGAAAACAATGCAACTACTACTGAGGCTGAAGCTACTACAGAAGTTCGGGATGAAATCCCAACTCAACGGGGGGATGATGTGACACCCCAGGAAAACCAGTAAACGATAACTTACCTAGCTTCCTCAGTAACCGCATGCTAAATTTCGGGACGAAATTTCTTTCAAGTTGGGGATAATGTGACAACTCGAGTTTCCGACTTTCTTTTTCGCTCTTAGTGCACGTTGACTTTGACTGTGTAGTTGTTTGACTTGTTTAACTTGTAACTGTATACGTTATTTTATAATGAACGCATAGTGGTTGCATGATTTTGTGTTTGGCTGTATAACATGAAACACCTGTTGAAAACTTAAACTGTTTAAAATATGAAAGGACCCGACGAAACAGAAGTTCTGTTTCGCCATATACATCCCGACGAAACTGATGTGTTTCGCCATCAAGCAACTCGACGAAACAGACAGGACCCGACGAAACAGACTGTTTCGTCATAAGCATCCCGACGAAACAGAAGTCTGTTTCGCCAAGCCCAGTTTCGCCAAGCCCATTAAGGGCCCAGAACGGTAATTCGTTCATATTAACGTGAACCGACTCCCTGTTTCACACTTTTAACAAAAATAGAAACCCTAGAACTCTCCACTCTGTGAAGGCGATACCCATCATCAACCATCATCTTTCTCTCTCGAATCCTCCCTTGTTCATCTCGAATATCTCGGTTAGTGCGTGCTCGTCTAAATCGGTTTCTTTGTCCCTTGATTTCTTTATACATGTTGTGTTTATGCTTGATTTCTGGATTATAGGAGGGTATGTTGATGATACTCGGTTCTGAATGTTGTTTATATGGCCTGATTCTGAATACACATTAGTATCTTGATAGGAATCGATGATATGATGTTGTATGTTAATCTATATGTTGTACACATAACCTAGGGTTCGTGCTTGACGTTAAGAACTGTGATACTTATGTTATGATGATGTTACGATGATTCTGCGTTGAATGATTACTGTATGATTGAGGAATTGCTGTTTTACGGCTGTTAGGGTTTATGTGTTTTTCGCATCTGCTGTAACTGATGTCTGCGAAACTGACTGATCGACGAAACAGAACTCTCGGCGAAACAGGATGTGTTTCGCCAAGAGTAGTCGACGAATCAGAAGTTCTGTTTCGCCAGGGGACACCTCGACGAAACAGAATGTGTTTCGTCACTATATGTGTTTCGCCACTATCTGTGTTTCGCCAACATGCGTGTTTCGCCGAATAGCTGATCTGTGCAGTAACTTGAGTTAATTATGTTAAGTGTTAACTGGGTTAGTTAACTGCTGTTATGTATAAAGTATTACTTGTATGATTGCAAATACGTGTATTGTGATTGATGCGATGTTCATGATGATTATGTTTACGCACAAACAACTTTAATACAAACTGATTATGTATACGTGCATACCTTAGGACGTGATTGATTAACCGTGAGCACATACTTAGCATACCGAGCGAAACAAGGTGAGTTCACACTCTTTCTAAGGCATGGGATTCCCGGTGGTTTGGGAATGGGTTAAGAAACTAAAATGGAACCTACATATTCTCCTTGGGTAGGATATGTACCGCCATCCTCCATGGGTAGGATGCCAATATAAATCCTGTGTATTCTCCTTGGGTAGAATACATACGTTCGTCCGGTAGGACAACAACCTTAACGCATGCTCGTCCTCCTTGGGTAGGACAACAAACCTTAACGCATGATCGTCCTCCTTGGGTAGGACAATCACACTCGCTACGGTCCTTGGATTAAGAAGGGCACGTACAAATACGACTAGTCAACACTATTCATCGCACGCATGCCTGGACTGGCAGCAAGGACTAACGCGATACAATTTCTAAACTTCGCAAACATGCCTAGAGGGCCGCGATGCTATTACATACGATTTACGAAACGAACATTATAACTAAATAACTAACAGTGAACTCGCTCAACTAGTTGTTGACTCTCTGTTACATGCCTTGCAGGACAATAGGTACTCTTGGAGCTTGCACGGGAGGCGCAGTCGTTGTGGGCACGGACGTGGATGTTTTGTTAAACATTATAACATTTTGTACTTAAACTTATGTTGGGTTTTACATTAATGCTTCCGCTATACACTTGTATATATTTGGTTTTATAAACACCTATCGTATTGATGAATGACTTTTGATATTATTATGTTCAATATGATTGGTGGCTTGATCCTGGTCATGTCACGCCTCCAAGCGGTGGTACTCCGCGTGTGGATTTTGGGGGTGTGACAGTAGACTATTTCACAAAATGGGTGGAAGCAAAGGCACTAGCGTCAACCACATCTACCGTAGTGCGGCGTTTCATCTGGGAACAGATAATCTGCAGATTCGAGCTGCCTCTAAGAATTATCACCGATAACGGAATAAATTTTGCTGCAGGAGATCTTCAATGCTGGTTCAAAGAGCTACACATAGAGCATACCTTCTCCTCGGTCGAGCACCCGCAGGGGAATGGTCAAGTTGAATCCGTCAACAAGAGCATTGTAGACGGCATCAAAGCACGGTTGGGAACACAAAGAAGAGGCTGGGTTGACGAACTACCCAGCATATTATGGGCCCATAGGACGATGCCAAAAACAAGCAACGGAGAGACACCGTTCAGTTTAGTCTATGGGTCCGAGGCCGTGATACCAGCAGAGATCGGACTACCGTCGCCAAGAATGCTCTCCATGAACATGATCAACAATGAAGAAGAAAGGAGGTTGGACCTTGACCTCCTAGAAGAAAGAAGAGAGATGGCGGCAATTAGTGAAGCGAAATACAAAACCAAACTGGAGAAGTATTTGTCGCAACCCCCGATCCCTGATCCCCGGGAACGGGCGGACGCGGACTCAGAGTTTCGGTGGTATCAGCTTGGTTAATTTGGCAGCGGAAATTACATCAGGACCGTACTTAGGAAATGTTTATCAGAGTAAAACCACCTCATTTAATATTAATAATCACATGGGCAAAACCCAAGTTTCTTATTACAATACGTTTATAGGGATAAACCCTATTTTATTGAATTTAAAACATCGTCTTTTAGGTAACTTTTATAGCCACATTTTTCCCAAGCCTTCAGTGCTCTCCAGCTGACTTTTTACTAATTGGCTGTCACATTGTTTTACCTGAAACGCGTTTTAAAAACATTTGTCAGTGGGAAATACTGGTGAGTGAATCCCAGTTTAATCAAGAAACATTTTTTCAATTAAAACAGTATTGAGAGCGATCACATTGTTTATTTCTACACAATTACTCCTTTTAGTACTGTCAAACCTGACTTGTGGGTCATATTACACATTGGCTAACTCATTGTCCAATGGTAACGTATTGTCATCCCGACATACTACTCACAGTGTAGTAAATTTTGTTTACAAAACCCCAACATACCGGCAGTAATTGAAGAACTACAAAGACTCAATCACCGCTTAATCACATTGTAAAACATTTAAGGTTTGGTAAAGTATTACAAAAAGGTTATCAAAAAGAGGATAAACCCACATTGCTATCTTAGACTTCGCGTAAGGGTTTCCTGGATATAATCTATAATTTATACAAATATACATAGGTCAGTATCATAACCCTTTGAAAATATTAATGATACCCTCCCCGAGACGGCATTCCAACAACTACGTCGGGCAGAACCACGACAGTTGTTACGGAACCCTAAATCAATCGGGCAGCGTATCTAGTATGAAACCGGGGTTATAATACTTACAACGGAGCAGAACCTCGCTAATTAGGGGGTATTATACTTGAATATAAAGCCTATATCTTCAGAAATTCGAGACTGAGAAAAGAAATGAACGATTGAAAGTGAAATCCCGAGACCTTCTTATATAGTGCCTGATTCTGGTCTCCACGCGGCCCGCGTAAGGGTAGCCTTAGGGCTACGCGGCCCGCGTCAACCCATGGTCAAAGCGTAGCTCGTCCGGATCACCAACTAGACTTGACACGATGATGACACGTGTCATCACCAGGTTGCGCCACTATTTTGATCTTACGCGGCCCGCGTAAATGTAAGCTAAGGCTTACGCGGCCCGTTTGAACTAAAGAAATCAACGAAGTCAGGTTCTAGCCTTGATACCGCCCGCGTAAATGGTTGGGGTGGGTCTACGCGGCCCGCCTCAACTGAATTTTTATTGTTTTTAATTTATTTTAAATACTATAACATATTTTGGGCTCGGTTTTCACATACGGGGTGTATTTAAGGACATATTAGGGTATTTTAAGATATACTAGGGTGTCAGAAATATTCGAGAGTGTCGGTTTTACTGAGGGTTGTTACATCCTTCCCACCTTGTATTAGAGCTCGTCTGCGAGATATACTGGAATAAGTGCGGATATTTTCTTTGCATTTCAGATTCGAGTTCCTATGTGTACTCAAGTCCTCTTTTGGAGTCCCACTTCACTTTGACCAGAACTTGTCTCTTATGCTTGAGGTTCTTAACTTTCCTGTCTTCAATCTGTAGAGGTTTTTCTACAAACTTGAGTTGTTCATTTACCTCTATATCCTTAAGAGGTACTATTAGTGATTCATCAGCTAAACACTTTTTGAGATTAGATACATGAAACACATCATGTATTCCTGCCATTTCCTCTGGTAGTTGTAGCTGATAGGCTACAGGTCCTATTCTTCTAATAATCTCAAAAGGTCCAATATACCTGGGACTTAGCTTTCCCCATTTGATGAATCTTACTACTCCTTTCCAAGGAGAGACTTTCAACAATACTTTATCTCCTACTTGAAATTCCAATGGCTTGCGTCGGTTATCAGCATAACTCTTCTGTCGATCACGTGTTGTTTTCAGTCGTTCTTTGACTTGAATAACCTTATCAGTTGTTTCTTGTACTATCTCAAGTCCAGACAGTTGTTTTTCCCCAATTTCGGCCCAACAGACTGGGGTTCGGCACTTTCGTCCATAAAGTGCTTCGAATGGTGCAGCATTGATACTTGTGTGATAACTATTATTATAAGAAAATTCTATTAAAGGTAAGTGATCGTCCCAATTACCTCCAAAATCAATTACACAAGCTCTAAGCATGTCTTCCATTGTTTGAATTGTCCTTTCGCTTTGTCCGTCCGTTTGAGGATGATAAGCTGTGCTTAGATTTAACTTGGTTCACATTGCCTTTTGGAAACTTGACCAAAAATGAGAGGTAAATCGACTATCTCTATCAGAAATAATTGATAAAGGTATTCCATGTAAAGAAACAATTTCATTTACATATAACTTAGCTAGCTGTTCCATACTGAAAGTTTCCTTCATTGGTAAGAAATATGCTGACTTGGTTAGCCTATCTACAATCACCCAGATTGTATCATTACCTTTCTTTGTTTTGGGTAATTTGGTAACAAAATCCTTTGTTATCAATTCCAATTTCCACACTGGCATTTCTAACTGTTGTAGCAATCCTGAGGATTTCTGGTGTTCAGCTTTAACTTGTGAACAGGTTAAACATTTAGAAACATAGGCTGCTATGTCCTTTTTCATTCCTATCCACCAGAAATTTTTCCTTAAATCCTGGTACATTTTATCATTTCCTGGATGCATTGTATATTTAGATTTATGGGCTTCTTCTAAAATACGATAACGTAGATTTCCTAATTTAGGTATCCACATTCTCTTTTCATGGAATCTCCAAATTCCATTTGTTCCTTTTTCTAATTCTTTTAGCATACCTTTTAATTTTTCAGTATCATCTTTGATTACTGATTCTTGTGCTTCTCTTATTTGATCATTTAAATATACTTGTAGATTTAATTTAAGAGAACGTACCATTTTTGGCTTTTCATGATACTTTCGGCTTAAAGCATCTGCCATTACATTCGCTTTTCCTTCATGATACTGGTTATCACAATCATAGTCACTAAGCATTTCCATCCAGCGTCTTTGTCTCATATTCAATTCCTTTTGCTTGAAAACATACCTTAAACTCTTATGATCAGTGAATATGGTAAACTTACTACCATAAAGGTAATGTCTCCAAATCTTAAGAGCAAAAATTATAGCTCCAAATTCTAAATCATGGGTTGAATAATTCTCTTCATGATTCTTAAGTTGTCTAGATGCATAAGCTATAACCTTTTGGCGTTGCATCAACACACATCCATAGCCTATTTTAGAAGCGTCACAATAGACTACAAAGTCTTCAGTTCCTGCTGGTAATGCTAATATGGGTGTATGGGTTAATTTATGCTTAAGAATTCTAAATGCTTCTTCTTGTTTTAATCCCCATTCAAACTTAACAGATTTACAGGTTAGCTTAGTTAAGGGAATGGCTATTCTAGAAAAATCTTGAATAAATCTTCTATAATAACCGGCCAATCCTAAGAAACTTCTAACCTCGGTTGGTGACTCAGGGGTTTTCCATTTAGTAATTGCCTCGATCTTTGTGGGATCCACATGAATTCCTTCATGATTGACTACGTGTCCAAGAAACTGTACCTGTTCTAACCAAAATTCGCACTTAGAAAATTTAGCATAAAGCTTTTCCTTTCTTAATAGACTTAAAAGTGCATGCAAATGCTTTGCATGATCTTCTTTATTTTTAGAGTAAATTAGAATATCATCTATGAAAACAATTATGAATTTATCCAAATATGGCTTACATATTCGGTTCATCATGTCCATAAATGCAGCTGGGGCATTGGTTAAACCAAATGGCATGACAGTAAATTCATAATGTCCATACCTTGTTCTAAATGCGGTCTTAGGAATGTCCTATTCCTGTACTTTTAACTGATGATATCCTGACCTTAAATTGATTTTAGAGAAAAATCGAGCTCCTTGCAGTTGATCGAACAGATCATCGATTCTCGGTAATGGGTGCCGATTCTTAATCGTGACTTTGTTCAATTCACGGTAGTCAATGCACATACGCATTGATCCGTCCTTCTTTTTAACAAACAGTATCGGCGCTCCCCATGGTGATGAACTTGGTTGTATAAATCATTTCTCCAACAATTCGTCTAATTGTTTCTTCAATTCTTGCATTTCTGCAGGTGCCAAACGGTAAGGTGCTTTGGCAATCGGTACTGTTCCTGGTATTAAATGGATTCTGAATTCAACTTTTCTATCTGGAGGTTGCCCTGGCAATTCTTCGGGAAATACATCTGAAAACTGTGATACTACTGGAATATCTTTCAAATCCTTTCCTTTAGTGTTAGTGATTATAGAAATCAAATACACTAATGACCCTTTTCTTATATAACTTGCAGTTTTCATCACAAAGATGAATTGTGTGGATCTAGATGGTTTATCTCCTTTAATTGTGATCGTTTACCTATTGGTGAATTTACTTGAATTGACTTTTGATCACATAAAATACTGGCTTTATTGGCTATTAACCAATCCATTCCTAATACAGCATCAAATCCTGCCAGATTCATGGGATAAAGATTTGCAATAAATTTCTGATTTAAAATTTCTATGCTTGCTCCCTGCAAGATTTCAGAAATCCTAACGGTTTCTCCATAAGCTGTCTCTACTAAATATTCTTGTGGTAGTTTAGTTAATGACTGATTTAGAAATTTGCAAAATGATGTATTAATAAAACTTTGGTTTGCACCAGAGTCAAATAATACTTTAGCAAAAACATCATTAACTAAAAAAGTACCAGCTATGACATCTGGAATCATCTTGGCTTCATCTGCAGTCAGAACAAATGCTCTAGCATTTTTAGTGTTCTTGTTGTTTGCAGCTAGGGCTAGTTTTGGACAGTTTGGCCTGATATGACCTTTTTCTCCACAGTTGTAGCACAATCCATTACTGGATTTCTTCCTGCAATTTTCTTCCTTGTGCCCTGGCATCTTGCAATAATTGCAAAGAGTGGAGCATTTTCCCGAATGCTTTTTCTTGCAGACCTTGCAGAAAGGTGCAGAGGTAGAACCCATATTCCTACGGTTGTAATTCCCAGAACGGAATTCTTGAGTAAGCCTTTGGGCTAGGTTTTTCCTCTGGTCTTCTTCTCTAGTACGGACTAGTTCATCTGTCAGGGTATTGGTTAGTTCTACAGCTTCTTCTATGGTTTGAGGTCTAGCTGCCTTGACTACATGTCTAATCTCTCCAATTAATCTCCAGATGTAACGGGAGATTAATACTGGCTCTGGTGATGCAAGGGTTGATACTATTCTAGCATATTCGAAGAATAATTTAGTGTATCCCTTACTATCCACTCCATTCATCCTAAGGTTTAGGAATTTGTTTGCTATTTGTTCTTTTTCATTAGGAGGGCAGAATTTCCTTTCTACCATGTTCCTAAATTCTTCCCATTCCATATTGTATATCCTATCACTTCCTTTTGACTGGAGGATAGTGTTCCACCATTAAAGCTGAGTTCTTAAACAAATTAGAAGCAAACATTACCTTATCTTCTTCAGCACACTTGCTTATTCTTAAGACTGCCTCAGTTTTCTCTATCCAGCGTAGGGTTGCAATGGCTCCTTCGTTGCCCGAGAATTCCAATGGTTTACAAGACCAGAATTCTTTATAAGAACAACCATAAGGCATGGTTCTTCTTCTTTTGGGAATGGGCATTTGAAGTACATGTCCATTGTTTACGCTGTTTTCGGGTTCTATGGGTCGCTTACTGCTATGCTTACTTTTATTATTCTCTTCTTGAATAGTTTGAATAATAAATGGCATGGCATCTATGATTCCTTGTGCCACTATATGTTGAACAGCACTATTATCCATTTGGTTTCCATTATTATTGATGCTCGGATTCTCATTAACCACGTTAATGTTACTCTGGTTATCGTTATTCAGATTTCCTTGATTTCCTTCATCGGCCATCTGAATTTTAAACATTTATCCCATATTAATATTACAAGATAATATAGTTAATCATATGATACGCAATCTAGCCAAAAACGTAGATCATTGCTACTTTTACTCTATTTCCATATACTATTATGCATCTATTACACACTAGTACTGAATAAAAATTACAATACCAACAGAAATAGAATCACACTAATAGTAATATGCATCCGTACACACATATTTTATTTTATTTTATTTTTATTTTATGATATTATGTTATTACCATCTCCTCTATCACATCACGGATATGGATTTATCCAAAAATCCATATTGCGTTCATCGTATTTCCATACGAGACGCTCTCCCACCTGTCTCATTCTCTCACTGCTTTCTAAAATTTCCTCCCCAAAAGTCCTAAGTTCTTGCATGTTTTCTGCACTCATTGGGGGTGCAGGTTCTAGGACTGGGTTCGGAATCTGGGGTGCGGGTTCTTGATATAGGGGTGAAAGTGCCTGAAATCGGTAAGGATCTTCTAAGATTTCCCTAATATATTTATCGTGGTAATAGGGATCTAAAGGGTCCATACCTGGATAGGCTCCTATGTTCTGTATGGGTGTGTCTTCCTGAATCGAGTAACGTTGCACATTGTCCCTAACGTCATCCCACCAGGGATCGTAATTTGGGTCTAGGGGATTTGGTGCAGGTACTCTAGGGATTTCCTCTGGGTTGAAGTCATGCATCTCCACTTGGTTTTCAGGGTTTTCTATTTCCATTGGTTGGTCAGGGATTTGTAATTATGGTTGGGGTGCTATTGTTTGTTCCAGATTAGGGTCAGCAGCAGTTGTGGCTAGGATATGGAAATTGGCTAGGCTTCTATTAAGCATATCCTGCGTATAGGCATCTATTTTTCGCTTAACGGCTGCTAAGGCTCTTTGCTGTTGCAACTTTCGCATTCTTTTCCTACGCGCAAACGCTTCCTTACTGAACCATCCTCGTTTCTTATGCGGGAATGGCTCTTCTGACTGAGCTTTAAAAGCAAACATCCCTTCTTCCTGATCAGCAGAATACCCAGAAAGGGCAGGCTGTGAAGAGGTACCTTCACTCCTAGGTGAATCAGACAACTGACGAAACATGTCTGAGGGTCCTTGATCACTCATACTGTAAACTAACAAATAGTCAAATAACAAATAACAAATAAATACAGTTATGCATGTATTTCCGTAATTTATTTCCTAACACAAAATTTAAATTGTAAGTGTCAGCAGAACACTTCTTTGGCTTAGACCAGTGGCTAGGCTCTGATACCACCTTCTGTTGCAACCCCCGATCCCTGATCTCCGGGAACGGGCAGACGCGAACACAGAGTTTCGGTGGTATCAGCTTGGTTAATTTGGCAGCAGAAATTACATCAAGACCGTACTTAGGAAATGTTTATCAGAGTAAAACCACCTCATTTAATATTAATAATCACATGGGCAAAACCCAAGTTTCTTATTACAATACGTTTATAGGGATAAACCCTATTTTATTGAATTTAAAACATCGTCTTTTAGGTAACTTTTATAGCCACATTTTTCCCAAGCCTTCAGTGCTCTCCAGCTGGCTTTTTACTAATTGGCTGTCACATTGTGTTGCCTGAAACGCGTTTTAAAAACATTTGTCAGTGGGAAATACTGGTGAGTGAATCCCAGTTTAATCAAGAAACATTTTATCAATTAAAACAGTATTGAGAGCGATCACATTTTTTATTTCTACACAATTACTCCTTTTAGTACTGTCAAACCTGACTTGTGGGTCATATTACACATTGGCTAACTCATTGTCCAATGGTAACGTATTGTCATCCCGACTTACTACTCACAGAGTCACAGTGTAGTAAATTTTGTATACAAAACCCCAACATACCGGCAGTAATTGAAGAACTACAAAGACTCAATCACCGCTTAATCACATTGTAAAACATTTAAGGTTTGGTAAAGTATTACAAAAAGGTTATCAAAAAGAGGATAAACTCACATTGCTATCTTAGACTTCGCGTAAGGGTTTCCTAGATATAATCTATAATTTATACAAATATAAATAGGTTAGTATCATAACCCTTTGAAAATATTAATGATACCCTCCCCGAGACGGCATTCCAACAACTACGTTGGGCAGAACCACGACAGTTGTTACGGAACCCTAAATCAATCGGGCAGCGTATCTAGTATGAAACCGGGGTTATAATACTTACAACGGAGCAGAACCTCGCTAATTAGGGGGTATTATACTTGAATATAAAGCCTATATCTTCAGAAATTCGAGACTGAGAAAAGAAATGAACGATTGAAAGTGAAATCCCGAGGCCTACTTATATAGTGCCGATTCTGGTCTCCACGCGGCCCGCGTAAGGGTAGCCTTAGGGCTACGCGGCCCGCGTCAACCCATGGTCAAAGCGTAGCTCGTCCGGATCACCAACTAGACTTGACACGATGATGACACGTGTCATCACCAGGTTGCGCCACTATTTTGATCTTACGCGGCCCGCGTAAATGTAAGCTAAGGCTTACGCTGCCCGTTTGAACTAAAGAAATCAACGAAGTCAGGTTCTAGCCTTGATACCGCCCGCGTAAATGGTTGGGGTGGGTCTACGCGGCCCGCCTCAACTTAATTTTTATTGTTTTTAATTTATTTTAAATACTATAACATATTTTGGGCTCGGTTTTCACATACGGGGTGTATTTAAGGACATATTAGGGTATTTTAAGATATACTAGGGTGTCGGAAATATTCGAGAGTGTCGGTTTTACTGAGGGTTGTTACAGTATTATAACTCCAAGGTCTGAATTTGCATGTTCAATCCCGGAGATTACATCCTAAGGGACAATGAGGCGTCCAACGCCGAAAAACCCGGAAAATTAGCTCCCAAGTGGGAAGGGCCTTATGTTGTAGATGAAGTCCTTGGAAAAGGAGCGTATAAACTACGCACCCTGGACAACAAAGAAGTCCCAAGAACCTGGAATGCTCAGCAGCTAAGAAGATGCTACATGTAGACAGTCAATATTTATCGTACTTGTAATGGCTGCGCGCCAACACATTTTAACACTAATACAAGAAGTGTTTGGCTATCTTATCTCATGCGAATTTTTGTTACAACTGCATATATTACTTTGGGCATACACGAAAACATCAATGGCTCAAGATTAGGAAATGTTGTAGACCTCCAAGGCTCGTCACAACCAAGTGCACAGCCGGATCAAAAACACAACCAAAGCCTAAAAAACGCCAAATAAATACTTCGTGCCCACATAAACACGAAAGCATTGAAAACATGGTAAACAAACATTGTAAGACCCCCAAAGCTGAACACAGCCGGTTCAACACAATAACTTGTAACTCGATCACTTCGTATAAACGAATCAACCTGCGCGCTTAAACGACAGAACAAACGTTGTAACTAACACAGCACAACCTGTCAGCGCCATCATTCATTCGTGATACCTAATCAAAGTAATTACACATGCACATATTGTAACGATAGCAAAATCCACAACGAACAAAGAAACAAAGCCAAATATTAACATGAAATATGTTAGATATCACAAAATGTTAACAAATACGACAACTATAGGCAAATTGTTCACGAAGCATAAAGGTAAATTGTTCACGAAATTGTCAGTTGGTTACAAGGCTATCAAAGCCCGTACACGGCGTGCAAGCCGGAATTCTTCATTCCTGATGACTGGTACCTGCGCCCCCAGTTGCATGATCTTCATCATCAAGGGCCTTCTTCAACAGGGCAACACCATTAGGTTTCCGAGATAATTTCTGACCAGCTTTAACAACACCAAACTCCAGAGATGCAAACTCCTGTCGTTTTTCAGCATAACGACTGACACAATCAGTCTTATATAATTCAAAACTCTTCAATGGCTCTTTCGACTCAGCAGCCGCCCTTCCTTCAGCATACCCTTCCTTACGACCAAGATCACGTGCAGCTTCACCAAGCTCATACACGTACTTGGCCAATTCTTCGGATCCGGCGATACGTTCGGCAATCTGCAAAAGTAACACACACATGAAGGAAATGGTAAGGAATACCAAAAACAAACAAACAACAAATATTACCAGAGGCACTGCACGAGCAAGTAACCACTTGCAATCAGCAGACATTTCCTCAGCTAAAATCTCAGAAGCTTTGCTTTCAGCAATCTTTTTCTCAATAAACTCTTCCAACTTAGCTATGTGCTCGACATACTCCTGCTCTCGTTTTTTATGCGCAGCGCGCTCTTCTTCAGCTTCTTCACTAATTTTGGCCTTCTCACCAGACAATCTAACAATAGCATCACGTTGCGATTGCAACTCCTTATTGGTCCGCTCACAAGCGACCTCCCAATCTTTTTGTTTGTTGGAGTTAATCTGTTTCTCCTGAGCAAGTTTTTGTTCTACATCAGACACCCTCCACAACAAGCCTTTCCTCTCGGCGGTGAACTTCTCTCTCTCTCTTCAGCAAATGCTTTTTTATCATTTTCAAATTCAAGAGTCTCCTCCCCCATCAGCTTCCATTCTCGAACAATCTCCAGGGAGGTAGCAAAAAAGTTGACCCTGGCATGAATATGATCATCCAAGAGATTTAACTGGTTACGCCTTTTCTGAAATAACGTCTCAGCAGGGGTAGGGACAAGGAGAAGAACTCTCGGCAGTTACCATGATCATTCATCTGGGAGCCCTGAGTTAGATTCCACCGAGGAGCGTGGGGCAGATCATCACATGCTGGGTTATGAGTATCCCAAGATCCCGCTTGGACATTTTCAAACTCATGACTTCGGGGTATTCCCGAAGTAGCACCACCACCAGAGGCTGGTGGACGTCTAGTATAGATGGTTCGATGAGGCGTAGCCTCACTTGACTCTGCCTCGGTTTCAATACCTTTACCGCGACCATCACCACCAGCACCATCACCACCACCTTCTCCGACTTGTTCAACTTCCACATGAACTTGTCTCTCCTTCTCAGCCATATCTTCAGGGGGGGACAGACCAAAAGTCCTAGAAGGTGGAGAGGTAGGAGGAGTAATCTTTGAAATGTCAACCTTCCGGGAAGTTTTCCCTGACTTCACACCTGTCACCAAGACAATCATGATAGTCAAAGACAAGATCGAAAGCCAAATAATAAGACTTACAAGTACAAAGTCTTTACCTTGAGGAGCAGAAGCAACGTATACCTTCTCCAACAGATTACCGCGCTTCGCGCTAAAAACATTCATGTCAATCTCAGACTCCGATGGTGCAGGAGGAGTTTGCTTCTGAAGTTTAGATTTCTTGGCAGCAAGAGCAGCAGCATCTTGTTCGTCAAGCTCTTTCTTCTTGGCATCAAGGGTTTTTCTTCTCTTCATAATCTCGTTCAGAGTCTCATCATCCTCAGGGTCATGTTCAGTACGTTTGCTCCCTACGCCCAAACCAGATAGCGTATCAGAAACGACAACATAATCCAGGAAAGGAATAGTAGAAGGGCGCTTACGAGGAGTTTCAGTAACATTCTCCTAAGCCTTCTTCTCCTTCCCTACAGACTTATCCACCTTCTTCTTCTTTCGGGTTTCTAACTGCTCAGCAGTTTCCACCGGAGGATCAACATCAACACCAACATCAACATCAACAGGCTCATTCACAGGCTCATTCACGGGCTCGTTCACAACCCCTTGCGCTGGACCTGGACGAGGGGAACGAGGAATTAGGCCTTCACGCGATCTGTCAGAACCCTCACTCGAGAGAACAATAACCTCCTCTCGAGTAGGATCAACAGAGTCATCATGCTCATCACCATCATCTTCACCTAAAATAACATTGGCATAAGCAGCAAAACTCTCGTTAGTAGGGTGTAAAAAAACGGTTTCGGATCTGGTCCAGCCACATCGGTTTGCCCTTAGCAAACACCGCTTCAATCATGGCACCAGCAGCCTTCGGATCGAGAACGTTTAGCAAACTATATCCAACTGTAAAATGCAGAAACGTAAGGAAGAGCATAATGGAATCAAAGACGAACGCAAACATAAAGGAACAACACCAATACCTTTTCCTTGATAACCATAAACAGGGACACCCCTAGGGTTCTTCGGGACCCACAGCATGCTCATACCGGCACCAACCAACGCTCTCTCCTCAAGTTGAGAAATAGAAGTGGCTTTGTACCTCAACTTCTTGTACCACTCTTGCTTAGCAAAATCCACAGTCACATCTACCTTAGGGATCCCTTCACCCTCTGCTCGATAATGCATGTCTACTGGAATAACACCACGGCGAATGTAAAAGAACTTCTGTTTCCAATCATGTAGGCTTTTTGGAGGATTGGAACTACAAGGGATAACACCCCTGGTCCAGGAGTTAAAAGAGTAAAAACCACCAGTGTAGGTCACGCTGTAAAAAACATTGAACATCTCAAAGGTCGGCTCAACACGGTTGGCCCTGCAGATAAATTCAAAATGGGTAACACGAGGAAGTCCCAACGCGTTGATTTGAGAAATATGAAGCCCATAATTTGTCAAGACATCGGCAGTAAACTTCATCATAGGGAGCCGGAAATTACCCTCCCGGAAAAAGGCCGCATATAACGCAATATAACCTGGGGGTGTATCCAAGGCGGTAGAGTTTGGGGTTGGAAACTGAGCACCCCACTCAGAAAGAAAACCCATATCCCTAACCAAATTTTGGAACTCTTCTTCTTTCCAATTTATCGTCACTCGATCTGGACCGGGGGATTCCTACCCTTATATTTTCTTTTTCTAACTAAAGGATTAGCTCGAGAAGACATATTGCAAGAAGATGAAGAGAGGAAATATGAATGAACTTAGAAGAAGGAGAGAGGTAGAGAAGTATGAGAAGAAACTGGTGTTCAAATTTTGAAAAGTGAAGGGAAAGGAGAGAACCGCCATATATTTATACCCATCACATTTAATGCGATGGGTAAGGGGCCGTCAGGAATTCAGAACGTCAGCCAACAGGAGAAAGACATGTCAGCAGAGAGAGAAACCGTCACCCCCTTTTTTCGGGAGCGTGGGCGGCACACGTCTGACACCATGACGGAAAGTAACTGACACCACTGAAAAGGCGCCTGTTCACCTCCGACAAGACAGGGACATCAGACAGTCACATCAGTTGTCTTCATTCCAAGAGTGGAAACTTCTTTCAGAAGGAAGTACCATCACGCCATGCGCCATGCACCCAGTTGGCTCAACTTTGTAAAGTTACCAACACGCGATGCGCCATGCGTCCAGATGGCTCAACTTTGTAAAGTTACCAACATGCCATGCGCCACGCGTCCAGTTGGCTCAACTTTGTAAAGTTACCAACACGCCACGCGCCACGCGTCCAGTTGGCTCAACTTTATAAAGTTACCACACGCGTTCAGTTGGCTCAACTTTGTAAAGTTACCAACACGCCACGCGCCACGTGTCCAGTTGGCTCAACTTTGTAAAGTTACCAACACGCCATGCGCCATGCGTCCAGTTAGCTCAACTTTGTAAATTTACCAACACGCCATGCGCCACGCACCCACTTGGCTCATTTTTGCAGAATCACCATTGTACGGCATGCGCCATGCGACCACTTGGCTCAACCGCGCAAAGTAGCAAACATGCATTTCAAGAAGGCCAATAACCACTACCTTTATAAGTCCAGAATCCCTCCTAGGCGATCAACTCAACTAGAAGGCACACTGGACTGGGGGGACTTGAAGAGGTATGGTCCCAATCCTTTGCCTACATGGCAAGGACCACACCACTTTTTCATCCAACATGGCACCTACATCAGCAAGCAAATCCAGAAGCTTCTAGAAGCTTCTGGAAGACGTCAAGGTGGCACCAAAGATGCTCCTTCCGACAGAAAGGACAACACGTGTCACCAGTCTTCAAGCGCCATGTAGGCCTGCAGCAAATCCAGGAGCAGACCGACAGTAGCAGTACGATGTTTCTACCATGGATGAATATAGGCGCACCACATGTACCACCACCCTGACCACAGCAGAGGGGACCAAGAGGATATTCCCCTTGGTCAGACAGCTGGCGCCCTATAGCAGCTGGCAAGGTTGCTCCTCCCTCTTTCATCCTCCGGCTATAAATAGGACTCTTCATCATTCAGGTTAATTCTATTCGATTCCTCTCACTCTCACTCTTAACACACACTGTTTTATTCCTCAGAATAGTACTTATTCTCACGTCGGAGCCTGGTTAAGAGGGAAACCCCCATATTCCCCTCTTAACGAGCTAACGGTGTTGCTGTTTTGCAGGACTCAGTCTTTCGGCGAGTAAGAAAGGAGATTGAACCCATAAAAGAGACGACCCAGCTAGTTCACCTACGGTGTTAACCAGTGTTTCATCAGCCGGGGACCAGGCGAAGATGTCCATGTTGTTGGAGAGAAGTTCTTTCAACTTTATTCGGATTGTCGGGGAGATGGCGTGCCCTAACAAGATGGTTTGTTCCGGATGCTCCTCGTTGAGAACCAATTCTGGTTCGTTTGATGTCGAAGGTTTGGCGACCTTTGCTGGTGGTTCGTCGTCCACATACATAACTTCTTTGCTGGAATATAAAATTGCTACCCCGGTTTCCGTTGGAAAACCACAAGCGGCGTGTGGTATGGAGGTAATCATGCTGAACTCTCTCTGAGATCGTCTCCCCAGTAGTACATCATGACGAGACGTTGCTGGCATAACCATGAAATTAGCTGTGACAGTGCGCGAGTGTTCGCCGTCTGAGAGAGTTACAGGAAAAGCGATTTGACCCAGCGGAAAGACAGCTTCGTTGCAGAAACCAGTGAGAGGAAAATCGACTGGTTTTAAGCGTGCCTTATCTTCTGGGTCAAGTTTCTTGAAACATTGTTCATAGATTATATCCATTGAGCTTCCTGGATCTATGAACATATAATCAGTTCGGTAATGGCCGAAGATACCGGTGATAATTACTGGACGTTCTTCTTGAGGACCTCCGGGAACAACAGGGAAGACTACATATTGCTCTCGCCAATGCTGATTATGGTTTCGTTTGTTCGGCCTTCGTGAGGGACCTCCTTGTACCATATTTATCTGTCTTGCTTTGACTTCCTGGTGATTGGTATCTTCTGAATTTTGTGCCATATCTCTTTGGCTACTGAATTGGATGTCCCACTGACGGGCTGACTGTGGGTCCAACGTTGCAGTGCCCGATTTTCCCTTGTTTACTTCTTGAGTATCAGATCTGTTGTATAATAACTCAGATCTGACGTGTTGTGCAAAAATGGCGTTCTGGAACCTGGTGAACTAGTATTCTGGAGTTTCCTCCGGGGGTATATCTGGACGATTATTGTAACACCTCGAAAATTTACGTCCAATAGTGTACTGACACGTGTCATGGGCTTCGGATATGGGAAAACATACTTTAGAGGGACTAAAGTTGACAAACGTTGAAACTATGTAAATGCAAGGGTTCAAAGTGTCAACAATGAATAAAGAAGCCCTACAATAACCCTACATGATGTTTATAATCTTAAACGGGTAAATCATGGATCATACGAAGCGAAAAATGAAAGAAAGTGAGGAATTACAAACTACGGGGACTAAAAGTGTCAACATGTTGAAATTATACCTCTGAGTGATCTTTTGACAAACCCGAAGCTTTGTAATGATAAAATATACTCATAAGAATATGTGATAAAAATTTCATGAAGTTTCGTGAACGTATGAGAAAGTTATGATTAAAACCGTACATGAAAGGTTAAATACGATATCGTGAATTTCGCGACTTTTCGGGTGAGCGCAAAGTTAACCGAGAACATTACCATGTTGGTAAATGTTCCAAGGTTCTTAAAAATCAAGTTTGAGGGTCTAAGGGTCGAAATAAAGGGCCAAAAACCTCGTAACCAAAGTGCAGGGACCAAAACTGCAACATTTAAACAATGTTTGGAGCTGCAGACCCCAGGCGGCCCGCCTGGGCAGCCTTAAGCGGGCCGCGACCCGTGCCCAGCTGCAGAATTCGCGAACAGTGGCTGTTTAAGTCCGATTTTTGAGTTGAGGACAGCTTGCATCACCTCCCAAATGCACCAATCATCTTACATGCATGTATGGACACCTGTGAGCCTCTCATAACACCTGAAACCACTTTAAATCTGATCTAAAGCTTCACAATTTGGGTCTTGAGTTGTAACCAAGAACACACACAACTTTCAAAAAATTCACAAGAGCTGCTCAGGAGCTTCCTGGACGACAAGGCACCTTCATAGTGATAACTAAGCTTCATTAGGACCTTTGTAAGCATTCATATCATCCTCTAATCCGTTCTAGCATAGATTATTAGTTAAAAGTCAAACCGTTGTTCATATAGTTTGACTTTTCGATTAAACGAATTTGGCTCTGTCATTTCTCAAATTGAAACCACTTATAAGTTGGTATTTATGTGGGAAACAAACCCTCAAAAGGGTATTCTCTGATTCCCACTCTAAGCATGCTATTTGTCGAGTCAAAGTTGTTCTTAAAAAGTCAACAGAAATTGTTTTTGTGAAATATAGCATAAATGGTAATGTAGATGACATGCAATCAGATTGATCATCAAAAATAGCTTTATAATGAATGTAAGAATATGTTTTACCATGATCAACTCGACAATCTTTGGTATAAACCCGGATTGGAACCGAAAGTCTTATAAAACGACTTTTTCGTTGACTCTCGATTCGGATCCGTGCATGCATGTTTGAGATCTGTATTAGAGTTTATTTTTTTGACCATTTTTATTTATGTATGACTCTCTGGAAATTTTTATAACTTGAGTCTATGCTTAACCGATTCGTATGCATGTTTCCGAGTTATGCTTAAAGTTGGCTATTTTGCCCTTTTTGATATAAAACGTGATTTTTGGAAAAGTGAAAGAGTAGAAATCTTTATTACTAATTTAAAAACTTGCACCGCAAATTTGAGATCAGTTGGTGGTCCAGATTTTGAGTTATGGCCGATATCGTAAAACTATATCTTTATTTACACGGCGCTTTTAGCGTATAACCTATTTAAGGCCACTTTTTGGTATAAAACTTTTTACCCACTGATGTTATATAATATTTTGGGATTTTTGATGATTTTTATTTAATTTTTGGGCTGATCGTTTCATAAGTCGCTAAGTTGATTCGGTTAATGCCGGTTTTGACCTTTTAAGCCATAAAACGAGTTTTATAAATCCGATTGACCCCAAACCACTTCCTACTGATTTTATTTATTAAATAAAGTATGTTGAACCTTCTGGAAGTATAAAAATCTCAGCTTTCTTTTACAAACCCGGAAACGGCTCTAAATCGCCTTTTTAGGCATTTTTATCGCATAGTATGTACTATAATCATATTAAACCTATAAGGTTGATACCTACTGATGTTTTTAGTATATTTTTATAAAATAACAGTAAGTATAAGTTTATAAACTCAGATTCCAATTTTGACATTTTTAGTCCTTGTGAAATTACCAAAATGCCCCTATGGTGCATAGTTTTGTTTTAAATGATATTTTCCACATATGGGTCATACCCTACTATTATAATATGTTAAAATAAGTATATTTACTGTATATACCAGACCCGAAACTCAGATTTTTATTCAAACTTTTTTTTTATGATCGTTAAAATGACCAAAATACCCCTACGGGGCTTATTTTGATATTTAACTCGTTTTGGGCATAATAGAAGATATCATACTGATATCACAACATATTAAAGGCATATTAACTTAGGAAACCTGTATATGACTCTTTTGGTTACTCGTTACGCACTTGTCGCGTTCGGATCGGCTTAGGTGACTAGTTCATTTATATTAGCCGAAGCGAGTCAAACTTTATCATTTTTGTCTCCAAATCCAGAATGTGTTTTGTATACCCATATTATACAAGTCTTCAAACTTGTCGGGTCTAAATCACATTCTATCCGGTATTCGCTTAATCGTGCGTTTGAACCGTATATTTCCTTAAGACTAACCGGTCTAAGCTTTGGCTTAATTAAAGACCCGTTAGCATTTTAATTAATTATTTATGTCATCATTCCAGACTAGAGCCTTCCGGTAAATGGTACCTACGCTTACTTAAGCGAACACGGCTGAGTTATTAAATTCTTATTAATTAAGACAGGAGCTAGCTCAGGTAAATACTTTTAACTTATTTTCCCTTATACGGGCTTGGGGTACGGTATTATAAAGATACCGCTTGGTCGGGTGTAGAAACCTTTTGATCGGAGATGATTGAATTGCATAATCCCGTTTTAATTCGTATTGCTTGATAACAAATAACATTGGGGGTTAATGACCGTGTCCTGGATATCCTTGGCTCATTTTAAAAAGTGAATGGCCACGACGTAAGCACAAGGTGTAGACAAAACACCTCCTGTTGCATATGTAAAACGTATACTCACTCGTGAGGATAACTTCTTGTGAGATTATATTTGTGGTGTGTCGATTAATCTTGTCCGGCTTGTATTGTATTGTATTGTATGATCACCGGCCCTAAATGTTGGACAAACATGTAAATCGGATACAAGATTTTTATTAATAAAATTGTCCCAAGTTATAAAAGATTAATTTTGCCTCTGTGCATTTTAATCACTGTGTCAAGATATTTTGTGCCGTTTGCACTCAAATCAATTTTCAAACTCTTTTCAAAATGAGTCAGTTAAATTGTATTTACCAGTGAAAACTGACGTATTTTTCCAAAAGGTTAAGTGACAGGTACTGAACGTAATTGGCTGGAAGCTCAGGGCGATTATAAGGAATCTTACAAGTCCTAGGCGTCTAAAGTATGCTGAACAATGATTATGATTATTCGATCCGCCTGTGGATCCGTTTCAACTACTTGTGATAATTAATATTACAATTTTTATTTAAAGTTGAAATGTATCTATCTTTTGCTTCCGCTGTGCATTATTATATTGTGTTGCTTGTCTATGATGATACCAACGACGTCACGATACCCCCACCGGGCCCACCGGTGACACGTGGAAATTTCGGGGTGTGACAGGTTGGTATCAGAGCCAACATTGAGTGAATTAAACACTAGCCTTTTGTGTTTAATCTCAATGACACAATAGCACATTCTTTGACCTTCTGAGTCTAGACTTAACATAGGAATAATCTCAATCCTAATCTGGAAATTTTTGCTTCCAATTCTAATTGAATACGTCGCCAAGCGAAGAAGCTGTAATAGGAGTTCTCCACACTAGGAGCCTTGAAATGCTGAACTTCGTACCGCGGCCAGGATGAAACGAGCCTACAAGGAGAAAGCATTCAGAAATAAGAATGAAGAAGAAACTTCTCTTACTGAAGATCGTTTCCTTAATAGTCCTTCTAAGGACGTATTTATTTTCTTTCAGTCCCTTCGAGGACACATTATTCCTTTCGAAGACCCGCTTAGGGCAACTCTGTACTTTTATCTCCATATAATGGATTGATTAAATTAATTTTTCATTCTAAACCTGAAATGTGAAATAAATGGAAAATAACATCCCTTAGAAGGGGAGCGCCTACGGGCTATAATTAACGTCTTCTGAGACTAAAGACAGTAGTAGCCTACAACTTCCTGTCAAGAAAAGGTAATGAACGTTGATTCACATCTAATTGCCGCGATCCCAAACGATCATGGCATATAAACTTGTCTACGTGACTAGGCCACTTGTGCCATTATTAAAACTTTAATGCCTCGACTCTCTGAAATCATGGCTTATAAACTTGTCTACGTGACTAGGCCATTTGTGCCATTATTGAAACTTTAATGCCTCGATTCTCTGAAGTCATGGCTTAAAAACTGTCCTTGTGACTAGGCCTTCTGCGCCACTTTAATATCCTTAATGTTTTATAACTAGGATAAATTATAATGGAGAATACTAATTTAAAATAACTAGCAAATTAACCAATATGGTTTATATTACCATGGTTGATAAATCGTCAAAAATGGAGATTCCATAATAACCTCTGAATAAATCATTACCATTGTTTATGTAGCAATCAAGCTACATGGCTGGATCAGAGGAGGCCAACAGCCACCCGAAGAAGAACAATGATATTACCAGAATTAGCATGACTGAAGCGGAACTGCAGGCACTAATAAATAGTGCTATTACTCAAGCTCTTGACAGTCAGTATAATGAATCAAATGATACCCACTCTACGACTCTATCTGTGGCTAGTATTAAGCCCCCTACTAAATCAAATAAGTTAGAGGAAGACGATGTTTATAACTCATCACATCGAAGGAGTGTTCCGCCTATTCAGGTCATGTTTCACCAAGAGGCACCAGTTAAGACCTGCACATATAAATATTTTGTCTCCTGCAAGCCCAGAGACTTTACAGGAGAAGAAGGGGCCATCGATTGCATGACATGGCTCGATGAGATGGACGCTGTTGTGGATATCAGCGGTTGTACAAAGCAGAATGTTGTGAAATTTGTTTCACAATCATTCAAAGGAGAAGCGTTAGCATGGTGGAGATCATTGCTCCAAGCCACGGGAAAGGTTCTACTCTACAACTTATCTTGGGATCAATTTGTTGCATTAGTCAAGGAAAATTTTTGCCCTCAGCATGAGGTAGAAGAGATAGAATCAAACTTCTTGACTCTAGTCATGAAGGATTTAGATTGCCAGACATACGTGACAAGTTTTAACACTATGTCCCGCCTAGTTCCTTATTTAGTCACCCCTGAACCTAAACGCATAGCGCGTTTCATTGGAGGCCTAGCACCAGAGATAAAAGGAAATGTTAAAGCATCTAGGCCAACCACATATAGGTCCGCAGTGGACTTATCCTTATCTCTCACCTTAGATGCAATCAGAAATAAGTCTGTTAAGGCTTCTGGTGAAGGAAAGAGAGAAAGAGAGGAAGAGAACTCTCATCGTTCTGATAAGAAGAAAAAGGGAAGCTTAAGGAACAAAAAGGATTCCGAGTTTAGGAAAAACTCGAGTCAGCCTAATAACAGACCCAAGTGCAGTAACTGCAAAAAGCAACATACTGGGAAGTGTACAATTGACCCAGGTGCCAAACTGTGTGGAATTTGCAAAACCAAGGGTCACAAAACCTTAGATTGCAAGGGGTTAAAGAACGCCACATGTTACAATTGTAACGAGGAAGGACACATCAAAACCAACTGCCCAAAGCTTATAAAGAAGCCGGGAAAGGCCCGGGAAATAAACGCATGAGTCTTCCGGGTGAACGCCAGGAGATGGTGCAGAAGGATAACTAAATAGCAGGTACTTTTCCTTATCAAGCAGTTTATGCAGAAATTCATTTGATGCTGACACATGTGATTCAATAATGAACGGTCACTGTTGAGAACCGTTGTCTCCGTCTTAGTAGGACTTCGGTCATTTAATACGAGATATAAATTGACCGATGATACTTTAGAATAATGCTCCAACTAACCTTAGATGGATATTTTATATCTAATAGGAATCACTCTTTTCTGATATTCCTATGGCAAGCTTTCAAGCTACCTAAATTCTTTAATGTAATAAAGACAGATGTGACGTTTTGATCCTCTGTCAGAAAAGTGATGGACTAGGTCCAAAATCTTTAATGCCATTAATGGTCTTTTGCGACCTAGGCTAAGAAATATTAAAATATTTTAAATAATGTTCATTAAGAATGTTAATGCTTTAATAGCCTGTATAGGTTATTGACACCATGGCTAGTATATATTAAGGCCATCAGAATAAAAATATAGTAGTTGTTGGATTTCAACTAAGAAATTGTTTTTATTGGTGTTAGGAACCAATAGAAAGTAATGGCAAACTCGGATAAGACAACAGTCGATCGCGCCATTGATGGCACGACGCATGCTAATGATGCTGAAATTGTGAACTTTAGAATTTCCAAAGATATTCTTCAAACTATGATAGACGCCGCTGTTGGAAAAGCTGTGAAGAAGGCTGTGAAAAAGTTCAAGGAACCCCATGCTGCTCGGTCCAAATTTTATCTAGGACCACACTTCCTTACTCTTAAGGAGGATCCCGTTCATGCCTCTGATGCAAAGGATGAACTAAAAAGGAAAAGGGAGGTAGATAACTCCCAGAGTTCTAAGAAAAAGAACAAACAAAAGTCCGACCAGAAACCAGTATGTGGGACCTGCAAGAAGCGCCATTATGGGAAATGCAGGTTCGAACTAAAATCCAAATCGCAGCCCAGAGCTTGTGGAATTTGCAAATCTAGGAAACATAAAACCATGGATTGCAAGAAGTTGAAAGATGCAACCTGTTATGGTTGCAACGAGAAGGGGCATATCAAGACCAACTGCCCTAGGAATCAGAAGAAGCCCGAGTAGGCCAAGATAACAAACGCACGAGTTGTCAGGATGAACGCCCAAGAGATGGGGCAGAATAATAATAGTATAATATGTACCTTTCGTTATCAAGCAGATTATGTAGAAACTTATTTAATACTGGCACGTATAAATATATTATGAATGATAAAGGTTGAGAACTGTTGTCTCCACCTGATTAAGACTCCGGTCATTTAATGCCCGGTAGAAAGTGACGATGTTACGTCGAAAATGCTCCAACAAATCCTATATTGATATTAATATCTATTAGAAATCATTTTTCTAATATCTTTATAGCAAACTTTTGGTTGCATACTTAAGGACTCAATATAGTGATAAAAAAAATCGATTGGTTGCCTTAAAAATCAAGCCCATATTGTGAGTGATAAGAATCAATTAATTATCAAGACTCCTTATGAAACAACCCTCGTAATTACACGGGTCCGTACGATTAATTAATATTAAACAAAAAAAAAATGGTGGAACTAACCGTCCCCGGATTCGAACCCGGGTCTAGGCCGGCCGCACCCTTTCGCGCGCCTAGCCAACTGAGCTAGGTGCCTAGTTTGTGAAAATCTCCATTCTAATTTAATATAAGCACTTGTGCAATAAACTTCCCTATCATTTATCAATGATAATTTCTGCTAAGTGTCATGTTTTTAATACAGGCAATAATAAATCTTCATGAACCATAAACTTAACAGAATTTTTATCATCCACAAGGTATAACTACCAAGGAAACCATAGTAACCGATTCTTATAGATCGGCAAGAGATCCTTCCGAAAATCTAAGAGCACTCTATCTTTGCATAGAGTACGACAACATATGTTATTTTATTATTTTTCTCATTATTTTTTTTTTCTATCGCCTGCGAATGCCAAACTATGTTGATAAAAGTGTCATATGAGGATTGGCGTATCCTAGTGTGTCCCATAGATTATTTCCATGTCTGATCAGCATGGAGGTTTAATACATGGAACCCCTGAGATATCCCAATGGTCATATTGTACTAAAGTCGACTAGTAGTATTCAAGGAAGATATCCAATATAAAATGTCCTTATAAGTATCTCTACTTAGGACATCCTTGCATATAAAGAGAATGTGTCATTTATCTGACACCGACATCGATAGATAAACTCAAGCCTGAAAATACAGACACCTCTGGCATCTCTGTGTGTCATAATTATCTTCTTCTAAGACTATCCTGTTTACCTTCTGAGAAGCAAGTAGAGTTAAGATTAACATCCCGCTTAAGGTTAGAGTGTGGCAGGAACTCCGTGTTGATCATGGAATAATCGAAACCCTGATTAAGTAAATTTTAAGATATAAATTCATATAGCCTGATTCAATATCCAGAAAATACGGTATGATTAATTAAGGAAGACGGTTCATTTTGCTTTTGCATTGATTACCGCAACCCGAATTAGGCAACAATTAAGAATTGTTATCAGCTGCCCAGGATCGTCGATTTGTTCGACTAACGGCAAGGATTAGCTAATTCCTTAAGATTAGTTTAAGCAATGGTTGGAATAACCATCTCACCTTAAATTAAGCTTTCCTATAATAAGTTGTTGTATAAGTATCAAGGCTGCCCTTCTGGAAACCTTGTATAAATGGAATGTTAAACATCTGTTAAGACAAAGGATTGGTAAGTCCAATCATCAGGATCTAAAAAGTTGCATTGGAAACAACGAATAAGATCAAACAAATCCATAATCGATTGTAAGATGCCAGTATTCGGCAGAATGTCAAGAATTAATAAAAGTAGTAACTCTCCTAAGTTCTTGTTAAGGAATAAAGTTTAACAAAAGTGATCACCTGGAAGGGTGTGCAAATTTGTTAAATTATCAGGCTAGTTAAGCTCTGAATATGTAGAATCATTCGAAGGAAAATCGAATGTATCGAGATCAAATAGTTTATAAGCTAAAACCTGTTTAAGGAACTTGGCGGAGCTCGCAACACAATAACACACTACTGATTTAAGGATGTGTTTCACCAATAAGTTGAGAAGCATTATCACATAACGATATGCGTATTTTAATATGTTAAGCAAACCGTATCAATTTAGGATCGGCAGGATAAGAAACTCCAAAAGGATACATGACCTATTATAGAGGTCAGCTGGAGTACCATAGAGGCCCAGATGTACTGAGGAAGGTTAAGTTCAATATAGGACAGAAAGTACTCCCTTTACTTTAATCAAATCTCGAGGTCGAGATTTCTTTTAAGGGGGTGAGGATGTAACACCTCGAAAATTTACGTCCAATAGTGTACTGACACGTGTCATGGGCTTCGGATATGGGAAAACATACTTTAGAGGGACTAAAGTTGACAAACGTTGAAACTATGTAAATTCAAGGGTTCAAAGTGTCAACAATGAATAAAGAAGCCCTACAATAACCCTACATGATGTTTATAATCTTAAACGGGTAAATCATGGATCATACGAAGCGAAAAATGAAAGAAAGTGAGGAATTACAAACTACGGGGACTAAAAGTGTCAACATGTTGAAATTATACCTCTGAGTGATCTTTTGACAAACCCGAAGCTTTGTAATGATAAAATATACTCATAAGAATATGTGATAAAAATTTCATGAAGTTTCGTGAACGTATGAGAAAGTTATGATTAAAACCGTACATGAAAGGTTAAATACGATATCGTGAATTTCGCGACTTTTCGGGTGAGCGCAAAGTTAACCGAGAACATTACCATGTTGGTAAATGTTCCAAGGTTCTTAAAAATCAAGTTTGAGGGTCTAAGGGTCGAAATAAAGGGCCAAAAACCTCGTAACCAAAGTGCAGGGACCAAAACTGCAACATTTAAACAATGTTTGGAGCTGCAGACCCCAGGCGGCCCGCCTGGGCAGCCTTAAACGGGCCGCGACCCGTGCCCAGCTGCAGAATTCGCGAACAGTGGCTGTTTAAGTCCGATTTTTGAGTTGAGGACAGCTTGCATCACCTCCCAAATGCACCAGTCATCTTACATGCATGTATGGACACCTGTGAGCCTCTCATAACACCTGAAACCACTTTAAATCTGATCTAAAGCTTCACAATTTGGGTCTTGAGTTGTAACCAAGAACACACACAACTTTCAAAAAATTCACAAGAGCTGCTCAGGAGCTTCCTGGACGACAAGGCACCTTCATAGTGATAACTAAGCTTCATTAGGACCTTTGTAAGCATTCATATCATCCTCTAATCCGTTCTAGCATAGATTATTAGTTAAAAGTCAAACCGTTGTTCATATAGTTTGACTTTTCGATTAAACGAATTTGGCTCTGTCATTTCTCAAATTGAAACCACTTATAAGTTGGTATTTATGTGGGAAACAAACCCTCAAAAGGGTATTCTCTGATTCCCACTCTAAGCATGCTATTTGTCGAGTCAAAGTTGTTCTTAAAAAGTCAACAGAAATTGTTTTTGTGAAATATAGCATAAATGGTAATGTAGATGACATGCAATCAGATTGATCATCAAAAATAGCTTTATAATGAATGTAAGAATATGTTTTACCATGATCAACTCGACAATCTTTGGTATAAACCCGGATTGGAACCGAAAGTCTTATAAAACGACTTTTTCGTTGACTCTCGATTCGGATCCGTGCATGCATGTTTGAGATCTGTATTAGAGTTTATTTTTTTGACCATTTTTATTTATGTATGACTCTCTGGAAATTTTTATAACTTGAGTCTATGCTTAACCGATTCGTATGCATGTTTCCGAGTTATGCTTAAAGTTGGCTATTTTGCCCTTTTTGATATAAAACATGAGTTTTGGAAAAGTGAAAGAGTAGAAATCTTTATTACTAATTTATAAACTTGCACCGCAAATTTGAGATCAGTTGGTGGTCCAGATTTTGAGTTATGGCCGATATCGTAAAACTATATCTTTATTTACACGGCGCTTTTAGCGTATAACCTATTTAAGGCCACTTTTTGGTATAAAACTTTTTACCCACTGATGTTATATAATATTTTGGGATTTTTGATGATTTTTATTTAATTTTTGGGCTGATCGTTTCATAAGTCGCTAAGTTGATTCGGTTAATGCCGGTTTTGACCTTTTAAGCCATAAAACGAGTTTTATAAATCCGATTGACCCCAAACCACTTCCTACTGATTTTATTTATTAAATAAAGTATGTTGAACCTTCTGGAAGTATAAAAATCTCAGCTTTCTTTTACAAACCCGGAAACGGCTCTAAATCGCCTTTTTAGGCATTTTTATCGCATAGTATGTACTATAATCATATTAAACCTATAAGGTTGATACCTACTGATGTTTTTAGTATATTTTTATAAAATAACAGTAAGTATAAGTTTATAAACTCAGATTCCAATTTTGACATTTTTAGTCCTTGTGAAATTACCAAAATGCCCCTATGGTGCATAGTTTTGTTTTAAATGATATTTTCCACATATGGGTCATACCCTACTATTATAATATGTTAAAATAAGTATATTTACTGTATATACCAGACCCGAAACTCAGATTTTTATTCAAACTTTTTTTTTATGATCGTTAAAATGACCAAAATACCCCTACGGGGCTTATTTTGATATTTAACTCGTTTTGGGCATAATAGAAGATATCATACTGATATCACAACATATTAAAGGCATATTAACTTAGGAAACCTGTATATGACTCTTTTGGTTACTCGTTACGCACTTGTCGCGTTCGGATCGGCTTAGGTGACTAGTTCATTTATATTAGCCGAAGCGAGTCAAACTTTATCATTTTTGTCTCCAAATCCAGAATGTGTTTTGTATACCCATATTATACAAGTCTTCAAACTTGTCGGGTCTAAATCACATTCTATCCGGTATTCGCTTAATCGTGCGTTTGAACCGTATATTTCCTTAAGACTAACCGGTCTAAGCTTTGGCTTAATTAAAGACCCGTTAGCATTTTAATTAATTATTTATGTCATCATTCCAGACTAGAGCCTTCCGGTAAATGGTACCTACGCTTACTTAAGCGAACACGGCTGAGTTATTAAATTCTTATTAATTAAGACAGGAGCTAGCTCAGGTAAATACTTTTAACTTATTTTCCCTTATACGGGCTTGGGGTACGGTATTATAAAGATACCGCTTGGTCGGGTGTAGAAACCTTTTGATCGGAGATGATTGAATTGCATAATCCCGTTTTAATTCGTATTGCTTGATAACAAATAACATTGGGGGTTAATGACCGTGTCCTGGATATCCTTGGCTCATTTTAAAAAGTGAATGGCCACGACGTAAGCACAAGGTGTAGACAAAACACCTCCTGTTGCATATGTAAAACGTATACTCACTCGTGAGGATAACTTCTTGTGAGATTATATTTGTGGTGTGTCGATTAATCTTGTCCGGCTTGTATTGTATTGTATTGTATGATCACCGGCCCTAAATGTTGGACAAACATGTAAATCGGATACAAGATTTTTATTAATAAAATTGTCCCAAGTTATAAAAGATTAATTTTGCCTCTGTGCATTTTAATCACTGTGTCAAGATATTTTGTGCCGTTTGCACTCAAATCAATTTTCAAACTCTTTTCAAAATGAGTCAGTTAAATTGTATTTACCAGTGAAAACTGACGTATTTTTCCAAAAGGTTAAGTGACAGGTACTGAACGTAATTGGCTGGAAGCTCAGGGCGATTATAAGGAATCTTACAAGTCCTAGGCGTCTAAAGTATGCTGAACAATGATTATGATTATTCGATCCGCCTGTGGATCCGTTTCAACTACTTGTGATAATTAATATTACAATTTTTATTTAAAGTTGAAATGTATCTATCTTTTGCTTCCGCTGTGCATTATTATATTGTGTTGCTTGTCTATGATGATACCAACGACGTCACGATACCCCCACCGGGCCCACCGGTGACACGTGGAAATTTCGGGGTGTGACAATTATGCACTCCCGTTTGTACCACGGAGCCTTTTTCCTCCAGATGACTTCTGTTGCCGTCCACGTTGCCCATGAATCCGTCGATCTGGATACCTTGGGTTTCAGTACCCTCTATTTCAGATCGAGGACTTGATGGGTGAATTGTCGAGTTCTCTGCCTTATGAAACAGAGAATGAAGAGAAAACGAATTGAAGCGAGAAGAGATGAATAAAAACTGAGAAATCGGTGGGCGCCAATAAAGAGACACTGGTTTAATTGACTGGAATCAACTGAACCAGGGGGTTTGAATCTGCATAAAGGGGTTAAATATTCTCGCTCGATTCGTGGGTGAATGATCTTCTTCCTCTAGCAATTACTACAAAACAACAGCCGTTAGACTCGCCACGGGGAGAATGGAGGTTCTCTCCGTGACCACCATCCGGCGTGAGAATAAGTATAGGGTTTTATGAAGAAGAAGAAGTGAAAGTGAAGTGAATGTAACTTGAGAATTATACCTGAATTATCCTTCTATTTATAGCCGAAGTTTGGGCGGGAAAATTTGTTGGTGAAAACTTGACGGAAAGAACTTTTCCGTCAGCGGTTATTTCCTTCTTACGTTAATCGCTAACGGGTGTGTGAGCACATGGATCGCAATCTTAATCAACGGTTAGGGTGATGCCACGTGGAAAGTGGGCTAGTGTAAATCTTCCTTCAATTTCGTGCCATCATCGTGACTTTGAGAGAGCTTGGGATAATGTCACGTGGCCATTCGGTTATAACCGAATGGTGGTGCATGATAGAGCCTTCTAGAAAGATACAACTGTAATCATGTGTGGCTCTTCTTCATGTTAATTTTTGTGGTAACAGAGAAGTTACTTTTATCCAAGTCTGGATTTTATGTGGAAGTGTTTACTAGGATTTTTATCCTACTTGTTATGGAGATCGGCGCAAGGATTTATTAGTTTCCTTTTGGCGCGCAGAAGTTGAACATCGTTTTTCCTTCTAAGTTCTCTTTGTAGGACCAGTGCGCAGCCGCGCAAGGTCTAAAGAGGGCTTTTTGACGAGATTGTGGTATGGTCCCAAGTACTTGAAGCAAGGTTTTTGGGACCTTACCCCTTCACTTTCTAAACAACATGCTACACTTTCAAATAATGTTTGTTTTACACTATCATTTTTCCGTTTCGCCGCAATGCGCGACAGAAAAAAAAATAGTTTATAATTAACTTGATATTAAATTCATTTGGTTAATGATGTAATAAATATCCATAATAAATAATAAGTATCAATAATTAAATTTATATTAAATGAATTTACATTCTTTTATATAAAGGAGACCTGAAATTATGTAATATGAAATCTTTATTTATAATGGAAATTGATTTTTAGTTAGTTATCCGGACAAGATTGATGTAATTAATTATTTTATGTGACCAACAATTTCAGGTTAACATCTTATACGAGTTAGTATATAAGAAGTGCATATACGTATACGTTGATCATATGATTCAGAATACGACGTATACAGGGTCAATGGGGTATTCCCCTTGTGACATCAACGTCAAGGGGCGTCGCACCAAAACCTAAAAGACATTCATGGTAAATTAGTTGGCAACAGTTTTTACGCACGCCGATTCACCTCTACCGGTCAAAATAGATGGTTTTCCCATCACTAACCGGCATAAGTGTTTCTTCTATGTTCAAGATAGTTGATTCCGACTTTAAAATTTTTAGATAGAACAATATATCTAACAATTCATGTTTTTTTCTTGTTTTGCGCCTGAAATACTATGAAGTATCCGAATGTAGAATTCGCAAAACCATAGGCAAGTGTTGCCGTAGACTTTGCCAAACCGTATACAACATATTGAATAGAAATACTAGTTTTAATAAGTTTCTATTAAAGTTAAAGTCTTTATCATAGAAATTATTGGTTACGACGAGTGAGATGACCTGTCGAAACATCAAACTTTCCAGTTTGTCGTTTTTGAAACAATGGCAAAGACCAAATTTACAACGTACATGTAGTCAAGTGAATAAGATAAATTATTATCAACACCAAACAAAACGAAAGACCACGAATGTGCATGACGTATGCATTGTTCATCACGTGACATGTATATGATGACATCACCAATACTTTAATTCCCAATAGCCTCTATTTGAGCTGGACTGTTCAAACTTCAAACCCTGGTGAGTGAATGTATAAAGGTATTTAAGAGTATGGTAGTTTGTTATTGAAAGAATGGGTAAATTACTTTTTGAGTCCCTGTGTTTTATTGGTTTTAACTAGTTGAGTCCAAAAGCAAAAAGTTTAACGACCTGAGTCCCTATAAGCATTTTCTTTAACTATTTGAGTCCAAATTTCTAACATTGTTAGAATTTTTTGGTTAAGTATTGTTAAATGACCAAAATACCCTTATAATTAAAAAATTAAAAAAAAATTATGTCTCTCTTATATCCCCTTATCTCCTTCTCTCTCTAAATTCTCACCTTCATCTCTCCCTCTCATCTTTCTTTCTCTCTCTAGACCACCATCAACACCACCACCGTCACCACCACAGCCACAACCATCACTGCAATACACAACAATATATACCACATCAAAATAAAATCTCGCATTTTTCACTCGTTCAATTTATCAAACAAAGAGATGAATTCTTCAAATTATCAACAAACATGAATGCAGCAGCAGCCAAAGTTACAACAAACCCATTCAAGAAATACAGAGGAGTGAGACAGAGGAATTGGGGAAAATGGGTGGCAGAGATTCGATACCCGCATAACAGGATGAGAGTGTGGTTATGGACTTATGAATCGGCCGAGATGGCAGCATATGCGTACGATGTTTAAAGGATTTGTTACACTACCGGAGTAGCTTCACTTTCATCATAATCCGACGCCTGATGGTGTTCTGGAGTTGTGGTAGGATTGTTCATATTATCATCATCATCTGTCGGGGCTTTACAAAGCCAAAGCCTGCTGATTTGTAGTTAACAATTTGGGGAAAATAAGAAATTAGGGTTTCTTTTTCTAGGGTTTCATTGAAATTTTGTTGGATAGGTGGAGATAGAGAGGCGACGGTGACATTCTCCGGCTGTCGGCATGGCGGCGGTGGTGTGTAGGTGGTGGTGGTCTCATCTGCAGGCGGTGGTTAACAGTGGTGGTTGACGGTGCGGTTTGCAGGCGGTGACAGTGGTGGTTGATGGTCAACGGAAGGTGGTGATAGCGGTGGAGGTGCGGTGGAGATGGTGTGGTGTGGTGCAGTGGTGGTGCGGTAGTGTTAATGGTGGTGGTAACGGTGATGAGAGAGAGAGGATGGATTGCAGGTTGGGGTGTGAAACGTTTATGTGTGTGCAGGTGTTTATAAGTTATAACAATATATATAATTTATTTTATGTATAATATTAAAATATTTATGCATTAAAGACTTGTTCCTAATGCTTTTGTGCATATAAGACTTGTACTTTGTGTGTAAATGACCAAATTACCCTTGTAGTTAACAAACTTGGTGGATGGAGTTAGAAATTTGGACTCAAATGGTTAAAGAAAATGCTTATAGGGACTCAGGTCGTTAAACTTTTTGCTTTTGGACTCAACTAGTTAAAACCAATAAAACACAGGGACTCAAAAAGTAATTTACCCTTGAAAGAAATATGAAGATTGGATTTTAATAATCTCAATTATTCGTCGTTAACTGTCAATAGTCTTAACTTCAAAAATAACCATTGGCAGTCCCAACTATTGACATATTGGCTACCAATGGACCCTGACTAACAGAACTCTAACGTTGTTAGTCTACGGTCACCGGAAAATCATTTTTGGCCAGAAAAAGGTTTGTAAAGGTCCGATCTAAGGTTACAAAGAGGTTTGGGACGAGAATGTTAAGTTTTCCGGCCAAAAAGTTGAGTTTTTCGGTCATAAAGAAGTTTTCCGGCGAAAAAAGGAGTTTTCCGGTGACTTTAATAATTGTGCCTTTTACTAAAAAAAGGTTCTTAAAGGTCTGTAATAAGGTTACAAAGAGGTTTGGGACGAAAATGTTGAGTTTTCCGGCCAAAAATGAGTTTTCTGGTCAAAAACATTTTTCCGGCGACCGAAGACTAACGGCGTTAGGGTTCTGTTAGTCAGGGTCCATTGGAGGCCAATATGTTAATAGTTGGGACTACCAGTGGTTATTTTTTAAGTTGAAACTGTTGACGACCAATGACAAATAGTTTGGATTATTAAAATTCGATATTCCAAAAAAAATAGTTATAGAATACAAGTCAAGTATACATAGGTTTGGAACAGGCTCATCTTCGAAAATCACAAAAAAGGCCCTGTGCAAGATACAAAATTTGGGCTCTATTCGAAAATTTCAATTTAATATAAAATCATCAATCATTAAAATATGTGTGGATATAATTTAAATAGTTATTTTTAGCTAAGTTTAGAAGGTAAAAGTAATTTATTAATTAAAGGGAAAAATGCAATTGACAAAATTAATCATTAAATGTCACTGACAATAAAAAACCAAAAGGCACTGACAATAAAAAACCAAAAAGTAAGCTAAAATAAAGTATTTGGAGACGGCAGGATTAGAACCCGTATCTCCTTATTGTTTAAGCAAAACAGTAACTGGCACAAGGGCTTATTTATGTTATATCTTGATTCAATGCATATATATTCTATCTTATACAGCGTAAATTCTATACAAAATTAAAAAGATTTGGGCCATCGGGGGGTTTGGGCCTTGTACCGTCGCCCACCCCGCACCCCCTACGGGCCGACCCTGGTTTGGAAGACGTAATTATAGTTACTGTAAAAACGTTAAAAACAATACAAGGTCATCAATATAACCACATCAACTACAAAAATCACTTGCGGCAGGATCTCATGGATGCCATGAACGTAAGCTAGGACGAACAGATGCTGCGCGTTCGCAACCAATAGACGCGTTGCACGACCTCGTTTGCATGGATTTTTAGGGATCTTAATTGATAAATGAGTGGAAAGTAGATGCAGGTTCGTCCCTGCGAATTTGATGATCCGCATGGACCCTGTGCGAGTGGGAAAAAATGAGCCCCCATTGTTTCCTTTCAATTTTACCCCATTCATTGAAACGTGCTTATACCATAAAGTGCCAAAACAGCAAATCAAGTTACAATGATATTCAGGAGATGGTTCTTAAGAAAATGAGATTTTGAATAGTGAAGCATGGTAAACGAACCTGACAAAAACACGAATAACTAAAGCGATAAACACGCTAAAATGGAACATTCGAGTAGAGCTTATCAACTCTCTCACTACTACTACTATCACACACTATGCTTCTCAAGTAAATCACTGATTCTCACGCCGGAGAGTGGTAACAAGGAACACCACCCACCCCATCCTCCTTGTTACGAGTCACGGTGTGTTTTCCTTGTGCAGGTGACAGATCAGCGGACGATCCAGCCACCGATCCTCGGAAAGAAGGGCTATGCATACTATTTTTTAATCTCGTCGTCTTTTTCCTGGAAAATTCATTTGCACATGCAACAAAATGAAAAAAAAAAAGATATGTATAAAACCTGAAACTTGAAATTGTTTATTCAATTTTTTATCACTTGAAAAAAAGGTGTATGTATAACTATGATTCATTGTTCTGCTAATTAGATTTGAAGAAAAGGAAGAATCTACTGTTAAGATGCTTAGACAGGAAGTACCAAGCAGTAAATTCATTTACATACACAGATAGATACAGGTAAACCGAATCTATGGTTTCGGGCTATTCATACTATATCGCTTTCTGTCACAACAACGAAAGAGATGAATCATTTGATGACAATTGTAAAACGTAAACTCGTATAGTTTGTGATATAATGCGGTTTCTGAGACGCTGAACATGTAATCACACTATGCAGCAAGAAGTTTCTTTAGGTCGTTCTGCAACACACAGCAACAGTTAATTTGGTTAGAATTAAGATAAATGGGTTGATCCAATCATATCTCTTGTCTCTAACGGGTCAAACGAGTAAAACTAAAACAAGAATTTGCAAAAGAAGGGGACGAGTTGAAAATAAATTTCTCTAGGTGTAATATTAAATTTTTAAAGCATAAAATCACTTGAATCTTTCTATTTAAATTTTATATTATGTTATGTTAGAAATAATGTAATCCTTGTAAGCATATCTCATACAGTGATTGTTTACAAATACATATAGTGTTCCAGGCAAACCCAATTGAACCCATTTCTACCAACCGAAATTACCCATTTGACCTTATAACAACCCGTCCATTTTGCCACCTCTAGGCAACGTTTAAAATAACGGAATCGAGCCTCGAGGTGTTTTCCCTTCGCCTCAAGAGGAGTAAGCCTCAAGGCGAACCGAGGCGTAAGCCCAAGACAGAATTAAAATATAAATATAAAAGAGTTAACTGCCATTTTCGTCCCTGTGGTTTGGTCACTTTGGCCATTTCAGTCCATTTTTCAAAAATGCGCCATTTTCGTCCCCCACGTTCTGGAAAGGTGCCATTTCAGTCCAAAAATCATAACCCAGTTAAGTCAGTTAGTAAATAAGGACTGATTGTGTAAATTTGTAACATAAAGGACCATTTAAGTAAATATTAAACACCACCACCACTAGCCCTGCCACCACCACCGCCACCACAGCCCTGCCACCACCACCACTCCGCTGCCACCACCACCGCCACCACCGCCACCACAGCCCTGCCACCACCACCACTCCGCTGCCACCACCGCCACCGCCACCGCCACCACAGCCCTGCCACCGCCACCACAGCTCTGTTCTAGGTTTATTCAGGCTTGTCTAAAGGGGTAAACAGGTTCGAACAATTTTTGGCCTGAATTTGGCTGGAAAAGGCGCCTGTTCGCTTGTCACTGCGTATTTTCAGGCGATGCGCTTCGCTTCTGCACCTAGGCGCGCGTCTAGTGTGCTTTTGACAACATTACATAGGAATTCCTTCATTTTCTTGACAATTTCAATTTTTTAAATATTTTAATTCCAAATGTAGTTCATTCCAATTCCTTTAAAAAGATCTAACGAACCAAACACCCTTAGTAAACAACAAGATGACTGTTTTTAGTTGGTGCAAAATGTGTGTTTTTTATACGGTCTAATGATGATAACTTGTGAACATATCAGGGGCCATACGTTAACGGAGAAAAGGTCACAGCCGTTGATTTAAGTTTGGCGCCAAAGCTGTACCATCTTAAGGTGGCTCTTGGTCATTTCAAGAAGTGGAGTGTTCCAGAAAGTCTGACTCATGTGCATAACTACATGAAGGTATGACTAATTCTGGATCTTCTTTCAATTAAGGGATATTTGGCTTTGTATATTGAAAGTAATTTGTCTGGTTATTGGGTATAATGATAATAGTTTTTGTTGATTTATTATTCAGGGGTGGTTAGATAACCAGTTTAGTGGCAAATGTGACAAAACTGATAATGATTATTCAATTATAATCACAAGTTGTCAAACATTATTTGGTGGCGGTGGTGGTGGTGGTGGTGGCAGGGCTGTGGTGGCGGTGGTGGCGGTGGTGGTGGCAGCGGAGTGGTGGTGGTGGCAGGGCTGTGGTGGCGGTGGTGGCGGTGGTGGTGGCAGGGCTAGTGGTGGTGGTGTTTAATATTTACTTAAATGGTCCTTTATGTTACAAATTTACACAATCAGTCCTTATTTACTAACTGACTTAACTGGGTTATGATTTTTGGACTGAAATGGCACCTTTCCAGAACGTGGGGGACGAAAATGGCGCATTTTTGAAAAATGGACTGAAATGGCCAAAGTGACCAAACCACAGGGACGAAAATGGCAGTTAACTCAATATAAAAATATATATCTTATAAAAAAATAAATGAACAGAAAGTCTAAAACATCAAAAATAAAATAATTGACACAGAAAATCTAAAACCTCAAAACCACACATCATAAAAACACATAACCCCATGAGGCGCATGTTTTCTTACCACCTCGGCCCTTATAGGCATACCTACAAACATAACGCCATGAGGCGTGCCTCATACACGTTTTCTTACTGCCTCGCCTCGAGGCGCATGCCTACCATTTTTCTAAACAATGCCTCTAGACAAAATGTAAAAAGGATATCTGCTTGGAAATTCTTTGTTTAAACTTATTCATTTTAACAAAGCGTAGTGTCACTTTCTCCATTTTATCAAGAACTAGAAGAATGGTTCAAAAGTTTGCAACTCATTACGGAGAATATTGTGTACGTACCTCGATCTGAAGAGGGGAAGTAGTAGGAGGATATCTTTCAACAACTTTCCCATTTTTATCCACTAAAAACTTCTCAAAATTCCACTTCACCAAATCGCCCAAGAACCCTCCGCTATTCGACTTGAGAAATTGATAAATAGGGGCAGTAAACGGGCCATTCACATCAATCTGAGGCGTATACGATATTTATTAGTTTTTTTTTATTAATCGGCTTACTCCACAATGGAACAGAAAATTAAATTAAAATTTTGGCCGTAACTTTCAGTTATAGGGCTAATTCGCCTTTCTAAATGGATGACCACTTTGTAAGTTTGAAACTATTCCAGTACATCATAACTTTGTACCAAATCATACACGAGAATAAGTAGAGAAAACCTCAAACAACCTTGTCAAAGATCGGGAATTCGGCTTTGAACCTTGTACAAGCAACATTTTTAATCTGATCATTTGACCCGGGTTCTTGGAACCCGAACTGATTGCAGGGGAATGCCAATATTTCAAGTCCTGCATGTGATGATTAACAAGTTAAACTACCAAGCCATAGTACGCATTTATAATGTTTGCTAATCCTGCATTATGTTGGCACCAATGCCAATCGAATTCCAAGTGGTAAACTTTATTAATAAAATTTGAAAACCAGTTAACTTCTGTTTCTGATCATGTTTTATTCAACTAACTATTGAAAAACTGATACGATAGCATCGGGTTTCATAGCCACTAACCTTGATCTTTGTACTTGTTATAGATTTGAGTGAGCTCGGAGTAGTTAGATGAAGTCAAACCACTGAAACAAAGGTTAACTTTAAGTTAACAAGGCATCACTCATCTTTACTGCTTTTAGTTCAATAAATATTATAAGTAGAAACTACCATTGCGATGCAACATTGACGATAAGTAGAACCTTTCCCTTGAATTTGGAAAGAGGAACGTCCTTTCGATCGATATCCTGCAGTTAATAACAAACATCTCAAAAAAAACAATGAATTATAAATAAAACTTCTTTCATCTTGTCAAACAAGAGTTGTATACTCTACAATCACTGCAAAAAGACTATAAAGTAACCTAGAGGACATAATCATATATGATCAGAATTTGGAACACGTGTATCTTCAAGTCCCAGTCAATAGTCGAACGAATGTAGAATTATGACTAACTCCCACAATATTATCAGATCAAGAAAGCTACTCAAAAACTTGATAACAAATCCCTACCACTAAACATGGTATATGTAGCTAACCTAACGCGTTAGACTATAACTAGAAGGGTAGGGTTCCAGCGTGAACAACCTCCCAAGAGTGAACTGCGTGAACAGATATGGACCCTTGATTTCCTTTTTAGTTGTTAAGGGTAGGATTGTAATTATATAAAAAATTAAATTTAAATCATTTTATTTTAATAATTGAATTAAGTTACATCTTTCCTAATTTAAATTCATCATCCACATTATGTTTATTTATTAATAAGATAATTATCAAAACAAACAACAAATCACCAGATTTCAATTTTAATTTTTATTTCAGATTTCATCACCAGAATTCAAATTTTGATTTTTAAGATCCACGTAACCTTCATATTTCAACGGTATACACATGTGTACTTGGATATAAATAGAACAGTACACATGTGTACTCAGCATCGTACATATGTGTACAGTAATTCACAGGTGTACATCAACATTCAATACAAAAAAATTCTGAGATATCACAAAAACAGACGATATACATATGTGTACATCGCATTAAAAAGAGGGCAAAATCAGAATACACATGTGTACATCACATTTAAACAAATAATTATTTTAATAATTGAATTAAATTACATCTTTCCTAATCCTTGATTTGATTTGTGAGAGATTTATGCAATCAATTTAAGAGGATAATTGATTACTTGATTTGTGAGAGATGCAGTCAATTTAAGATTGAAATTACACATATACCCTTTTTGTATTTAATTAAATGGAAAAAATTAACCAAATAATTACCATCATGCCACTCACTTTAATCTCAAGATCATAAAAATCAAGGGCCCAGATCAGTTCACGCAGTTCACTCTTGGGATTTTGTTCGCGTTTGAACCTAATCCATAACTAGAATTATGAGTAATTATTAATTTATTATTACACAACAATTATCTAACACACATCCTAACACGTATAGGATACTAGACAATCATCCACTAATTAATGTTGTTTAACTTATCAACTCCAAAACACAAGTTGATCTCTTCATCTAGCCGCCTTGGTTTAAAAAAAGCGGGAAGCGCACAAAAGCGATGAGGTCTAAAACCGATTTTTAAAAAGCGAAGCGCAAAAGCGGTGAGCTTTTAGTACGCAAAAGCGGTGAGCTTTTAGTATGCAAAGCGCAAAGTGATTATATAAAGTATTTTATATATCCCATAAGTGTTTACCATCCAATACCTAGCTATAATTAAGTTTTATATATGTTTTAAAATGAAAAAAAAACATAAATGTACAGCATAAAAAGCCTGTTGTACAACACTCAGAAGCATAGAAACACCCCATGTACAAAAAGCGTGCGCCTCAGCTGCGCCTTTGGTCGATTTTCACCCTAAAAAGCGCGCCTCAGCTGCGCTTCTTGTACATCGTGCGCCTTATGTCACACAAGGCGATGGGGTTTGCGCCTAGATGCGCTTTGCGCTTAAGCACGCTTGAGGAGCACTTTTTTAAACCCAGCTAGCCGCCTCCCGCGTACACATCACGAGTACAACCAGAAATTTCTAACATACCTTGCATTATAATATAACATTACCTATAAAATCTTTGAAAAAAAACATCTTGTGGAACCAAATAAACTTCAAGATAACTCTAAATTAACAAACCTCCTAAAATGGAAATAGTTGCAGGCTTCTAGAAAATTCCCAAAATTTAAGATGGGAAATTGATGAAAATGGGCTCAATCAAACAAATGCAATTATGTTCATAAGATAAATCTTGCAAACTTCTCAAGAAATCCACATCAACATGAGCAATTCACAAACAAAAGAAAACATATTTAAAAATAAAGCAGACATGAAAGAACACAGAGGCTGAAATATACACTACCTTGACAGTAAAATCATAAATAGTCTTTCCAGTGGCAGCTGTAGCAAAAACCCCAAATTCAGAACGAGAATCAGACGAAAACCCAGAAAAGATTCCAGCTTTTAGAGCAAACCCATGTTGGAAAAGCCCTGAATTTGATGAGCCTAAAAGAGATTTGACAGAACTGGTTCCAAAACAAGAAACAGAGAGACAAGAAGGGAACTGGGTTCGGTTGGATTTAGAGAAATTGAAAAATGGGGAAGTGAAGTTTAAAGAGCAAGGCATAGATGCCATTGTTGTTGATTGTGTGATTGAAGAAAGTGAAGAGTGGAGAAAAGAATGGGGTTTTGAGGGTTTAAAAGAGGAAATGATGGAAGTTTAGGTGGAGACTTTAGAATGGAAGTTGGTGGTTTGCACACGATGGGAGATTAGGGGCGGGAGGGAGACAGGATGTCCATACGCAACGAACGGTGGTGAAGATGACACATTGTGACCTCGATTTAACACCGTAATAAAAGAGACTAGAATAGGTGTTTCCAGAATGCTAAACTGATTGGATTAACACCATTGGTGGAGGTTTGTAATCTTTTTTGAGATATAATTTAGTACCCAAAATCATACGTAAAAGCAGGGCAAATGTAGAAACATAATGTTAAGACTATGGGGTATGGGGCTTGGGTTGGGGCGTGGGTTGGGGGAAAACGCCCAAGCCACCATCTTGGGTGGGCTTGGGTTGGGGCGTGGCCCTTGGGGCTTGGGTTTCAAGCCGGACGTGGGACGGAGGTGACATCCTAGCTGGCTGGCTGCCTTCTATTCGCTGACACCGCCATGTCATAGCGGGCCATTTTGACCATTTGAAAGTTTGAATTTTAAAATTCAAACCTTTGGCTACCCCAAACCGCCATGGCGGTCCCAACATCCCCTATAAATAACCCCCAACCCCACCGGCTACCCCATCCCAAACCCGTCGCTATCCACCGGCTACCCCACTTCCAAACCGTCGCTATCCACCGGCTACCCCACTTCCAAACCCGTCACTATCCACCGCTACCCCAACCTGAAGAAGATGACATCTTAGACCCACGAGGAAGAATTGGCTCTCGTTACAAGCGTCGTTGAAGCTATGAAGGCTCGGCAACCCGGCAAAACACGATATTGGCCGGAAGCATTCGCAACCTACGTCTGTCACGACCGCCACAACCTCAACGCGTGCCAACATAAATGGCGCGAGCTATGGCCCAAGCTCGATCGTTTCAAGGCTTATTACGAAGCCGTTCCGAGCGGCGATTTAAGCCACGAGGATCGGGTGGCGGTGGCGAATATTGAATTTCTAGGCAAGGAGCGAAAGGCGTTCGACAAGATCGCCCTTTTTGAAATTTATCTAACGCTTTAGGTTTGTTATTTTGTAATTTTTAGGTATTATGTAATTTTTAGGATTATGTAATTTTTAAAATTTTAATGAAATTGTAGATTTTTTTTTATAAATGTTGTGTGAATTTTATAATTTTTTGTAATTTTTTTTAATAATCTGCCACGCGGTGCACCCAACCCAAGCCCAACCCACGCCCCGCCATACCCCGCGAACACGTCACTAGGCGGTGGGGGGCTCTCATTCCACGTGTCAACTCATGCCCAAACCCAAGCCCAACCCAAGCCCCACCATACCCCACGGTCTAATTAAAATGTTTTATGTTCAAAGGGTATAATGTTAAATTTGTTATTTTTTTTTCTCCTAACTCGGGAACACATAAAATGCTTGATTTCTTCTCTTTTCCTTTACATTTCATTAAACTCGGGAACACGAAAAAAATCACATATTTTCCCTCCTTTTCTCTCTTAATTCATTTTCCTTCCTCTCCCCTTGTTAGATGAGACTCAGGAACATAGCATTACAAATTTGGTCTCATTGGTTGTAATATTTAAATTTGGGTGGTCCTTTTCACTAACCTTTATTAAATTTTTCAGTTAAGTCTTTATAAATTGACTAAATTGCCCCCAAACAATTAAACAAAAAAGAGATGGGCCTAACCTCATCTTCTCCCCAATCTATCTCTCTAACTAGGGCTGTAAACGAACCGAACGTTCAGCGAACATTTCGTGAACCGTTCAGCGGGAAGTTCGTTTATGTTCGTTCGTTTAATAAACGAACGAACATGAACAATAAATTTCGTTCGATTAGTTAAATGAACGAACATGAACAGAGGTCTCGTTCGTTCGATTGTGTTCGTGAACGTTCAGTAAGGTGTTCGTGAATATTCGTTGATTTGCGTTCGTTTATGTTCGTATGTTTGTGTTTTTATTGAAGATCTTTGTACTTTCTTATATTTTATTTGTACTTTTCATATTATTAAACTTTTATTTATTTTATTTCCCTAACAATTAAACTAGGAAACCCACTTTCACCTTGTTTATGCATCATTTCCCTTTCATTTCTCATTATTTACATCCATAAATACAACCGACCTCCGTTCCACAATAAGGGATTCAAGTTCGAGTGCTACTCTCTGGGCCATCTATCTTTATCCTTTGTCGCATTCGCCAAATTTATTTGTGTTCGTTTGTGTTCGTGAACCGTTCGCGAACACGCTCATTTCCTTAATGATCGAACACGAACATAAAATCTCGTTCGGTAAGTGTTCATGAACCGTTCGTGAACACATTTATTTCCTTAACGAACGAACATGAACAAGGCCTTGTTCGTGTTCGTTCGGTTCGTTTACAGCCCTGTCTCTAACCCACCACCACCACCTCCTCCACCTTCAACCCACCATCACCACCACTTCCACCTTCAACTTATCACCACCACCAAATAGGGATGAGCAAATACCGATCCCGTCTCGATACCGATAATCCCGATCCCGAAATTTCATGAATACTTGATACCGATACCGATACTGAAACATGTCGGTTCGGTATGGTATCGGTATTTTGAGGGTAAAAGTCGGTATTTTACCGATACCGTACCGTACCGATACCGAAAAAACCAAAATGTGGATACCGTTTCCGATACCGAAACATGTCGGGATCGGGATTATCGGTATCGGGATGGGATCGGTATTTTATACCATTTGCTCATGCCTACCACCAAAAAGACGGTCTGCACCACCGCGTTCGGCGGTTCAACCACCACTCCGAAGGCCACCGCCACCAGTAAACCAGCGGCAAACAGATCTGGTTCAAGCGATGAAGAGTCCGGTCAAGAGAAGAAGTTGAACGGGAGGTGTTATCAGTTCCGATCCGTCGTAGAAATGAGTCCGATGGCGGAGATCTATCTGCCGCCGCGGCTCGGACAGTTTTATGATTTCTTCTCGTTCTCGCATCTCACGCCTCCGATTCAGTGTATGTTGTTTTGAATTTTGTGTTTTATTAATTAGGTTTTCCGTACAGTTGAGTTTTGGTCAAATCGATTGTAAATTTGTGTGTTTGTGTTGCAGATATTAGGAGATCTTCCAAATTGATGTGAGAATCTGGTTGTACTTTGTTTACATGCTATCAAAAGTGGTTGAAGGTGGAGGTGGTGGTGATGGTGGGTTGAAGGTGGAGGTGGTGGTGATGGTGGGTTGAAGGTGGAGGTGGTGGTGGTGGGTTAGAGAGAGATTGGGAAGAAGAAGATGAGGTTGGGCCCGTTTCTTTTTTTAAATTGTTTAGGGACAATTTAGTCATTTTACAAAGACTTAACTGAAAAATTTAACAAAGGTTAGTGTTAAGGATCATCCGAATTTAAAAATTACAACCACTAGGACCAAGTGTATAATTAATAAACCATTGGGACCAAGTCTGCAACTTTCGCAAACCACATGGACCAACCAATCATTTAACTCCCCATATTAATATTGTTCTCCTTTAAACTTTTATTTTTTTACGAGAACAAGCTATTTTTTTAATTAAAAAAACTACACATTAAAAAGAATAAGATGTATGTTTTTATAATGTAAAGAGTTAATTGACAAAATTGTTCCTGTGGTTTGAGCACGTTTGTCATTTTCGTCTAAAATGACACTTTTGTACCAAATTGCCCCCAACGTTTGTAACTTTTTGTCATTTTCATCCAAACCACTAACTTAGTTTATTTTTTCTGTTAAGTTGAGGATATTTGGATGAAACTGGCAAATATAAAACCACAGAGACGATTTTGGCAATTTACTCAAACCCTTTTTAATTTCTTTAATTTAATGATTTTTGTTACATATATAATAAAAAAGAATATACATGGAGTTTTTAGAAAAAAAATTATTAGTTTTATCACATATTTTTTTATAAATTTTCATCCAAATCACTAACTCAGTTTATTTTTTCTGTTAAGGTGAAAGATGTTTTAAATTTTATAAATTAAGACAGAAATTAATTTACAGCTTCTTTATATAAATCAGTTTTATAAAGAGAAAACGTCATTGGTGTGCAACACATAACAATCGATTACAAGTTTTAGTATTTATCAGTTGTAGAGATAGAAAAAAATTGTAAAATGTTACATATTTTTTAAATGTGTTGAGCACCTAGGAAATATGTTGGTAGAAATAAAATATTTATTTAATTAATATTATGAAGGTAACTAACTAATGCTTATTCTGAGTGTTTTGAGTAAAGAAACTTTTGCTTCATAGCATTATAATTACAATTTGGTGGGTAATTTTAAGGTTTGGTAACGATACGTTGTTTGATGGGGGGGGGGGCACTGGCTTCTGTTTTTCCTTAGAAGCGAATTTAAAAGAGTAGAAGATGAATTACAAACTTGGTACATATGATAAGATCTTTTTCTTTGATTTTTTTCAATAAGGTCACCAACATTTTAATTTTATAAAAATTAGAGGTTTAAGTAGATTTTATTTTTATAAAAGTGATATATATAAAAAAAATTAGAAATTAATTTCTGTCTTAGTTTATAAACATCCTTCGCCTTAATAGAAAAATTAACTTAGTTAGTGGTTGGATGAAAATTTATAAAAATTATGTGACAAAGCTATTATTTTTTTCATATAAAAATTGCATGTATATTCTTTTTTATTATATATGTAACAAAATTAATTAAATAAAAGAAATTTAAAAGAGTTTGAGTAAATTGCCAAAATCGTCCCTGTAGTTTTATATTTGTCAGTTTCAACCAAATATCCTCAACTTAACAGAAAAAATAAACTAAGTTAGTGGTTTGGATGAAAATGGCAAAAAGCTACCAACGTTGGGGGTAATTTGGTACAAAAGTGTCATTTTGGACGAAAATGGCAAACCTACCCAAATCTCAGGGACGATTTTGGCAATTAACTGTAATGTAAATGACTTTAATGAATCATGCTACTTTTTAATTAAAAAACTACACATTAAAAAGAATAAAATGTATGTTTTTAACTTTTTATAATGTAAATGACTTTAATGAATATTAATTTATAAAAAGTTATTGCAATTTAAAAATCATGAGGAAAGTTGGTTTATGGCTGATCATTTTGTGGGCCTAACGCCCTGACAATGTGGCCACCTCGTTGGCATGAGGCGACGTTACACACCGCTGGAAGGAGCGTGAAGGGTCGGTGAAGGACGGGTGGTGTGTGGGCACCACGGCGTGAAGATGGATTGTGAATGTGGGTCCTATTTCCGACGGTTACTTTTTGAAATTTAAAAAAAATCATTATATACACATACATATTTAAACACACACTACACTCAAGTCAAATTGTTATACAATTTTTTATATATTGTTTCTTATCTTCAAAAATTAAAGGAGGAATCAAGTTAAAATCAGTGTTCTATCTAAATTCATGATCACCAAGATCAGGAGATCACAAGGTATGTTCAATTTTGATATTTGGTGATGTTATGGATCTTCATGAACTCTCATATATGAAATTCTTGAATGAATGTTTGATGTTATGGCAAAATTGAGATGATTATAAGTCTAGGAACAAACCTGTAACACCCCAAAAATTTACGTCCTATAATGTCTTGACACGTGTCATAACCTTTGAACGTGTGAAAGAATGTTCTTGAAGGACTAAAGTTGACAAACAATGAAACTGTGTAAATATAAGGGTTCAAAGTGTAAACAATGAATATATATACTTTACAATAACCCTACATGATGTTTATAACCTTAAACGAATGGATCATGGATCATACGAAGCGAATTGTGAAAGAAAGTGAGAGATTACAAACTACAGGGGTTAAATGTGTCAATATGTTAAGTTATACCTCTGAGTGACCTTTTTAGCAAACTCGAAGCCTTGTAACGATTAATTATGCTCACTAGAATGCACCATAAAAAACTTCACCAAGTTTCGTTGCCGTATGAGAAAGTTGTGATAAAATTCGTGTGTGAGGGTTAGAATCGTCAACAAGGAAAATCAGGGCTTTTCGGGGGATCACGAAGTTACCTGAGGACTTGACAAAGTGGGTATAAGTATTAAAGCCCTCATATGTCAATATTAAAGGATAAGAATGCAAGAAACAACTTGAAAACGACCTTTCGGGGGACCAGGGACCGAAAATGCAATAACTGAAAATGTGAAACCTGAAGTCCTGTCCCAGGCGGCCCGCGTAAGGATTGATCATATCTCAGGCGGGCCGCGACAGACCTGCAAATGCTGGAAAAACAGGCAGGTGCCTGTTAAGCTGTATAACCGACTTTAATTGATGGTTTTCGACTCTATGGGCTTGTCTAAGGTGGTTTACAACTTATAGAGGCCATATACATGCATCTTGGATCATCTTACACTCATTTGGAATCAATCTTTGATGATCAAAGGTTCTTATAAAAAGTCTTATGTTCAACATTCAACACATATCAACTTCTGGACATTTGGGGGAGCTCTGGATCTGATACAAGGCTCACAAAACATCTAGTAGACTTACGTAAGTATCCTTGACCCTTCTAAATTGAGTCTTGATTCGTTTATAACTTAGAAGCCAAACCGTCGTAACTACGGTTTGACTTGGTGTTAAATCATAAACGGTCCAGAGATTTGTCGAAACGAAAGTTGTTACAAGTTGGTAATATTGTGGGAAATTAACCCTTAAAAGGGCACCCTTTGATTCCCAATCTAACTATGTCGTTTGTCGAGTCAAAGGTTGTCCGAAAAAGTCAACAGAACCATAAATCGCAAGATTAACGATACAGAAGGCGTGTAACCTGTTTTATCAGTTATATAATCTGAAAATAAGTATGAAAACTTGTCTAGGCTTGTTTGATTCGACAACTCTCAGTTTTGAACCGATTCGGAGCCGAAAGTCGCATAGTTTGACTTTCTGCTTTGACCTCGATTCTGACCCAGTTTGGATAGGTTTAGACATGCGTTAAAGTTCCATTAGGACCTAGTTACATGTTGGTATAACCTTTGCGTTTATACCACTTGAAACCTCGTTTGTCCGACGGTTCCGTTAATTGCCTAAATAATGACCATATTACCCTTATAGCCATAAAACGAGATTTTTAGAAATATGAAAGTAAAATAATCTTAGTTACAGATTAATGATCATGTCTGCAAAATTTCACGTCAATCGGAAGTCTAGATTAGGAGTTATGCTTAATGACGTAATTATAACGTTTATTAGTAATTAAACGGCGTCATTAGCGTAAAACCTATCTAAACCCAATTTTTAACACCAAACCTTTTACCCACTGATGTTAAATAATATTTTGGGATTTTTGAAGATTTTTAATTATTTTTAAAATGATCATAAGCTAGGATTAGTGCCTTAATTCGGTTAATACCGAATATACCCTTTTCGGCCATAAAATGAGTTTTACAAATCCTTTTGATGCCAATCCAATTGCTACTGATTTTAAATATTAAATAGAGTGTTTTGAACCTGTTTAACTGATCAGGAAACTCAGAATCCTATTTTAACCCGTACGTCGCTTAAAACGGCTTATTACGCGTATTATACACATAGTTAAGGTTTAAAACTATTTTGGCATATAAGACTTATAACCAAATGTTATAACCTGTTAAAATAAACCATTTTACTGATTTAATCAGACCCGGATCACAGGAGATAAATTAATTCCTTTTATAACTTTAAAAATGACCAAAATACCCCTACGGGGCTTACTATTAGATTAAACTCGTTTTGGGCATAACGGAAGGTATCCTACTGATATCACAACATATTTAAGGCATGTTAACTTAGGAAACCTGTTTAGGACTCTTACGGTTACCCGTTACGCTTATCACGCGTTCGGTTCGGTTTATGTAACTAGTTTACATAAAATTAGCCGAAACGGGTCAAACCTTATCGGTTTTATCTCAAAATCCAGAATGTGTATGAAATACCCATATTATACAAGTCTTCAAACTTGTCGGGTCTAAATCACATTCTATTCCGGTCTTCGCTTTATCATGCGTTTGAACCGTACCTACCTCTTGAAAACTAATCGGTCTAAGTCAAGGCTTAATTAAAGACCCGTTAGGATTCTAATAGGTTATTAAAAACCTTCGTTCCAGATTTAGGAGCCCAGTAAAAGCTATCTGTACTTGCTGATTTGATACGGCTGGGATTGAATTTATATTTAGCTCAGGTAAATACTTTTAACTTATTTCCCTATACGGGCTTGGGGTACGGTATATAAAATACCGCTTGGTCGGGCGTTGAATATTTAATCTTATTATGGTTAAATTATTGAGATGTCTCCGTTTAATTTGTTTTGTTTACTTAAAGCCTTTGGGGGTTAATGACCGTTGTCCCGGATATCCCTGGCATCATTCTACTGAATGGCCACGACCTTAGCACACAGGTGTAGGCGTACACCTGTCAGTGTCTCATAATTAAAGTGGTGTGTCCATTAATCTTTAACCCGGCTCGATCCGGGCTACTGAACGCATAAGAAACATGTAAATCCTGTACAAGTTTATATATTAGATAAGTATCCCAAGTTATAAAATATTATTTGTGCCATGTGCATTCAAATCAATCATTTTAAAAACCTTTTCAAAATGAGTTGGTTGATTGTATTTACCAGTGTAAACTGACGTATTTTCCAAAAAGGCTAAGTGCAGGTACTAATTGGAATTGGCTGGCTACTCCTAGCATCAATAAAGAGTCTCGCAAGCTTAGATGCCTAAAGTCTGTTGAACCATGTTATTTTATTTACGATCCGCCTGTGGATCTTTTACTTCCGTCATAATACTTGGATGTACATTATTTCGGATTGTAATATATTTATCCTTTTGCTTCCGCTGTGCATTTATATATTGTGTTGTTTGACTATGATGTTGCCAACCACGTCACGTTACTCCCCTACCGGGCCCACCGGTAATACGTGGAAATTTGGGGTGTGACAAAACCCTAGATAAGAATTTAGTGATTTTGTATCATAATCTAATGGTTGAATGATTTATCATATATGTGTTATATGGGTTTTGTGAGTAAAAGGATGAACACTTGAATTATAGTGATGAATTAGTATTATTTGATTGTTATGATACTGATACGTGGTCGAATAACGGTGCTCGTTTGTGTTTAAGTTTAAGTTTTTACTTAACTTTTAATCTTGAAAAGCCTACTTTTGATTAGATTTATATTTTGCAGGTCTAGAGAAGTTTAAGGTGCTTTTCAGGAGCTTTACGGGCCACTGGGATGAAAAACGGACAACCGGGAACTCAAGAAGCTAAAATTGGATAATGGAAGTTAGGGAGGCCGTTGGCGACGCCCTTTAGAAATGCCCGTCGGCCAAATATGCGCGTATCCAGGAAAACAAGGCGTCGGCCAAAAATGGCATCAGGAGAGCCAGTCGCCGACGGGGTCCCCCTAGTCGGGGACGGGCTCCCGTTTGTTCAGTCGTGAAAATTGTGTTTTCTTGATCTTTTAACGAGTTTAAACGGTTCTTGAGCCATTAAGTCGGGAGTTACACTATCTTTTGAAGGAGAACTTAATCTTGGAGCCATAGTTTATCACCATCTTCATCTCTATTCCATGATACACACCAATCTATCATTCATCCTCATCAACCATTCACAAACCCTAATCATTCATCCATCATTCTGTCCACCATCATCTCTCACCAAAACCCTAACCATTAACCATTCCTCCATTCTCCAAGCTTCAAGATGATCCAACTCGAGTTCCAAGCATCCGGTGATCAAGTTCCTTCAACCATGAGCGGCTAATCACCTTGGTTTCACCCCGGTGTAGGTAGTTGTATTATCTAGCGTTTCGATTTGTGTTTAGTTTTGACTTGTGTGACAAATTGTGTTTTGATTTTGAACACCTTTGATAATTGTCGTGTATTTGAATTGAATTTACAAATTGTCGAACGATGATAAAGTTATGACTTTGTTAAAAGAATTTCTGCACTTATGCGTTATCTTGGTTAGGATTTACTTGTGTTGATTACAAAGTGCATTCTTGTCCATTCTTAGGAATGTTGATAGTTATTGGCACCTAAGTCATGGTACACTAAATCCGTTAATCGTTTACCCAATTTGGTCAATTCTAAAACTTGTAGGAACCTAGATTTGCAATTACCGAAACCGGGTGTGAACCCTTTTTTTCTATCTTGTTAAAACCATTAATTACATTTTTGCAATTGTTAATCGTTAATAATTAATCAAACCAATCACTTTAGTAATTTTATTCAACATCTCTTTATCAAACAAAATTCATGAAAACAAGTTAGCAAGCTTCATAATTGTGACACCTTTTAAGAATTCATTCAAGTCCATTCGCAAACCACATACTCTTCGTGGTTCGACCCCTTGCTACCACTAGCTAATTGTTAAGGGTAATTAGGGTTATAAATATTATCTTTGACCGGAGCGCGACGCTCCGATCAGATACAAGTCTAGGTGTTGTTTATGCATACTAAACATATGATTTTGAAAATGATGATTAAATATGGTTAAATTATTAATCATGAACTTGATAATGTTAGTATAATAATCTTGCCCATAAAATGTTCGACAAAATGTCTAAGTGATCTTGAAATATTGAGAAATACGAAAGAATCACTTAATTGATTAGTTAGACGCGTTGTGTGTTAAATATTGTAAATTGAGTTCTAAGCGATATATTCGAATTGGACTCTATAGGAAAATTGGGCGAATCGTCGAGTGGTCAAGGCAGAACGGATACCCGCTTAAAGAGAACGCTTTAAAGGTACGCGGCTATATGCTTCGTAGATTTTCGTTAGTATTTTTATGTCTATTTACATTGAATGACAAATGAAATGTTATGAAGTTCGGTTGATACTAAAAAGGAGGATTCCGTATGAATAGACTGAATGGATTAACTAGAGTTTAGAGATAAAAAAAGGGTAGATGCACGGTACCCCTAACCGCGGAAGGGATCCCCCTTCCCAAGCTAGCGACCCAACAACGCTGCCTGGCGGTTAATACCCTAACGGGTGGGCATTTTGGTTGAGCCTGGGATCGAACCTGTAATAACCCTCGGTAAAATCAACACTCTCATAATATTTCCGACACCTCTGTATATTTTAAAAGACTCTCATATGTCTTTAAATACACCCCGTATGTGAAAACTAAGCCCGAAATATGATATAGCATTTAAAATAAATTAAAAATAATAAAAATTAAGCTGAGGCGGGCCGCGTGGACCCACCCCAAACCCTTACGCGGGCGGTATCAAGGTGGATACCGTATGTCGTTGATTTCTTTAGTTCAAACGGGTCGCGTAAGACCCCGTTTAAGTTAACGCGGGCCGTGAGAGACCCACAACGTGGAGACACCCTGAGCTGACACGTGTCGACATCGTGGCGGACCTATACGCTGACCCAGCTAAGCTATATGTTGACCGGGTGTTGACGCGGGCCGCGTAAGGCTTTGCCTTACCTTACGCGGGCCGCCTGAGAATCGATATCAGCAACTATATAAAGGAGGCCTCGGATCTCATTTCAGTTCGTTCATTTCTAAATTCTCAATCTCACTTTCTGAATTAGAGGCATTATAGTCGGGTATTATACCCCTAATTAGCGAGGTTCTGCTCCGTTGTAAGTATTATAACCCCAGTTTCATAGTAGAAACACTGCCCGATTGATTTAGGGTTCCGTAACAACTGTCGTGGTTCTGCCCGACGTAGTTGTTGGAATACCGTCTCGGGGAGGGTATCATTAATATTTTCAAAGGGTTATGATACTAACCAATGTACATTTGTATAAATTATAGATTATATCCAGGAAACCCTTACGCGAAGTCTAAGATAGCAATGTGAGTTTATCCTCTTTTTGTTAACCTTTTTGGTAATGTTTTACCAAACCTTAAATGTTTTACAATATGATTAAGCGGTGATTGAGTCTTTGTAGTTCTTCAATTACTGCCGGTATTATGGGGTTTTGTATACAAAATTTATTACTACGAGTAGTAGTAAGTCGGGAACGACAGTACATTACCATTGGACAACGAGTTAGCCAATGGGTAATTTGACCATAGCCATAGATCCGGTCGAGTGGCAAATACTGAATGAGTAATTGGTAGAAATAAACAATGTGATCGCTCTCAATATTGTTTTAATTGATAAAATGTTTCTTAATTAAACTGAGATTCACTCACCAGTATTTCCGACTGACAAATGTTTTTAAAACACGTTACAGGTAACAAAATGTGACAGCCAATTAGCAAAAAGCCAGCTGGAGAGCACTGAAGGCTTGGAAAAATGTGGCTATAAAAGTTACCTAATAAACGATGTTTTAAATTCAATAAAATAGGGTTTGTCCCTATAAATGTATTGTAATAAGAAACTTGGGTTTTGCCCATGTGTTTATTAATATCAATTATGGTGGTTTTACTCTGATAAACATTTCCTAACTACGGTCCTGATGTAAATTCCGCTGCAAGATTAAAAAACTGATACCACCAAACTCTGAGCTCGCGTCCGCCCATTCCCGGGACAGATAAGGGATCAGGGGTTGCGACAGGAGGTGGTATCAGAGCCTAGCCACTGGCCTGAGCCAAAGAAGTGTTCTGCTGACAACTTAATTTCTAAATTTTGTGTTAGGAAATAAATTATGGAAATATGTGCATAACTGTATTTATTTGTTATGTGTTATTTGACTATTTGTTAGTTTACAGTATGAGTGATCAAGGACCCTCAGATATGAGTCGTCAGTTGTCTGAGTCACCTAGGAGTGAAGGTACCTCATCACAGCCTGCCCTTTCTGGGTATTCTACTGATCAAGAAGAAGGAATGTTTGCTTTTAAAGCACAGTCAGAAGAGTCATTCCCTCATAAGAAACGAGGATGGTTCAGTAAGGAAGCTTTTGCTCGTAGGAAGAGAATGAGAAAGTTGCAACAGCAAAGAGCCTTAGCAGCTATTAAGCGAGAGTCAAATGCCCATACACAGGATATGCTTAATAGAAGCCTAGCAAATTTCCATATCCTAGCTACAACTGCTGCTGACCCAAGTCTGGAACAATTAGTAGCCCCACAACCACAATTGCAAATCCCTGACCAACCCATGGAGATAGAAAACCCAGAAAACCAGGTGGAGATGCATGATTTCAACCCAGAAGAAATGTAACACCTCGAAAATTCACGTCCTATAATGAGTTGACACGTGTCACATGTTTGATCGTGTGAAAGAATGTTCTGAAAGGACTAAAGTTGACAAACATGGAAAGTATGTGATTATACGTATTCTAAGTGTCAACAGTGAATAAATATATAGTACATTAACCCTACATGATGTTTATAACGTCAAACGAATAAATCATGGATCATGCGAAGCTAAAAGTGAAATATTACAAACTACAGGGGTTAAATGTGTCAACATGTTTAAGTTATACCTCTGAGTGACCTTTTGACAAACCCGAAGCTTTGTAACTGTTAAATATGCTCACTAGAATGCACAATATAAATTTCATAAAGTTTCGTAATCGTATGAGAAAGTTATGATCAAATTCGTGTGCGAAGGGTTAAAGCGTTAACGTTGAAAGTTATGACTTTTCGGGCAAACCAGAAGTGTCCAGGGACTTGGTAAAATGGCTACAAGTCTTAAAGCCCTTGTAGGTAAATATAAGGGGGTCAAATTGCAAGAAAATACTGAGTTGCCCTTTCGAAACACCAAAGAACAACAAGTTTTTGGCTGATCAGGAAGGCTTGCGCACCGCAAGCATGACCCTTACGGTGCGCAAGCAGTGCCCAGTTCGAACAGAAACTTCTGTTTGCTGTTTTAACACATGGAATTGATTTTAAACGGTTTTCCTCATATCCCTTGGCCCCTAAACAACCCCTAAACATTAGGGACACATGTGGGAATGTTGTGGGCAGTAGTAGACTAAGATGTCAACACATTGTGGTGTCTTGGTTTACTATATAAAGCCTCTTTGTGCAAACACTTTGATCATTCATTCCTCAACATCTCTGATCAATTGTGGAACACAAGAGCACTCTCCAGGCCTTCCCAATCAACCATTAGACCCTTGTAAGTCTGCTAATCCTTCTTTAATAATGTTTAGCTTAGTTATTTAGCTAAAAGTCAAACCATCGAAATTACGGTTTGACTTCGAGATTAATTAATAATGGCTTAGTCAAATCTCGAATTAAAAGTACCTCTAAGTAGGTAATTATGTGGGTAATAAAACCTTAAAAGGGTTCCCCCTGATTCCCACTCTAACTAGGTCAAATGTCGGGTCAAACTTGCTAAGAAAAAGTCAACATGATACTTAAATTCTAATTTATGCATAATTAGCAATGTAGAACATATACAACCTGTTTGATCATTAATATAACTTGGTAATTAGTGTAAGAACATGTCTAAACATGTTCAACCCGACAATTTCCTGTTTTAGACCCGGTTTGGAACCGAAAGTCGCATAGTTTGACTTTCACTTTGACTTTCAGTTCTGACCCGTTATGGTATGTTTTAGAAATATCTAAGAGCTTCATTTGGACCAGGTTACATGCTAGTATAACCCTCTGTGATTATACACCATGGTTCATTAGTTAACCAATTAAACGCATGATTCCGTTAATTGCTCATATGTTGACCATTATGCCCTTGTTACCTTAAAACGTGATTTTTGGAAATGCAAAAGTGTAGAAACCTTAGCTACTGATATATAAACTTGTATGCAAAGTTTGACATCAGTTTGAGGTGTAGAATAAGAGTTATGCTCATTAGCGTAAATTGAAAGCTTTATGTTAATAAAACGGCGTAATTAGCGTATAGCCTAGTTAAGCCTACTTTTTGATATCAAACCTTTTACCCACTGATGTAATATATTATTTTGGGATTTTTAAAGATTTTTAAATAATTTTAGGCTGAGCATAACTTATAGTCGTAGGCTTAATCCGGTAATTGTCGGTTTTGCCCTTACGGGCCATAAAATGAGTTTTACATATCTAAATGACTCCAAACCTTTTGCTACTGATCACATATGATAAATAAATTATTTTAAGCCTTCTGGAATAATAAAAATATCATATTTATGTATCGAACCCGGAAATGGCTTTTAATCGCCTTATTAAGCGTTTTTAACGCATAGTATGTACTAAAACTATTTTATACATACACGGGTTGATACCTACTGATATCTTAGGAAAATTATAATATTTTAACAGTAAGCAAAGGTTGATAAACTCAGACTTTAGTTTTGAGCTTCTCGGCTTATGTGAAATTACCGAAATGCCCCTACGGTGCATAGTTCGGTTATAATTGATAAATTTCACATATATACTTTACCCTACTGTTATAACTTATCAAATTGAGTATGTTTTCTGATTACATCAGACCTGTAACTCAGTTAAACACTTAAACTCTTTTATCACCTTTTAAATGACCAAACTACCCCTACGGGGCATAATTTGTGTTTAAATTCAGTTCGGGCATAATAAAAGACATCTTACTGATGTCACAACATATATGAAGCATATTAACTTAGGAAACCTGTAAATGGCTCATATGTATACCCGTTACGCTTATCACGCGTTCGGTTCGATTTATGTAACTAGTTTACATAAATTAGCCTAAACGGGTCAAACCTTATCGGTTTATTCTCAAAATCCAGAATGTGTATGAAATACCCATATTAAGAAAGTCTCCGAACTTGTCGGGTCTAAATCACATTCTATCCGGTCTTCGCTTAATCGTGCGTACGTGTTGGGAGTCGAATCCAGCAAATAAAATAATAAGAAAACCCGCTAAACACACTAAAAATAGTATAAATGGAAGTAGGGTTCGTGTCCTCAGGGATACAGATTAATTAATTGATTATGCCAAAAACGTTTTAGACACAGATACGGTTGTTTTGAAGGGGGGGGGGGGGGGGTTAGTTTAACTAAAATGCAAGAAAACAATTTATAATTTTTAGATTAAAAAGAGAAGCTAATTAAAGTGGTTGTGAAAATTCAGATGTTAAAAACTAATTTCAACACCAGGGTAATTTCCTGATTCGGTTCGACTTATGATCATTAACAGTCACGGTGCAATGATCCTTTTTACATAATAGTTTGTATCGACACTAGACGTCACGCAGTTCGGACCTCCACTCTATTTATTGTCTAACCAAACGCCGTTCGTTGATTAGAGCCAACCCGCTACTCTAAACTCACGCCGTTCGGATTTTAGCGTGCGGGTTGCGGGATAGAAGTATCAATTACAATCAAACACTCACGCCGTTCGGAGTGTCTAATTATATTGTATGATTCTATAATAATTTGGGTTCATAGACAAACTCAAAATATTATTTGTTCCTTCTCAAAAATTAAAACTTTATTAGGGTTCTAAAAATTGATTGAACTTTATTAGAAAAATTAATAAATTGATCAGGTTTATTAACAATCTAATATTTTCCGGATCGAATCCGTAGTAAAAAACAAGAATCATATAAACAAACCACTAAAATAATTGAATCAAACGTAACCGTTTCACATAAGTTTATGAACTAAATCAAAGATAACAAACCCTGATGTTGAAACTATTAAAGTCTAGCCGGACATCGTGGCTATATCATTCAATACAAAATAAGAAACAAAACATGAAAGTTTTTAAACTTACGAAAACCCAAAACAAACTTTTATGTTCTAGAAGATCACACCCAAACGAAAAAATGCCTTTTCTCCTTTTTGATTTCGAATGTCAGCAGCCGTCTCAATCGATCCCCCTTTTTCCTCTCTTTTGTTTTTGATGTTTTGGTGATGATTGGTCCAGCCCATGTGTATTCACTAGCAGCCCAAAACTCAAATCAATTATTTTTAGTTATAACCTTTCATGATTAGGAACCCAAATAAGTCAATTCAAATTGGCCCATATTATTTATTGGTTTAAACTCATCTATAGCCCATCATAACTTGTAGATGCTGTCTAGTCCCAAAAACAGTGACGAGAAGGAATTTTTCATCTCTTCATTTTCTAAACTTTCAACCAATCAACCAATCTTGTTCATTCATAATAGATCAATATCTTCAATATCCTTTCTCGAAATTTCCCCACACCTACAATAAAAACAAACAAAAGTAGACTCCATTCCCCCAAAAACAGGTGTTTCACAAAATAATGATGTATGACTATGATATATGCATGATATGTGATGAATTTTTAACATAAATGTGCTATAAAAACGTGCCTAAAAATGCAACTAACAGTACGAACCGTGTCTTTGAAACTAACTGGTCTAAGCTTAAGCTTAACTAAAGACCCGTTAGGATTCTAATAGGTTATTATAAACCTTCGTTCCAGATTAGGAGTACCAGTAAAAGCTACTTGCAAATTTTGCTTATTGTGATTAGTACATTGCTCAGGTAAATACTTTTAACTTATTTTCCCTATACGGGCTTGGGTTACGGTATATAGCATACCGCTTGATCGGGCATCAAATCCTCCACCGTTGAGTGGGTAATTGAATAAATTTGATCGGCTCGTTTAAACAGTCTTGTTACTTAAAGCCTTTGGGGGGTTAATGACCATGTCCCGAATATCCTTGGCATCATTTTACGAAATGGCCACGACTTAAGCGCGGGGTGTAGGCGTACACCCGTCAGTGCACAAAAGAATATTGTGGTGTGTCTATTGATCTTTAACCCGGACAAGATCCGGGCTACTGAACGCACAAGGAACATGTAATTCGTTCACAAGATTATATATTTAAATAATTCTCCTAAGTATAAAAAGGTTAATCTTGCCTCTGTGCATTTTAATCAAATTATAAAAGATATTTTGTGCCACGTGCATCCAAATCAATTTTCCTAAACCATTTTCAAAATGAGTCAGTTAATTGTATTTACCAGTGTAAACTGACGTATTTTCCAAAAAGGCTAAATGCAGGTACTATACGAAATTGGCTGGATATTTCTCCTTAGCATCAATAGAAGTCTCGCAAGCTTAAGATGTCTAAAAGTCTGTTGAACTATTGTTTCCATTTTATGTTCGATCCTAGTGTGGATAAACTTCCGAATATTGTAACATTTGATATTACAATAATAAATTCGGTTGTATTACATCTTTTAAATTGCTTCCGCTGTGCATATTAAATATTGTGTTGATTGACTATTATGTTGCCAACCACGTCACGGTACTCCCCTACCGGGCCCACCGGTGACACGTGGAATTCGGGGTGTGACAGGTTGGTATCAGAGCCAACATTGAGTGAATTGAACACTAGTCTTTCGTGTTTAATCTCAATGACACAGTAGCATATTCCTTGACCTTCTAAGTCTAGACTTAACTTAGGAATATTCTCAATCCTAACCTGGAAATTTTTGCTTCCAAATTTTTATATATACGTCGCCAAGCGAAGAAGCTGTAATAAAAATTCTCCACATCTGGAGCCTTGAAATGCTGAGCTTCGTACCGCGGCTAGAATGAAACGAGCATCTAAGGAGAGGACACTCAGAAATAAAATAAAGAAGAAACTCCTCTTGCTGGAGATCGTTTCCTTAATAAGTCCTTATAAGGACACAATTATCTTTCAGTCCCTACGAGGACAACATTATTCCTTTCAAGTCCCGCTTAGGACAACTTTATACTTTTATTTTTATATAGTGGAATGATTAAGTTTAAACTTTCATTCTAAACAAGAAATATTAAATAAATGGAAAATAACATTTCCTTTTGCAAGATCTACCATTATAATAAAATGGCAAAATCTAAAAAGGACAAGACCTAGCTTCGGGTCATATTAAGACCGGCCAAGATGGCAGTTCCTCGATTTAGATTCAGATCCTTATTAACATTTCAATTTAGAAATTGTTCTGCGATAAATATTAAAAGAATCTTAAGAGTGAAACCTAGCCTGAGTGTCATTATAAAGACCTGGCCAAGATGGTAAGACCTGTTTAAAAGATTCGTATCCCAGTTAACATCTGAAAACATGTTAACACTCCCGGCAGATGTGATTCATTGGAAATCACACACGTTATTAAGGATTCTTCAAAAGATTCCTAACCCAGTTTAATGATCTCTGAATCCTGGGTTTACATCATCAATTAAGATGATCATATTTTAACCATACATGGTAATATAGTGCCTACGGGCCTTGCTCATTTCCACATGAGCCAAAATACAGTGGTAGCTATGACTCCCTGTCAGAAAAGGGTAATGAACTAGGTTCAAACCTCAAATGCTTTGATTCTCTGAAATCATAGCATATAAATTTATATATGTCCTTGTGACTAAGCCTGTTGTGCTAATATATTTAAAGGCCTTGATTCTCTGAAATCGTGGCTTATGATTTAAAAATGTCCTTGTGACTAAGCCTGTTGTGCTAATATATTTAAAGGCCTTGATTCTCTGAAATCATGGCTTATGATTTAAAATTGTCCTTGTGACTAAGCCTGTTGTGCTAATATATTTAAGGGCCTTGATTCTCTGAAATCATGGCTTATGGTTTAAAAATTGTCCTTGTGACTAGGCCTTTTGTGCTATTAAATAAAACTGTTATTGTTGCTTTGATTCTCTGAAATCATAAGCTTATAATTTATAAATGTCCATGTGACCAGGCCATTGGGTGCCACTAATAAAACTGTTAATGTTTTATAATTAGGATAAATTATAATAGAAATCCTAAATAAATATGATTAATAAATTAACCAAATATGGTCTCTGCTTACCATGGTTAATGAATTTCCCTAAGGGGCAATTCCGTAATAAACATCCCTTAGAAGGGAAGTGCCTACGGGCTATAGTTGATGTCCTCTGAGACTAACGACAGTGGTAGCCTATAGCTCCCTGTCAGGAAAAGGTAATGAACTTTGATTCAAACCTTAATGCCGCGATTCTCTGAAATCATGGCTTATAAATTAAACTTGTCTACGCGACTAGGCCATTTGTGCTACTATTAACTTATAAATTAGGATTTATGATAAAAATCCTGAATAAAATAAATATCCTTCCTTCCCTGCCAGTATGCATTTTAAAAAAGAATCTTAAAGGTGAAACCTAGCCTACGCGGCCAAGATGGTGAAACCTACTCAAGGGATTCAGATCCTTGTTAACACCTAAGAACGTGTTAGCACTCCTGACAAATGTGATTCGATAAAATCACAACAGTCATCCCTGTATTGGAAAATTTTTATTCCTAATTTGCCTTATGACCTAGAAATCATAGCTTATATCATCTTATAAGATGATCATATTATAAACATCCGTGAGTGATGAAGTGCCTACGGGCTAAATTTGTTGTCCGATAAGACAACGACAGTGATGGTCTTTGACCCTGTCTAAAGATGTTGGAATACTTCCAAGCATAATAGTCGGTAGGGTCCGTACGATCTCGACTAATATCATCTGAAAAGATGATCATACCATAAATATCCCTTAGGAGGGAAATGCCTACGGGCTATAATTAACACCCTCCGAGGCTAAAGACAGTGGTAGCCTACAACTCCCTGTCAAGAAAAGATGTTTTGCCTACGGGCTATAATAAATTGTCCATCTGAGACATTGACATTATGATCTTTATGATTCCTTGTCTAAGGTGGTGAGCTATGCTCAAGCCGAATAGTCAATATGATTGATGCAATCCTGACTTATATCATCTAAAATAATGAATCCATTGTAAACATCCATTAGTGATGTTTCGCCTACGGGCCATATTATATTGTCCATTTGTGACACAAACATTACGATCTCTATGCTCCCCTGTTTAAGGTTGTGAGGTGCACTCAAGCCTAATAGTCTATATGATCATTGCGATCCTGACTAGTATCATCAGTATGATGATCATAAATTCATAATATTGACATCCCTAGTGATGAATTGCCTACGGGCTATGCTTTATTCTACTGTCGATAAGACAAAATAGTGGTGATCTTTATGATCCCCTATTCAAAATGGTGGGGTTATACCCAAACCTAATCGTCAATATGATCGACGTGATCATGACTAATAGCATTAGACACGAAAATTATAGATAGACATCCATTAGTGATGTTAATTGGGTTACCTTTCTGTCAAAAGAATCGCCTGTCAAGACGATGACAGTTGTAGTCTATGACTCCCTGTCCAAAGGTGAAGAACTATGTTCAAGCCTTAAGGCTCCTGATCTAATAAGATTGCAGCCTATGAATTGATGTCCTTGTGACAAATCCACAAGTTATATTTTAAGTCACCCATAACAAGCCTCCGTGCTATAATTCGTCGTTCGTGACATGTTAACATACTAAATGTTAACATCGCTGGTGACAGGCCTTAGTGCCATATCCTATAACGTCCTAGAGACAAGGCCATTTGTGCCGCATCTAAATGTCATTACGACAAGGCCTTCGCACCATATGATTACTTATGTCCTTCATGACTGGGCTTATTGCCATATCTTTCTACGTCCCTCGCGACAGGCTTCTGTGCCATTTATGTATATATATATAACCAAAGTCATGTAAGGCTAGCCTTTGAGCTATTTATAATCGTCCTTGTGACAAAGACAGTTGTGGCATTATGGTCCCCTGTCAAGCAGGTATTGGACACGCTCCAAACCTTGAATGCCATTGATAGTCATTTTGTGACCTAAGCTAAATGTAATAGATATACATTCAAATAGCATTCATTAAGAATGTTCGGAACATAATGGCCCATACGGTTCGCGGATGCCGTGGCTAATCTATGTCAGGTCATCAGGATGATGACTAATAATGGTTTAATTTGGTATTTAGTACCAAGTTTTGAGTATGTAAAACTCGGATGAGATAGGCAATAGTCGCGATGCTATTAATGCGACAAAAGCAAATAATGTCTCAAACGTAAACCTCAATATTAATGGAGTAAATCTCCAAGCGGTGGTTAACGCAGCAGTGTGAAAGGCCAAGGGGAAAAGGTCATGAAACAACCCAAAGAGCCGAATGTTTCTCGCTCTAAATTTCATCCAAAACCACGTTCAAATGCTCGTGAGAAGAGCTTTGTTCACACTTCGGATATGAAGGATGAATCAAAGGAGGAGGATAAATCCCAGAAATCTACGAAAGAGAGCAAGTACAGGCTTAATAAAAAGCAACGAAAGTTCAGTAAGAAGCCTGTATGTAAGAATTGCTATCAAAGACACTAGGGACAGTGTCGAATAGAACCAGGACCAAAGTAGTGTGACATCTGCTAAGGAACAGGTCATCATTTCCCCGGAATGTAGGGAAATAAAGAATGCAGTCTATCACGTCTGTGGTGAGTAAGGCCGCATCAGAACTAGATTCCATAAAGCTGCCAAAGAAAGTGCAGCTAAGCCTGGAAAGGCTAAAGAAAGAAATGCCTGAACTCACCTGATGAACGCCAAGAGGCAGTTCACGATGTCATCAAGTACGTTCATTATCATTTACCAATGATAATTTTCTGCTAAGTGTCCTGATTTAATACAGGCAATAATAAATCTTCATAAACTATAAGCTTAGCAAACTTTTATATTATCCACAAGGTATAACTTACCAAGGAAACCATAGTAACCGATTCTTCTAGTATCGGCAAGGAATCCTTCCGAAAAATTTACGAGTACTCTTTCTTCGCATAGAGTACGACAACATATGTTATTTTAATTATTTTTCTCATTGTTTTTCTATCGCCTGCGAATGCCAAACTATGTTTGATAAAAGTGCCATATGAGGATTGGCGTATCCTAGTGTGTCCCATAGATTACTTCCATGCCTGATCAGTATGGAGGTTTAATACATGGAACCCCAAAGATATCCCAATGATCATATTGTACTAAAGTCGACTAGTAGTATTCAAAGAAGATATCCAGAATGGAATTTTCCAAGTAAATGTTCCCGATTAAGGGATTCGTGGAATTGAACATAAATGTGTCACTTATTTGACACAAGCAATGATGGATGAACTGGAGCCTGGGATATGGAAAATCTCTGTAGCCTCCTTGTATCTTGATTATCTTCTCATAAGTTTTCCTTGCTTACCTCCTGGAAGGCAGGTAGAATTAAGATTAGCATCCCGCTGTGGGCTGGAGTATTGTGAAAACTCCATATTGATTATGGAATAATCAAAACCTTGATTAAGTAGGTTTTAAGACATAGGCTCATATAGCCTGACTCAATATTCTGAGGGTTTTATGTTATTAAATAAGAAAGACGGTTCATATTGCTTATGTATTAATTGCCGCAACCCTACTTGGGCAACGATTAAGAATTTGCCATCAGCTACCCAGGATCTAAGGGCAAACTATTGGTGGATAGGCTTGAAGAAGTCTGTGGCCACCTATGTAGTTAAATGCTTGACATGTGCGCAAGTCAAAGCCGAGCATCAGAAACCGTCAGGTTTGCTACAACAGCCTGAACTTCCTACGTGGAAGTGGGAAATGGTAACTATGGATTTTATTACCAAGTTACCTAAGACAAGGAAGGGAAATGATACAATATGGGTTATAGTTGATAGACTGACTAAGTCCGCACATTTCCTACCCATCAAGGAGACTTATAGCTCTGACATGTCAGCCCAGCTATACGTTGATAAGATTGTAGCCTTACATGGCATACCTGTGTCTATTATCTTTGACCGAGATACTAGATACACGTCACATTTTTTTTTGGAAGAGTTTCCAACAATCTTTGGGCACACGTTTGAATTTTAGTACGGCTTATCATCCTCAGACTGACGGTCAGAGTGAGCGTACTATTCAAACGTTGGAAGACATGCTACGTGCATGTGCGATCGATTTGGGTGGTAGTTGGGATAAGAACCTACCATTAATCGAATTCTCCTACAACAATAGCTACCATACCAGCATTAATGCTGCGCCCTTCGAGGCATTATACGGTAGAAAGCGTAAATCGCCCGTCTGTTGGGCGGAAGTTAGAGATGTCCAATTATCAGGACCAGAGATAGTCTTTGAAACGACGGACAAGATTGTCCAGATTCGTGACCGTCTCAAAGCTGCCCGAGATAGGCAGAAGAGCTACGCAGATCCGAAGCGTAAAGCTTTTCACTTCGAAGTAGGTGACAAAGTGTTGCTAAAAGTATCACCCTGGAAGGGGGTGATGCGATTTGGTAAGAAAGGCAAGCTAAGCCCGAGATACATAGGACCTTTCGAGGTTATCGAACGTGTCGGGTTAGTTGCCTATAAGTTAAACTTACCGGAAGAGCTCAGTGGAATTCACAATGTGTTCCACATCTGCAATCTGAAGAAGTGCTTCGCTGATGAATCACTGGTAATACCGCATACAGATGTGCATATAGATGAGAGCTTAAAATTTGTGGAAAAACCTTTGTCGATTGAAGATCGACAGGTAAAGAAGCTTCGAAGGAAGCATGTACCTATTGTAAAGGTCAAATGGGATGCCCGTAGAGGTCCCGAATACACGTGGGAGGTTGAATCCACGATGAAAGAAAAGTACCCTTATTTATTTCAGTAAATCTCGGGTCGAGATTTATTTTAAGGGGGTGAGGATGTAACACCTCGAAAATTCACGTCCTATAATGAGTTGACACGTGTCACATGTTTGATCGTGTGAAAGAATGTTCTGAAAGGACTAAAGTTGACAAACATGGAAAGTATGTGATTATACGTATTCTAAGTGTCAACAGTGAATAAAAATATAGTACATTAACCCTACATGATGTTTATAACGTCAAACGAACAAATCATGGACCATGCGAAGCTAAAAGTGAGATATTACAACTACAGGGGCTAAATGTGTCAACATGTTTAAGTTATACCTCTGAGTGACCTTTTGACAAACCCGAAGCTTTGTAACTGTTAAATATGCTCACTAGAATGCACAATATAAATTTCATAAAGTTTCGTAATCGTATGAGAAAGTTATGATCAAATTCGTGTGCGAAGGGTTAAAGCGTTAACGTTGAAAGTTATGACTTTTCGGGCAAACCGGAAGTGTCCAGGGACTTGGTAAAATGGCTACAAGTCTTAAAGCCCTTGTAGGTAAATATAAGGGGGTCAAATTGCAAGAAAATACTGAGTTGCCCTTTCGAAACACCAAAGAACAACAAGTTTTTGGCTGATCAGGAAGGCTTGCGCACCGCAAGCATGACCCTTACGGTGCGCAAGCAGTGCCCAGTTCGAACAGAAACTTCTGTTTGCTGTTTTAACACATGGAATTGATTTTAAACGGTTTTCCTCATATCCCTTGGCCCCTAAACAACCCCTAAACATTAGGGACACATGTGGGAATGTTGTGGGCAGTAGTAGACTAAGATGTCAACACATTGTGGTGTCTTGGTTTACTATATAAAGCCTCTTTGTGCAAACACTTTGATCATTCATTCCTCAACATCTCTGATCAATTGTGGAGCACAAGAGCACTCTCCAGGCCTTCCTAATCAACCATTAGACCCTTGTAAGTCTGCTAATCCTTCTTTAATAATGTTTAGCTTAGTTATTTAGCTAAAAGTCAAACCATCGAAATTACGGTTTGACTTCGAGATTAATTAATAATGGCTCAGTCAAATCTCGAATTAAAAGTACCTCTAAGTAGGTAATTATGTGGGTAATAAAACCTTAAAAGGGTTCCCCCTGATTCCCACTCTAACTAGGTCAAATGTCGGGTCAAACTTGCTAAGAAAAAGTCAACATGATACTTAAATTCTAATTTATGCATAATTAGCAATGTAGAACATGTACAACCTGTTTGATCATTAATATAACTTGGTAATTAGTGTAAGAACATGTCTAAACATGTTCAACCCGACAATTTCCTGTTTTAGACCCGGTTTGGAACCGAAAGTCGCATAGTTTGACTTTCACTTTGACTTTCAGTTCTGACCCGTTATGGTATGTTTTAGAAATATCTAAGAGCTTCATTTGGACCAGGTTACATGCTAGTATAACCCTCTGTGATTATACACCATGGTTCATTAGTTAACCAATTAAACGCATGATTCCGTTAATTGCTCATATGTTGACCATTATGCCCTTGTTACCTTAAAACGTGATTTTTGGAAATGCAAAAGTGTAGAAACCTTAGCTACTGATATATAAACTTGTATGCAAAGTTTGACATCAGTTTGAGGTGTAGAATAAGAGTTATGCTCATTAGCGTAAATTGAAAGCTTTATGTTAATAAAACGGCGTAATTAGCGTATAGCCTAGTTAAGCCTACTTTTTGATATCAAACCTTTTACCCACTGATGTAATATATTATTTTGGGATTTTTAAAGATTTTTAAATAATTTTAGGCTGAGCATAACTTATAGTCGTAGGCTTAATCCGGTAATTGTCGGTTTTGCCCTTACGGGCCATAAAATGAGTTTTACATATCTAAATGACTCCAAACCTTTTGCTACTGATCACATATGATAAATAAATTATTTTAAGCCTTCTGGAATAATAAAAATATCAGATTTATGTATCGAACCCGGAAATGGCTTTTAATCGCCTTATTAAGCGTTTTTAACGCATAGTATGTACTAAAACTATTTTATACATACACGGGTTGATACCTACTGATATCTTAGGCAAATTATAATATTTTAATAGTAAGCAAAGGTTGATAAACTCAGACTTCAGTTTTGAGCTTCTCGGCTTATGTGAAATTACCGAAATGCCCCTACGGTGCATAGTTCGGTTATAATTGATAAATTTCACATATATACTTTACCCTACTGTTATAACTTATCAAATTGAGTATGTTTGCTGATTACATCAGACCTGTAACTCAGTTAAACACTTAAACTCTTTTATCACCTTTTAAATGACCAAACTACCCCTACGGGGCATAGTTTGTGTTTAAATTCAGTTCGGGCATAATAAAAGACATCTTACTGATGTCACAACATATATGAAGCATATTAACTTAGGAAACCTGTAAATGGCTCATATGTATACCCGTTACGCTTATCACGCGTTCGGTTCGATTTATGTAACTAGTTTACATAAATTAGCCTAAACGGGTCAAACCTTATCGGTTTATTCTCAAAATCCAGAATGTGTATGAAATACCCATATTAAGCAAGTCTCCGAACTTGTCGGGTCTAAATCACATTCTATCCGGTCTTCGCTTAATCGTGCGTACGAACTGTGTCTTTGAAACTAACCGGTCTAAGCTTAAGCTTAACTAAAGACCCGTTAGGATTCTAATAGGTTATTATAAACCTTCGTTCTAGATTAGGAGTACCAGTAAAAGCTACTTGCAAATTTTGCTTATTGTGATTAGTACATTGCTCAGGTAAATACTTTTAACTTATTTTCCCTATACGGGCTTGGGTTACGGTATATAGCATACCGCTTGATCGGGCATCAAATCCTCCACCTTTGAGTGGGTAATTGAATAAATTTGATAGGCTCGTTTAAACAGTCTTGTTACTTAAAGCCTTTGGGGGGTTAATGACCATGTCTCGGATATCCTTGGCATCATTTTACGAAATGGCCACGACTTAAGCGCGGGGTGTAGGCGTACACCCGTCAGTGCCCAAAAGAATATTGTGGTGTGTCTATTGATCTTTAACCCAGACAAGATCCGGGCTACTGAACGCACAAGGAACATGTAATTCGTTAACAAGATTATATATTTAAATAATTCTCCCAAGTATAAAAAGGTTAATCTTGCCTCTGTGCATTTTAATCAAATTATAAAAGATATTTTGTGCCACGTGCATCCAAATCAATTTTCCTAAACCATTTTCAAAATGAGTCAGTTAATTGTATTTACCAGTGTAAACTGACGTATTTTCCAAAAAGGCTAAATGCAGATACTATACGAAATTGGCTGGATATTTCTCCTTAGCATCAATAGAAGTCTCGCAAGCTTAAGATGTCTAAAAGTATGTTGAACTATTGTTTCCATTTTATGTTCGATCCTAGTGTGGATAAACTTCCGAATATTGTAACATTTGATATTACAATAATAAATTCGGTTGTATTACATCTTTTAAATTGCTTCCGCTGTGCATATTAAATATTGTATTGATTGACTATTATGTTGCCAACCACGTTACGGTACTCCCCTACCGGGCCCACCGGTGACACGTGGAATTCGGGGTGTGACAAGAAATCCCTAGGGTACCAGCACCTAACCCCCTAGACCCAAATTACGACCCCTGGTGGGACGATAATAGGGACTTTGTGCAACGTTACCCTATCCATGAAGACACAACCATACAGAACATAGGAGCCTATCCAGGTATGGACCCTTTAGATCCCTATTACCAAGACGATTATATTAGGGAGATCTTAGAAGATCCTTACCAATTTCAGGCACCTACACCCCCATATCAGGAACCAGCACTCCAGATTCCGAACCCAGTCCTAGAACCTGCACCCCCAATGAGTGCAGAAAACGTCCAAGAACTTAGGACTTTCGGTGAGGAAATTTTAGAAAGCAGTGAGAGAATGCGTTAGGTGGGAGAGCGTCTCGTATGGAAATACAATGAGTGCAATATGGATTTTTGGATAAATCCATATCCGTGAATGTGAGAATGGAGGAAATGGTAGTAATAATAATAAATAAGATAAAATAAAATATGTGTGTACGGATGCATATTACTATTAGTGTAATTTTCTTTTTGTTGGTATTGTAATCTTTATTTCAGTACTAGTGTGTAATAGACCCATAGTATATGAATAGAGTAAAAGTAGCAATGATCTACGTTTTTGGTTAGATTGAGTGTCATGTGATTAACTATATTAAGAGATTATTTGTGATATTAATATGGGGTAAATCTTTAAAATTCAGATGGCCGACGAAGGAAATCAAGGAAATCTGAATAATGATAACCAGAGTAACATTAATGTGGTTAATGAGAATCCAAGCATCAATAACAATAATAATCAAGTGGATAATAGTGCTATCCAACACATTGTAGCACAGGGAATTATAGATGCAATGCCATTTATTCTTCAAACTGTTAAGGATGCTGATAATAAAAGTAAGCATAGCAGTAAGCGACCAAGTGAACCAGAACACAGCGTGAATAATGGACCAATACTTCAATTGCCTATTCCCAAAAGAAGAAGAACCGTGTCTTACGGTTGTTCATATAAAGAATTCTGGTCTTGTAAACCAATGGAATTCTCGGGCAACGAAGGGGCCATTGCAACCTTACGCTGGATAGAGAAGACTGAGGCAGTCTTAAGAATAAGTAAGTGTGCTGAAGAAGATAAGATACTGTTTGCTTCTAATCTGTTTAAGAATTCAGCACTAGAATGGTGGAACACTATCCTTCAAACAAGAGGAAGTGATAGAACTTACAATATGGAATGGGAAGAATTTAAGAACAAGGTAGAAAAGAAATTCTGCCCACCCAATGAAAAGGAACAAATAACAAATAAATTCTTAAATCTTAGAATGACTGGTGTGGATAGTAAGGGATACACTAAAATATTCTTCGAATATGCTAGAATAGTGCCAACTCTTGCTTCACCAGAACCAGTGTTAATCTCCCGTTATATCTGGGGATTAATTGGAGAGATAAGACACGTAGTCAAGGCAGCTAGACCTCAAACCATAGAAGAAGCTGTAGAACTAGCAAATACCTTGACAGATGAATTAGTTCGTACCCGAGAAGAAGATCAAAGAGGAACCTAACCTAGAAACTCACACAAGAATTTCGTTCTGGAAATTCTAACCGTGGGAAAAATATAGGTTCTACCTCTGCACCCTACTGTAGGTATTGCAAAAGAAGGCATTCCGGAAGATGCTCCATATATTGTAACTTTTGCAAAATATCGGGACACAAGGAAGAAAACTGCAGGAAGAAAGCTAACAGCCGGGTATGTTACAACTGTGGAGAACAAGGTCATATCAAGCTAAATTGTCCAAAATTAGCTCCAGCTCCAGACAACAAGAATACTAAACATGCTACAGCATTTGTTCTGACTGCAGATGAAGCTAAGATGATTCCAGATGTTATAGCTGGTACGTTTTTAGTTAATGATGTTTTTGCTAAAGTATTATTTGACTCTGGTGCAAACCAAAGTTTTATTAATACATCATTTTGCAAATTTCTAAATCAGTCATTAACTAAACTACCACAAGAATGCTTAGTAGAGACAGCCAATGGAGAAACCGTTAGGATTCCTGAAATCTTGCAGGGAGCAAGAATAGAAATTTTAAATCAGAAATTTATTGCAAACCTTTATCCCATGAATCTGGCAGGATTCGATGTTGTTTTAGGAATGGATTGGTTAATAGCCAACAAAGCCAGTATTTTATGTGATCAAAAGTCAATTCAAGTAAATTCACCAAAAGGTAAAACGATCACAATTAAAGAAGATAAACCATGTAGGTCCACAAAATTCATCTCTGTGATGAAAACTGCAAGTTATATAAGAAAAGGATCATTAGTGTATTTGATTTCTATAATCACTAACACTAAAGGAAAGGAATTAAAAGATATTCCAGTAGTATCTCAGTTTTCAGATGTTTTTCCAGAAGAATTGCCAGGTTAACCTCCGGATAGAGAAGTTGAATTCAGAATCCATTTAATACCAGGAACATCACCGATTGCCAAAGCACCTTACCGTCTGGCACCTGCAGAAATGCAAGAATTGAAGAAGCAATTGGACGAATTGCTAGAAAAAGGACTCATACAACCAAGTTCGTCGCCATGGGGAGCGCCAATACTGTTTGTCAAAAAGAAGGACGGATCAATGCGTATGTGCATTGACTACCGTGAATTAAACAAGGTTACGATTAAGAATCGGTACCCATTACCAAGAATCGATGATCTGTTTGATCAACTGCAAGGAGCTCGATTTTTCTCTAAAATCCATTTAAGATCAGGATATCATCAATTAAAGGTACAGGAAGAGGATATTCCTAAGACAACATTTAGAACAAGGTATGGTCATTATGAATTTACTGTCATGCCATTTGGTTTAACCAATGCCCCAGCCGCATTTATGGACATGGTGAACCGAATATGTAAGCCATATTTGGATAAATTCATAATTGTCTTCATAGATGATATTCTCATTTATTCTAAGAATAAAGAAGATCATGCAAAGCATTTGCACGCACTTTTAAGTTTATTAAGAAAGGAAAAGCTTTATGCTAAATTCTCTAAGTGCGAATTTTGGTTAGAACATGTACAATTCCTTGGACATTTAGTTAATCATGAAGGAATTCATGTAGATCCAACAAAGATTGAGGCAATTACTAAATGGAAAACCCCTGAATCACCAACTGAGGTTAGAAGTTTCTTAGGATTGGCCGGTTATTATAGAAGATTTATTCGAGATATTTCTAGAATAGCCATTCCTTTAACTAAGTTAACCTGTAAATCTGTTAAGTTTGAATGGGGATTAAAACAAGAAGAAGCATTTAGAATTCTTAAGCAAAGATTAACCCATACACCTATATTAGCGTTACCAGAAGGAACTGAAGATTTTGTAGTATATTGTGATGCTTCTAAATTAGGTTATGGATGTGTGTTGATGCAACGACAAAAGGTTATAGCTTATGCATCTAGACAACTTAAGAATCATGAAGAGAATTATTCAACCCATGATCTAGAACTAGGAGCTATAATTTTTGCTCTTAAGATTTGGAGACATTACCTTTATGGTAGTAGGTTTACCATATTCACTGATCATAAGAGTTTAAGGTATATATTTCAACAAAAGGATTTGAATATGAGACAAAGACGCTGGATGGAGATGCTTAGTGATTATGATTGTGATATCCAGTATCATAAAGGAAAAGCAAATGTAGTAGCAAATGCTTTAAGTCGAAAGTATCATGAAAAGCTAAAAAGGGTACGTTCTCTTAAGTTAAATCTACAAGTAGATTTAAATGATCAGATAAGAGAAGCACAAGAATCAGTAATCAAGGATGATACTGAATAATTTAAAGGTATGCTAAAAGAATTAGAACAAGGAACAGATGTGTAACATCCTGATTTTTTTCGTGGTATTAAAATATGTATAATCTTTCAAGTAAGTTTGTATTGGTGGAAATAGTATTTTATAACACCCCTAAAATACTAAATTTCGGTTATCATGTTTCATTATGATATTAACATGAAGTATTGTAACTAGGTATATTGAACCTAGTTAAAATATTAGTTATCTATTAGTGAAAATAGTGTTTTGACCAAATTAGATAACTAACCAAAACATAAGGGCCAAAAGTAATATATGCTAGAACCTTAGATAAATAAAAACAAAAAAAAAAGAAAGGGGAAAAAGAAAAGGGCGTGACCAGGAGGTCACCCCTGTGCGACGCAGGGCAAGGAAGAAGGAGGAGGGGACTGATTTCACATGAGGATCACGAAATTGGAGGGTTGAAGTCTCGATTATGTCTTCTTTGCTTGATTCTAAGGCTCTAGTAAGTGATTTCATATGTTGTTTGATGAAATTCAAAGTAGTGTTCTTCATGCTTTTTGTTCAAACCATGAAATTAGGGGTAATTATGTGTGATTTTGGTGTTGAACAACCATAGTCTTTATGCTAAACTGATTGATTGTAACTTTTGAGTTATGGATTCATGTTGCATGTTATGATTTGGGTTCAAATTCAAGATTTGGTGATTAGGGTAGAGATGTATGGAAACCATGTGTGAAGTTGCTGACCAAAATCTGAGTAGAAACTAACGATCCTAAAACAACGATGATTTTGTTTAAAAACATAAAAGATGATACTATTTGAGAATTACAAAGAAAGTAGACATCTTTAATGATGAATTGGGTGTATGAGAGTTCATATAAGCGTAAAAATGGTGGAATATAGTTTATGTCCGCAAGGTGTTTGATTAAATGCCTAAACCAAAATAAAAGTGAGATTTTGAAAGTTTTGCCATGTTTACTTGATTTCTAATTATTTGCTAACAATAACTTGGTGTTTTGTAAACATAAAGCTTTGGTGAATCTAATGGTGAATGATATTAACATAAAGTACATATGTGAATGTTATTTTCGCTTGATCTTCCAAACGGGTCACTTGAGTGAATGAGTTAATCGGGTTGGATTAGAACCCAAACTTATACACATTGGTTAGTCGATGAAATTATGGTGAAAATTACCCGTATGTTATGACTAAACACAAATGTGTGATAACAGGTCAAATGGATGTTGATAAACCAATTAACAAGTTTGGGGTAAAAGAATGATTTAGAACACATGTTTGATGATGGGTTGGATGAGTAACTAGGTATTATGAGATAAATGCCCATGTTACGTGTTCTAATGATTTGCAAGTTTGATTTGTTGTCAAAATAGGTGGCATAACGTTTGGATGGCAACGGGTCAAACGGGTGATAAAGCAACAACATTCCTACGGGCAAAGGTGAGTGACTCGAGTATGTTTGGAGTCGCATTGATTTAAATAGTCTTATTGTTGGCTTAAATTTCTTATAGTTAAGGTGGTTTAATGAAACTTATTGAATATGGTTTAACTTAACAATAACGTATTGTTTTAGCGATGTTTTGGGGGTTTTAACCCATCAAGAAAGAGTACACAATGTTAATGGGTCGAGATACCCAAATGCTGAAAATTCAGCTTATTTCCAGATTTTTGCTAGTCTTTAAAAATTCATAGAAAATCAACCGAATGTCCGTTCGGGACGTATTTTATATCCACGGAAAGGTCTCGGAGTCACCGTTAATAAGAATTTTCGTTTGAAGTGAAATACTCACTATAAATATGGGAAAATACTGAATTACTACAGCTGCATAAAGCTGAGTGAAAAACATAAATTTTATAGTACTTGCATAATCTTAGGGAATTTATAAGGAACCAATGGGATGTGATTGTGTTGTTGTTTTAAACCTCTATGTAGTTATATATATTACATGAGTTGAGGTGAGTGATTCCTTGAATGTGGATGTGTATGCTAAATTAAAAAGTCATGGGTGTTGTAACCTGCATGTGCAAAAACATGTGTTCATTTAGTAGTGCTTATGAATGAATGACACTTATGTCGTAAAAACTATATAACGTATTGGAGTATGTTATGAATACATGTATGAATTATTAAGAGTATGTTAGATAATAATGATTGTTGATAATCGTATATGTTGTCTAATGAATTGCAACATAGATATGTGGCAGTTCACCATTTTATTTATATTGACCGAATCAATTTGATAATGGTTTACTTTGAAGTTTCCTTGATTCTATATTAGCAGGGATATACATGAGATATAAAAAAAGGGCATCCATTTTAGAATGGAGAAAGTCATAATATGCGTGACTCGAGATAATGAAGTGGTGGCTCGATATTGTTTCGTTGGGCATTATGAGCATTGAATACTCCGTTATGTTTGGTACAAAATCATATTATGAGTCCTCACTTAACAAAAGCTAATATTTTGGTGTTTTCAATGTAGGTGAAAATTAACAGGTGACTTGAACCAGAATCATGAAAGAAGAAAACATCTCACAAGTCATTCACCAATAATCCGGTTCAATCTATATATTAGTCATAATTATGCTAACCGTAGGAATATATAATTTCTCGGTTGAGGCTAATAATATGGTAATGTTATATGACAGATTCGGGTGGTAGGAAGGCGAAAGTGATCAAGTTTTTGAAGCGGGTCAACGATGTGAAGATTTAGTGACGCCTGTTCACTAAGTAATATGGGTTTTCTTATTGTGTCAAATTGACTTACTTATTTGCATTTTAGAGTTTAACTTCAATGTTTATTTTAGCCAAGTGATAGTATGTCAATGTAGTAGTGGGTTATATTTGCTTTATAAAAACCTTGGTATATAAGCAGGTATTGTTTACGTAAGGATTGGTCGTGATGCAAACGGGTCATGGCGAAATTTTCTAAAAGTGTGTTTGTAATTGTTTTATTAATCCGATTATGTGGATTAATAGATTTTATGAATATTAACCTTTATTAGGTAATATTAACAAAATGAAAAAAATCTGGGCTTATTTTCCGCAAAGTATTATAATATTGTTTTTAACAAGTCGGGCGTTACAAGTTGGTATCAGAGCCGTGGGTTGAGAGAATTGAATATGAAGTGGTATTCAAACTCAACCTTAGTGCTCTTATAGGGAGATAAAAGTTGACCCGAGACTTGATCACGAAGCCAAAGACGGTTAAGGCGGCCTAAGGCCTAACTAACTGACCGGTATTGATAACGAGCTACTCGTGTTAACGAGTAATATAGAATGCCTTGTATTATCGTATAGGCTCTTATAAAATTGTAATGTTACTAATATTTTTTGAATATTTCAGTGGTATGATTCCCGCATCTGAAGATGGCAGGAATTTGATGATCCACCAGACGTGATGGTAGAAGGGTCGGAAGTATGAAGTAGGGCATGCTCATCGAGGACCTAAGCCAAGTAATGATACCGAATAAAAGACGAACGACAATGAAAGCACACCAAGGCGAGTATCACCCAGGTGCACACTTTAATTTATTATATGAATAATAGTATGCAACATTCAAGTAATTAATGACGGTTGCATACGGAATTAAGGCTTGGGAAACTGGATGAGATACCCATCCAGGGTGATGCTCCCAAGAGAAATTGGGCGGGTAATACGCATCATTCATAATTGTGAAGAACTAAAGTACAAAAGACTTCTGATTTAGAAACGACGGACGAGGGTGACCATTCAATTAGATATTCTTAGTAAGACCTTACTGAGGAAAAGTAACAATTACATTGATGAATGCGATTGCATAAAAGTTTTATAAAATGAAAACATTATACATGTTTTGAGACGAAAATGGGTAAAACTAATAATTGTTAAATAACAATAAAAAGTGGTTTTACCAAACAAAATCGGAGACACGAACATGAACTAAGGATTTACTTACATGGGAGGTAATGTGTTAGTTATAATAAGGTCATACGTACCATGTGTTGACTGCTTACCTTGGCCAAGTAACTAGTAAACACATGATACCATGAACTTCTTATAATAAACACATATACGTCCAATGTAGTAAGGACAGGGTTAATGGAAATGGAATAATCCCATGAAAAGAATGTGGATGGTTTAAGCTTAAGTGCTTAAACATCATAATGGGTCAAGTAAACGTAAACGCAAACCAGATAACGGGAACGTGAGAAATGGAGGTATTGCCCAAGTGGAAAACGATCATAGTCGTGGACAATGATCGTAGAAAAGACAAAAAGGGAAAAGAAAGAAACGATGATGATAATCGTCATTCATGGTCTATAAGGCCATGAATGATGGATTCACATGTAAAACCAATGTATAAATGACTCACGGAGTCAAAGAATGGAGGTATTGCCTATAATGATCAAACATAGTCATGGACTATGATTGGAAAAGAATAGAAATTGTATTGATGGCCTAAATTCCCATGCTTGGTGGGAAGGAGAAAGAATATTAATTTTGGCACTCACGGTCTAAATGGCCTTATGTGAAAAAGGAAAAATGAGAATGAATGGTATAAAGGGCCATGACGGGCCGGCAAAAGAAAATAATAATAATAAGAACGAATGATCTAGAGTTTCACGAGACCCTAATAGATTTCAAACATGAAAATAAATAATTTTCAAAACATAAAATGGATGTGTGATACCAAATACATTTAAAGGATGACACGGGTAAAGGGTGGTCTACGGGATCATCATATCCTTCTGGTTATAAATAAAGGCAAGGGTCTACAGGACCAATGTGACCTTCAGGTCACGGATAAAAAGAAATGCCTAAAGAAATAGCCTACGGGGTAAAATTAAAAAGGGCATGTTAGTCAATTGTGTTAAGGCGTGGGAATCGTTACGATTCCTCGCGTAAAATAAAATTGGTAAAGAGAAAGCAATTGGTCGTCAATTCCTTGATGCGAGTAACCGACACAAGTTAAAAAAAACGTTGAACTAAAACTTGGTTTTAGTCAGTAACGACAATTTTAACGACTGTAATAAAAGTGACATAAAATAGATATATACGAACATCATGGAATGAATGGTGATTGTCCACGGACATCACGAATGTAAGGCGATGATATATGGGCATCACAGATAATACTTGGAGTGTAAGGACTTCAAGAGAAGTAAAGTGAAGTGTAAGGACTTCACGGGTTAGGGTTTAAATATCTCATAATCTAAGGCAAATAATTAAATTACAAGTGTTAATGGTTGTGAGACATGTGTACGTATTAAGTACACAGAAGTGCGGTGTGCGTACTTGTAAGTACACACGAAGGGCCCCTACTTACTTATTAAGTACGCAAGTATGGAAAAGTGTTTAGTTGTTTATAAATTGTAATATGGGAATATGAATGTAGGTAAGTACGTATGAGCCCATATAGATATTTTTTTTAATGAAAGAGAAGATAATACATAAATATGTCTAATTATGTGTATGATAATGGCGTTAAGCTCCTATGTGAATGAATTATGCAAGTAAAAAGAGAGAATTTAGAATGATAAATTGTAATAATAGTAGTGGCGGATGATAACTTGAAGTATATGAACTTCACGGGTGTATACATGAAGTGTCCGGACTTCATGGGGTAATAACATTGATGTCTAAGGACTTCATGGAAATGATAATAAGGATAAGTACCTCACGAGTGATTAGCTTGAAGCCTTAAGCTTCATGAGTGTCAAGTAAGATTTAATTCCCAAAAATTGTAACGTGTAAAACCAATGTTAAGTAATTGGGTAATGGTTGAAAAGTTACTTTTACGACATGTGGATGTAAAATAATTAGTAATCGTTTTCAAAACGCATAAATACTTGGAGGTGGACTAAGAAGTGAACGAAAAGTTAATTAATGATAAAGGAATTAAGAGGTGTTACCATGATTGAAATAAGTATGGACTAGAGGTTGAATAGCCTCATAAAAAGGAAGGGGTTCATGTTAGAACTCGTGTTTAATATGAACATGTGTTTTAAATACGTTTAAATAGAGATGTTACAGGTGGAAAGATGGAAGGCGTGTGCGAGTTGCATAGGTGGTATGCAACGGGACTCAAACGAGCATGGATGAATGCTCTACCTGATCGTACACGTAAGTAAATTCTAAATGTGAAATCCATTTAATGGACACCTTTAGTTTAATGATAGTTGAATAATAGAATAACTCCTTGCTTAAGCTTAAAGGCTCAAACAAGTGGGATGGTGATTAAACTATTAGGGTAATATCCTAATGTAGAGTATAATTCGGTTTCGAGGACGAAACCTGTTTAAGGGGGGTAGACTTGTAACATCCCGATTTTTTTCGTGGTATTAAAATATGTATAATCTTTCAAGTAAGTTTGTATTGGTGGAAATAGTATTTTATAACACCCCTAAAATACTAAATTTCGGTTATCATGTTTCATTATGATATTAACATGAAGTATTGTAACTAGGTATATTGAACCTAGTTAAAATATTAGTTATCTATTAGTGAAAATAGTGTTTTGACCAAATTAGATAACTAACCAAAACATAAGGGCCAAAAGTAATATATGCTAGAACCTTAGATAAATAAAAACAAAAAAAAAAAGAAAGGGAAAAAAGAAAAGGGCGTGACCAGGAGGTCACCCCTGTGCGACGCAGGGCAAGGAAGAAGGAGGAGGGGACTGATTTCACATGAGGATCACGAAATTGGAGGGTTGAAGTCTCGATTATGTCTTCTTTGCTTGATTCTAAGGCTCTAGTAAGTGATTTCATATGTTGTTTGATGAAATTCAAAGTAGTGTTCTTCATGCTTTTTGTTCAAACCATGAAATTAGGGGTAATTATGTGTGATTTTGGTGTTGAACAACCATAGTCTTTATGCTAAACTGATTAATTGTAACTTTTGAGTTATGGATTCATGTTGCATGTTATGATTTGGGTTCAAATTCAAGATTTGGTGATTAGGGTAGAGATGTATGGAAACCATGTGTGAAGTTGCTGACCAAAATCTGAGTAGAAACTAACGATCCTAAAACAACGATGATTTTGTTTAAAAACATAAAAGATGATACTATTTGAGAATTACAAAGAAAGTAGACATCTTTAATGATGAATTGGGTGTATGAGAGTTCATATAAGCGTAAAAATGGTGGAATATAGTTTATGCCCGCAAGGTGTTTGATTAAATGCCTAAACCAAAATAAAAGTGAGATTTTGAAAGTTTTGCCATGTTTACTTGATTTCTAATTATTTGCTAACAATAACTTGGTGTTTTGTAAACATAAAGCTTTGGTGAATCTAATGGTGAATGATATTAACATAAAGTACATATGTGAATGTTATTTTCGCTTGATCTTCCAAACGGGTCACTTGAGTGAATGAGTTAATCGGGTTGGATTAGAACCCAAACTTATACACATTGGTTAGTCGATGAAATTATGGTGAAAATTACCCGTATGTTATGACTAAACACAAATGTGTGATAACAGGTCAAATGGATGTTGATAAACCAATTAACAAGTTTGGGGTAAAAGAATGATTTAGAACACATGTTTGATGATGGGTTGGATGAGTAACTAGGTATTATGAGATAAATGCCCATGTTACGTGTTCTAATGATTTGCAAGTTTGATTTGTTGTCAAAATAGGTGGCATAACGTTTGGATGGCAACGGGTCAAACGGGTGATAAAGCAACAACATTCCTACGGGCAAAGGTGAGTGACTCGAGTATGTTTGGAGTCGCATTGATTTAAATAGTCTTATTGTTGGCTTAAATTTCTTATAGTTAAGGTGGTTTAATGAAACTTATTGAATATGGTTTAACTTAACAATAACGTATTGTTTTAGCGATGTTTTGGGGGTTTTAACCCATCAAGAAAGAGTACACAATGTTAATGGGTCGAGATACCCAAATGCTGAAAATTCAGCTTATTTCCAGATTTTTGCTAGTCTTTAAAAATTCATAGAAAATCAACCGAATGTCCGTTCGGGACGTATTTTATATCCACGGAAAGGTCTCGGAGTCACCGTTAATAAGAATTTTCGTTTGAAGTGAAATACTCACTATAAATATGGGAAAATACTGAATTACTACAGCTGCATAAAGCTGAGTGAAAAACATAAATTTTATAGTACTTGCATAATCTTAGGGAATTTATAAGGAACCAATGGGATGTGATTATGTTGTTGTTTTAAACCTCTATGTAGCTATATATATTACATGAGTTGAGGTGAGCGATTCCTTGAATGTGGATGTGTATGCTAAATTAAAAAGTCATGGGTGTTGTAACCTGCATGTGCAAAAACATGTGTTCATTTAGTAGTGTTTATGAATGAATGACACTTATGTCGTAAAAACTATATAACGTATTGGAGTATGTTATGAATACATGTATGAATTATTAAGAGTATGTTAGATAATAATGATTGTTGATAATCGTATATATTGTCTAATGAATTGCAACATAGATATGTGGCAGTTCACCATTTTATTTATATTGACCGAATCAATTTGATAATGGTTTACTTTGAAGTTTCCTTGATTCTATATTAGCAGGGATATACATGAGATATAAAAAAAAGTGCATCCATTTTAGAATGGAGAAAGTCATAATATGCGTGACTCGAGATAATGAAGTGGTGGCTCGATATTGTTTCGTTGGGCATTATGAGCATTGAATACTCCGTTCTGTTTGGTACAAAATCATATTATGAGTCCTCACTTAACAAAAGCTAATATTTTGGTGTTTTCAATGTAGGTGAAAATTAACAGGTGACTTGAACCAGAATCGTGAAAGAAGAAAACATCTCACAAGTCATTCACCAATAATCCGGTTCAATCTATATATTAGTCATAATTATGCTAACCGTAGGAATATATAATTTCTTGGTTGAGGCTAATAATATGGTATGTTATATGACAGATTCGGGTGGTAGGAAGGCGAAAGTGATCAAGTTTTTGAAGCGGGTCAACGATGTGAAGATTTAGTGACGCCTGTTCACTAAGTAATATGGGTTTTCTTATTGTGTCAAATTGACTTACTTATTTGCATTTTAGAGTTTAACTTCAATGTTTATTTTAGCCAAGTGCTAGTATGTCAATGTAGTAGTGGGTTATATTTGCTTTATAAAAACCTTGGTATATAAGCAGGTATTGTTTACGTAAGGATTGGTCGTGATGCAAACGGGTCATGGCGAAATTTTCTAAAAGTGTGTTTGTAATTGTTTTATTAATCCGATTATGTGGATTTATAGATTTTAGGAATATTAACCTTTATTAGGTAATATTAACAAAATGAAAAAAATCTGGGCTTATTTTCCGCAAAGTATTATAATATTGTTTTTAACAAGTCGGGCGTTACAAGATGGAATTTGGAGATTCTATGAAAAGAGAATGTGGATACCTAAATTAGGAAATCTACGTTATCGTATTTTAGAAGAAGCCCATAAATCTAAATATACGATGCATCCAGGTAGTGATAAAATGTACCAGGATTTAAGGAAAAATTTCTGTTGGATAGGAATGAAAAAGGACATAAGAGCCTGTGTTTCTAAATGTTTAACTTGTTCACAAGTTAAAGCTGAACACCAGAAACCCTCAGGTTTGTTACAGCAACTAGAAATGGCAGTGTGGAAGTGGGAATTAATAACAATGGATTTTGTTACTAAATTACCCAAAACAAAGAAAGGAAATGATACAATCTGGTTGATTGTAGATAGGCTAACCAAGTCAGCTCATTTCTTACCAATGAAGGAAACTTTCAGTATGGAACAATTACTAAATTATATGTAAATGAAATTGTTTCTTTACATGGAATTCCTTTATCAATTGTTTCTGATAGGGATAGCAGATTTACCTCTCATTTTTGGTCAAGTTTCCAAAAGGCAATGGGAACCAAGTTAAAATTAAGCACAACTTATCATCCTCAAACGGACGGACGAAGCGAAAGGACAATTCAGACAATGGAGGACATGCTTAGAGCTTGTGTAATTGATTTCGGAGGTAATTGGGACGATCACTTACCTTTAATAGAATTTTCTTACAATAATAGTTATCACACAAGTATCAATGCTGCACCATTCGAAGCACTTTATGGACGACAGTGCCGAACCCCAGTCTGTTGGGCAGAAATTTGGGGAAAAACAACTATCTGGACCTGAGATAGTACAAGAAACAACCGACAAAATTATTCAAGTCAAGGAACGACTGAAAGCAGCACGTGATCGGCAGATGAGCTATGCTGATAACCGACGCAAGCCATTGGAGTTTAAAGTAGGAGATAAAGTATTATTGAAAGTCTCTCATTGGAAAGGAGTAGTAAGATTCATCAAAAGAGGGAAGCTAAGCCCCAGGTATATTTTGACCTTTTGAGATTATTAAAAGAATAGGATCTGTAGCCTATCAGCTACAGCTGCCAGAGGAAATGGCAGGAATACATGATGTGTTTCATGTATCAAATCTCAAAAAGTGTTTAACTGATGAATCATTGATAGTGCCTCTTAAGGATATAGAGGTAAATGAACAACTTAAGTTTGTAGAAAGGCCTCTACAAATTGAAGACAGGAAAGTCAAGAATCTCAAGCACAAGAGACTAGTTATGGTCAAAGTAAAATGGGACTCCAAAAGAGGACCTGAATACACATGGGAGCTTGAATCGGAAATGCAAAGAAAATATCCGTATTTGTTTCAGTAGATCTCGCGGACGAGCTCTAAAACAAGGTGGGGAGAATGTAACAACCCTCGGTAAAATCAACACTCTCATAATATTTCCGACACCTCTATATATTTTAAAAGATTCTCATATGTCTTTAAATACACCCCGTATGTGAAAACTGAGCCCGAAATATGATATAGCATTTAAAATAAATTAAAAACAATAAAAATTAAGCTGAGGCGGGCCGCGTGGACCCACCCCAAACCCTTACGCGGGCGGTATCAAGGTGGATACCGGATGTCGTTGATATCTCTAGTTCAAACGGGCCGCGTAAGACCCCGTTTAAGTTAACGCGGGCCGCGAGAGACCCACAACGCGGAGACACCCTGAGCTGACATGTGTCGACATCGTGGCGGACCTATACGCTGACCCAGCTAAGCTATATGTTGACCGGGTGTTGACGCGGGCCGCGTAAGGCTTTGCCTTACCTTACGCGGGCCGCCTGAGAATCGATATCAGCAACTATATAAAGGAGGCCTCGGATCTCATTTCAGTTCGTTCATTTCTAAATTCTCAATCTCACTTCTGAATTAGAGGCATTATAGTCGGGTATTATACCCCTAATTAGCGAGGTTCTGCTCCGTTGTAAGTATTATAACCCCAGTTTCATAGTAGAAACACTGCCCGATTGATTTAGGGTTCCGTAACAACTGTCGTGGTTCTGCCCGACGTAGTTGTTGGAATACCGTCTCGGGGAGGGTATCATTAATATTTTCAAAGGGTTATGATACTAACCAATGTACATTTGTATAAATTATAGATTATATCCAGGAAACCCTTACGCGAAGTCTAAGATAGCAATGTGAGTTTATCCTCTTTTTGTTAACCTTTGTGGTAACGTTTTACCAAACCTTAAATGTTTTACAATATGATTAAGCGGTGATTGAGTCTTTGTAGTTCTTTAATTACTGCCGGTATTATGGGGTTTTGTATACAAAATTTATTACTACTAGTAGTAGTAAGTCGGGAACGACAGTACATTACAATTGGACAACGAGTTAGCCAATGGGTAATTTGACCATAGCCATAGATCCGGTCGAGTGGCAAATACTGAATGACTAATTGTGTAGAAATAAACAATGTGATCGCTCTCAATACTGTTTTAATTGATAAAATGTTTCTTGATTAAACTGGGATTCACTCACCAGTATTTCCGACTGACAAATGTTTTTAAAACACGTTACAGGTAACAAAATGTGACAGCCAATTAGCAAAAAGCCAGCTGGAGAGCACTGAAGGCTTGGGAAAAATGTGGCTATAAAAGTTACCTAATAAACGATGTTTTAAATTCAATAAAATAGGGTTTGTCCCTATAAATGTATTGTAATAAGAAACTTGGGTTTTGCCCATGTGTTTATTAATATCAATTATGGTGGTTTTACTCTGATAAACATTTCCTAACTACGGTCCTGATGTAAATTCCGCTGCAAGATTAAATAACTGATACCACCAAACTCTGAGCTCGCGTCCACCCGTTCCCAGGACAGATAAGGGATCGGGGGTTGCGACAGAACCTGCCCACACCAGTTTGTAACGGGTGCTGGTGGCCAACTAGGCTACCCCAGATGGTTGAGTTTAGAGATAAGTTAGAATGTTAAAGTGATGGATTTCACTATAATATTCAAACGGGTCAAAATGACTCGAATGATGAAGGTTTGGTAGTATGAAAGCGATGGACTTCGCTAATAAAACCAAACGGGTCAAAATAACTAAAGTAATGAAACTTTGGTTATATAAAAGCGATCGACGTCGCTAAGAAGACCGAATGGGTCAAATGTGAGTCTTGATGTAAACCGGGAAGGTTCCATAGTTAATGACTCCGAAATCATACCTGGTTATGGGTAGAAAGTCATTATATGCGTTATCCGAGAATCGGGAACGCGGATTAAAAGTCGAAAACTCAGGTGTTGAGTTTGACTAAATATGCACAATTCCGTATATGGGAATTGTGTTAAATAGGTTCAACTAGTTGTAGTTGAATGGGTCAAATAAACATAACACATGATTGATAGCGGGCGCATAAATCTCATGATTTAAGCCCTAAGCACTATGAAACATTCATGGTTAGGACGTTAGTATGAAATTGTAAGTAATTAGACAAGTTGTTGTTTAAAAACATGAATGGGTCAAACAAGTTGAATGTAAATATAAAGCCGAGAGCTAAAAATCAAGAATTTTGTTATTTCGAATGTAGGATTTTAACTCCATATGATGGGGGAATGAATTGCGATCACGTAGGAAGAAACGGGACATAAATTGGATAAAATTTGAGAGAGTTATGTCCGTTTATGCGAAAAATGAGTTTGCTGAAAATATGCAGCTCTGCATAAGAAACTTTCTGTTGAAATAGTGGTCTCGCGCCCCGCGACGGCCAAAGACCTTTATGGTCGCGGCCCGCGACAGCCTTTGCGTCACGCGAAGGCTAATTCAAATCCTGTCGCGACACGCGACGGGTCTCAAAACTGGCAAAAGCTGTTATGATGTTTATTTTGATTTGCGGACTCGTTTTAATACTTTATAAACTTTCATAACTGATGTTTATGACCGTTTTGATTATAGGTAACTATTACGAACTTTTGGATGATGATCAAGCTTGCACGAGAACCGAACACACATACAAATGAAGCTTCCACATCTATATTAGTTCTTTTGTTATTAAAAACTTGTGTAGAACTTTTGTAAACATAGTTTGAATGTTTTAAACTTTATGTAAACGTCGTTATGCCGATGTTTTTGGAAGACGACATTTTTGGAAATATAAATGCACACTATCTTATATGAATTATTCAGTATTATGGTAAGGGTCTTACATGTTAAATATGAAATTTCACAGGTGCTCTTAGAAAAAGCCGTATATCGAACATTGGACCAGATGTATTATTAATTGGCGTGTACGTGGACGACTTAGTTGTGACGGGTTCAAATTTGAAACTTATTATAGGGTTTAAGTGCGGGATGGCTAAAAACTTTGAAATGTCGGATTTGAGAAAGCTTACTTATTATCTTGGAATTGAAGTGTTGCAGAGCAAGGACGGGATAAAAATTAAGCAAGAGGCATATGCAAATAATATACTGAATGAAGCTGGTATGATTAACTGCAATCCTACTAATGTTCCCATGGATTCGAATGTAAAAGTTTCTAAATTTGAAGATGAAGAAGACTTTGATGCAACGAGATATAGAAAGATTGTCGGGTGTCTCCGGTACCTTTTACAGACTCGACCAGATTTGGCGTTTTCGGCCAGAGTAGCCAGTTGGTACATGCAATGCCTAACTAAATCTCATGCAACTCTCATAAAGCAAATCCTTCGCTATTTAAAATGTACTTTTAGTTATGTCATTACCTATACTCAAGGAGAAAATATGTTGGTCGGTTATACATCGATAATAGTCACAACATAGATCCGGATAATGGAAGAAGTACTACGGGACACGTGTTTTATGTTTGATCTTCCCCAATTACTTGATGTTCTAAAATAGAGTACATTTGCTTTAACATCGTGTGAGGCGAAATATATGACGGCTAGTGCAGCCGCGAGTCAGACGGTTTGGCTATTATAATTAATTGGTGAATTACGTGACAAGAAGATTCAAGCGGAGGTGTTACGTCTTTATAATACATCGGTGATAGCTCTCGTGAATAACTAGGTTTTCCATGGAAGAAGCAAACACATAAAATCCCGGTTTCACTATATTCGGTAATGTGTTGATCGTGAAGATATCATGGTTGAGCATGTTAGTGGCATTAATTAAAAGAAAGATATTTTGACGAAGGCTCTTGGGAAGATCAAGTTCAAGGAGATGACTGGAAAGCTTGGAGTTGAAGACTTGTCAGATACAAGTTCGAAATGCCGGGGGTGATTGTTGAAAATTTCGAATTTAACGGTTTCTTTGCGTGCAAAGCAAGGAAACTAATTCAGGGTCGAATAACTAAATGTGAATAGATTTAATTATAGGTGATAATTATCATGTCCAAAATGATTCCAGTCCAACTGGTTGATGCACCCGGGTTTTTACCCATGGTACCCGAGTTCGATTCCCACTTGAGGCGGTTTATTCCCCTCTGTGGCGGCTCTCAACTCGTCAAGCCTTGGTCCTTGGCGAGGTACGAGGTACCTGTGGGGTTTTTTTCCTGGACGCCAGTGATTCTCTGATGCCAGCTGGGGCACGGTTAAGACACTCACGTCTGGCCGAAGAGGGGCGAGAGGCCTCCCCTATGAGTGGGGGGGGGGGGGGGTGTGTCTTGCACCCAAAAAATTGTGACACATTGCTGTTCAAAAAAAATTATCATGTCCAAAATAATAGTTTTATTATCAATCCTATTGATGTCTAATAGAATATGTTAGATTTAAATAATATGGTGTGGGTATTAGGTATTGTATGAGTCAAGTTTTGAATTAAGTTTCTTGAATTAAAAAAGTGATATGGGTGTTTAGCCAAGTTCGTATTTTCTGATTTACTATTTAGTCGATACCTATTCATCTTGGGAAGCAAGTATGTCATCAACATATTCTATAACATCTTAAAACACAAAGTCCGTGGACTTTTGTGTTTTAAGTCCTCAACATTTACAAAAAAATACATATTTACCCCTTTTGTATTTTAAGTCCTCAACATTTACAAAAAATACACATTTAGCCCTTGAACATTTATCTTCTTTCAATTTTCATATATTATAATTCTAACTCCAATACTTTTACTTTCTAACCCCTTAACTGTTAATTTTTTTAGTTCACACTTTCAAACTAAGTAACTTACACATTCACTTCTAACTTTGGTAATTGACAACTTTGATCCGCCAACTTTTTCTACTTAATAACTTGATGTCTCATTTTATTTGAATTGCTTTTACGACTTTAGACCATAACGTCACACATTATTATACTATTTTTTTATATATGTATAGCCATGTTAATTTCTAAATTACTTTTACGACTTTACACAATTGTCTAAAATATTGTTACAACTTTACACCGCAATGATCGAGCCATACTATATATATATATATATATATATATCTAATGGCAATGTCACGAACGTACCGTGTGTAACAAAGTAAAAAACGTGTAATGTAACGTGCAGGCATCAAATGTTATTGTCATCATTGTACATTGTAACCACAAATGCTTATATAGGTTACATTGAGTTTGATCGGATACATCAAACATGTGTTTTATATGGTCAACGCATCACATAATGTGTCGTCCGCTATAAACAACTAAGGTGTCGCCGGCGTAATGTGTTGTGTATCGCAGTTTTAACGTACCTGTCATTTTAAATTTTACGTTTTGACATAAACTTTTTTCTCAAGTGAGTTAGGTAAAAAATAATACGTTTTATACTTATTTTATGTACGTTCGTAAACTGTATTCGAAAGCGAGTTGGGTCAAATATAATACGTTTTCATTCCACGGCGACGTATTTTTTTCAATAAAGAGTCGGGTTAAATATAAAGTATAAATACGAGTGACTTTAACTTTTGACGTCGCCGCAACGTGCGACGGGTCAAAATCCTAGTTAAGTTTAAGAGAGTAAAGGTTGGATGGAAACAGAGCACACCTATAAGCCCATTATAAAGCAGTTCTTTTTTCTGTTATCATTAAGCCCAGCTTCAAGTCCAGTTCTGTTGGCAAGTTGCTATTTAACTGAGCTCAATTCTTTATCTTGCTGGAGAGATTGGGATTTAGACAGCCTTCACACTTTGGAAAACTACTAGCCGTTGACCCTCCACCTACCCACAGCCATCCGCTGCTCACTGAGTCAATTCTGTCCTTTAATCTGTAAGTCTTTTCTGTTCCCCTCTACTTAAAAGTGTTGCAGGTTTAAGGTTTCTTATTGTTGATCTAAAACTACAAGTAATTTGATTGAAAACAAATGATATTCAACAAAGTTTGTTTTCTTGATGGCCGATACTATTAAAGTCAACGCAAATGGGCATATGTACTTTCATGTTCTGATCTGTTTACTTTGCATCTTTTCTCTGTCATGTGATTTGTTGATTGTTTGTGTTTTGTTTTTATGAACTCATGATTTCAATGTTTCTTATTATTTTAGTATTATTTCCCCATTTAATCATTAACTAGTATTAGGAACCCGTGTTGCGGCGGAAACGTAACACCACCAGGACCTTTTACTTTATCTCTAAAAACATTATATCTAGAGAGAAATGCCCGGATAGTCCATGTGGTTTCACCTTTTTTCAGCTATAGTCCCTATCTTTCTAAAACTACTTGAATAGTCCCTGTGGTTTACCGTTTTGTTCTCGGATAGTCCCTGGGTCTAACTTCAGTTACTTTTCTCTGTTAAGAGGGGTGTGAAATGACAAAAATACTCTTTCTTAAAAGGCCAAACCATAGGGACTATCCGGGCATCTTCTTCATTTATATATAAAACCCCACCACCACACTTCATCTTCAACCTCCACCCACCATCACCCTCCTCCACCCTCCACCATCACCGCCACAGTTTTAGAAAAAACCCGCCCGTCTAAAGGCCAGCTGCGATCAAAGTTGGGCTCGGTCCCGAACCGACCTCAAAACTACATCGCCATCATCACCCCCCACTCATCCCCTTCCTATTTGTTTCTTTGTCTCTGCAACCTGCAAACACCACTAGCCCACCATCGGACGACCACCTGCCATCACCACTGGCCCGCCATTATATTGTCGCATCATGTGTATTTGGGATTTAATGTCAGAATAAAAAAGAACAAGTTCACATAATCAAATAGTCACTACAGATTTTTGGCATAATCAACACTTTAGTTCACAGTTGCATCCGTAACAAATCTGACCCGGAACCTACCGGATTTGACCCGCAACTGAACCAACTGAGCCGAGACTATACCGTGCCTGAACCGATCACAGAACCACCATAACTCAGCGGCCGGAGGTCATCTTCGACTTGACCGTATCCGACCCGAGCTCGAAATACCCAAATAAAACTCGAAACTCACTTGAAAAACCCGAACCAAGAACCAATCAGAATCGAACCTGCTGGATCTGGGAGCCGAATCACCACCGCCGCCATTGTCGGTGCTTTTGGTCGTCGGTCCGACGACTCGTCGTTTTCTGTCGTTGCCATTGTGTTCCGATCATCACCATCACTCTCTGATTTCACCCTCTCTCTCGATCTATGTCTCTCTGTGCTCAAACCAGCAATCCGACGACACCACATGCCACCTCCGCCACTGATTTAGGTATGTTGTGGGTGGTTGTGGCCGGCCGGTGACCTCCGCCATCTCTGTCTCTCTTGCTCATCTTCGAAATCGGAGGTGTGTGTATATGAATAAGATTGTACAGATGATGGTGGTGGCGGTGACAGGTTGATGGTGGTGGTGGCGGGTTGATCAACGGTGGTGAAGGTGTTGAGAGGTGGGAGAGAGATCTCTGTGTGTGAGAATGGTAGAGAGAGAGGAATAGAGAGAGAAGATAGTTGTGTGTATATATAAATGAAGAAGATGCCCGGATAGTCCCTATGGTTTGGCCTTTTAAGAAAGGGTATTTTTGTCATTTCACACCCCTCTTAACAGAGAAAAGTAACTGAAGTTAGACCCAGGGACTATCCGAGAACAAAACGGTAAACCACAGGGACTATTCAAGTAGTTTTAGAAAGATAGGGACTATAGCTAAAAAAAGGTGAAACCACAGGGACTATCCGGGCATTTCTCTCTTATATCTATAAAAAAACTAAATCGACCACCCCCACTTCGTGGTAATGAGATCTGCTACCACCGCAAATCCCTATCTTACACCACCGACGGCTTCGAAAACGGGCTGGTGGCAACAGCGGAGGAGGAGGTGGTGGCGGTGTTGTACAGAAGGGTGGTGAAGAGAGAAGATGTAAAGCCAGAGGAGAGGAAGGTGAAGAAGTAGAGGTGATAGTGGTCGTGAGCTAGTTTGTGGATGGAGAAATGGAGGATAACATGTGTTTTAACTTCTTGCACTTAAAGCTATAAAGACTTGTAAAAAGTTCTACACTAATGTCAACTCACAACCCCATTTTGTAAATTACTCCATATAGTTAATATTTCCACTTTAAAAAAAAAATCTGTTTTGATCGTCTATCATTTGATCAACCTTGTAGTAAGAATATTAATGATATGGGAAATATGTAACTTTCCGTAAATAGAAGTATGCCTTTTTTACCAACACGTTTTCGCTCCCCTCCAAAAGTTTCATGGATCCGCAGATTAAGTTTCCATTTGAGTAATCAAAAAACAAAGTCGAATACCGTTAAAAAACAAAGTCGAATATTGGTAGCTAAGGTCATTTGAAAAAAAAAAGCACCCACAAATGGTTTAAACAATAACAGTTGGAATGTTATATTTTTTTAATCCAGTTATGTGACCACAACAAGAAGAAGGCTGACATACACAGAGGGTTGACTTAATTTGACTGTGTATTGAAGTTGTCCTCCATTCTTAACCATCTTTCAGTTAGGAGGGTTGTGAATTTTCTTTCGTTTGAGAGATTAGATTACACACACACACTGTTAATTCTTTTTTAATGTCAAATTAGGTCTATTAGCTTCTCATGCGTCGGGTCGGTGCTTACTTGGAACACGTTCTTTGATTTTTCTTATTATTACTTGACCAAAAAATAATGGAGTCCTTCGTTAAGGAGTTTGAGCATCTTAAAATCCCACTTGAAGAGATAAAATCAGCCACTGACAACTTTGATAAAACCAAAGTCATTGGACGTGGTGGTTTCGGGCTGGTGTATGGAGGAGAACTGTCTCACTTTAAGGGGTATGGCATGGTTGCCATTAAGCGTCTGGATCATAAGTCTTTACAAGGATACCCTGAGTTCTGGGACGAGATCGCGGTACTTGCCCTTCACACGCATGAAAAACTCATCACACTTTTGGGATTTTGCATTGAGAGTGGTGAAATGATCCTTGTCTACAAGTATGCATCTAATAAAAGCCTTGATCGCCATTTAAGTTCCCCTGGTTTTACATGGAGACAACGTCTCAAGATATGCCTTGATGCTGCAATGGGACTAAGTTACCTACATGATGCCAGGGGCACTAAAGAAACAATTATCCACACTGATATAAAGAGTTCCAACATCCTACTCGATGCAGATTTGAATGCTAAAGTTTCGGACTTGGGACTGTCAAAGACAATACCTGCTAATTGGCGGCAGATAGGTCTTGTCACCAACCCTGCTGGAACCCATGGGTATTGTGATCCAATGTTTAAAGAGACATGCATCCTAACGAAAGAGTCTGACGTGTACTCTTTTGGCGTGGTATTATTGGAAGTGTTATGTGGGAAATTATGCTATGAATATAGCAATGGTCAAACTCAGATTTTTGTGCCTGAGTGGAAAGAAAGTTATGGACAGAATAAGCTACAAGAGATTATCTTTGATGCTCTAAAACAACAGATGGATCAATATTCTTTGAAAACATATTCAGACATCGCATTTAAATGTCTGCATAGATCTCGTGAAGAACGGCCAACGATGCCACATGTTGTGGAAGAACTTGAGACTGCACTTGCATATCAGGAGCTTTATGAAAGAGCGAAGCTGCCAATGGACTACACAAAGATGCTTTTGACTGCTGCAGGTCCTCTGAACGATATGTCTGAAAGCGAACTGAAGATGCTTCTCCTTAAAGGGATCCTCATTAACAGTGGCAAAACGGTAAACCTGACACACTATTACAGTTATTCCTATCTCCGTTCCCTCTCACTACTAGCAACACTAAAATCCAGCCACCATAGATCTCTATTTACAAGAAAAAACTTAGGTGCACTAACTTGAAAAACAAAGAATATCTTGAATTCTCAATCTCTACTCTTTCTGATGAGTTCATCCTAAATCAGCCAAACTAATTTGAAGTTTTTAATGACAGTGGTTTTCGCGTAATATAAACGGAGATCATTGTGAAATGATATCTATAGCAGCATGTTTAACGTCAACTGCAAATGAATTTCAGCATTATATAACCTCGCCTGAATATAATTCAAGGTGATATTTCTCCCCCCTACTCTCTTTTTTTCTCTGATTGTGATGCACCATTCTATAAGTATAAGGTTTTATATCATTATGTGATGCTTCTTTATGCAGATTTGCGGTGGGCTGCTATGAACCATCTGGAGCAAAATTCAAAACACATGTCAGAACTCAATTCTTGTCGCCACAAATCACGTACACTGTAAACCTTGTGTTCAAAATCAAGAAGAATAAAAAACAATATATAGTCATTGAACACAAATTAGAAGGGGAGAAAGCAACATCGTATTCATTCCTATCAGGTGAGAGAGAAGATGGATGGCTGACGGCTGAATTGTATCGGTTTACTAGTGAGCAGAGAACTGTTGATCTTGAAATTATGTTTTACACCAAGTATTGTCCGAATTTACTAGTAGAAGGCATCGAGTTTCAGCCCGAGAAAGTAAGCTCACTAACACTAGTTTATTCATATACATTATTTTTCTCTATGATGTTTTTGTATGTTTGTTTTGGTTTTGGAGTTTTAAACTAATCACGTTTCTGTGTGTGTATACATATATACAACTTTAAGCCATAAAAAGGGAATATGTCACAGAAAAGTAACAAAGTAACCAAGTTTCAAAAGTGTTCTAATTAGGTCACTCGTATTGTTTTTCTCCCAATTAGATAACTTAACATTCAAATCGAGTCATGTCCTTTTTTCTATGTGTCAAGAAAAAAATGAAGAATAAGATGTTGGGGTCGGATTATTTTAATATATGAAATTATATTTATTAAAAATAAAAACACTTTAATTACATTAAAAATTAAAAAAACAAGTTACAATTCACGTCATCACTCAAAGTTAGCATCAAATAAAAGGGAAAAAAGAAACAAAAATCCACATCACCATGGTTACTTATGAAATGGATGAAAAAACCCTTAATTTTAATGAAAAATGAATGTTGAGTGACCTGATTGGAACACTTTTGAAACTTGAGTGACCTAATTGGAAACACTTTTAAAACTTGGTTACTATTCTACAAAGTTACCCCGCATAGGTTTTTGTGGTAACTAACTTTTCTATACAAAAAAAGCAACATATGTAGAGTCCCTTATCAACACTGCATTTTGTAGTGATAATTAAGCAGCCTTAAGTAACTAAATAATCATTTTTGGATACTAACATTGTTTTTAGCAATCTGGTTATAAGAGGAAACGAGTAATTGACTAATGGTTTATTTGCACGTTTCTAAGAACATATTTATAATTTCAAGAAGTGGTGATTGAAGGAGTAATTTACTAGAGTTGCACCTTTATGAGGACATGGTCCCGGATAGGACATCATGGAGGTGTAGGATAAAGGTTAAGGACTTCTAGGGAGGGTATAACTGGATCTTGATTTTGTCTCAGAGACTTAGACTTTCCTACACTTTAGGAGGACTTTACAGGTGAGTGTATTCATATATTTAGGGGACTGGGGGTGGGAACAATTCTGTGCGTGATAGATGGAGTTCCACGCGTGGAACTTGGCAACATACCACCGCCACCATCATAATTCAATGAGTGATGAAAGATTCCGTGAAAGAATTCACGTGTTATGGATTGTGAGTGATGGAACATGTGAGGGGGGGGGGGGGGGGGGGTGAGGGTTTATTGTTGGGTGTTGTGAGTGATGACCATTGCCACTAAAAAAGGTTGTGAGTGATGGAAAAATGGTTGATGACATGGTGGAACTTGATTGGGTTATGCCTATATGTAGTTGTATGATGTTAAACATGTTTATAGTTGTAGCGTATACTCTCTCACCACTTTTTTGGTTATTGGTAGCTTATATTTCTATACTTTTTAGTCCTGTTTGTTGGTCTGTTGTTAAACACATTTGTTTTGGAGCCGGGGGTCTCTCTGGAAGGAGTCTCTCTAATTCCAGGGATAGAGTTAAGGTTTGCCTACATCCCACCATCCCCAGACCATATAGCTTTGCTATTTATGGAATTACTAGGTATGGTTGTTGTTGTTGTTGTTTATTGTGACGTTACAACAATCAAACACCAAACATATGCTAACAAGTTTCGTGCGATAGGGCAATTAGTGACACAATCAGCGACTAATCTGTGAGACAATATAAATCTCTTTTCTCTATTTTGTCATTTTAAAATACATTTTGTTTCGTCACAGAATGTTCACATGCAACCCATATCAAACAAAGAGATATATTGGAAACAAAAATTGCCAAAGGATTATGAAGACATAATCAAGTGGTCAAAAGATGGTGTGCGATGGGAAACCACAAAGGATTTGTACTATATTTTTTGCAGGGGGTTTCTAATCAATTATGGCGAAGAGGTAAATTCGATCATAATGATCCATTCTATCATATTTGAGATGATCAACATTGTTAAAAGATATATTGCCTGTTCCTTTAAATCTCATATATATGTACTTGTTTGAACCTATGAACATTGGTTCTACCTGTTCAAAGGGAATCAAATCATGATTTTAAAACAAACACTTACAGGTTTATTGATTTGCAGTGGTTTTCTCTGGACAAAGATGGGAAGAAATGTCTTATGCTATCAGCAAGAGCAGCTTTGCAAGAAGACAAATGGAATTGGATGTCTCTAGCTGAAACAAGGTTATTTTCTTATTTCTCGGCCTCTTTTCTTGTATACATGTGTACATATTTCGAAATACTAGTCAATACTCAATAGTCATACACCACTTAGTAATATATCTTAGTAGCAGACACCTATTATTGAGAGCTTGTTAACAAAGGTTCTCAATGGTATTACACATCAAGTAAATTATGCAGCATATGTTGGTTAGCAAAACCTTTTTGATCCCTGAAAACTTGGTACTCTGTACTCATTTGCAAAATCAAATGGCTTGTGTGTATAAAATTCAAACACCAATTATGCATCTGATTCATATTATGTTTCTCGTTTTTAACATGGCATGAGGAGCACACAACGGAAACATGCTACATACCCCGAATATCCACTCTAGTTTGAAAGTTGTCCTCATATGAAGTTGGCATATTTTTCTTACACCCACACCCACACCTATATATATAGAGAGAGAGATGAATTATCAAAACTGTTCTATCTCTCCCTATCGATAAGAAAAGGTCTAACATGACCTATATTCAAAGAAAATTGAGGATGTCATGTCATCATGTTAAAAATGAGCGTGTGACACATATGTGAGACAGATTCTACCACCTGGAACACTTGTCTTTAAAACCCTATCAATTAGTATATAATACATATGTTGTCCAATTCTAACATCTTACTACACAATGTCTTTTCACAGATTTGAAGAAGTGGCTGATTACTGTAATCTACGAAATTTTGGTATTTTTTGCAAGTTCAGATCCAAATTACTGTCACCTCAAACAACATACGGAACTTATCTTGTCTACAAATTGCCAGAAGGCTACAAAAATGCTAAGCCGCCTCCTGTGCAAGTGGTTGATAAAGATTCACATTCGAAAGAAGTTCACAATATATTTTTACGAACTCCTCAAAGCCCAGTTATCAGCTGTAATGTTAAGAATAAAGCCTTCAGCCCATCGAATATATCCCAAATGAAAGGCCTTCCAAAACAGCGGAGCGATGGTTGGATGGAAGTACAAGTACATGAATTTCAAACACGTGATACCATCAAAATGATTTCCACGCGTCTTAAGTTCTCCAGTTACGACATGGGGCTTAAAGGAATTACTGTGCAATGCCTTGAGTTTAGACCGGTATAGATTCATGATTGGGAAAGAACCCACCATGATGAGTTTATTTTTATTTCCGTTTCTTTAACATTAAGCATGTTTATAATAACATCATGATATATATGTTTCACTCTCCTGGAATCCTCTGAATGGAACGTTGGTTAGATGTCTATGGTATGTTAATCTGCACAATACTGCTAAAAGTCAAAACAAGTAATTGCGACAAAACAGAGGGACATTTGCGACCAAATTGTTGAGAAGAAAGATATTAGGATTGTGTTAGTTATCGAATAAGAGACGTCCCAATGATGGATCGTTTCCTACCGAGGCATGGTTCGACTCCCGGCTGCGGCTATTTGGGGGGGGGACGTCCCAAGGATGGATCGTTTCCTACCGAGGCATGGTTCGATCCGGAGGGCAACCCGGTTTTACCCAGCTGTTACCCTAGCGAGGTTCTCGTGTGGGGGTAGTATGGTTTCCGGGCGAAGGTCAATCTGCGCGGCGGCCGGGGCCCGATAGAACATCGCGTCCGCAGGCGGGGCTGACGGGGAATTGTCTTTGACAAGAACTCGGTGACCACTAGTTCAGTACATAGAAAGTCACCCTTCAAAAAAAAAAAAAAAGAACAAGAGACTGTCTCTTGGTTAGAGTGTTCATGAAGTGTTCCGTGTTATTTTAAAATATCGTCTCAAAATAAAGCAACAAGTTCTTTAGCAAAATGAAAACAAATCTATCTCTATAAATCAACAAGTTCTTTAGCAAAATGAAAACAAATCTATCTCTATCTTATATTCTAATAAAGTAGAATCTAAGTCAATTACTAAGTGTCACTTTGAACTATTCTTAGGCAATTTCTTTTGAAGGCAAAGGATTCTAAGCAATTAGACTGATTAAACGCTGCATGAAAAAAATTGACTTAATAAACTTTAATTATAGAGTAAATTACAAAAATCGTTCTTTATGTTAACGCCATATTACAAAGTTTGTCATTTGTCTTTAAAAAATACAAAAAGCGTACTCAATGTTTGCAAATTCTTACACGTTACACTCTTTAGCCTTAACTCAGTTAGTATTAATGTTTAATCTGACCAAGTGAACCCCATATGAGGGTATTTTTGTCATTTTACTCTAATTAATAAAATGAATAATCATAAAAATAATAAATAATTTTTTAAACATACATACACATACATATATATATATATATATATAGGGGAAGGATCCACTAAAAAGTGAATTTTGCCTAAGTAGCCTAAGAAGGATTATGATGATGACATGTGGCACTCCTAATAAGTAGGAATGAAGGGCATTTTGGTCCTTATAAATAAGAGTGAAAATGACATGTGGCACCCCTTTTGTTTTTTAAAAATACAACAAAAAAATCTAGTATAAAAAAATCTAGCACAAAAAAACTAGTACAAAAAAATCTAGCACAAAAAATCTAGAACAAAAAATATAGCACAAAAAATGTACTACAAAAAAATATAGCACAAAAAAATCTAGTACAAAAAAAATATAGCACGAAAAAATTCAGCAAAAAAATGTAGTACAAAAAAATCCAGCACAAAAAAATTGAGGAAAAAAAATTTAAGACAAAAAAATTCAGCACATAAATATAGTACAAAAATTCAACACAAAAAAATGTTATACAACATAGAAATACAACACATTTAAGTGGGTTTTTTTAGTCTTCATATTTTATATAGCAATATGGTACTCAAATTAAAGATAAAAAGACGCTCGATTTTACGGTGAAATTTTTATGAAAAAATAATGTCGTATAAAAAATTTATAAACGTTTAAAAAATATGGGTGGAATATGCATGTGCCTTGCATGTGGAGAGAGAAAGTCCATAAATACGATTTTCCCAAGATACCCTTGCACTCCTCCTTTCTCCTACCCTTTCATCTTAACCATTGATTTGAAAAATGAATGGTTAAGATTCCTTCTCATCCTACTTAGGGAAAATTAATTTTTTATTTGATCTTAACGTACAATACATACGATATTATGAAATCGTATGTTATAAAAAAGCATGTTGGAAATCGCATGTTGGTATATAAAGCAATTTCGCATGTTGTTTTTATCAGCACAAATCACACGTTCAAAAGTGAATTCGCACTAGATCGAACGGCTGAGATGATCGCGTACAATTTGTACGATAAGAGTCATTGTACGTTAACCTAACCCTATATATATATATATATATATATATATATATATGTATATAGGGAGGAGCTCATGCGAGAACCACCTTTATTGTGAGAACCGCGAGAACCAATGTGAACACAACCTAAAATAGCTAAAAAAACATAAAAAAAAACCTAACCCCCCCCCCCCCAAAACCTAAACCCCCCTCCCCCACCCCTCAAAAACCTAACCCCCCCCCCCCCCAAGCTAAAATGCTAAAAACGAAACCCCAAAAAACCTAAAAAAACCTAAAAAAATCTTTAAAAAAATCTAAAAAAATAAAAAAAAATCTAATTTTTTTTTTTAATATTTTTATGTTAAAATCGCTACTGTTAGAAGCCAAAAAAAAAAATTTAATTTTTTTTTTTGGCTTCGAAAAGTAGCGATTTTTTTAAAAAAAAATTGTGTGATTTTTAGCTATTTTTAGGCATTTTTGGTTGTGTTCACATTGGTTCTCGCGGTTCTCGCAATAAGAGGTGGTTTTCGCATGATCTTCTCCCTATATATATATATATATAATTTTAACTTCAATGACACTAAACTCTCTCCACATCTCTTTAGCTCCAATCCCTTAACATCCCAGATTTTCTCCAGTTCTTCATATTATATTCCAACCTAGATAAAAAAAAAAAATAAAAAAAAAAACCTCTTTCTGCAACTCTCTACTCCGTTGTGCATACTCTCATCCATCATCATCCGCTGTGCATATCTCCATCATCATTGTAAGCATTCTTATCTTATTTTTATTTTCAATTTTAAGTTTTACTCTCTGATATTAGTTTTACTCTCTGATATATTGGTATCAGAGCAAAGGCTTTCTTAAAATCTAAAAGACTAAGACAAGTCCCTTTTATGGCGTGTTAAGCCAGTGTTTTTGGGAAACTCTCTTAGGTGAAGATTGTGGGAAAGATAGTTGCTTTGATAACTTTATAAACGAAAGGATTTTATATTATGACTACTAGTTTTTATATTAAACATCTGTTAAATAGGTTAAAAAGATATGAAATATTAATCTATTATTTAGAATCAAGAGATTGGTTAGATTATATAGATGAATATCGTTTAATGTATTATATCTATGAATATGATAAGTTATATGAAAGAATATATAGAAATCGCTTGATGAGTTAATTTGTATATTATTATTTGTAATAGTTGGAATATAAGAAAATATTTAAAGAGAAATCTGGAATAAGGGATAAAAGCTAAAGAGAGTCGGAATTAATTAATCATTGGTACTTCTCAAACAATTAAGCGTTTAGAGTTCTTAAATTTAGAATTTTCTGAAAAAACTCACCGAAAAACTTTTGCAACAGATAGTTTTACTATAGTTTGTAATCTTAATAATATTGGCGAACATAGTCTACATACAAATAATCCACAATTAAACACTTTAGTAGATTTATTGATAAATCTAAGTATTAGCTTACAACAAGAAACTATAAATAATAAAAAGATAATAGAAAATTTAACAGTAGAAGTTAAAAAATTATCACAAAATCTTGATTATATAAAAAATCAGTCTAATACACTAACAGGAGAAACTATACCTTTAGAAGTTGAAAAACTTACAGAAGCCTTACAAAAATTAAAAATAGAGAAAAAACCTACACCTTATAAACATTGGCAACCAAGAAAATGAGTAATAATTTCTTAGGAAGAAGTAGAACTATATAGGAAGCTAGAAATTCTACAAGTAATATAAATGATAGCAGAACATCAGACAGTTTTTTAAACAGGATAGTTAGAAGAGGATCAGGATCTAATAGTAATAGACATATAATACAACTAGAAGAAGAAATAGATTTAGATAGAAACTTGGAATTATATAACCAATATCAATTAGACATATTAAATCCAAGGATATTATATCAAACAGGAAGATTTAATATAAATACAACTCTTATAAGAAGTAGTAGAGAAGAAAGTTTAAGGGTAGTAGATAATACAGTAATCTTAGATCTTTTGTCACCAGATACTATTGAAAAAATTAAAAAACAAAATAAACATTTTGTACACACAGGGTTAATAATAATAGGAGTAAAAGCATTAGGAAGAAAAATTCTAGGAACAAAATTATTAGCTTTAATACTTGATAAAAGTTGGAAATCAGATATGAAAAAAGCTATAATTTCAGGAATGGAAGTAGATTTAAGTCAAAACATAGCTATATTTTATTGTACACCAGATATTCTAAAAGATATTAAAGATTTACAAAATATAAAAATAGCTTTACAAACAAAAGGATATGAAGAATATGAAGGAAATAATTTAGTAGTAAGCATAGGAGTTCTAGGAAGAGCTAGTAATAGTTCAGGAATGAAATACAAAGTAAATATAGAAGGAATAGTAAAAACAATTGCATCAAAATCTATAAAAATGATAGAACCTATAAAAATAGATCCAGAACAATTAACAGGATTAGAATGGGATTTAGATGATTTACAAGAAAAAGAGGAAGATACAGTTTTAGTACCTAAGAAAAGTTATATATATGAAGAAACTAATGGAAAACAAAAATTAAGATACATTGATTTTAAAGAAAAACAAACAGAAAAAAATAATGAAGAAGAAATTCTTTTTATGAATTTTGAGAAAGAAAATGAAATACTATCTACATATGATACAGATAATGAGGAAGAAATAGATTTTAATTTCTTAAAATTTGAACAAGAAGAAACAATGGATTATACACTATTAGATTATGAAGAAGAAACAATAGATTGTTTTAAAGCAGAAGAAAAAAATAAAACAATAGAACAAATTATAAATAGAAAATTTACAGAAATAAATATACAAGAAGAAGTAGATGATATGATTATGGAATGTATAACAGAATTAGGATTAGATTATGAACAAAGTTATAATAAATTACAAGAATATTATAATTTACCATTAGTAGAAGATATTATGAAGGGAAAAGCAATGTTATCAGATTTTTATAAACAGGAACAAAGTTTTATGGATACACAAATGTACAATTATCCTTTTAATCCTTTAAAAAGACCAAAAATAGAATGGGGAGAAGGATATAGTGGTTCACACGAAAGTCATGGTAGAGAACCATTGACACAACCAACAGTTAATTATCAACAAGAGTCTAATATTATAGGAAAAGGAAGAAGGATGCCTATAGGACAAATATACAGTGGAAATATGTTATTATTAGAACAACAAAAACCACAGTTATGGATAGATGAAGTCTTAACATGGGAACAAAATGTAGTAAGATTATGGGAAACAAATAAAAAAGATAGTATGGATATGTTTTCATATTTAGAAACTACATTAGGACCAATAGCATTAGGGATTTGGCAAAGTAAGAAAACACAAAATCCAGAAGAAATAAATAATCTTAAAGCATTAGGAGATAATCCTTATAATTTTACATCACAAATTAGAACACTTATATTAGGAGTTGATCCAGCAAAAAATAATTCTTTAATACAGGATACAACTATTAGAAATTTAGAACAATTAAGTATAGCAAATATGAAATATATAAATGAATTTACATTAGATTTTACAAGATTATTATCACAAACAGGAAAAGCCATGGATGATAATTTGTGTGACAAATATTTTATAAAATTACCAGGAGATTTAGGAAAATCTATACATGAAGCATGGAAAACAAATTATGGTACACAACAAAACTTAGGAATAGGACCAAGAATAACTTATACATTTGGTATACTAGAAGAAAAATGTAAAGAAGTAGCATTACAAGAACAATTAAAAAGAAATGCTTATGCATTTTGTAAAACAGCAATCTATACACCACAAGCATATGGAGTATATGATAAAAAGAAAAAGATACGAAAAAGTACAACATATAATAGGAATTAGAGTAAACTGCCATTTTGGTCCCTGTGGTTTGGCCAGTTTTGCCACTTTAGTCCAAATCTCAAACTTATTACATCCAGGGCCCTGTGGTTTGGTTTTTGTTGCCATTTTGGTCCAAAATCCAAATTTGACCAGATTTCCCATTAATGACCTGCTATTTTGTCTTTACCCTCAGGGGCATTTTGGTCATTTTAGAATTATTATCTCTTTATAATAACTCATTTATAATAAAACCAAAAATATCATCATCTTCAACCTCTGCTCTGCTCTTTACCCTCACCGGCAGATCTTCAACCTCATCATCATCTTCAACCTGCATCATCCCCACCCCCACCACCTGCATCATCCACCACCACCACACCACCACCCCCCCCACCATCGCATCATCCCCACCACCATCGCATCATCCCCACCCCCACCACCTGCATCATCCACCACCTGCATCTTCAACCTCAAACGCTCGAAATCGAAGCTCAAACGTTGCGGGTGCTCAAATCGAAGCTCAAACGCTCTCTCTCTCTCTCTCTCTCTCACTAAAACAACACAGATCCACACACACTCTCTCTCTTTCTCTCAGTTCTCTCTCTACACCGTTCTTTCTTTGATTATGTTGATGATGACTGATGATGATGATGGACGATGATTTATGATGATGATGTAAGGGGGTGGTTGACGTTCAGATCTGGGTTTTATTGTGATGGATTTTGGGTGTTTGGGGAATTTGGGTGTTTGGGGATTTTGGGTTTTATATGTATACATATCTCTGTGTTTTTTTTTTGAACGGTAAACTTCTTTATACATGAGGCTGTGATGAAGATGATGTTCTTGATTTTCGTGGTGTGTGTTGTTACTTGTTCTGTTATGCTTGTTCACCATGAGGCTGTGATGAAGATGATGTTCTTGATTTTCTGTATACATATCTCTGTTATGCTTGATTTTCTTGAAGATGATCTGTTCTTTCGTGGTGTGTGTTGTTACTTGTTCTGTTATGCTTGTTCACCATGAGGCTGTGATGAAGATGATGTTCTTGATTTTCTGTATACATATCTCTGTTATGCTTGATTTTCTTGAAGATGATGTTCTTGATTTGTTGGATTTTCTGGGTTTTGGTGATGATGTTTGATGATGTTCTAGAAGATACAGATCTGAGCCTCGTTTTTTCTTGAAGATGTTCTTGATTTTCTGGGTTTTGATGATGAACTTTGAAGATGTTCTTGATTTTCTGGGTTTTGTTGTTGTTGAAGAAGATGTTCTTGATTTTCTGGGTTTTGTTGTTGTTGTTGTTGAATTGCTTTAAATAAAACATAAATGACCAAAATACCCCTGCACTAAAGGACAAAATAGGCAGCTCTCAACAGTCAAAAAAGGGGTTTTTTGGATTTTGGACCAAAATGGCAACAAAAACCAAACCACAGGGCCCTGGATGTAATAAGTTTGAGATTTGGACTAAAGTGGCAAAACTGGCCAAACCACAGGGACCAAAATGGCAGTTTACTCTAGGAATTATAAAAAACATTATAATACAAATAAATATGTTAAAAAACCACAATCAAGAAAATGTAGATGTTACACTTGTGGAGAAACAACACATTTAGCTAATAATTGTCCAAATAAAAGAAAAAATATGGAAAGAGCTAATCTAGTAGAACAATTACAAGATTATGAAATAGAAGCTCTAAGAACAGATGATGAATCTGATAATGAATCAGTATATAGCATTTACAGTGAAGAGGAAAATCCAACAGCAAAAGTAACATATACATATATGAATATAGAAGAAAGTTGTGAACATGATTGGAAACAAAATAAAGGAAATAATCATATAAGATGTTGTTATTATGGATACTATCCTAGTATAGAAAAAAGATCACAATGTAATAAATGTTTTAAAGAAATTTGTTTTAAATGTCTTAAAGAAATTTATGATAAAGATATAGCTACAACATCAAAAGTGAAAACAAATTCTAAAGAAAATGAAGACGAAATAATAGATAAATTAGAAGTAATAACTGAATTACATAATTTAAAAATAAAAGCTTTAGAATACAAAGTTGAAGAATTGGAAAGATTAATTAAAAAAGAAGAGATAAGTAAAATGGCTTTACAGAAACCAGATGATCAAACTTATATACAAACACAAGGATCAACAAACATGATAAATATACAATGTCGTTTATGGTTAGATAATAATAAATATTTAGATTTAACAGCATTAGTAGATACAGGGGCTACAAAAAGCTTAATTTCACATAGTCTAGCACCTATAGAATATCATAAAGAATTATCATATGAACTAAGTACAAGAACAATAGAAGATAGATTAATATCTATTACACATTGTTTAGAACCAGTAGGAATACAATTCTTAGATTTTGCAAACAGTTACAGTATAAAATATGAAATGCCACAAATAAATATTAATCCACCAGAAATAAAATCAAAAGACTTTGTAATAGGATTAAATTTCATATTAGGATTAAATGGTGCAGTTACAATTACAAGAAATTTTATTACATTAAGTAAACAGTTATATACAATACCAACCCATAGATATATGAATACAACAAAAATTGTTCAAAAAAGAGGGGATAAAGGGAATTTAGATTTTTTAAGAACACAAAATAAAAAACAGTTTATAGAAAATGAATCACTAAAACTTTTGATAGATTTTTTAAGCCATGAGATAGAAAAAGGACAGGATATTACAAAAAGTGTAAATCATCCTATGATATTACATTTAGAAAAAATATGATATATTGGAGAAGATATAACAAAATCAAGTGTAAAATATGTTTGTAAATTTAAATTAAAAAATCCTGATATAGTAATAAGGACAGCTAATATAGAATACAGCCCATTAGACAAAGAAGAATTTAAAAAACAAATCCTGAAATGGTAAATCAAGGATTAATTAGAAAATCAGAAAGTCCTCATAGATCTACAGCTTTTCTAGTAAGAAATCACAGTGAAATAAAAAGGGGAAAGGCTAGAATAGTCTATAATTATAAAAGACTAAATGATAATACAATAGATGATGGGTATAATATCCCTAACAAAGATAGTTTGTTAAATCTTATACAAAACAAAAAAGTATTTTCAAAATTTGATTTAAAATCAGGATATAATCAGTTAAAATTAGAAGAAAGTTTTAAACCATGGACAACTTTTACATGTTCAGAAGGGCAATATGAATGGAATGTCCTTAGTTTTGGACTAAAAAATGCACCTTCTATTTTTCAAAGATTTATGGACAACATATTTCTAAAGTTTGATTTTTGTTTAGTTTACATTGATGATATTTTAGTTGCAAGTAATACAGTGCAGGAACATGAGAAACATCTACAACAAGTTTTTGAAGAAATAAAGAAAAATGGTATAGTAAGTTTCGAAAAGAAAAATGGAACTTTTTAAAAGAAAATTTTCCTTTTTAGGATTAGAAATAGGAAATGGAAAAATAGAATTACAACCACATATTTCTACAAAAATTCTAAATTTTCCAGAAAAATTTGAGAACTTAAAACAAATACAAAGCCTTTTTAGGTCTAGTAAATTATGCTAGAAAGTTTATTCCAAACTTGTCAAAATTGGTTGACCTCTGTATGGTAAAACCACTAAAAATGGTCAAAGGTATTTTAACCAAGAAGATATTAAACTAGTTAAAGAGATTAAGAAAGCAGTTAAAAATATTAAACCATTAGAATTACCATTAGTTACAGATTATATAATTATTGAAACAGATGGATGCAAAGAAGGATGGGGAGCAGTCCTTCTATGTAAACCAAACAAATACAATCCCAAGGAAGAAGAGAAAATTTGCGCTTATTCAAGTGGTAATTTTCAAAACAAAACAAATTGGACTACAATTGATTTTGAAATACAGGCATTAATAAATGCATTAGAAAAGTTTAAGATTTTTCTTAATAAAGAATTTACAGTAAGAACTGACTGTGAAGCAATAGTTAAGTTTGTAAAAAATGATCAAAGTAAAAAGGTAAATAGAACCAGATGGGTTAATTTACAAAATATTATACAAGGAAATGGATATTTTATAAATTTTGAACATATTAAAGGAAAAAATAATGGGATAGCTGATATGTTATCTCGAAATATAAACAAATGGTTTGTTTTAGATGGACAGGAAAAACGATAAAGAGAAGTTAAAGCTTATGCATCCAAAACAAAAGCAACAGGAAAATTCTTCATCAGAGGAAGAACAAATTCAACAGGCGTATTTACAGTCACTAGAAAAGATATACAGTTCTCCTTATAGAACTTTACCACAGACAATGACAAGACAGGTTTATACACAACAGCAATCAAAGGCAGCTGGCAAGCGACCTTTGTACACAAATGTCTCACCCAAACCGGTGATCGAGTTTGGAACATATGCTTTACAGATATGCAATGAAGCTGATAAGAAGTTTCGTCCTATTATGGGAATGAAACTAACAGATAAACAGCAATGTTTATTAGACAATTTATGGCATATTCAAACCATGCCACAAGCTTCATCATTCAAAGTACAGGTGTTAAATGCTTTAAGCATTTATTTTCAAGAGCAGAGTTCAAAAACACCTGAAAGACAGTTTAAACAAAAGCCAAATTTTACACATTATGTTATATTTAGGGGAACAAAACTTGGAATTTTTAATAAATGGGAGACAGCAGCAAAAACATACAATTTGTGCAGGAGGAGCAGTTTGGAGAGGATATACAAGTTTTGCTGAAGCCCTTCAAGCAGCAAGAACAGAGTTGGGTCCAAGTTTTTATATAGAACCAGAAGAGGTTAAAAGCTTTTCTGATATGGCAAAAACAAATCCTGAGCATTACATAAAGCTCAACAAGAAATTATTTCTGTATTAAAAACACAGTTTGAAGAAAAAACAAAAAATGCACAAGATATACAATTGAAAATTGAAAACAGCATGCTAAAACAAAAAATGATGTTACTAGAAGCAAAAAATACACAGTTATTACAAAGGCTTGAGAAAAAAGAAAATAAAGACAAAACAGAGGTACACAAGACTTTTGAGTGTTTCAGGACAAGGATTCTTGATACACCTTGGCATCAATGCCTAAAACCAGTTACAGAAAGATTCCCAGAATTTGAGAATCTTGTTTCACAAAAAGTTTGTGCAGAATTTCCTCTAGTTCTGTATAATTTGCAACAACAGCTGGTAGACATGGCGTTCAAATTTGACAGTGAACAGCAAGGTTTCAAAGTGGTAGAAAGAACAGATGAAAAAGGAGACGGAACTGGTCTTCTATTACTTCAAATACACCATCCTACAAAGTTGACAAATGAGCAAATAATTCAATTTTATCATCATGGTATGATTGATTATTTGGAAATAAAGTTAGACAGAAAAGCAGAAGATCTTCTCAACCAGCTTGGAGAAAAGATGATTCTAATTGCAGGAAATATGGCAATTAGAACAGTGACTTCGATCATTGGTTGTAAAATAATTTCCTCATTTCCTTACACATATGCATACACATACAGACCAGCAAGAAAAAGGATTTTTATTGAACATAAAAAGTAATATATGTCATCAATATCATCTACAGACATCAATGACAAAAACTGATATAGAGTTTTCAACTCTACCTTGGTTAAGTCATTCAGATGAAAAAATTCCAGACAGTTTTAAACAGTTTATCAAAGATCATCAGGAAACCCCAGAACTTCCTGATTATTATCCATGGAGAAATTATCATTTGGTAGGTGAAGGTCATTACATACAAGTCTACACAAAACCTGTTTGGACAATGCTTCTACCCTTTGCAGGGGAAGGAGACACTCTACAGTTACAGCACATTATCAACCTAGAAGATGAAGAGGGCAATAATCTGGAAGATTGCTCTAGTCCACAGTCCATAGACAGCACACACAGAGATTTCTAGAAGATATTGTAAGCAGTGACGATACAAGATAAAAGACAAAAATCATGACTTGAGCAATGACGTTTTTAATCTCAATTATACACAGATAGTGGTCGACAAACGGCAAACATTTTCAACACCTACTTTTGTTTTCTTTTAAAGCTTTTTTCGGTGGTTTTTCTTTTTCTTTTCTTTATAGCTTAGCTTTTTGACTTATTTGTTTAGCATAGATGCTTAGTGTTCCTTATTTCTTGCCTATATATATGGCATTTGTATTCAGATGTAAGTACGAGTAACCATTGAGAGCAATAATATTTTAACTTCAATGGCAAATTAAACTCTCTCCACATCTCTTTAGCTCTAATCTCTTAACATCCCAGATTTCTCCAGTTCTTCATATTATATTCCAACCTAGATAAAAAAAAAAAAAAAAAAACCTCTTTCTGCAACTCTCTACTCCGTTGTGCATACTCTCATCCATCATCATCCGCTGTGCATATATATATATATATATAGGGAGAAGATCATGCGAGAACCACCTCTTATTGTGAGAACCGCGAGAACCAATGTGAACACAACAAAAAATGCCTAAAAATAGCTAAAAATCACACAAATTTTTTTTTTATTTTTTTAATATTTTTTAGGTTAAAATCGCTACTTTTCGAAGAAAAAAAAAATTTGTTTTTTAAATTTTTTTTTA